>CAMZMU010000039.1:18765909-19365909 GCA_947311845.1 Poa pratensis
GGAGGAGCCCAAGACTGAAGCCCATGAAGCCACCAGGACCAAGACGGAAGGCGGCATACTTGCCGGCTAGGTTTAGGACTCCGTATACTTGCTGGATACGTAATCACCTTGTAACCCTAGGTCCAGCCGCCTATATAAGCGGGACCTCGGACGCCTTTAGGGCACGATCGATCAGATCTACATCCAACTCATTGTAACATGTTCACGGCGAATTGCTTATAGTGAGTTATAGCAGCACGTAGGCACCGCCACCGCCGTGGTGCCTGAAGCTGGGTAAACTGCCGTGTACAATCCCGACCTTGACGACGTCCACCTTCTTGCCCTAACGTTCACCTCGCTAGCAGGACCCCGTCTCCTATCCAAGATGCCGATACGACGACAGTTGGCGCCCACCGTGGGCCTAAGGCGTCAGGCGTCACGTTCCAGGCGGGAACTCTTGGCGGCATCGGCGAAACAATCGCCGTCGGCCGCGCTGTTCGCTACGGCGACAACCACTACATCAGCTGCGACAGTCCTACATCCCTGCAGACGACTACATTGTCGGATGCGGAGTTGTGCCGTTTTGGCGGCGTCGATGTGTTTCATCGGCTACACTTCTGAGGCGTATGGGTTGCCGCGAATTTATTCGCCATCCCACCCGCCTACAATCAAGACGGATCTGAGTTTGCCTCCCTGAGGAGTCCCGCAGATTCAGATCTACACTTTGTCGGCATGACGGGACTGGGATCAGACTCCCAGCCCAACATCAAGATCCCGAA
Organism: Poa pratensis; assembly: GCA_947311845.1. Taxonomy (NCBI): domain Eukaryota; kingdom Viridiplantae; phylum Streptophyta; class Magnoliopsida; order Poales; family Poaceae; genus Poa; species Poa pratensis. The sequence continues at coordinate 18,766,668 of CAMZMU010000039.1, forward strand.
TCTATTCTTCCTGCGCTCCAGGATGATGGATGTCGGATGCCGGATCCAGATCTACCGTTCACGTCAACGTAGATTCTGATTCCGAAGAAGATTCTGCCAGCATGTTTGAGCAACGGTCAAGCAGTGTTTTATTACACCTGATCCTCCGCCTTGAGGCGGCTACGGGCTCTCCGTCAACATGCAGCAGGTTTTGTGCGGATGTCACCGGTCGCAGCCTCAGGAAGGCGGCAACTGACGCCGCCAACCTGGGACTCCCGGCAATCGACCACAGTTTCCAGAGCCTCCTGGGGCTCCGAAAAGAAATTCTGGAGAAGGGCGAGCCCAGCAAGATAGGAACATGGCGGCCTGGCGGAAGTTCTTCACACCCGGTAAACGACAAAACCAACCCGGCTGATTTGGAGAAACTTCGAACACCTTGGTGGAGCAAACTGAGTACCTCAAAAGCAAGCAAGCAGAGGTCCAGAGCCTCCTCGACGAAGCCAAGGAGGAAAACGCCAAGATAACCGCCAAGTGCGACCCCAAGCGCAATCTTTTCACCACCACCCCATTGCCCAAGCCGGCAGGACAAGTGGGAGAGAAAAAGAAAGGCAGGGATCATGACACCTTCAAATCCCCTGCCCAAAAGCTTGGTTTCGAGTGGGCTACAGCGCCGCAGCGTAAGGACAAAACGGGGACGTCATCCTCGCAACCCCTGTCCTCAACACTGCAGCCGCCTTGGACATCCTCAACAATGATGACTATGACAAGGACGAGAAGATCTACTACGCATCGATCCTTGCTCACAAAGCTCTAGAGCAAGGCCCGTGCTGATTCTCGCGCCGACATGGCGGACGCAAGGGGAGGAAAGTTGGAATCAAAATCCAACGCTTGCAAAGCTGCGGCCGGTGGCAACCCGAAGATCCGTCCGGCTCCAGTAGCCACGGAAAAGGGAAGGACAAGGAGAAAGACCCACGCAAATCACCACCTCCCAAAAGGCAGCGTGACGAGGCATCCAGGACCGGCAACAGGCGCAAGGCCTCACCTCCTCCGCCTAGGCGGGATGAAGGCGGAAGCAGGGGCAGCAAGCAGCCGCCAAGGAGTGGCGGCAACCGCGACGATGCCCCGCCGCCAAGAAGAAGCAGGGACCGCACACAGTCCCCACCACCAGTGCCCAGGCACGAAGGCGGAAGCCGGGGACACAACAATGAGCCTAGGCACAGCCGGGCAGCGCAGGACGAGCCCATGCTGATAGATCTGGCAAACAGCTCAGTCCGCAAGACGCGAGACATCGTCTCAATGACATCAAGGCTGGAAAGCAAGATGCCTATCTAGGACCTGAGTGCTTTGGCCCAGCCATCCGCAACGTTCAAGTACCCGAGACATGACATCAGTGTCAAAAACTCATCAAAGGTACAATGGAGCGGACAAGCCAAACTCATGGTTGTCGGACTACGCGCTGGCAGTTGAAATTGCCGGAGGCAATGGCCTCGTCGCGCACGCTTCCTTCCCCTCATGCTGGAGGGGACAGCCCGAAGCTGGATCGAAAACTTGCCGGAGAAAAGCATTCATAGTGGCATGACATGGAAAAGGTGTTCACGCAGCACTTCCAAGGCACGTACAAGCGACCCAATACATACACAGATTTGGTTCGTTGCGTGCAAAAGCCAGATGAAACAGCTACAAGCTTCTTGGCAAGGTGGATTCAAACAAAGGCAAGCTGCGAGAACGTAGACGACAATCAAGCAATCCATGCCTTCACCACAGGCCTCCTGAAGGGCTCAAGTCTCAGACATAAGCTCGTACGCATGCAAGTCAAGGATCTCGGAGTCATGCTCGAAGTAGCAGCCATGTACGCACAGGCGGATGATGATGCACGCGATGGAGATGGCGCACATGATATGGCGCCAAACAGGCGAGCAAGTCACAAACGCAAGGCTCCCCAGGATGACAAAGCCGGACCATCAAACGAGGTCGCCGCCGCCTTCGAAGGCAAAGGCGGCAACCGCAAGTGGAAAGGAAAGGGTAAAGATGGCGGCTCCAGCAAGCAGCGCCTGACGTACGATCAGGCGAAAGCCTTGCCCTGCCCAATCCACGCGTCCTTAGGCAAAGTTAACCACACATTAGGGGAATGCCGGTTCATGGAGGACTTCAAGAAGGACCCCGAGGTTGGCTGGAAATCAAAAAAGAGCAAAAAGGCTGAGAAGACAAAGAAGGAAGACGATGATGGGGCATGTCCATGTCCGAGGATGAGGAACCCAAGCTGATGCGCAAAGAAAGGAAATATCCCAAGGTACATGGCCAATTGGTGTGCTTCCTGGGCACTCCTTCGCAAAAGAAGAAAAGGCGGAGATGCGCGAGCTAAACGCCACAGTACCAGACGTTCCCCAGTATCTAGACTGGTCAGAGGAGCCAATAACTTGGGATAGAGATGATCATCCAGATCACGTTCCTCACCCCGGCAAATACGCCCTTGTCGTCGACCCAATTGTCGATAACTTCAGGCTCACCAAGGTGTTGATGGATGGCGGCAGCAGCCTCAACATCATCTACGCGGACACTCTGAAGCGCATGAACTTGTCGGAAAGCCAGCTTGACTACAGCAAAGTCAAGTTTCATGGCATTGTTCCGGGAAAGCAAGCCAAGTCAATGGGAAGCATCAGATTGGAGGTTACTTTTGGGCCTGAGACAAACTACCGCTCGGAGTATCTCAGGTTCGAAGTAGTCCCCTTCAAAAGTGCCTACCACGCCATTTTTGGACGGCCAGCTTTCGCCAAATTCATGGCTCGCCCGTGTTACATATACAGCAAGCTGAAGATGCCGGGACCCAATGGTACAATTACCATCAGTGGCAACTTCAAGAAAGCAAAGGAGTGTGAGCGTGGCAACGCCGCCTTCGCTGAGGCAGTCCTCCACGCAGAGGAGTTAGCCATGTTGAAAAAGAGCTCGATACGTCGCAGTTGCCGGAGCATGTAAAGACCGCTGAGCAAAAGAACACTTTCAAGGCGTCCGAAGACACAAAGAAGGCGGATCTGGTCCCAGGTGACAGCTCCAAGCAAGTCACCATAGGGGCTGGCTTGGACGACAAATAGGAAAGCGCGCTCGTCAGGTTCCTCCGTGAGAATCAGGACATCTTTGCATGGTCATCAGCTGACATGCCAGGTGTCCCGAGGGAACTTGCCGAGCACTCTCTTAACGTCTACGAAGGAGCCAAACCAGTGAAGCAAGGAATAAGGCGCTACGGTGAGAAGAAGCGGACAGCAATAGGGAAGGAGATCATCAAGTTGCAAGAAGCCAAGTTCATTAGGGAGGTAGTACACACTGATTGGTTGGCAAATCCTGTAATGGTTCCAAAACCTAATAAGGAAATGAGAATGTGCATTGATTATACCGGTTTGAACAAGTGCTGTCCTAAGGACCACTTTGCTTTGCCTCGTATAGATCAGGTCATAGACTCCACAGCCGGCTCCGAGCTGCTGTGCTTTTTGGATGCGTACTCCGGGTACCACCAAATCAAAATGCGAGAATCCGACCAAATCAAAACAGCGTTCACTACGCCCTACGGGACCTTCTGCTACATCACGATGCCCTTCGGTCTAAAAAATGCCGGCGCAACGTATCAGCGGTGTATGCAAAGATGCCTTCACGAGCAAATTGGCCGCAATGTTCACGTCTATGTTGACGACATTGCCGTCATGTCAAGAAAGAAGGCAGATTTGCTTGACGATTTGAGAGAAACCTTTGATAGCCTCCGGGTATATAGGATGAAACTCAACCCGAAAAAATGCGTCTTCGGGGTTCCTGCCGGCAAATTGCTTGGCTTTATCGTTTCCGAACGAGGGATAGAAGTGAATCCAGAAAAAATCAAAGCGATCCTCAACATATCCAGGCCCAAGGACCTGAAGGACGTGCAGCGACTTGCCGGCTCGGCGGCTGCCGTCAGTCGTTTCATTAGCCGTCTTGGTGAGAAGGCACTGCCTCTCTACCGGCTTCTGAAGAAATCCGACAACTTCGAGTGGACAGACGAAGCAGACGCCGCCTTGCAGCAACTCAAGGACGCGTTAACGTCTGCTCCAATTTTGGCAGCTCCTCGTTCGCAGGAACCAATGCTGCTCTACATCGCGCAACTAACTTGGTTGTTAGCGTGGTACTGGTTGTGGAACGCAAGACGGAAAATTCAGACTTGCCGGAACAACGTCCGGTTTACTTCATCAGTGAAGTATTTTCCGCCTCAAAACAGCGTTATCCGCATTACCAGAAGCTGGTCTACGGTGTTTTCTACGCCGCCAGGAAGTTAAGGCACTATTTCCAGGAACATTCAATAACGGTGGTGAGCAAGGCACCTCTGGGGGATATCATCAATAATACAGATGCAACAGGCCGCGTTGCCAAATGGGGCATTGAACTTGCCGCCTTCGACATCATGTATAAACCCAGAACGGCCATTAAGTCTCAAGCCTTAGCAGATTTGTAGCTGATTGGACGGAGGCCATGGACGAAGTACCTCTCCCTGAAGATGCATACTGGATCATGCACTTTGATGGATCAAAAATGCTTCAGGGCTCGGGGGCTGGCATTGTTTTAAGAAACCCTCAAGGAGACAAGCTTAGTTATGTGTTACAAATTCACTTCAAGGCAACTAATAATGTTGCTGAATACGAAGCTCTCCTTCATGGTTTACACATTGCCAAGGAACTTGGCGTCCAGCGTGTCCTCTGCTACGGAGATTCAGACTTGGTGGCGCAACAGATACGTGGTACTTGGGACACAAAGAGCGAGACAATGGCGGCATATCGAGCTACCGTTGACGAATTCGCCAAGTGTTTTCTAGGCTACGAGGTCCGCCACATCCCAAGAGCTCAAAATGAGGCGGCAGATACACTTGCCAGAATGGGTCTGAACGCAAAAAGGTACCAAAAGATGTTTTCCTGGAACACCTACACAAGCCGTCAATAAAGGAGCAGACCTCCTTGACCCAGAATCGGCAGAACCAGTTGATAGCTAGCTATGCCGTCTACTTGGTAAAGCCGGATTGGACGACGCCATATTTGGACTTCCTGATCAATCAGGAGTTACCGGATGATGAGGTTTTGAAAAGGCAAATAATAAGAAGAGCCAAGGCATTTACAATAATCAAAGGCGAATTGTACAAGCGTAGCACCACTGGTGTTTACCAACGCTGCATTTCGCCCGAAGAAGGCAGAGAACTGTTGGATGAGATACATGCCGGCGTATGTGGACATCATGCTTCCTCACGCGCCCTTGTTTCAAAAGCCTTCCGACAAGGTTTCTATTGGTTGACAGCCAAGCAAGATGCAGAAGACATTGTTAAAAGATGCAGGGGCTGCCAACTTTATGCCAGACAATCACACATGCCGGCTCAAGAGCTTAAAACAATACCCATCACATGGCCTTTCGCAGTCTGGGGCTTGGACATGGTTGGTCCGTTTAAAACGGCGCCTGGTGGCTACACACATTTACTTGTGGCTGTAGACAAGTTCACCAAATGGGTTGAAGCTAAGCCTATCAAAAAGCTAGACGGCGCCACAGCCGCAAACTTTCTGTGGGGAATAATCTCTCGGTTCGGGGTGCCTCATAGCATCATCACCGATAATGGCACTAACTTGTCGCAAGGCGAAGTCGAGGAATACTGTTATAAGCATGGTATCCGCCTAGATCTAGCCTCAGTAGCGCATCCGCAGGCAAACGGTCAAGTAGAGCGTACAAATGGTTTAGTCTACAAGGAATCAAACCACGTCTCGAAGTACCATTGCACAGAGCGGCTGGGGCTTGGGTGGATGAATTGCAGTCTGTCCTTTGGAGTTTACGCACAACTCCAAACAGATCAACCAAGTTTACTCCTTTCTTCTTAGTCTATGGCGCAGAAGCAGTGTTGCCAACCGACATGATGTACGATTCTCCCAGAATTCAAGCCTACGTCCAGGAAGACGCAGAAGATGCAAGACAGGATGGCCTTGACCTACTTGATGAAGAACGAGATGTTGCCCTTGCACGATCCGCCATCTATCAGCAAAGTTTGAGGCGTTATCACAGCAGAAGGGTGAGGCAACGAAGTTTTAGAGTTGGTGACCTGGTTCTCCGCCTAATCCAAGATAGGAAGGGCTTGCATAAGTTATCCCCGCCTTGGGAAGGACCTTTTGTGGTCAGTAAGGTGTTGCTCAATGGTTCTTATTACTTGGTCGACGCACGAGACGGATACAAGAAGAAGCGAGGTCGCAAGCGCAAAAGGAAGGTTGACGACAAGTACGAAGAAACCAAGCGACCTGGAACATTGAGCAGCTACGTCCTTTTTACACTTAGCAATTTCCACATTGTAATAAGTACTATATGATTATGAAATAAAAGTCTGTGGTTTGCTCATTCAGTTTTGGGATCATGCCATCTTTTGTCTTTTCTCGCAATCATATATCTGTTGTCATAAAAGTTACCAAACAAAATAAGTTTTTGCTCCGTGCTAAGGTCAAACTTTTTGACATTTGCCGTCTGCCGGCTAAAAACGCAAACAATCTTTGCACCGCCTAATATGCTTATCTGTCTGTTTGTGTGTGGGTCGCCTAGTAGTATGTCGTTGGCACCAACATGCTGGCTTTGGTCTCTGAGTCTAAATTAGTTGGTATTGCACCTGGTTGGCTCAGCTAAAGTAACTAAGATGAGGTTCCGCCAACATATGAAAAAGCTAAACATGCAGGCGAGATACATATTAAGGCGGGCCACTTAAATAAGCCTACCGCCAAGTGTAGCATAAAAGTTGGCCCATAAATATTTACAACCCAAAATAAAGTTTTATGCGTTAACAGATTAACGCAGTGTTTTGTGCTGCCTTTGCAGGAGGAAGTCTAAGGGATTGCCGCCTTGGTAGAGCTGGTGGAGAGATCCTGGGGGCTGACGCCGGCATTCTTGGGGCTGGCTCCGCCATCCTTGGGGCTGCGCTTGTCGGCTCCGGCTTCGCCTTCTCGCCTCGGCAGCTTCAGGATCCGCCAAGGAGGGATCGGCTACGGCAACATGCGGGTCCGGGTGTTCCTTGTAGAACTTGCGGATGTCAACCATGTTGGCAACCCGGGTCGCATAGCCGCGAACAGACCGCAGCACGTCCTGCATCACGATGGCTTGGTTGTTTTCGTCTTCGGTGGGGAAGTACTCGGTGACTTGATGAATATCAGCCTCCGGGTACCACGCCGCCGTCATTGCCAATGCCAACTTGGCGCCGCCTCGTGCTGCTGAGCGTAGCGTGCTGTCGTGTTCGGCTGCCGCCTTCTCCAGCAGGTCCGGCAGAGCATCGAAGATGACGGGATCGCCGTCTCCCCAGGGTAGAACTTGGCGGCAAATGCTTTGCCTGCGCCGACAATCTGGTTGACGATTTCGCCAACTTTCAAGATTCGGGCAAGGCGCGGCGTTGTAGCCAGGTCATCTCCCAAGCTAGCCGGCACTGCACAAACACAAAGTTACACACTGCAGCTTCAAGTTTCAAGAGCAAGGTGACAAAGATGAAGGATTGAGACATACCCAAGACATGGTCGTGGATGGCGTTGACCTCATCCAGATGGTTCTCAAGCGTTTCTTGAGCTAGCTGGACCGCCTTTGACAGTTGGTCCTGCTGCTCCTTGGCGTTCTTGTTCACCTGGTCAAGGTTGTTGCTCATGGCCTCAAGTTGTCCAGTCAACTTGCTAACTTCGGCAGCATGGGCCAACGCACGCTCATCCAGCTCCTTGGCGTGATCCGCCTTCAGCTTGGTCACCAGCCCGGCAAGATCTGCAGCTTCGTTCATCAAAGCTTGCATGTCAGTGGAGTTCTTGAGAATATCTTGCGCAGTGTTTAGTAATTCTACAAATAAAAAGAAAAGACGACTAAAATACTTGTCGGAAAAGAAAAGAAGTCGGACGAAAAGAAGGCAAAGAAAGCTTTGTCACCTTCATCCTTCTTGCGAGCTTCTTCCAAGCTCGCAATTTGGGCGTTCTTCAACTCCACGTCCTGCTGCAGTTGCTGGCATTCCTTGTTTTTCTTCTCTTGAGCACGAAATAGCTCAAGATTGGAAGCAAGAACGGCCTGCATGCACGAAAACAACATTATGGTTAGCACTATTTAGTCAACGAGACCACTTTGCCGGCTAAATTTTTCAGCCGCCAAAGTGCTCGGGGGCTGGGACCATAGGCTATTTTACCTCAAGTTGTCCGTGCAGGGTCTCGTGGAGTTCGTCCATGTGCGCGTACCAGTTGCGGGTACCGTCACGCATGGTCTTCAGTGTTTGCCGGGGGTCTTGCAACCCTTTGCCAGATTGGGAGCCAGGATGGGAGGATGATCCGCCTTGTTCGGCCGCCATCTGGTCATCCATCTCCTGCTTCATGGCAATAAATCGAGCGGCATCACTAGCCGAAGCTTCAGCCGTCTTGGAAGTGGTAGGTCCGGCAACTGATTTTTGCCCGCCCTTCTCCGTTGCCGCCTCTGCGGTACCAGCAGCTGTGTACGTTCCCTGGCATACAACCACGGGAACGCCAACTGTGGGCGTTGTCGGCGCAGCTGGAGAAGAGCGTGGTGGCTTGCCCCTGCCGGCAGCAATCTTCAAGTTGGAGCGGAGCTTGGGCATGGCAGGCTTGCCCTGTAAGCAGAAAATGCAAGTTTGTCAGCACAAACATATCAAAATAGCTAAGTCAGGGAAAGCCAAAGTTTGCTTACCGCTTGAAGGGGACATTCCCCACGGTCTCATCCTCTGCATCGACAGAGGTGGCCGCCTTCTTCCTCTTCTCCAAATCCTTGGTGGAGGAGCTCAGCTTGCGCTTCTTCGATTTGCTGGCACCGGTGTCGTACCAGTTTGGAGCCAACTCTTCCTCCCCAAGGTTTGCAGCTGAAAAGGAAACAAGACAATATTAATCCAGTACCTAGTGGGCAAGGATGTTAGTGAAATAACAAAGTAGCTTTGACTTACCGCTGGGGCTGGGTTGTCATGGGTGAACATGGCGACGCCTTCAGCCGCCTTCACCGACAGAGGCTTGATAAGCTCTCTGAGCCGGTATTCTAAGGCATCCTGATCAAGGGTGCTGTTGCCGGCGTCATCCGCCTTGTACTCGCACATCTTCAGTGGGCGATGGCGGAGTGGCATATCTTCCTCGACACCCAGCAGATGACGGTGTCAACTCCGTCAAGTCGTGGAGCCATCATCGTCTTCGTCAAGAACTCGATCCGCCTAACGGCAATTCGAAGTTCCGCCGACAAGCTGCTGAGCGGCACCTTTGCCGTCCAACAGGCCTTGTGGGTTGGCGGACCGTTGACGAAGACGGCATCCCTTGTGTGCTGCCAGGTGTCGGGATGTCCTTGCAGTAGAAGAAAGTGCTGGTCCAGTGCTTCACCGACTCGATGTATGGTATCTTTGGGTACCAGTCGGGTTGGCGGCAGTTGAACGTGACACTACCGCAGGTTGCTAGGTGGCCGCCTGGTATGGTTTGCCGGCGGCACAGGAAGCAGTACTTGAATAGCTCTATGGACGCAGCTATGCCTAAGTACCCTTCGCACAAAGCCTGGAAGCCGGCTAGCACTAGAATACTATTGGGCGCAATGTTGTGTGGCTGCAGCCCATAAAAACTAAGTACCGCCAAGAAGAAGGCGGAAAGCGGCAGAGACATACCGCGAAGGCTGTGCGACGCCAACATGACGCGCTCGCCGTCTTGGGGGTCAGGCACCGCCTCGTCGCCTGGAACCCTCCAGGAGCATTCCGTCTTTGGCGGAATGTATCCGCCTTCCTCCAGCTCCTTCAGATAGGCTGACGTCATAACTGACGGCAGCCAGTACCTGGAACCCAGGTCTCCAGCCTCTTCCTCTTCCTCGGCGTCGTCATCATCGTCGGCGGCAGATTCCGCCGCAGCCTCAGAGCTGGTCGCCGCGAGGGATGGGAGGGGAAAGGTTGGAGCGGCGTTGCAGGCCGCCGGAGCTGGGGAAGAAGTAGAAACCCGCCCGTAGCCACGGTGGCACGGGAGAGGTCATCGATGCGCCCACGGGCACCGCCGCCGCCGCTGGTGCAGATCCAGATCCAGCGGGGGTCGCTGAGGCCGCAGCCAGCGCCGCCGTCGCCGCCGCATCTTGCTGAGTGCTCGCCATTTGGGGGAGATGCTCTGCTCGTGCTCGCCGGAGTTGAGTACGGGGAGGAGAGAGCTCGGGAAGGTGAGGAGGCCACGGTGGGTGCGAATGAGGAAGAAGAGCATCGGCGTGCCCTTTGGGTATTTATCCCCACGCGCCAAGATTCGTGCCCGAGATTGGGGGGACGCGTGATTTCCGCCACGTGCCCACGATTTGCACGTCGTGGCAACGGTGTCTGCGGCCCTCGCTCCGATTCTGTGCGTAGTGGAGAAACCATCATGACACATGCCCAAGTCCAAACTGTCGTGGACTGCATGCGTCATCCGTCAACATTTGACAGACCAGTCAATTGACAAGACTGGTGCCGGGAAGATTCCTGACAATGGTCAGGCCGTCTTTCCCATGATGGCGGCAAATCGTCCGACTACTTTAGGCGGACCGCCGCTTACTTTCAACTTTGGAATGCTTCAAGCTCTTCAGACGCTTACAAGACAAGACGGACGTTGCCGACAAGAAGAAGACGGCGCCTGAAGAACTCGAACCCTCCCAGGGGCTAATGTTGGGGATATACCTACTAGGGGTATCACCAGCATGGATCAATCCGGCTAGTCCAGGGTGGCCCGCAGTGGTGGTGAAGGCTTTGCCTACCGGGCGGCCCAGATAGCTGACGACCAAGGAAGGCGGATGCCGGCAAGGAGGAGGCCCAAGACTGAAGCCCATGAAGCCACCAAGACCAAGACGGAAGGCGGCATACTTGCCGGCTAGGTTTAGGACTCCGTATACTTGCTGGATACGTAATCACCTTGTAACCCTAGGTCCAGCCGCCTATATAAGCTGGACCTCGGGACGCCTTTAGGGCACGATCGAATCAATCTACATCCAACTCATTGTAACCTGTTCACGGCGATATTGCCTTATAGTGAGTTATAGCAGCACGTAGGGCACCGCCACCGCCGTGGTGCCTGAAGCTGGGTAAACCGCCGTGTACAATCCCGACCTTGACGACGTCCACCTTCTTGCCCTACGTTCACCCTCGGCTAGCAGGACCCCGTCTCCTATCCAAGATGCCGATACGACGACATGGAGGGTTGATTTTCATTTTTAGTTAATTCGGTATAGATGTGTGATATGAAATCTATGTGTATGTGAGGTGTATTTGTGGATGTAAAAGTGGTTACCCAATGGATGTGTGTGTAAATTTTATATGTGGTGTATGTGTGGATGTGGTAGATGTCCTATATGAGGTTGAAATGAATATTGAAAGATATTGAAATATTTCTATCTCTTACTAGTGGTAGTTTTTTAAAATATGTAGGATCGAACTTCTCGAAGAACAATATGATAAGAAGCACCGTGCGAGAAAGATTGCGGAGGGAAAGGTAATTTGTAATGTTTTGCATATTTTAGATGTTAGTTCATATTTCTATTCGGCATGGATAATGTTGTAACTTGTAATTATTTTTTTAGGGACTTGCCCCCCTTCGTCTTCGGTCTCACGAGGCCTCCTTGCAAACTGGTGACAGGGGCATGCCGTACGACGAGGGGTACACCGAGTACATCGAGAAGCTTGGACTCCTTCCATTCATCCAGCTCGTGTCTCGGTCCACGCCAAATTTCAATCCTTCGGCCATCACTGCTCTTGTTGACCGTTGGAGGCCGGAGACGCACAGCTTTCACCTCCCCACCGGGGAGATGACGGTGACTCTTCAAGACGTGTCGATGATCCTGGCACTCCCCATCGCGGGCAAACCTGTGTTTTAGCACCGAATCTGATGGGTGGCGCGACAAGATGTTCAGCCTTATAGGTGCGGCTCCTCCAGAGAAGGAAGACTCTAGTAAGGATACACTCTCCGCCGGCGCCTCATTTGTCTGGATCAGGAAAAACTTTGCTAAGTGTCCTGAAGGTGCTGATAAAGTGGTCATTCAGAATCATGCACGCGCATACGTGTGGTACGTGATCACGAGGACTTGTTTGCTGACAGTAGTGGGTGGAACGCTCCGTGGATGTGGCTGAAGGCGTTAACACGTTGGGAGAGTAAGCAAAGCTGGGGTACGGCTGCGCTTGCTTACTTGTACCGGCAGGTAAATATTTATCTTGCTTTCTTTCTTGTGTGTGCAAAACTTATGAAATTCTAACATGTATACCTATATGTGCAGTTGGATGATGCGTGTCGTAGGTTCGTCGGTGAGGCCGGTATCGGTGGTCCAATGATCCTACTTTCGGTTTGGATGTGGGAACACTTCTCAGTTGGACGGCCGAAGCTTTTGCAATGGAAGCCTTGGAACGACCATGACCATCCCCAGAGGCTTCGGGAGGCTACATGGGCGTACAAGTGGGACAAGGTTGCGGAGTTCACCGGCGACCCGCAAAAGGAGTACTTGCGGTACACCAACGAGTTCGACTCGCTGACCCCCGAGCAGGTAATAATTAGAATGCTTTCGTTCAATCACAATCTATCTTAAATCCCAACTGCAGATGCTGAAATGAGTACTATGATATAGGTGAAATGGCAGATTTATGGTGTCGGGGAGAGATTTGGTTTCAATCCGGAATTCTCCCTAAACCCAAAGTGTCTCGACGAATAATATCTTTGGATGATGCAGTGCTCATTGATATGCTTGTATGCCGTTGAGTTCCACCTACCACATCGTGTGATGAGCCAATTTGGGTTGTATCAAACTACACCGCCAAAGTGGATAAACACGATGTTTTCGTTTCACGAGTGAGGCTCCAAATTTTGTCTTACCAATCTTATGTATTAGTGTAGTTACTAATATTTCATTTGTTGACCATGTAGATTGGACCGGCGCCGGCAGAGGAAGGTGACAAAATGGGATAAACATCATAAGGATTACATCACTACATTCAATGCCGAGTTGAAAGAGGCAACGGACATGAAGGTGTATATGCGGGATCGCCCCAAGTACCGTCAAGAGGCATTCGATGCATATCTTGGTTGGTTTCTTGCACGTACCCGTGTCCATATATGCCCCCCGGCTTATGAGGAGCTCTTGGAGGACATGGACGATGATGCTATTGTTGAGCTCCGGTACAACAAGGCCGTAAGAGAAGGTAACCGAAGTGATTTCGCTCCCGTGATCAACTTTATGGTAATTTTTGCCCAATTTATTTCGTCTCATCATAATTAGAGTTTAGTTGTTGACATGTTTGTTTTCATAGCGCAATGAGATCAACCGCCAAGCGGGAGCAGCCGAGGAGGCAGCCATGTTACCTCGTGGCAAGAAGGGTGATGTTGCCGTTAGGGAATTTGTGAAGGTAAGTTAGACGATCTCCGCTTCGTGCATAATTTGTTGTTCATTTCTACTAAGATATTGATTTCGCAATGTCATAGCGTTCCGCAACTCGGTTGCGCACTTTAGCGCATTTGCTTGGTTGTCGCGGCGATGATGCCATGCCGACCCGCTCGAGGTCCCCTTCAACCCCTATCCGTGGTGATGCTTCTAGTTCGAACCCACATGAGCCCAATGATGAGGAGGTTGAGGTATGAATATGTTACATGCCGGTCACCCAAAAATGATTTCTTGAACCTCAACCATGTACTAATTATTCCGCTTACATTCTTTCATTTCTAGGGTGATTTTGATGATAATGTGAACGATGACATGACCCTGCAGGCGTACCAGCGATCCTTCCACCTAAGATCCAAGAAGAAGGCTACCAGGCGTTTCTCACTGGACGACTACATCAACAAGAAAAAGGGGCCTGCTGCGGATGAGGATGACGACGATCACAAGTCCGATGATGCGGAAGAGCAGGTGTCGGAGGATGAGGACTCTGAAGATCACGTGTCGGAGGAAGAGGACTCGGAAGATCACATGTCGGAGGAAGAGCCGATGAAGAAGCTACCTTTGAGGAGTAGGAGGAAGAACGCGGATACGGTGCCGACTGAGCCTTTGAGGAGGCTAAGGAAAAGGAAGTAGACATGTCGTGAAACTTGCCGTGAAACTTGTCGTGAAACATGTCGTGAACCATGTCGTAACCTTGTTGTGAACCATGTCGTAAACTTGTCGTGAACCATGTCGTAAACTTGTCGTAAACTTGTTGTGAAACTTGTCGTAAACTTTTCGTGGACCTTGTCGTGAAACTTGTCGTGAACTTGTGTCTTAATTCTGATATTTTTTTGTTTTGAACTACTGTTCTGATGTAACAAGTCAAATTTGTGCTTAAATCTGATATTTTGTTGTGTAACGCCCTGGAGGGAGGCGCTGCAAATGAAGGTGTGGCGTCGGCGCCTCCGGTGTCGGGTGAATACTTTGTAGATTAACCCGCGGCCCATATTTGATAAAGTGCGACTCAGCTTACTCGCACAATACAGGCCTGCATGAAAGCAAGCCCAATATCGTACCGCCACAAGGAGAAGGATCTAGAAGACATATCCTGGAAGACGTGAGGAGGAGTTAGTCTCCGAGTAGGTTCCAGTCGATGTATTCCTTGTGGAGGAAGTTTCCTTTGTAACCTAGCGAGCCTCCGTGTATATAAAGAGGACTCGCAGGACTTAGACGGGGTCAAGCTATCAAGCCCTAAAACCCTAGCTCTTACGGCGAGTTCCCAGATCGGATCGTCTCCATTGTAACACCACATATATCATATCAATACCAATCTAGGGTAGGCAGGAAGTAGGTCTTTACCTCACATTGAGGGGCCGAACCTGGGTAAATCTGTGTTCGTCCTTGTTCCTGCGATCCCAAGCTCGGAGACGATTGACTCGCGCAAATCCCACACCTAGGAAGTCATCCATGACATCTGACGTGACAAACCCACGACAGTTGGCGCCCACCGTGGGGCCTGCGGTCAAGAGCGTCACGTTCCGCGCAGGATCGGAATCAGGGTTCAAGGACATCACCATCGGCCAAGTGGAAGATATCAATGGTGTTCCCTTCATCGACGACTCAGGGTGGGGACCAGAGGCAGATCACGTTGAATTTGGGTATATTATTCCCATCGGGTCTGTGAAAATCTTCGTTGGGTCCGTCAGTCGCAGATCTTCAGACGCGACTCAAGGGGGCGAATCAGGAGAGGAACTGCGGCCAGTTAGGGTCCGCGTGCTAGAAGAACTGCAACAAGCCGGAGCAAAAACATCCGCCTCCGTCCCGTCAAAACCAATTTGGGAACCTCTGCCTAGCCGGGAGAAAGATCCCAGAATTGAAGAAATCGAAGCTGTCAGGATGGAGCTTTGCGAAGAAGCGCAAAGACTCGCGGCAGAGCGCAAAAAACTCCAGGAAGAAGATCGGCGACTGAGGCGTCGGCAGCAAAAGCAACAGGCAACTCGCGCCAGGACAGACGTAGAAGTGCAAGAGATGTAGCAGAAGTTCCACAACAATCCGGAGAGCAATATGTACGCCGCGATCGGGATATTGTCAAAAATAGCACCAGTCGGAGATACGCGAGCTGATAAGGAAGCTCGCCATGCGATTGATCTGCTACAGACTGCTGCCCTACAGCAAGCAAACATGTATGGAATCACGCCTAACGAGCCGCAACACGAGGTATCGCGAGGAAAGATGCAACGTGGAAGAATTAGACAACCAGCTAGCAGGTCTGCAAATATCACCAGATAAAGAGAGTAAGGCTGATGGAAAGCCACAAGCGCTCAAGGCGACTCAACCAACCCAGTGTGAAACTGATTCAGATGAAGATACAACGTCCGTGAGCTCCTATTCGTTATTGAAAGGACCAGCATGTTTCGGGGAGGAAATACGGCTCACTCGTTTCCCACCGAACTTTGGTGAGTCGCAGCAAGTCACCACCTATCATAATGATCTAGACCCTGTCCTGTGGATAGAGGATTATGAAATGAACATGACAGGAATCGGTGTAACTCAGGAAGTGCTTGCAAATTATTTTCACTTAGTACTGCAGGGAGAAGCTAGGGATTGGCTGCTAAGGTTGCCGCCAAAGTCAATAAATTCATGGGAAGAATTGAAGGATAAGTTCATCAAAAGGTTCCAAATAGAAGGCGTGAAAAACCTCAGGCAATGGGTCCAGAAGGAGAACGAATCAACCAGCGAGTGGATAAAACAAGTCATCCTTGACTCTGCCAAAGATACCACGACGCAATCTGAAGTGCAAGTTATGAGAAAGAACTGTAGATTTGAGCCGCTGATAGATAAGATGGCAAGCAGATCATCGCCAATCTCAAAGGAAACCGAACACTGTAAGTATCAACTAAGGGAGCAGAAAAGAGGCAAGGAGTCATTCCCCAATAGCGCCAAGGGGATTTTTGATAGTCCTTGCGACTTGCACCGCAGAAGAGATGGGAGACCCGTGGGCCACACAAAGGCGCAGTGTCACTACTACAGGCGATGGAAAGAAGGTGATTCATCAATCGTGACTCACAGCGGACCAATGCAGCATAAGGACGAGGAGAACTCCTGTCAAAAGCCTGAAACTTCAGTAAGAAGAAACATAGGGCAATTTCATACCGTGGATGTACAAACAACGGGCAACAGAAGGCAAATGAATAGCAGACGGAGCCGCGACTCAGTCCCAATGTTGGAAAGACACCGCCGTTGGACAGGGCGATCGGTTGTTTGGAGTCGCGACGATCATCCCCCAGAAGTAAAAGATCCAAGACAGTTGGCTCTTGTTGTCACACCGCAAGTCGCGGGATACAGGCAAAGTTCTCATGGATGGAGGAGGAAGAGTAAACATCCTATACCAAGACACGCTCCGTCGAATGAACATACCCGAGCAGCGGCTACAGCCAACAAGGAAGGATATCCAAGGCATAATTCCAGGAATAATCACTCGACCTATAGGAAAAATTACCCTCGAAGTCAGCTTCGGGACCGAGCGAAACTTCCGCACAGAGTTCCTGAGCTTCGAGGTCGTAGCAGTCAAAAGCCCATACCATGCGATCTTCGGGAGAGAAGCTTATGTCAAATTCACTGCCCGCCCCTGCTACGTATACCTGCAGTTAAAGATACCAGGACCAAACGGCGTGATCACGGTGCATGGAGACAGACAGAGAGCGCTAGAATGCGAGGTAGCAGGCTCAGTAATCGCGGAAGAAGCTTGCATCGCCAAGTCCTCACACGGTCTCAGGCCATCAGTGAACCTCCGCAGCCCAAAACGAGTCGCCTTGGGGACTCAGAACGGACGGACAGCAGGACGCGCCCACCAGATGGTGAATTCCAGTCATACAGTCGCGAATCAGGAAGATAATACTCCAGGAGTCGCTTTGATACAAAAAGAAAACAAGAGATGGCGTATATGCATAGATCCAATATCAATCAACAACACAAGTCAAAGAGGTCCAACTATTGTGAGACCTTACCCCCGCGACTCATCCTCCAAGGACGTGAATCAGTATAAGTCGCAACTTAGTGCGACTACTCTATTAAAAGATTTGACCCTCACTTTGGCATGAAAAACACATCGGAGCTATCATGCTCGACCCGAGTCGCTTTTAGCGACTCAAACATGAACCAACTTGGTGTTCAACCCCACTCCGTCAGGAGCATTAATTCGTAAATGAGTGCGATGAGTATCAAGTATGCATGACCTGCGAGGAACAGAAAACTCGCATTAAAGGGTCTGCATCGTCTTTGTCACACCCTGTAATAAATTGAGTGGTTATGAAATAAAGCCGGCGCCCTTGACATTCAAGGGTTCGTCGTTTCGCCTCAACTATCATTGAGTCGCTGAGTCTTTTGAATTTCATACATCACCAACCCTGAGGGCTTTTTTACAAAGCACAGCGAGCACAGCTCGCTACCTCAACCTTTGCCAAACGAGTGGCAGTCCTTAAGCTAGAAGCGTCTTGCATTATGCGGCCAAAGTACTGGGGTGTGGCGTCAATCGAGCTTGATTGCCTATCACGGCCGCTCTCGACGCTGAACACACATGTTCCTAGGAAATACTGAGCCACGCGAGCGTCTACTTAATGGAAGTATCATAAAAGAACCTGCTTATAGGTCACAAAAGTACTGCTTATAGTACACAAATTTTTTGCAGACTAACGGGCAAGTCACTATTGACGAGTCCCACATTACTATTGGATTTTTATTTCCGATTTCGAGTCGCAGGAACAGAAGCCTTCGCGGCTTGTCTTGAGGTTGGAGCAGCAGGTGTCCTTATAACCAAGGTACCACCAGATGAAGTAGAAGGGCCACCAGGTCCTGAGGATGGATTGGAAGCTCGGGATGATTCAGCCCCAGTGGATTTCTCCTTCGTAGCTTTGCTACCATCAGGATTGAACTTCCCCAGATAAGAGCCCAAGTCTAAATTCTTAACAAATAATGTGGCGTATCCACGCATACCCTTCCAGATGTCGAAATATTCACTCATTGGAAGCTCAGTACCATCCGCGCGCTTCGCTCGGTCATGACGAGCACTCTTGCGTACCTCTATTTCTGGATAATATGCCCGGAGTAATGTTAACACATGAGCAGCTCCGGAGCGAGCAGAAGACCCCTTCCAATCAGAGACATAGTGAGGATCCTTAAACAGCCTGTTCAGCCAAAACTCACATGAATCTGGAGCATCAGCCGTAGGGGCGATTTTTGTCATAACCTCTTTGGTTACTTTAAGAAGGCGCAGGCTAAAGTCTTGAAGATATTCCAGTTGATCCTTCAAATTGGAGCGATACACTGGAGCACCAGGCCCTGCATCAAAAAACAAGATGTTATTCAAATCAGCAACTCATGATGGTCACCCAGATGTGAATGATCAAGAGACAAAGGACTAGGGATGTACCGGCGAGTTGCAGAATGGCTGATTTAAACGCAGATCCAAAACCCTCAAAAGCCTTGAGCAGCGAGTTATATTTTTCATCTCGCGCGGCGAGCTCCCTCGTATGGTCTCCTTTCAGCCAATCAAGCAGTTCAGATTTGAGATTCAACCCCTCTCGCAAGGATTTTATCACTTCATCCTTCTCCATAAGTCGCTGCTTGGAATCTGCTTCGAGCTCTTTAAATTGCTCTTCACAGGAGTCAAGTTGATCTTTGAGTGTCTTTATTTCTTGCGCTTGATTTTTAATGATCTCGCTATGATGTTCCAAGGCAGATCGCATCACTTCAGGCTTATCTAAGGAAAGCTCAAGCTGCGAGTAAACAGAGGAAAAATATAAGCAATTCAGAAAGGTACCTGGGGGCTCAAAACTTGGAGAAAAGAAAGAATCAACACCCTGTCAACTGACACAAGGTCTTGATCCTTGGGGGCTACAGTATGCGTACCTGGCGACTTGAAGAAAATTGCTTAACCAGGTCGCGCAGTAAAGCAGCGTGCTTATCTCCAGCATCGACTATGGCATCCGCAATTGATTTGGAACTACTAGCGCTTGGGAGATCAGCCGCTTCAGAAATAGGAGCTCCAATTTGAATTGGCGTCCCATCAACCTTAGGAGTCGCAGACGGCGCTGCGACTGGAACCATCGCAGGAGCCGCATCGGCAATACCCTCTTCTAAAAAAGGCTTCAGATAAGCCGCGCCATCGCTAGTTCCCATGTTCTGGCCAGCAACATCATCTTCGCTCGTGGTTGGCTGAGAAAGAGCAGTGGAGGAGGTAGACTTTGTATCTCCTCCAACCATGGCCCTGCAAGATATTGATGGTTATAGACCAAAGTGGTAGTGTCACAGCCATAAAAGGAAAGTAAGTCTTACCCAGAAGCAATACGGACGCTCTTCATCAGGCAACCAGAGGAAGGAGAAGACAAATCTTGTAGATCTGAGCCTACGGGACGGAAAAAACAGCAGTAAATAAACAACCCTTCATGGAGACACATGAATACAAAAGAATGTCACAAGGAAATACCCGAACTTGTCGAGGGCAATTCTTCACCGCAGGCTCGGAGGAAAGTACAGTGCTGTCAGGCTTAGCAAGCTTTAAAGATTTGGCAGATTTGATATCCACAAGCAACGCCAAGGCCTTGCGACGTTTCTCAGGTTGCGAGGGATCTTCTGAGCTCTCGGATAGAAGACGCTTAGAGGACCTGCGAGGTACTTCAGGAAGCGTCAGGAAAGATGTGCCTGGAGCCGTGGACAAAAGAGCGTTGGCCATTTGTTGCTCCTCTTCAGATGCGCTACCACCAGGCTCAGAAACATTGCCATGTGCAATCGTTTCCTCGCCAGGATCAGCGACTTCATCTGGCGACTTGACAGTGGTTTCTTGGCCTGAGCCGGCTTCCTCCTCGGATGGGAGAGTCCAAAAATAGGGATCAATCTGAAAGAGAATCAATGTCAGAAATGGTCAACTTTGAAGGAAGAATCTTGGAAGGAAAAGGTTACAAGAATAATTACCACAAAAGGCTTGTGTTCAGCCCAGAAAGGAGCAAGACCGACGTTATCATACGAGTCAATGTCCTCGTTCGTCACTCGACGAATGAAGTTTATCCACTCTCCTTTGTCCCAATCTTCAGGGCAAGTGAGATCAACGTCATCTGCATGACAGGTGAAATTCACCATAAGTCGCAGACGGTGACTCACGGGCTGAATTCGCCATTTGGTCTAGCAAGATATAAGATCCAATCCGGTAAGGCCATGGAGCGTCAGCGCCCTCACCTTATCTAAAAGAATCTCGATGGAGGGCAACAAAGAAGGATCAAGCTTGGAAGACAAAGCAGAGGTAGTCTCGAAAGGAAGCGGAGACCAAGGGGGGAGACGAATTTCGCCCTCAGGAGAAGTGTCTTTGCAGTAAAAGAAAGTTCTTTGCCAATCCTTAACTTTTTGGCAAGGGCTAGCTTTGGGAAAATACTACCCTTACGGCGTTGGAAAGATATGGCGCCACATTGGAGGAAAGACGCATCTGTTGCTTCTCTTTGACTATTGCAGCCAAAGAGAGCGAGCCAGAAGTCTATTGAAGGAGAGACGCCCAAATAATCTTCGCAAAGAACGTGGAAGTTACTCACTTGCAATATTGAATTGGGACCGATGTCATGAAGGCGAAGACCCAGCCGCTGCATCAGGGAGCGAAAGAAGAGAGAACCAGGGGGCTTGAATCCGCGCTCGACCTGTTCCGCAAAAATCACCACTTCTCCTGGCTGCGGATCGGGAATTATCTCCTCGCCAGCGGCGCGCCATTCGCATTCATCCCTCGGAGGAAGAAGGCCGCGAGCGGCCAAAGACTCCAAAAATACCTCATCAATCCACGAGCCTTCCCAGTTGCAACTACAGCGAGACATCTTTTTCAACCAAGGGGATTTTCGCTAGAAGATTGCAAGCGCAAGAAGCGGAACCAAAGGCGGCGGAGAAGAGTAGCGGCGGCGTAACTGAAGCAGAGCGCCAGGGAGGCCGATGGGCCAAACTAAAAAGCCCAGGCGCGGAAGACGCTCAGATCTGAAAACCAACAGGCATGACCAGATGAGTCGCGCCCTTGAGCCGCTAAGAAGTTTATAAGTCGCAAATGGCGATACAAAAATTGGAGTTCAGCTGGGACATTCATGTGAGCGGTTCAACTGTTCAACAAGACAAAGAAGCCTTCATCCGAAGTCCAAGCTAAACTTGGGGGCTAATGTCGGGGGAATACTTTGTAGATTAACCCGCGGCCCATATTTGATAAAGTGCGACTCAGCTTACTCGCACAATAAAGGCCTGCATGAAAGCAAGCCCAATATCGTACCGCCACAAGGAGAAGGATCTAGAAGACATATCCTGGAAGACGTGAGGAGGAGTTAGTCTCCGAGTAGGTTCCAGTCGATGTATTCCTTGTGGAAAAAGTTTTCTTTGTAACCTACCGAGCCTCGGTGTATATAAAGAGAATTTGCAGGACTTAGACGGGGTCAAGCTATCAAGCCCTGAAACCCTAGCTCTTACGGCGAGTTCCCAGATCAGATCGCCTCCACTGTAACACCACATATATCATATAAATACCAATCAAGGGTAGGCAGGAAGTAGGTCTTTACCTCACATTGAGGGGCCAAACCTGGGTAAATCTGTGTTCGTCCTTGTTCCTGCGATCCCAAGCTCGGAGACGATTGACTCGCGCAAATCCCACACCTACGAAGTCATCCATGACATCTGACGTGACAAACCCACGACATCCGGTGCTGCAAATTAACAGAGGACGTGCAGCCGTACCGCGCCTGTCGTGGGGTTATCACGGCAGATGTTACCATAGGGTAACTTGATGATTGGGGCAAGGCGCCTTGGTCCTTCAGGAGATTGTCACGCTCGTTGGGGAAAAAGGGTTTACCCAGGTTCAGCCTTTCCATTGGAGATAAAGAGCTACTTCCTCCTTCTATGTTATTGATCTCGAGGTCTCGATAACTCGGCTACGACAACAGAGCCGGGTTACGAGACAAGTTACAAGGGTTTCGCTTGATAGCGGTGATATCGAACTAGGGCTTAAGACTTTGAACTTAGAACTTAGAGCTTGTCTATCTATGTCCTGGGAACCCGTTTATATAGACGCCGGGTCTCCCGAACTTACAATGAATACCGAGTTACATACGAGCCCGGAGTCCTACTCTAGGTTCTTCTTGACCTTCCGTAGCTTCCAAGTCACCCGGTTCCTTCCTTCAGTCGGACTCCAGCTCTTCTAGGTCCTTCCTTCTAGAGACGAGTCTCGTTAGGCATATTGGCCCAACTATAACCCGGCCCATATCTTGTACACATCACTCGGACCAGGCCTTGGGCCGTCCGACTGATTATTCCTTGGTCATGAGTATACCGGGTTATTATCCCCCCAACAGTAGTCCCCAAGTTTGACTTGCATAAGCTCATCTGTTGCTTCACTTGATAATCTTGATCATGATTTGATTACTCAAGGGTAGCTGCTGATGGGATTATCCGAGTGAAACTCCTGAAAACAAAATAAAGATCATTAACACTGAATGGCCGAGTTACGTTTCAGACCAGCTCCTTTTGGCGGTTCTCTTATAACCCGGCTTTTCTCTCGCATTTAACCCTCTAGTCAACGACCAGGGAACATTCCCTGACACATTCTCTCGTATCTTTGACCCATAATCAAAACAGAATCTTATCTCCTCGTTTTTCACGCTCCTAGGGTTTCACCCCAGGGCTATAAATAGTGGACCACGGTAAAAAAGGTTTCACTTTCCCCATTCACCACGCCCTTCATCTTCAACCTCGGTCTTTCTCTCTCCTCGAGCTAGGGTTAGGGTTCCTCCGAGCTCGGCGCGCCGCCGCCGGCCATCAAAGCTCCGCATTGCAGCAACAAAACGCCGGGGAATCCGCTCCGCGCCAGATCTCCACGAGCTTTGGTAAATTTTTCACTCCTGCGCTTCGCTTTCATCTGGATCTTGACTTGCTTTTTCTCGGGCTGTTCTTGAGCTCGGTTTTTTTTCATTTCTTTTCTTGTTATTTTCCAGATCTTCAGATCTCATGGCACCCAAGGACCCGAAGAAGCTGAAGACCAAGGCCAAGGCCGGTGATGGCGCCACCACATCGGCATCAAAGAAGATCAAAAAGACCACCAAGCCCAGATCTGGGATTACGGCTAACTGGGCCAAATCCATGGCCACGCAGTCCAAGCTTGAAGAACTGGCTGAGGCCGGTGTTCTTCCTCTTCAGTCGGAGATCGAGTGGAGAGGGACTGAAGAAGAGACTCGGCCCTCCCCACAGGAAGGTGAAGTTATCTGTTTCCTTGAACATGTCACCCGGGGTTTTCGTCCCCCGGGTCATCCTTTCTTTAGGGATCTTCTTCATCACTACGGCCTCCGGGTCTTCGATCTCGGACCCAATTCCATCTTGAACATTAGTAACTATATAGTTCTTTGTGAATCGTACTTATGCACTCCTCCGAGTCTGGCTCTTTTCTTGGAGCTGTTCTTGTGCAAACCTCAACGTGAGCACAAGAATGGCCCCCTCTTGGTCTGTGGCGGTGTTTCTATCCAATGCCGCAAAGGCTCTGCTATGCCTTCTCTAGAACTTCATACTCACGTAAAGCATTGGCAAAAATCATACTTTTACTGCAAAGCCAAGATACCTTCTGGTGAACACCCTTTACCGGGTTACTCGGTCGAGCCTCTCGTTATCAATAACAACATGAATTCCTTTGCCTCTGACACTGAGAGAGAAGCTCTCCAGCCTCTCCTCAAGAAAATCTCTGTTCTGGTCAAGCATGGACTTCGTGGAACCGACCTGATCAATACCTGGATGGGCTGGAGAATTCAACCCAACAGTATCCGCAAGAAACTCCTTTGCGATTACTCAGGTCATCTAACTGACTCCCTCCGTTACTCGGAGAAGTCCTATCCCACCACTGCACTGAACAAGGCTATCAAGGCCTTCCTCGCTGAAAAGGTTGAGACAATCAAGGACAATGGCCTTCTGCCATTCAGTAAGAATAACCCGGCACCATCAGTAAGTACTGTCGTGGGATTGTCACGTCAGGTGTCATAGATGACTTCGTAGGTGTGGGATTACGCGAGTCAAGCATCTCCGAGATTGGGATCGCAAGAACAAAGATCAACACAGATTTACCCAGATTCGGCCCCCTCAATGTGAGGTAAAAGACCTACTTCCTGCCTACCCTAGATTGGTATTGATATGAAAATCGAGGTGTTATAATGGGTTGGCGATCGAGGTGTCGAGTCGCCTCTCTCTGGATGTATGAGAGCTTTTTAGCTTGGGGTTCTAGGTCCTTGGAGTCCACCTTATAAAGACGATGGCTCGCAAGGTTACAAGGAAACTTCTCTCCCAAGTAAAGTATGAGCCGGAGTCCTACTTGGAGACTAAGTAATGTAATTTCGTGTCTTCCAAGTTATGTCTTCTCCTGCGAGATAAGCCTGCGCCAGTTAAGTCTGCGCCAGTTAAGTCTGCGCTAGTTAAGTCTGCGTCTGTTAAGCCGCGCCAGTTAAGCCGCGCCAGTTAAGCCACGCCTATTAAGCCGCGCCTGTTAAGCCGCGCCAGTTAAGTCTCCACCAGCTTACGTCTTGATAAGTTCGTACGTCGGCTCATACTCAATTAGGTATTCCCCCGACATTAGCCCCCAATCTTCCGGGTGATTCGTAGAGTCAGGCGGAAGATCTTGACTTGATGTTGATGATTTTGCCGACTTGAGTATGTAGAGCTTGGTGACTTACTGATGATGAGGCGCGAGCGTAGCGGCTTATTGAGCTGCTGATGTAGAAGCGCTGACTCACATATGTTTGTTGATGTACTATCACAGACATTCGAGGCCATGCACAAGTCTTCCTCACTTACTATTTGAACACTTCTGTTTAGTCGCATTGAAGCTGCAGAATCGCGATAAGTTCTCCACGAAAATTATATAAGGTGTCGGCGCAGCCTTTGGTGAAAACCACCTTTTCCTGTTGGATGTAAGACTGAGCTGAAATCATAAGAATAATAACTTATGAGCATCAAGATATATTAGCCAAATATGTATATGGTGCTAAGTCATAGACATCGAAGTAGAAAAGACCATAGGCATAAATAAGCTGGGCAATCATTAGAATAATAATATGTCATGTTATCATGACGAGCCATTTGAGCACATGTTGAATCATGGCGGCTCAAGGGTATATAGCCACAGCCTGTATTAAAAGATTTCTGAGTCACTAGTTTGACTCGCAAATGGATATGTATATTCTCATGTGCTGCAAAAAATTAAATCTACATATAATCATGGTATATGAGTATAACAAAGACCGCCAGATATGCATGGTGGATGTGTAGCCCCCGAGGGCCGGGTTGCATGCTTGATCATGCTGCTCGGGACTCAAAAAATATCTCAACTTAGACAAAAACTTAATTGTCCTAGCCCCCAGGCGTTAAGCAGGCATGATTTCATTATCCTGCTTGATGGCATATCGTTGCAATTTGATCCTGCAACAGATTGAGCAAATATTGTTGCCGCAATTAAACAATAATATTTGGAGTCGGGCAAAGCCGCTTATAAACTCCGAACTGTGAAATATTAGTGGAGTTGCTAGGAAAAAAGATAATCCCAGTCAAACTCTAGATATAGATGAAAGAATCATCCTTAAAAATTCCACTTAATGTGGCTGTAGATAAAAGATAATGGTGGCTTCAACAGCCGATATCAGGGAATGATTATCCCAATCATTAAAAAATCTGGTCATGCCAGTTCAAACTCATTTTGCCGAGTTATATGTTCCTGAAATTCAAAGGGCAAAGCCCCCGAGGAAGCAATTATATTAACTTCATGGCAATATGTTAGCCTTGGTGGCTGGTAATAATTATGATAAAAATTTAGTACTCCGCATAATAGCATATGGTACCCTGAATGATAGCATAGTATAATCTGCATGATAGCAAATGGTATGTCGCATGATAGCATGTTGTAATTTGCATGATAGCAAATGGTTGCATAATAACAACTTAGTTGCATGATAGCAACTGGTAAGATGCATGATAGCATATTGTACGATGCATGATAGCATATGGTACTTGACTCAGTATTTCTCAGATCTAATGTGTGTTCAGGGTCGAGAACGGCCATGATAGGCAGCCATGATAGGCATTCAGACTCGATTGACGCCACACGCGGGTACTTTAGTCCTTCTGAATTATCTCTATTACCGTTAAGTAGGTCTTCGCGCGGCTCAGTATTTCCCAGGTAAAAACGCGTGTTCAGGGTCGAGAGCGGCCATGATAGGCAATCAAGCTCGATTGACGCCGCGCCCCAGTACTTTGGCCGCATAGTGCAAAGATACTTCTGACTTAAGGCGAGTATAACCAGGATTATTGCTTTTATCGGCTGCAATAGCCGTGACGAGTTCTAATTAGCTTTGATGATAACCAGCTCTGATTAGCTGTAGATGTGGTACAGCGAGTCACCTGTTTTAACTCAAATATTTGATAAGATAATGATTCATTAATGACTCATAAACTGATGTAATGAGGAGCTGTTTGCGACTCATAAAATGATATGGGGGTAAATCGCTATGCGACTCATAAAATGATATGACAATAAGTCGATGATGATTAATAAAGTGATATAATGATAAATCATGAAATTATATAATGGTAAGTCATAAAATGATATAATGACAAGTCATGGAATATTTATGGCTAAGCATGTAATGGTGATCTTTGTATGTAAAGATGCCCGCTTGCAGGTGCAAATAAAACCCAATGCAAGCTGTAAATAGCTAGACTTTAATAAATGTAATGCGAGTTATAAAGAACTCTAATTTGATAATTGCATCGCGGGTTGCAAGAAACCCGACTTTTAGAAGTAGATGTAATTAAATCTAAAAAACTGATATGAATTTAAAGTCTGCGACATGATATATTTTAAATCGCAAATACATTAATAAGAGGCATAATAACCTAGATATGCAGCCCCCGAGATGAACTCGAAGGAGAATTTAATCTTATTGATAAAAAATAAAAAGTTGTGAAAGTTGAGCATAATTAATGGCGACTTAGCTTATTTTTATTCTCCTGATGTTGACGACGTGGTGCCAGCCGCGGACCGTGGACAGTCAATATTGACTCGTCATAGACGAAAATTTATCCGACGAGTCTGTGGAACCAGAGATAATTGTTGGTGAAACTGGACGTGTTGAGATGGGATCAGTTCCGTCTGTGGCGGTGAGCCGCGGTGAAATAACTTGAGCCGACCACTCCTTCTGTACTCCTGCTCGCTTCTAGCACTTTGATTTACGAAGTCGCGCGAGGAGCAGATGCATCGGCTCATATTTCCATGCAAGGCAAGGGCAGCTATCCAGATTGATTTATTTATTCCTTTCCACGTGAGGTCTCCATGTAACGAAGTGGCGACTCAAATTGGTATCTTCTCTCTTCTTGTCTGATACAACGTGGGAATCGGGTCAGATTGCTGCAGCCCAAATTGATTTAAAATTCTTCCTTTGATCTGATTATGTGTAGGCACATGGACGTGGCCTTTTGAGGTGCTGTATGAAACTTGCTACTTCTCGCTACTACCAAATCGTGCGAACTGCCTTTGAACACGACGTGAAGTCCTGGTTTTTGAAAATTGATTTGTGTTCGCATAGCGACACTGAACCAGCCAAGAAACTATCCCGATTGTCCAGTTGGACCGGTTGATTTTATGAGTCGCACGCGGAGGAACTGTTAACCTCGAGTCGCCGCGCCGGCGTCGAGCGGTAAGCCGCAACACAAGTCCAAGATTTTCCTTTTCCGCTGTCTAGCTTGGCGGATCGACCCTCCTTTGCTCTGCTTCTCTCACATGCATATCATGTCACGAGGTAGCAATTCCATTAGATCATCTATAGACTCTTCTTGGGACTTGCTCCAGCGACGAGGATTTCTTTGAACCGGTAGAATCAATTGGTGCTGGTGACTCCTGCCGATCTCGATTTTTGTGCGATCCAAATTACAGCACACTTGCCGGCTGGTATATTTTCATCTGACATATACAATCGGTCGCATACAAGGGCAGTGCTGGTGTTGAGCCCCGAACGCGAACGTGCTACGGCGAGTCGCTGGCATTTGTTGATATTTCCAGCGATTGATTCGCGGACTCGCCTAGATATAAAACTTGTTGCAGTGCACGGGCCGCTGACGGAGATCTAACCGTTAGAATTGTCTCCAATTTTGTGGGTAGCTTCGGAATTATATTCCGCAGGTCTCCACCAGAGTGATCTTCGAATTGATGTCCGAGTCGACCTCGATAATTATTTTCCCAAAGTCGCGCGGAGTTCCGTCAGCTTTTGATAGGGCTTCAGTGTTTGAGTCGCCCACGGAGATCTAACCGTTGGAATCCGATGTGCTTTGGACAGCTGTTAGGAAACTCGATTATGGATCTTTGCACCGAACGGATCGTCGAGATGAGTTTCGAGACGCCGCTGGTGATGTCCGCCATACGGGCGTTGCTGCTGTCCTGTAACCCGCGCGTGAGGGGCGTTGTCGAAGTTGAGCCCCGAATTGCGCGGTCGAATTTCTCCACGCGTTCTACTCCAGCTTGAGATAGATCTTGATGTAGATGTTGATACCGCCGCATCGTTTAGACCGGCGCGATGTTGAAGTCGCCGAGCTTGAATCGACGACGAGATCCTCCGTCCCTGGCACAGATCCAGCGCGGAACATGACGCTCTTGACCGCAGGCCCCACGGTGGGCGCCAACTGTCGTGGGATTGTCACGTCAGGTGTCATAGATGACTTCGTAGGTGTGGGATTACGCGAGTCAAGCATCTCCGAGCTTGGGATCGCAGGAACAAAGATCAACACAGATTTACCCAGGTTCGGCCCCTCAATGTGAGGTAAAAGACCTACTTCCTGCCTACCCTAGATTGGTATTGATATGATAATCGAGGTGTTACAATGGGTTGGCGATCGAGGTGTCGTGTCGCCTCTCTCTGGATGTATGAGAGCTTTTTAGCTTGGGGTTCTAGGTCCTTGGAGTCCACCTTATAAAGACGATGGCTCGCAAGGTTACAAGGAAACTTCTCTCCCAAGGAAAGTATGAGCCGGAGTCCTACTTGGAGACTAAGTAATGTAATTTCGTGTCTTCCAAGTTATGTCTTCTCCTGCCAGATAAGCCTGCGCCAGTTAAGTCTGCGCCAGTTAAGTCTGCGCTAGTTAAGTCTGCGCCTGTTAAGCCGCGCCTATTAAGCCGCGCCTGTTAAGCCGCGCCAGTTAAGTCTCCACCAGCTTACGTCTTGATAAGTTCGTACGTCGGCTCATACTCAATTAGATATTCCCCCGACAAGTACCGACTGATAAATATCTCAATAACATACTCTTTCTCAATTGTATACTGATTATTTTACTTCTTTTTTTCACTAGGAATCTGATGACTGGTGGCAAGTTGAGACTCCCCCTGCCACTCCTGAGGCAGATGATGATGAAGATGATGATGACGAGGCTCAGTCCTAGTGAAGAAGAGAAGAAGAAGAAGAAGAAGAAGAAGAAGAAGAAGAGAAGAAGAAGAAGAAGAAGGTGAACTTGACTCCCTTGGCCACTTCTTCATAAGCTTAATTGAGAACGAAACTCAACCCAATTTATCCACTGATGCCACTTTATAATACCAGAACCGGCTGAAAAGGCAGCCACTCCTTCACCCGGCCATAGCTCTGAAGCCACTGAATCTGCTGCTACCGGGAAAAGGAAGGCTCGCACTATCTGTGCCAAGGTGCCATACTCTCGCATATCCACAGAACCATATTCTTATCTTGCTATGCAAAAACTCAACCAAACTCTTCTTCAAAAATCTTCGCAGAGTTCTGCTGAACCCTCTACCAAGAGGAGAGCTACTCGGACCTCCCCTGGTGAGGATCCTCTTAACCCGGGAATCCCAAACATTCCATCTCCACGCCGTCCTGGTACTTCCTTTTCCAACTTTGAACCACAAAAACATCCCTCTGATAGTTATCCTTTAGCTGGTCAAATCCGAGTTTCTAAATCATACTCTCTTACAGCTTCTTCAGGCTCCAGCAACGACCTCCCCCGTGACTTTCAAGTCAATACCGGGTAATACATATAACCTTCTATTACTTGTATTTACTTTCATCAACTTTGCTTTCTTTTGCTCTTTCTTATATTACTTCGTACTTGCAATTTCAGGGCAAAGCTACTCTTAGTGGCGATCCAAGCCCTCCCATTGCTGAGAGGATAACTTGGAGAATACCCTGAAAAACATGCTGAGCCGACTGATAAGGAGCAGACAACTGACCAGAGAATGTTTCTCCTCCTCCTGCTGAAAAACCGACTGATCCAGAAGTCGTGATCACAGGAGCTTGCTTTACTGAGAAGATCTCTCCCCTCAAAACTGCAACCAAGTTTGTTGCCTCTGAAGAAGTCCAAGCCGACTGATAAAGGCGAAGGCTCCACTGTGCCACATATGGCCATACAAACTTTGAAGGTCTGTTAACTGAGTACAACACACTGAAGCTTACTGAGGGCAAACTCGTGGATTCTCTTGTCCAAGAACATCAGGTACACATCTTTTCCTCTTCATATCTTATATACCAAACCTAGTCCCCAAGTATCGAGTAAACTGTCCTCAGTCACTCGGTACTTGAAAATAATATCTCTTTCTGCCTTCATTTTGAAAACTTCAGAATATCCCAGTCCCCAAGTTCCGAGTTATCAGTCTACGATAACATGGAACTTGTTTTACTTTCTGATTTCAAATCCTCATTAATTCTGCCTTTCACCATAACAATACTTTCAAATCCTCATAACCCCCAAGTTCCGGGTAATATGTTCACATTTATCTGGAACTTTGAAAATGCATTACTGAATAACTTGTAAAACTTTAAAAGACATACCAGTCCCCAAGTGCCGGTGATCTGCTCTTCAGTCACTCGGAACTTGTATAAATACTCTGCCTGCATATAATTTACTGTCAACTGTTCTTTCTTCATTGCCGACTGAAATATTTCAGCCCCATGTTTCTAACTTGCTATTCTTTTTTCAGAGGTATGTGTCCCATAATGACCAATACTTGCCAAGACCAACCAACTCCTTGAAGTTGAAACCAAGCTGCGCAAGGAAACTGAAGTTCATGCTTCAGACTTGGAGAAAACAATTGAATCTCTAACTGCAGAGAACACCAAACTGAAAAAGGAGTTGGAAGAGGCTGGAGATAAGTACAAGGTCTGCTTTGACAAGATGGTCAGTGTCCAGAAATACTTGGACACCCTGAAAGACCATATCAAGGATATCCTCAATCCACTCATTGGTAAACACCATCTCTTTTCACTTTTTTTTCTTTACTCGGCTTTCACATACTAACCCACATCATACTTTTCAGGTGAACAGAATGCTGCCATCAGGAGATCCTATCCAGAGAAGTTGAACTGCTTGAACACCATCATTCGGCAGTTCCAGTTTGGCACTTCTGAGATTATGAAGCGTGTTAAGAGCAACTGTGCTCCTCCCCAAGTAATATTCGAGTCCCTGCATCAGCTTTCCACGATCCCCGAGTGGTTAGACCTCTGGACGCGCTCAGCATGCCGGGTTGGCGCAATGCGCAGTTTAGCTTAGCCAAAGCCTACAACCCACGCCTTAACCCGGCTCCTTTTGTCAAAGGATTCCCTCAATACAACGCTGATGGCACCAAGTTTGGGGGAAAAGATTCAAGGAAATTTCTGCCCAAACCCGGCCTATTGCTTGCAAAATAGCTGAGGCCTCAATCTATCGGTTTTCCAAGATGCAGTGGATGAGAACAACACTCCAATCCCCACTCCTGAACCCAAGCATTTTGATCTATTGGCCAAGCTGAGAGACTCCATTGCAAAGATGAAGAAAGCTGCAGCGCCAAGTACTTCTACTCCAGTTGTCCCTGCACCCAGCCGTGCTCCTACCACGCCAATCATGGAAAAGCCGGCTGATGTTGCTAAGGAACTGCAGAAGATCAAGGCTGCACAAGCTAAGTCCCAGGCCAAAGCTCCTGAAGATAACCCGGCTTCTGCCGAAGCTGAAGCTGCCAAGGGAACCTCAACCGATAACCCGGCTATCTGAGCCAGTTTTCCTGTTTACCTTTTCCTGCAAAACAATTATTCGGCCAATGGGCATTGTAATATGCTCTGAAATACTTTGCCTTTTATTTGATGGTGCGTCTGTGCACTATATGAAATACTCAATATTTTGTAATAACTTATACTTTTTATGGTTTAGATGACCCTTTTGGTTTATCTTTAGCTTCTTATCAGTCGGCTTTCACATGACTTTCTCAGTTGCTACTTTTTCCTTTGCTAAAACAGGGTCAAACTAAGTCCCAGCATGGGCATCATAGTTGATTGAATTAACAAGTAAGCAATCTGGTCATAAAATTGTGAGTAACATCAAACTGATAGGCAAGTTTAACCAAGAACAAAATTAAGGCTTAAAAGCCGGGTCTTAGGATTAAAACTTATGAATTTATAATTCATAAGTCCCCAAGCCCTGGATCAATGTTTACAAGTAAAGGCTTAAACTATGCATCATTACCCCACTGATCTCAAACATCTCTATGCGTGCTCTCTTGGGCAACAGCTATAGGACTTTTTGCTAAGCACTCCTTTGGGCAAGCTTTATAAACATAAACTATGCATAAAAAGTAAAACAGAAAAGATTTCTTCTCAATACTCTTCTTTATTAAAGATACACCAGCAAGCCGCCTCATTAAAAACCTTCCAGTCCCCTTAGGTACCCTGGTAAGGAAAAGAGCGCGTCTGAAACCTGCTGGGGGTTACATCGTGTGTTACATAACTCGGCCTAGGTTCATGTTCACTAGGTATAATATGGGCGAAGATGAGCAATGTTCCACGGCCGCTTCGTCTCTTCCATAGGAAGGATAGCATGGTCCGTGTTGTTCTCTTCACCTTTCTCTCTCACATCTATCAGATAATATGAACCATTGTGCAATTTCCGACTGATGAGGAACGGCCCTTCCCATGGAGGAGTTAGCTTGTGCATCCCTGACTGATTCTGTCTGAGCCGTAAAACTAAATCTCCTTCCTGGAAAGTTCTTGATCTTACTCGGCGACTATGATAGCGCCGCAAATCCTGCTGATAAACTGCGGACCGTTCCAATGCTAACTCACGCTCCTCTTCGAGGGCATCAATCGAATCCTCCCTTGCAATTGCATTGCTTGACTCCACATACGCCGCCACTCTTGGCGAGTCATGGACTATATCACTCGGTAACACTGCTTCTGCTCCATACACCAGAAAGAACGGTGTACGCTTGGTTGATCTATTCGGGGTTGTATTGATCCCCCAAACCACTGCGGGTAACTCTTTCACCCAAGCTCCATACGCCTTTTCAATCGGAACTCGAAGTCTTGGTTTGATTCCTTTCAATATTTCCTGATTACTCCTTTCTACCTGCCCGTTGGCCTGTGGATGTGCCACCGAAGCAAGGTCTAATCTGATTCCCTTCTCTTTGCAGAATATCTCTGTTTCACCGAGTGACATGTTGGTCCCATTATCTGTGATGATACTGTGAGGATAACCAAACCGACTGATAATTTTCTTCAGAAACGTGACAACTTTGGAAGCATCACAACTTGTAACTGGCTCTACTTCAACCCACTTAGTGAACTTATCAACAGCCACCAAGAGATGAGTTTTCTTGCACGATGTCATCTGAAAGGGCCCCATCATATCAAGACCCCAAACTGCAAACGGCCAAGTGATTGGTATTGTCCTCAATTCCTGAGCCGGCACATGCTCCTGTCTTGCATATCTTTGACATCCATCACATGCCCTAACAATCTGCTCTGCATCCTTGAAAGCTGTGAGCCAAAAGAATCCATGCCTAAATGCCTTGGCCACCAGAGACCTAGATGAAGCATGATGACCACAGTCCCCAGCATGTATCTCTTGCAAAATTTGCCTTCCTTCGACTGATGAAACACATCGCTGATAAACTCCAGAAACACTGCGCTTGTACAACTCACCATCAATTACTGCATAACCGAGTGATCTTCTGACAATTTGTCGCGCCATAACTTCATTACTCGGCAAAATCTTCCTTATCATATAATCCAGATATGGTTCAGTCCACTCAGGAATCTCATGCAACGCTGCTACTAACTCGGAATCTTGATCTGGACTTTCATCTTCCTCTTCACCCGGAAGTTGGACTGATGGCTTCCATAACTCGTCCAGGAACACATTTGGTGGAACTGGCTCTCTACGTGATCCCAATCTTGACAAAGCATCTGCTGCCTCGTTTTTCCTTCTATCAATATGATCCACCTGGAATCCTGAAAAGAATCCAGCTGCTTCATCAACAGCCCTTCTGTAAGCCGCCATCTTCTCATCTTTCCTGTCCCAAGTCCCAGAAACTTGCTGCGCTACAAGATCCGAGTCACCAAAACACATGATCCTTTTGATGTTCATCTCCTTGGCAATGCGCAAACCATGTAACAAAGCTTCATACTCAGCAATATTATTGGTGCAATCGAAGTGAATCTGAAGAACATAACTCATCTTATCCCCTTTGGGTGAAGTGAGAACCACTCCTGCTCCTGATCCCTCATACTGCTTGGATCCATCAAAATGCATAACCCATGACTTATAACTCGGCGCCTTGGGTGGTGCCGTGCTTAACTCGGTCCAATCATTGACAAAATCAATCAAGGCTTGTGACTTAATCGCTGTGCGAGGCTCATACTTGATGTGATAATCACCCATCTCAATCGCCCACTTGGCAATTCTTCCAGTAGCTTCAGTATTGCACACAATGTCTGCCAATGGTGCTCCACTCACCACTGTAATGGGGTGTTCTTGAAAGTAATGCTTCAATTTCCGACTGGCCATGAAAACGCCAAAAACTAACTTCTGCCACTGGGATACCTCTGTTTAGCCGGAGTCAAAACCTCACTGACATAATAAACCGGCCTTTGAACCAGATGCTCCTTTCCTTCTTCTTTCGCTCCACCACAATAACTACACTAACTGCTCGGGAATTCGCAGCTATGTACAACAGCATGGGCTCCTTTGGAGCTGGAGCAGCTAAGATTGGTGCTTTCGATAATGTTTCCTTCAATGCCTCCAGGGCTTTATCAGCTTCCTCATCCCAAACAAATTTATCTGACTTCCTCAAGAGTCGGTATAAAGGAATTGCTTTCTCTCCCAGTCGGGATATGAACCTACTCAACGCAGCCACGCAGCCCGTGATCTTCTGGACTTCCTTCAATTCAGTCGGCTTTCCCAACCTATTGATTGCTGCTATCTTTTCCGGGTTTGCTTCAATCCCACGCTCGGACACAATAAAGCCGAGTAATTTTCCTGATGGAACTCCAAACACACACTTTTTTGGGTTAAGCTTCATCTGAAACCTCCTTAAGTTAGCAAAAGTTTCTCTCAAATCATCAATAAATGTCTCAGCCTTCTTTGTCTTGATCACCACATCATCAACGTACGCATGCACGTTCCGATCTATCTGCTTCTCAAAACAACTCTGGATGCACCTCTGATAAGTTGCTCCAGCATTCTTCAGTCCAAATGTCATGTTCTTGTAACAAAAAGCTCCAAATGGGGTGATAAATGATGTCTTCTCCCAATCTTCCTCTGCAAGCTTGATTTGATGGTATCCTGAATATGCATCC
This sequence comes from Poa pratensis, assembly GCA_947311845.1. NCBI lineage: Eukaryota > Viridiplantae > Streptophyta > Magnoliopsida > Poales > Poaceae > Poa > Poa pratensis. Next base: position 18,802,649 of record CAMZMU010000039.1, read on the forward strand.
AGGAAACACAAAAGATCACTACCTGCCACAGCATCTATGATTTGATCAATCCTTGGTAACGCAAACGGATCCTTCGGACAATGCTTGTTCAAACTTGTGAAATCAATACACATCCTCCACTCATTGTTCTTTTTCAACACTAAAACCGGGTTAGCCAACCACTTTGGATGTAACACTTCCATAATGAATCCTGCGGCGAGTAAACGAGCTATCTCTTCTCCTACAATCCTTCTTCTTTCCTCATTCAATCTGCGCAATCCCTGTTTAATCGGTCTTGCTTTAGGATCAACATGTAAGCGGTGCTCAGCGAATTCAGTCGGTATGCCTGGCATGTCACTAGGTTTCCATGCAAAGACATCCCGATTCTCACGGATGAATTCGATGAGCGCGCTTTCCTATTTGTCAGTCAGATTTGACCCGATAGAGAACTGCTTGGACGAATCACCCGGCACGAAGTCAATCATCTTGGTATCTGAGCCGCTTTGAATTTCGCCCTCTCTTCGGTCATTGGTTTCTTCAAAATTGTCCCATCATCCGGGTTTGTGGTAGCTTTGTAGTAATTCAACTCCTCTTCCGCACAGGCTTGTTCTGCCATAACAGCATCACCTTCCTCACATTGTAACGCCAACTCACGACTGCCATTGACTGTGATAATACCTTTGGACCTGGCATCTTCATCTTTAGTACACATAACACGGCCTCGCCATGAATCTAGCAAAAACATTGCGGCCAAAGAGAGCATGATAGGGCTCTTCAATTTGACCACCTCAAAACAAATCATCTCAGACCTGAAATTATCCTTTGATTCTCCAAACGCGACCTCCAATGTTATTGTTCCCTCTGGTCTTGCCGACTTTCCAGGGACAATACCATGAAAGATAGTACTGAAGGGTGAAGCTGCTTGGCTGTGAAACCCATCCGGATGAATGTATCCCAATACAGAATGTTGATGCTACTACCTCCATCCATAAGAACCTTGTGTAAAATATAACCCGAAACCTGAGGTGCAACAACTAAAGCCAACGCTCCAGGTGCATCTACTCGGGCCGGGTGATCCTCTCTAGACCAAGTGATCGGATACTCGGACCACTTCAAATATCTCGGAACTGCGGGAAGAACGGCGTTGACAGCTCTTTTCTTCAATTTCTGATCTCTCCGACTAGTGCTGGAAACTGTAATATGATACTGTCCTCGATTTAACTCTTGGGGTTTTGCTGGAAACCTAACCCGGCTGGTCCGTTATCCGGGCCGGGTGGTCCTCCATTATTTCCTCCAGCTTGTGGTCCGTGGCCGGGTTATTTCCATTACCCGGCCTCGGGCCGTTTCCTCCCATATCATCCTGGCAAACTCTCGTTCTTCCATCTCTGAAGATCAACACACTGGGCCAAAGAGTGATTTGCCGGTTTACCGTTCCTACTATGACGTGGACACGGCATGTTGAATGCTTCCTGGGGGTTAGCCGGTCCTCGGAAATTTCCCCTGTAATTGCCATTGTTGTTATTGCCTCGATAATTATCATCTCGCCGCTGAAACTTGTTATACCCGGTGTTTGTGTTTGCCACCAAATCTGAACCACCCTCGTGCTGCCTTTTGGAGTTATTCCCATTGTTACCATTGTGATTATTGTTCCCGTTGTTGTTGTTACCGTTGTTGTTGTGGTTCTTTCCTCCGTTGTTGACGTTTCCTTTTCCCTTATCTTCATCATCATCCCGGGTCTTGTCTGTGGATGCGTGCTTATGAGCCGCTTCCATCAGCTGTCCCATGGTGATGTTTCTGCTTCGCCAGTGGCCCTCAGTCGACCCATCTTCTGAATTACCGGGTCATATCTGCAGGTTTTCTCCATCGACGACACGGCCGCAGCTGGTGTAATTCCCTTTGATGAGTGAATGATGGCTGTAACCGGCGCATCCAGTGACGCGCTGACTCGCCTTTCTTCTGGAAACATCGCTCCAAATCTCTATAGTGAACAACTTCTCACACGTGCCCTTGAAATTCTTGACAAATAATGCCTTCAACTCATCCCAAGAATTGATAGATTTCTCGGGTAATCCATTGAACCATAACTTTGCTGCTCCTTCACTCATCATCAGGTACATGTATCTCGCGCACAAGTTGGCGTGGCATTGCGAATACTCATCGCCATCTCGTAACTGCTGAGCCATGTTTCTGGATCCATGCTGGGGTCATAATTCGTCACCTTGCTTGGCTCTTTAAACTTCTCAGGAAAAGGTTCGCTCTTAATAGCATCTGAAAGACATTTAGTTCCAACCGGGTTAAGTAATGAAGAAACTAACGGCAAACCTGACCCGGTATTTGGTGCGTGGCCCATCACTCCTGCTTCAGGTTGTCCTCCGGCTCCTCCGGCGACACCTAAAGCCGGGTTTGCGCTCGCCGCACGCCGTGCTCTTGAACTGTTGACAATTGCTTGGGCCACAGACTGGGCCGGGGCCGGTTGATGCGGCCTCGGCGCCGGCTGATTCTGGCTGGCCTCTGCTGATGATGTCCCGAACGTTGAGGCTGCGGCGCCGGGTGACCTTGATTCTGCTGTCCGTTCCTGACGCCTGATCCGGCTGGCCTCGGTGTTTCTCCGTGATGACTCCGGTTAGCTCGGCTATTGTATGGTGTTGAATGTAACGCTCCACTCTTATCCGGCATGTTTCCCTGCTGCGTGATCGCAGTTTTCAACATCTCAATTGCCCTGCGTGCTTCGTCTCCCTCTGGCGATTGATCAATCGGCATGCGGCATAATGCTAATGTTGCTGCGTACACGTTATCAGCCGGATTTGAGTAGTGACCACTGGGCGTGTGGAACCGATCTGCTGGTGGTGGCATACCACCCGCAGCTGCTGTGTTCTGATTTTGCTGAGCTCCAGCCCGAGTGTTGGGTGGCACCCCGTTTCCTCCCTGATTTGCTCTAACCATGATTCCATGCCCAATTCCAACCGGCGCTCTCAGGCCGAGTGACATTGGGAGCTCCGTTTGGTGATGCAAAGTTCAATCTTGTTGGATCTAAGGTCATGCCTGGCATCACCCGGGTCTGGCCTCCTCTGATGTACTGCTGTAAGATCTTCATGGCGATTCTGCACTGTTATCCTTTCTTGCTCCACACGGGCTCGATCCCGTTCTATCTCTTGTTGCTCATCAAACATGCGCTGCTGCTCCGCCAATAAAGCCTTCTGTTGATTCTCCAGCGTGATTCGTAACGTATCCAATTGCTGCGCCCGGGTTGCTGCGTTATCTGGTGTGATTGGGGTGGTAACTATTGCGCGTCAAAGTCCAAGGGCCTAAAAACTGGTGGGATTTCCATCACAACCGGCTGTCCCGAGCCTTCACCCGGTTGAAAGGTCGTGAGACGCTGAATTCTTTCTCTGTTTTCTCTGGCCGCGCGCGTGGCATCGTCCTCGCTTACTGAAGTTTCTGTCCCATCATTGTGGTTCCTCAGTGTACACCACAGCACGCTTCATGGTCCTTGGCTCCGACTCATAATCTTCCTCATCAGCCACGTACCCAAATCTCTCGTCAAACAACGGTAAGATCGATTCAGTATCTGTATCCAAATCTTCCTCACGTCGGACTCCGGCTCGCAAGCCTGGATGTCCGACTGATGTTCGAAACCTCCTGTTCCGACTGATCTTCTCCATCAGATTGGACGATGGTGGCTGCCCCTGAAACGGAGTCGCACATAACCTCGTCATCAATTTGCTGAATTGCATTAACCATACCTACGAAGACGTGATCCGACCGAACGGGATCACCCGGCCGGTATCCAGCAGATCTGCTTCTTCTTCCAGCCGGAATCGTCGACGATGCGCTTTCCGTGCCGATCCATCCTGACCTCGCCGATCGCGAGGTTCTCCATCCCTCGCAGAGCTTCTCCCTTGATGAGGACAGCTTTGGTCGCAGGCCCCACGGTGGGCGCCAACTGTCGTGGGGTTATCACGGCAGATGTTACCATAGGGTAACTTGATGATTGGGGCAAGGCGCCTTGGTCCTTCAGGAGATTGTCACGCTCGTTGGGGAAAAAGGGTTTACCCAGGTTCAGCCTCTCCATTGGAGATAAAGACCTACTTCCTGCTTCTATGTTATTGATCTCGAGGTCTCGATAACTCGGCTACGACAACAGAGCCGGGTTACGAGACAGGTTACAAGGGTTTCGCTTGATAGCGGTGATATCGAACTAGGGTTAAGACTTGACTTAGACTTAGACTTGTCTATCTATGTTCTGGGAGCCCGTTTATATAGACGCCGGGTCTCCCGAACTTACAATGAATACCGAGTTACATACGAGCCCGGAGTCCTACTCTAGGTTCTTCTTGACCTTCCGTAGCCTCCAAGTCAACCGGTTCCTTCCTTCACTCGGACTCCAGTTCTTCTAGGTCCTTCCTTCTAGAGACGAGTCTGTTAGGCTATTGGCCCAATTATAACCCGGCCCATATCTTGTACACATCACTCGGACCAGGCCTTGGGCCGTCCGACTGATTATTCCTTGGTCATGAGTATACCGGGTTATTATCCCCCCAACAGCGCCGGAGCTGGAGGAGCTGGGGTTGAAGGTGTGGCGCCGGCGACCTCGGCGTTGCACATGTGCAACGCCTTACGCTGGGCGCTGCACCTAGACGTGTGGCGCCGGCCGTTCCGGCGCGGCAAATTAACAGAGAGCAGAGAATCGTGTCCGCTTACCGCGCCGGAGCTCGAGGAGCTGGGGTTGATGCACCATCGATGGTGCAAAGGGGCATGCCCGGGAATATCAATCTCCACCGCATTGAGTATGCCTTGGTGGCGGTCCGAGATGACACATACCTCTCTTTGAGGCTCAAATACCTTTGTTCTCACTAGACCCATGAACCACTCCCAGTTGTCCTGGTTCTCCGCCGTCACCAAAGCAAAAGCCAACGGTAACAACCGGTCGTTAGCATCATGAGCTACGGCAATCAAAAGTGTGCCCTTGTACTGGCCTGTCAAAAATGTGCCATCCACGGAGACAACCGGTCTACAATGCTTGAATGCCCTTATGCATTGCCCGAAAGCCCAAAATGCACGACCAAAGACACGGACGGTTGCACCGTTGTAATCCCTAGTCTTTTGGCCAAAGGGCTCCACACACGTAACCATGCCCGGATTTGTAGCAGCCATAGCTCCCAACAATCTAGGAAGTCGGTTGTATGCTTCCTCCCAATCACCATACAACATCTTGAATGCGGCTTGCTTGGCCCTCCATGCCTTCCCATACTTCACCGAGTAACCAAACATGTCTTTCACCATGTCCATGATAGCCCTCACCGTAAAAGTGGGGAATGCCTCTATGGAATTGGAAAGTCTATAGCCGATGAAATCGGAGGTTAGTTGCCGATGAATGTCCTTCGTATCCTTATCATCATCATCATTGCCACTACACATGTGAGTTGACACACATTTTTTTAGAACCCATTGAGAGGTTCCCTTGATAGGTCTTGCACGCACAATCCACGGACACCCATTATGCGCGTCCTCACACTTAACCGTGTAACGCTTCTGGACATCTGAGTGAACCACTTTGTATGGTCTAAAGTACTTAACCGCATACTCCTTGAGCCATGTCTTCAATTCCAACAAGCTTTCAAACTTCACTCCCTCAACAATACCATAGTTTTTGGGATTACGATCCTTCTTCGAAGTTGGCCTTGGTTCAAGAATTTTACTCGTGCCACCATCAACCACGGCTTTATCGGCGAGACTAAGATCACGGAACAATGGTAACCGATGATCCCGGCCCACTACCTTCTTGAATATTTCGGCTTCCTTAGCAGTGAACCCATCTTCATCGACATCTTCTTCGGGACCGTCGTCATCCGAGTCCGATGCATAGCATCGGTTATAAGGGATGTCATGGTCCATGTCCTCATGCCTACAATTTGTCTCCACATCACCAATATCATTTTTATGAAGCTCAGACTCCGACGCGTCGCTCTCCTCCTCCGATTCTTCATATTGGTCACTTTGAATTGGGCTTGAAGGTTGGCTCCTTTCGTGTTGGGTCATTGTTGGTTGGCTAAAATCATGTTGAGTCATTGGAGGTGGACTCGACGTTGGATAGTACACTTCATGCGCATGAGGTGGCTCATTTTGAACCGGCCTCCTAACGTCATGTTCGGAGGCACACGGTTCAAGTCAAACGTCTTGGTGGCAAACAACTCCAGAGCCTTGTCTTGAGATGCCGCAACCGTCTCCTTATATGCACTCCAACACAATTCGGAGTTGAGAGGCATAGTCTTCCAACGAAGATGCATTCCGAACCCAACATTATACCTTCCCTCCAAAGAAATAACATCATTTGGATCCGTCTAATTCAATGCAATCCACACTCTCTCCACAACCTCGGCATAGCTATGACTATGGCCAAACACCACAACTTTCTCCTCCAAGTCATGCTCCACATTGCCTTTCAAAAAGGCCTCCTTGTCCACATGATGAACACTAACCATTTTCTCCATCTAAAAAAATTTACAACAACCCGAATGCATCAAATGATTGATACATTGCACTAAGCTATGCATTTCAAACAAAATCTATTTACTGATCTTAATTTTAAATCAAGTTATTATGCACTAACCCTAACTAAATCTAGCTCATTAACTACATCTAACAAAAACCCTAACCCTAACCTACAATCAACAGCCCAACACTCCATATCCATCATACCCACACACATTGACCAATATTATCAACAAATAACCACACATTTGTCCTCATATTCAAATTCTAGGGTTTCCAAGATCTACACAATGTCTCCAAATTGGAAGATTTCTATTGGACAAAAACAAGGAGGATGGGGAGAGTACCTTCTTGCACGTAGGGGAGCCAAAATCCACGGAAAAACCACACCGAAATGGATGGATTTGAGTGGGGGGTGTGTTGGGGAGAAAGAGGGAGAGAGGGTGGGACTCGGGCTGTAAGAACAGAAATGGATGGGGGTTGCGGGTGGAGTGCGCGCGCTCTATCTAGTTAGCAGGTGTGGCGCCCCAGCCACCGGCGCCACACATGGAAGTGTGGCGCCCCCCACTCCGGCGCTACTTAACCAAGGCTGGGGCCCGCTTTGCCACGCTGGCAGAGGTGTGGCTCCCCAGCCTGGGGCGTTGCACCTTGACGTGTGGCGCCGCCGGTGCGGAAGCCACACAAAAGGGTTAGTTTTAGATTTTTTTTTCAAAAAAGGGTTATTTTTGGCTGAAGTTTCGCTAAAGGGTTAATTTTGTCAAATTTCACCCGTTTCGTGCACTCTTTAATTATTGCGAGGTGGACGATATTGCCCTCGGCTACACCTTGCCAGGATCATTTCATTTACGGTCCTGCTTGGAATATTAAAGAAAATCACCCCCTGCGTCGCCCGCGCCTGGCGACACGGGGGAACCCTAGCCGCCGCCGGTCGCCCGGGGCTCCCTCCTCCGCCCGCCGCTCCGCCGCCGCCGGAGGAAACGCCGGCAAAGCCGCGTGCATCCAGGGAAGGTGGCGGCGGGCGGTTCTCTGTGGTTTCTCGAGCTCCAGAGACGGAGGTGCGCCGTGGGCTGGAGGGCGCGGCGATCTGCCGGCGGGATGGCGGCTCGGCGAGCTGGTGGCGTGGCGAGTGCTGTCCGGCGCATGGAGGCGGGCGGGGGTGCTCTGTGGCTCGGCGCGGAGGTGCGGTTGCGGGAGGCGCCTGCCCGGGCCTGATCTGGGCCGGTGGCGGGCCGTGCGGGGTGCCTGCCCTGGAGCTTCGTCCCCAGCAGGGGTACTGCACGTGAAGGGATGCGGCGTTCGTGCAGAGAGGCGGCCGGGGCATCATCCGGCACGACGGCGGGAAGCGAGCTGAGTGGTGGAGGTTCCGGTGCGGAAGGAGGAGCTGGCTCTCCTGCTGCCGTGCTCCTGCACCCGGGCGGCGGCCCCGGACCGTAGGCTGCGACAGGAGGCGCAGCGGGCATGACTGCCTTGTGCGTGAGGTGCAGCAATGGCTACCGCATGCGGAGGGGCTCGGTGGACGGCCACACATGCGGTCTCCTATCTCGCAGTTCTCCGAGCTTCGTGGGCGGCTCGAACTCCGGGCGAAAGCCTTGCACCGACTCCGGTCGGTATAGACGATGGCGGCGCCCTTGGGCGTCGTTTTCCTTCTTGATGGCATTGTCGTGGAGTTTCGACAACCGGCCCAACGGGAGTGGTCCGATGGTATCCGGGTGAAAGCCTAAGCTCCTTCGGGGGCGGGCGATGGTGACGGACGCGTCACTACCTTGTTGGAGGCATCGTCTTGGAGTCACCGGCTCTCCCGGTGCGGCGGGTTTGCGGCGGATGGGTAGGATGGCGTTGTGGTCAGGGGAGGTGGATGCCGGGGTGGCGGCCCCGGACGGTGCGGTACGCCGAGGCAGCGGCCTCGGGCTCCCACGCTATGACGGTTCTATGAGGCAGAGCCGTTGTTTAGCGTGGGTCTGGGTGGCGACCTGGATGAAGACTGCGCGGGCAAAGGGTTCGTCGACCTGACTGGATCGCCTTCGAGCAATGCAAAGGTCGATCGGTTTGCTACGCCGGGGTGGCGGCCCCGGAATATGGTGATTTTGGTGGCAACCTGGATGAAAACTGCGCGGGCAGAGGGTTCGTCGACCATGACTTGATCGCTTTCGGGAAATGCGAAGGTCGATTTGGTTGCTACGCCAGGGCGGCGGCCCCGGAGCGGGTGGTGTGTGTTGTGGCGTTTGGTCGACTTGTGTCGTGTGGACGGCGGTTCGATTCGTCTGTGTGATTCTTTTGTACAGTTTTATGGTTTTTGGACCCGATTTTCTTTATAAATTGGGTCAATTCTATTCTATCTAGTCGAGCGGTGGTTATCAACTACCTTAAACTCAAAAAAAAAAATCATTTACGTGTCCATTTGCTGTGGCACATTGCACAATGCCGATAAGTGACATTCTCCCGCTTTTTTGGAGTGATATAAAGTCGTTTCAAAGGCCCTGCATTATTATCACGGTAATGCATGGTTTATTAAGGCCTGTGCCAATGCATTGTATCTTAGCACGTTATCATAGGTGTAATAAATAATTAAAAAACAATTAGTTTACATTGTTTCTTATGGGTTGTATCTAATTTAATGATTTTGGGCTCATGCATGTATGTGATTGGGCTAACACATTTTTTTACCTATGACTACTCATAGTGGGAGCAACATAGGTGGTAACATAATTGCCACATATGCAAAAAATGATGATGTGGCATGCAATTAAAGAGAGAGACAAATGGAGTAATTAGGTATGTTACCGTAACATCACACAACCAAAGGCAATATGAGTCTACAAACTAATTAATGAATACACCAGTCATAGAACGAGCATACTTTTTTTGTGACTAGTCTAAGCTAAGTTACAACCTCACTCTCTCTTCATTAACTATCATACCACATAAGCAAAATGTATATGAAACCGTGCTGACTTGCATTGGCATAGTCTTGATACAATGCATACGAGATAGTAGGTGATTTGAAAAAGTGAACTCCACCAAGGAGGAGATGAAGGTTTAATTACATGTTTGCCAACGGGGACACCAGTCGTAGAACGGGCATACTTTTTTTGTGAAGATCCGGAGATCGACATCACGTACACAGTTGCCACTTCTTGGCCGATTTCTAAAGGTATGTTCGTTTTTGGAATGCCAGGGAATGGAAACCATTCCATTCCCGGAACCCATTATTGTGTTTTTTTCTGCGATGGAGTAGAATGGAATGGTTCCAGAAAAGGGAATATTCCCTCAATATTCGGAACCGACCGGTCCGACCGATTCGGCCGGACGGGTGGAACGGCACAGTAATGCTGGGTGATTAACTCTAATTTAATCAAGTTTAGCAATAATTAATCAAGTTTAGCAATAATTAATCAAGATTAATTATAATTAATCAAGATTAGGAATAATTAATCAAGTTTAGCAATAATTAATTAAGTTTAGCAATAATTAATCTAGATTAGGAAATAATTAATCGAGTTTGATGCCGTTCTGATTCCATTACATTCTCATTCCATTCCACCCATCCCAGAAAAGAACACAAGAATGGAACGGTTACGTGACAATTTTTTGTCCAAACCGAACACAGGGATAAAATGGTTCCGTGACAGGAGAATGGAATGGTTCCATTCCGTTCTTTACGATTGCAAAAACGAACAGACCCTAAGTAGACGAACATATTCTAGTCGTATACGTACCACTTCGCTTCATCTAATTCCATCCACTCAACCACCACGTACCCACTGCAATCTATTCTACATACATACGTGCCGTGTGTGCATGCAGTTTGCATGCTGTGAATCCTTGTCCTTACATTACATTACTGTACTAATCCATCATGAGCTGCTCTCTACTAATTAAGTAAGCATCTCCGTAGCATATACTCCATCTAAACCGTTTGCTTCGGTCATCAAAACGGAAAAAACTGGGGTGGGCACCGGGCTCACGGTGCGCCCCCGCCACGTGCGCCGCGGTGAGCCACCTGCGCCGCGGTGAGCCGCGCCGCGATGCGGACTCGAGCTTCCCGTGCGATCCCAGCCGTCCAAGACGGGGGCGCACCGAGCGTGGGGTGAGCCCGGTGCTCACCCCAGTTTCTTCCATCAAAACATACCCAAGGACAACACTAGTATCATCGTCTACCAACAAAATACTACTACGTACACGTACTTGATTAAGATATTACTGTTCCATTGACATTAGTTTAGAGTGGGCCGGGTTCCCAACCAGGCGTGATTAGTTTAGATATCAGAATATGCATACCTGGCCGCGCTAGCTGCTTCCGGGAAAGTCCCGTGGGGCTCTTTCTGGATCCCCATGATTCTACTGTAGTACCTAAGTCTGCTAAAATTAGTGGTGAGATCAGCGTTATCCTGGGCTGCTGGAGTAGTTTATTGATCCAAATGGCCAAATGGGAGAGGGGACAAACTAAGCTTTGTCTAGTTTAATTAATCTCATGGACCACCATCAATTGGATTTGTTCTACTGCTTTGCTTGTGTGACATGGAGACATGGTCGTAAGTCGTAACATTGCTGTCGTGTTTCCATGTTCTTGTACAGATCGATGTGCAAAATTTGTATTAATCTCACCATTGGAATTTGCAAGCATTGTTTCGCTTATTGGCTCGGCCAAAATTTGCATGGATGGATGTGTAGGTGTCACCTCAATGACCATCTACCGCGTGAAGCCGGGAGGCGGCCGGCCATTACTCGGGAGGTTTCTAGTCCTTGTCAACGTACACAATAGATTATTAACTTGATCAACAAGTCGCGACCAACTGATATTTTGCTTACGACTACAACTTGCGAGTTTAAACCAGTTCGGACGTTGATTTCACAAGTACTCCCTCGTTCCTAAATATATAAGATGTTTTAATTATTACACATGTTGTCTACATGCATATAAAATGAGTAAATCTACACATAAAATATATCTAGATACACTTGTGTGCATGTGAATATGGATAAAAGCTAAAACATGTTATAGTTTAGAACGGAGGGAGTACGTACATGGCTGTTGAATGTAGAATCATGTTCCATCACGAGCTAACATCAAACTAATGTGGCTGCACATATATGTTCCGTTTCTTCACCAACAAGAACAAGTATACATTTTCAGAAGCGAATTTTCTGATATGTCCCGGTACAGCGTGCATGCCAATTTTACCCTAAGGAAAGATGCATATATAATGCCAATGTCCTGTCCGGTGGAGTTGCTTGTGGAAGAAGCATTTTCTCTATTTTGGAAATTGATGTTATGGATTAGTCCTAACCTGGTTAACCGGCCCTCAAAAGTGCAGCTAATGCCTTTTCGTACGGCATGATCCGTACAGACGGTGAAATATGAACCACATGCATTTTCTCCGTTTACTTTTACTGGTCAATAAGTAATTCCACGAGACATGACGACCGAACGAGCAAAGAGCAGGTGAGCTCACACAGTGATCCGACGGCCGGCCCACAAGGAAGCTTCCAGGTTACTCTTAGTTCGATCGAACGGTTGAACTTGTTCGTTTCCTATATATCTATATATCTCTCGCTTCTCGACCGTCCAACACATTAGCATATCCTCTCAATGTCCCCATCAGCTCACTACGGGAAACGCACAATACGCCGACGGCTTCAACTTGTTTGTTTCCTATATATCTCTGACTTCTCGACCGTCCAACACATTAGCATATCCTCTCAATGTCCCCATCAGCTCCCTACGGGAAACACACAATACGCCGACGGCTTCAACTTGTTCGTTTCCTATATATCTCTGACTTCTCGACCGTCCAACACATTAGCATATCCTCTCAATGTCCCCATCAGCTCACTACGGGAAACGCACAATACGCCGACGGCCGGAAGCCGTCGGCGTATAACCTATCGCCGTCGGTGTATCTATACGCCGACGGTTGCCGTCGGCGTCTCGCCGTCGGCGTTTCCGACTGTCGGCATATATGAACCCCGTCGGCGTACGTAGTGTGGGCCCCACAAGACGGCAAACGGCCGTTTCCGTCAGCGCCCCATACGCCGACGGCATTGCCGCCGGCGTATGATGTATACGTGGCAGATTCCTGGCGCCTGGGAGAAAACCTGCCGTCGGCGTATGGGTAACCAAATGGTCCGTATTTGTCGACGTGGCGCCATCCTGTGCGTCCGCGATTCGCCTAATGCCGTCGGCGTATGGGTGACCATAATTTTTAATTTCTGCAAATTGTTGCTGCTGGTTTCTAGCATATTTTAAATACAATTAAAATTGCACAAATTTTAAAACATCACAGAACATCATATAGATATAATCCAAACCATCATACAAACTCCAAATGACACAAACATGATTCGAATTCATCCAAGCATTCATACAAACTCCAAATAACACAAACATAGTTCGAATTTATCCAAACATTTATACAAACACATCCTACATCTACTGAGAGCTCGAGGTACCCATATCTGCCCGTGTGAGATTAGGCGACCGACCACGTGGGGCAGCCGCCGTCGAATCACACGCGGAACCCGGCGAGGCATGGGATGGTGTGGTCTCGCGCGACCAACTCGGCGAGACACCACCACCGCCATGCTCCATGAGCGCGCGCGTGGAAGTTGATGCGTGTAAAGTCACATGTCCGTTGGAAACCCCAAGAGGAAGGTATGATGAGTGCAGCAGCAAGTTTTCCCTCAGTATGAAACCAAGGTTATCAATCCAGTAGGAAGTCAACGTTGCTCCGAACGTGTTGGTGGAGGAATGTAGTGCGGCGCAACACCAGAGATTCCGGTGCCAACGTGGAACCTGCACAACACAATCAAACTATTTTGTCCCAACGAAACAGTGAGGTTGTCAATCTCACCGGCTTGCTGAAAACAAAGGATTAGGCCTATAGTGTGGAAAATGATGTTTGTTTGCAGAGAATGTAAAAGAACAATGATTGCAGTAGGTTGTATTTCAGATGTAAAAGAATGGACCGGGGTCCACAGTTAACTAGTGGTGTCTCTCCATAATAAAATACTAAACATGTTGGGTGAACAAATTACAGTTGGGCAATTGACAAATCGAGAGGGCATAACAATGCACATACATATCATGATGATCACTATGAGATTTATTTTGGGCATTACGACAAAGTACACAGACCGCCATCCAGCATGCATCTGTGTCTAAATAGTCCACCTTCAGGTTAGCATCCGCACCCCTTCCAGTATTAAGTTGCAAGCAACAGACAATTGCATTAAGTATGGTGCATAATGTAAACAACACTAATATCCTTAGACAAAGCATTGCTGTTTTACCCCTAGTAGCAACAGCACATCCACAACCTTAGAACTTTCTGTCACTGTCCCAGATTAAATGGAGGCATGAACCTACTATCGAGCATAAATACTCTCTCTTGGAGTTACAAGCATAAACTTGGCCAAAGCCTAGACTAATAACGGAGAGCATGCAAGATCATAAACAACACATATATGATAGATCAATAATCAACTTGACATAGTATTCAATATCCATCGGATCCCAACAAACACAACATGTAGCATTACAATAAGATGATCTTGATCATGATAGGCAGCTAACAAGATCTAAATATGATGGCACAAAAGGAGAAGACAACCATCTAGCTACTGTATGGACCCGTAGTCCAAGGCTGAACTACTCACGCATCACTCCGGAGGCAGGCATGACGATGTAGAGCCCTCCGGTGATGATTCCCCTCTCCGGCAGGGTGCCGGAGGAGAACTTCTGAACCCCCCGAGTTAGGGTTGACGGCGGCGGCGGCAGCGGATGTTTTCTGGAAATATGGCTCGGTGTTTTAGGGTTTTCGCATCTGGAGGAATAAATAGGCGAAGGGGCGACGTCGGTGGAGGCGCGGGGCCCGCTCCCCATAGGGTGGCGCGCCAGGGGGCCCACCCGCGCCGCCATAGGGTGAGGGCACCCTGCTGCCCCCTTCGTCTCCTCTTCGGACTTCTGGAACATGTCGGGAAAAATAGGTATCTAGGATTTTGTCTCGTCCGATTCCGAGAATATTTCCAGAACAGCTTTTCTGAAACCAAAAACAGCAGAAAACAAGAACTGGCACTGTGGCATCTTGTTAATAGGTTAGTTCTAGAAAATGCATAAAAATGCTATGAAGTGTGAATAAAACATGTAGCTATTGGTATAAAACTAGCATGGAACATAAGAAATTATAGATACGTTGGAGACGTATCAAGCATCCCCAAGCTTAGTTCTACTCGTCCTCGAGTAGGTAAACGATAACAACAATAATTTCTGAAGTGACATGCTACCAACATAATCTTGATCAAATAATATTGTAAAGCATATGTCATGAATGAAGTGACTCAAGGCAATGGTCTATAGTTTGCTAACAAATAGATAATGAGTAAACACTGAATCATATAAGCAAAATCTTTTCATAAATAGTACTTTCAAGACAAGCATCAAAAAGTTTTGCATAAGAGCTAACTCATAAAGCAATAGATTCTAAGTAAAAGGCATTGAAACAACACAAAGGAAGATTAAGTTTCAGCAATTGCTTTCAACTTGTAACTTGTATATCTCATGGATAATTGTCAACACAAAGCAATATAATAAGTGCAATAAGTAAACATATAAGAATTGTTGCACACAAAGTTGACACAAGTGTTTGCTTCAGGGATAGAAAGGAGTAGGTAAACTGACTCAACAATAAAGTAAAAGATAGGCCCTTCGCAGAGGGAAGCAGGGATTAAATCATGTGCTAGAGCTTTTTAAGTTTTGAAAACATATAGAGAGCACAAAGTAAGTGTTTGAGAGGTGTTTGTTGTTGTCAACGAATGGCAGTGGGCACTCTATCCCCCTTGTCACCCAAACTTTCAAGAGCGGCTCCTATGAAGGACGTTATTTCACCCAAGGGTAGATCATCCCTCTTCTCTTTTGTTTACACATGCATATTTATAAATTGGTATGACACTCCTCCCAAACTTTGCTTACACAAGCCATGGCTAACCGAATCCTCGGGTGCCTTCCAACAATCACATACCATGGAGGAGTGCCTATTTGATAAAGTTTAACATTTTGGAATTTGCTTTTGATAAATCATTGGCAAACATGTGAAGAGAATCAAATGGTTAAAGTTATAATTAATTGGGACTGGTGATACGTCTCCAACGTATCCATAATTTCTGCTGTTCCATGCTTATATTATACCATTTGCTACATGTTTTATATACACTTCATATCACTTTTATGCATTTTCTGGGACTAACCTATTAACAAGATGCCGAAGTGCCAGTTCCTGTTTTCTGCTGTTTTTGGTTCCAGAAAAGTACTTCTGCGAATATTCTCGGAATTGCACGAAACAAAAGGCCACGTCCCTATTTTTCCAGCACCGTCGCGGAGTCCGAAGGAGAGACGAAGGAGGGCGCCGAGGTGGCCAAACCACACCCGGCGCGGTGGGCCCCCTTGCCGCGCCGCCCTATGGTGTGGGCCCCTCGGGCCTCCACCGACGCCGCCCCTTCGCCTATATATTGCCCCAGACGCGAAAACCCTAGAAAAACCAAGTCATATTTCCAGAAGAGTTCCGCAGCGCCGCCGCCATCGACGACAAGTTTCGGGGACAGAAGTCTCTGTTCCGGCACGCTGCCGGGACGGGGAATTGCCCCCGGAGTCATCCCCATCGACACCACCGCCATCTTCATCGCCGCTGCTGACTCTCATGATGAGGAGGGAGTAGTTCTCCCCCGAGGCTGAGGGCTCTACCGGTAGCTATGTGGTTCATCTCTCTCTCCCATGGCGTGATCTTTATGTGATCGTGTGTATTGCTAGTATCGCTGAATACATTAATAATGTTTATGCTACTCAAATGATTTTGTCTAGTTTCTGGAGTCATTGTGACAACACGGTATCAAGGTGACAGTGTGGGTACTTGTGTGACTCTATGAATAATTTAGATATCTATCATGGCTTGTTCTTGGGAACTGTGGTGTTTGTTTACTCAGACTTTGAGGAGTGCTCTTGCAGCCCTACACGTAGTACTCTTGTGTTATCAAGAAGGAGAATAATCCCGAGCAGTATTTACTTGTGTTCAGTTGTGCTAATCTAGTTGAATATGTAGATGTTACTCTTTATCTATTATGCACTCTATAGGTTACTTTAATATGAACTCCGGTACTCTCCACGGTGTAAAGGTGACAGTGTGTGCACCGTGTGTGATTCCTTTATGACGTTGTGGCGCTTGTTTACTCCGGCTTGATGTGTGCTTTTGTAGCCCTACACAATGAATGGTGTTTGTTATCCAACAAGAGAGTGTTTAAGAGTAGCTTTTACTTATTCAGTTATGAGATCATTGTTGAGAGTGTCCACTAGTGAAAGTATGATCCCTAGGCCATGTTTCTAAGCATTGAAACACCGTTTACATCAACTTCTGCTACATGTTTGCTTGCTGCCATCTTTATTTCAGATTGCAATTACTACTTGCAATCATCCATATCACTTGTATTTCACTATCTCTTCGCCGAACTAGTGCACCTATACATCTGACAAGTGTATTGGGTGTGTTGGGGACACAAGAGACTTCTTGTATCTTAATTGCAGGGTTGTTTGAGAGGGATATCTTTGACCTCTACCTCCCTGAGTTCGATAAACCTTGGGTGATTCACTTAAGGGAAACTTGCTGCTGTTCTACAAACCTCTGCTCTTGGAGGCCCAACACTGTCTACAAGAATAGAAGCACACGTAGACATCAACTGGGCACCCATTTGCCAGCTCTTTTTGCAAGTTATTGGATAAGCGGATGTATATGCCACTAGTCCATTGGTGAAAGTCTGTCATGAATAAATGACAAGGTGATAGAGTAAACGCCACATACTTCCTCATGAGCAATAAAACATTGACACAAATAAGGAGTAATAAAGGTTTGAATAGTTTAAAGGTAGCACATGAAGTATTTACTTGGAATGGCAGGAAATACCACATAATAGGTAGATATGGTGGACACAATTGGCATGGGTTTTGGCTCAAGATTTTGGATGCACGAGAAGCATTCCCTCTCAGTACAGAGTTTAGGCTAGCAAGGTTGTTTGAAGCAAACACAAGTATAAACCGGTACAGCAAGACTCACATGAAAATATATTGCAAGCATTATTAGACTCTACACTGTCTTTCCTTGTTGCTCAAACACTTTTACCAGAAAATATCTAGACCTTTGAGATACCAATCATGCAAACCAGATTTCAACAAGCTCTACGGTAGTTCTTTACTAATAGACTTTTAACTACATGATGCAAGAGCTTAAACATGAAATACTTGAGAGCTCAAAACAATTGCCAAGTGTCAAATAAAACAAGACAATGATCTATATGAGTGTCTTTTCGATATACCATCTACCACATGCAGCATTTTCTGAACCAACACATCAACCAAGCAACTCTCCAAGTAATTTATAAAAGAAACAAGAGAGTACTTTCCACAAGAATTAACAGCTCTAAAAGAGATGCATGAAAAACAGGAGCTAAAAGCATAGCAGTAGATAGATAAGAATACTCAAAAGATATAAGTGAAGAATACGAGTATTCACATGAAAAAGCGGAGCGTGTCTCTCTCCCACACAAGAATGCTAGGATCCGATTTTATTCAGAAAAATAAAAACAACAAACAAAAATAAAAGCAAACAGACGCTCCAAGTAAAATACATAAAATGTGGAAGAATTAAAATATAGTTTCACTAGAGATGACCTGATAAATTGTTGACGAAGAAGGGGATGCCTTGGGCATCCCCAAGCTTAGACGCTTGAGTCTTCTTGAATATTGCAGGGATGACCCACGGGGGTATCCCCAAGCTTAGGCTTTTCAGTCTTCTTGATCACATCATATCATCCTTCTCTCTTGCTCCTTGAAAACTTCCGCCACACCAAACTCAGGTAACTCATTAGAGGGTTAGTGCATAATCAAAAATTCTCATATTCTACTGTGACACAATCATTACCAAAGCTTCTGGACATTACTTACAGCCACTGATGTTTAATGGAGCAAAGAAATCCAATCAAACATAGTAAAAGAGGCAATGCAAAACGAAAGGCAGAATCTGTCAAAAACAGAACAGTCAAGAAAGACGAATTTGTTCGAGGCACTTAACTTGTTCAGATGGAAGAAGCCCAAACTAATGAAAGTTGAGTACATATATAAGGATCATGCGTGATTTTTGTCAGAATTTTTCGAATTTTCTGTAGCGCATACAGCTCAAAATGGTGGACAGCAAAAATCTGTCACTGCGCAGAAATCCAATTTTAGCAACAACTTTCAACTAGAGACTTTACTTGGCACAACAATGCAATAAAACAAAGATACAAAGGAGTTGCTACAGAAGTAAACAACACCTTGAGAAAAACTGAAAATAAAAGATAAAGGGTTGCCTCCCTAAAGCGCTTTCTTTAATGCCTTTTAGCTAGGCTAGAAGATTTTAATGATGCTCTCATAAGAATAAGAGTTGAAAAACAAAAGAGAGCACCAAGAGGCAAATATCAAACACATTTAAGTCTAACCCACTTTCTATGCAAAGGAGTCTTGTAACAAAATAAATTATTTAAGCATAAAGCAACTAGCATAGAAAGATGAAACAAGTACAACTTCAAAACTTTCAATATAAAGAGAGGTGTTTTAGTGACTTGAGAACTTTTACAACCATATTTCCCTCTCTCATAATAACTTTCAGTAGCATCATGAACAAATCAACAATATAATATCACATAAAGCATGCTTTCCATGATCTATAAACACATAACTTTTATTAAGCTCAAAAACAGTGAGGTCATTAAACCCACTTTTGACAATAGTAGTATAATAAATATCATTAGGCAATATAGGACCATCATCAAGAGCACTATCACATATAACATTAGGGAGCCACCTTTTTATTTCTCAAATTTTCTTTGCTTGAGTCAAGGTGTTGCTTACGTAAAATTTATCAAAAGGAGATATTTCAATAGAATCATGACATCCAACAATATAGCACTCTTCCTCCTTAGGCAGGCATGGAGGGTAATCAAATAATGTAAGAGTTAAAGATTTACTATCATTAGAAGGTAGATCCTCCTTTTGTTCATCACTCTCTTTCTCTTTTTCATCCAATGAGCTTTCAGTTTGAGCAATTTCTTCTTCCATAGGTTCCTGAAAGGAAGCAAGTTGTTCTGGAGAATAAATTTTCTCAAGAAATTCAGTGATATAAGGATCATCATTGTAATATTCAAGGCAATAACCAAGTATAGCATAATTCTCAGTTCTACAAGGGCATCATCATTTTGAATATAACCAGCAATTTCATAGCACCCTTAAAAACAACGAATTCTTCAATTTGTTCAAGATTATCAAATCATAGTTTCCTTTAGCATAAGCAGCCAAGGTTTCATTATCATTATACTCACATTGAAAAGGGAGGTGTTTATGCCTTCTACAACAAGAAGATTCATCAAAGCAGTAGGATTCATCGTAAGTAGAGCACAAGTTTCTAGCAAAACAATTCAATTTATATATTTGTTCCCATAGATGTTTCCCTTTTTGAGACAAGCGGTATTCCTTATAATAATTCTGTTGTTCCTCCGTGAACCCACTTAGACAATACGATTTTGTTTCAAAGAGAGAAGCCATTGATAGCAAATAAATAACTAGACATAATAACAAACCGAAATAAAACTAGATGCAAGTAACTAATTTTTTTGTGTTTTTGATATAAAGAAAGCAAACAAGACAAAATAAAAATAAAGCAAGACAAAAACAAAGTAAAGATATTGGGTGTGAGAGACTCCCCATGCAAGAACGCTAGAAAATACTGGTGCCTAGTGAGGCAGAAATCTTCTGAATCCAAAGCAACTCGACTTCCCCGGCAACGGCGCCAGAAAATATGCTTGATGCGTGTAAAGTCACACGTCCGTTGGAAACCCCAAGAGGAAGGTATGATGAGTGCAGCAGCAAGTTTTCCCTCAGTATGAAACCAAGGTTATCAATCCAGTAGGAAGTCAACGTTGCTCTGAAGGTGTTGGTGGAGGAATGTAGTGCGGCGCAACACCAGAGATTCCGGTGCCAACGTGGAACCTGCACAACACAATCAAACTAATTTGTCCCAACGAAACAGTGAGGTTGTCAATCTCACCGGCTTGCTGAAAACAAAGGATTAGGCGTATAGTGTGGAAAATGATGTTTGTTTGCAGAGAATGTAAAAGAACAATGATTGCAGTAGGTTGTATTTCAGATGTAAAAGAATGGACCGGGGTCCACAGTTCACTAGTGGTGTCTCTCCATAATAAAATACTAAACATGTTGGGTGAACAAATTACAGTTGGGCAATTGACAAATAGAGAGGGCATAACAATGCACATACATATCATGATGATCACTATGAGATTTATTTGGGCATTACGACAAAGTACACAGACCGCCATCCAGCATGCATCTGTGTCTAAATAGTCCACCTTCAGGTTAGCATCCACACCCCTTCCAGTATTAAGTTGCAAGCAACAGACAATTGCATTAAGTATGGTGCATAATGTAAACAACACTAATATCCTTAGACAAAGCATTGCTGTTTTACCCCTAGTAGCAACAGCACATCCACAACCTTAGAACTTTCTGTCACTGTCCCAGATTAAATGGAGGCATGAGCCTACTATCTAGCATAAATACTCCCTCTTGGAGTTACAAGCATAAACTTGGCCAAAGCCTACACTAATAGCGGAGAGCATGCAAGATCATAAACAACACATATATGATAGATCAATAATCAACTTGACATAGTATTCAATATCCATCGGATCCCAACGAACACAACATGTAGCATTACAATAAGATGATCTTGATCATGATGGGCAGCTCACAAGATCTAAACATGATGGCACAAAAGGAGAAGACAACCATCTAGCTACTGTATGCACCCGTAGTCCAAGGATGAACTACTCACGCATCACTCCGGAGGCAGGCATGGCGATGTAGAGCCCTCCGGTGATGATTCCCCTCTCCGGCAGGGTGCCGGAGGAGAACTTCTGAACCCCCCGAGTTAGGGTTGACGGTGGCGGCAGCGGATGTTTTCTGGAAATATGGCTCGGTGTTTTAGGGTTTTCGCGTCTGGAGGAATAAATAGGCGACGTCGGTGGAGGCGCGGGGCCCGCTCCTCATAGGGTGGCGCGGTAGGGGGCCCACCCGTGCCACCATAGGGTGAGGGCGCCCTGCTGCCCCCCTTCGTCTCCTCTTCGGACTTCTGGAACGTGTCGGGAAAAATAGGCATCTGGGATTTTGTCTCGTCCGATTCCGAGAATATTTTCAGAACAGCTTTTCTGAAACCAAAAACAGCAGAAAACAGGAACTGGCACTGTGGCATCTTGTTAATAGGTTAGTTCCAGAAAATGTATAAAAATGCTATGAAGTGTGAATAAAACATGTAGCTATTGGTATAAAACTAGCATGGAACATAAGAAATTATAGATACGTTGGAGACGTATCAGAAGTCGGCGAGGCAGAAGCACGACCAAAGGGTGCATTCTTGGAGCATCCCGATCCCTACATGTTTGAGTCCAAGTTAGCAACTTGGAAAGCACAGTACGGCGGAAACAACTGGTTTGGCAAATAACTTACCGGAGTCCTTGGCTTGTATGTGCGAGGCGAACACCTCCCTCGATGGGCACATGGGCGGCATCCCCACCCTAGCTGGACGCGGAGGCAGCGGATCCCGCTCTCCAGTGGCAAAAAACCTCTCGTGAGTCTACAAGATAGTTTAGATGTCAGGAGTTGTAGAAAAAGAAGGTTCAAACTAGAGGAAATGGGACTTGTTATATTTTGCAAATATAAAGGTTGAAACTTACAGCATCGCGCAACTCTTCCCACTCGTCATAGGCCGCTCTCTTCTCCAGCCACAACTGATACTCCGCCGCATAGTCCGTGTACGCGGCATCGTAGGCCGCCTCGAAATCAGGCTACAATTTCAAAAATGAACGAATGTCGTCAACTTAGCCACTTAGGAACGAATGTCGGAAAGAGAATGAAATTGAGAAAAACTTACATCGGGGCGAGCTCGGGAAGGCTGTCGAGGAGGCAGGACAGGGGGTCGTCGGCGGTGAGTGTAGCCTTGATACGCGTGAAGCCCAACTCAGGAGTACGCGGGATTACCACACTAAGACAGGGCAAACGGCCATCCTCCCGACCGTGCCCGGCCAGGACCAACGCTCTCTCGTCGGTGTCATGCTCAAGAGGGTAATCCACCTCCGGATTAAAACCCTTGAGCGTCGAGATGTTCCTATTTATGCTCTCCTCGGCACTGCCGTAGTAATCGGGAAGCTAGGGCTGAGTCTCGGATAGATCGATCTTCTTCATCTTCATCCTCTCCCATGCTTGCATGTCCGACACAGGCTCCCCGATATCGGCCTCCTGCATTGCCAAAGAAGTGTTATGCGTATCAAGTAGGAACATGAGGGGAAATAAATGAAGGTTGTTCCATGTATATATATATACCGGCTTTGCCTTGAAGCGATCATGGTTGCGGGCTCCCGCACAATGTGTCCCCCCGCTCCCACGATTTGCCTTGTTCCGCTCGCTCAAGGCTTTGAACTCGGCGTTCTGCCCAAGCCACCTCGACGCCAACGCCTCCCACGCGTCTGCCTTACCATAGGCCCATTGTGGCATAACCTGAAAAAACAATACTCATGTGAAAAACAGATAATGCAATTGCAACTTAGCAGCAACATGTAATCTCATTGACAATTTACTTACCGATAGGTAATCCTCCATGGTCATATCAGGTTGTTCCATCACATTCTTCGGTGTCGTCTTGCATAACTTCTCAGAACTATAATGATTGACGGAAGTATGCTTTACATTGTAGAATTGCTGTCGTGCCAACTTCTTGAAAGCCCCCTCCAAAGTCCTGTCCGCCTTGGCATGCTCCTCAGGAAGTACCCTATAGAATTTCTTTAATCATGGACAAAAAACAAATTGTGAGAGCATGGTGGGGACATCAACTATGAACGAAATTCGAAAAGTTCAAATTACCCAAAACTTGGTGATCACGGCGTCAGAACATTTCCCGAAGCCCGGGTGATGGGCGGCCTGATAGTTTACCCAATGGGTGGCTAGCTTCCTCTCGCCGTTGGGGACTAGACTATACAAGCCCGGCCAATACTTCCTAATCAAAGCTCCAATCATGGTGTTAGGCGCATGGGCTCTGTGAGGATAATTGCTGCACAATAATTAAACATTAGTACATGTCAAATTGTACTGACCACAATAAAAGTACCATGTTCAAAATTAGTATAGTCACTTACTCAATCCCATTAGGCACAATGAGGATTTTCTCCTCCTCGGTAGCAGGTTCCTTTGACTCCTCAGGGACCTGGGATTCCCCACGAATCTTTGGCTTCTTCTGCGACGCGGAGGCCCCCATCTCCTGGTCCCGAGACTCCGTCTCCTCGTCTCGAGACTCCGTCCCATCATCTCGAGACTCCGTCTCCTCGTAAGCCACGTCGCCAGAAGCGGAGGGTATGTCCGAAGACACGTCGCCCCCACCTCGTGCTCGTCCTGCACCTCGCCCTCGTCCTCCCTCACCTCGCCCTCGTCCTGCACCTCGTCCCCTCGAAGGAAGTGCATCGGCAGCTCCCCCTCGTCCAGCACCTCCTATCTCACCACTGTCAGACAGGTAACGCGGGTTCGGAATAGGCTCTCTTCCACTTTTAGTAGCTTTCTTCTGGCGCAACGTCTTCAGCAAGGAGGCCGATGATTCCTTGCCTTGGCTCATCTTGGTCAATCACCTGCAGGAATAAAATTACCAACTCACATAAATCAATCAATTATATCAGATTCAATATAGTCTATCTAACTTATAAATACATAAAACACCATCTCTATCATATGCAACTAATATGTTTCAAATATGACCTCCACTTGAGAAGAATCTAACATCTGCCACTACGATACAGCATAACAAAAGGTTTACGATATTTTGATGGTTCATTTGTGAAAGGATAGCAACCTCACTGATAAATTTTTAATCTCACCATGCCATGCCTTTCATGGCCAACAATACAAGTATCATCAAAATAGTTGGTTGCCTTTTCAAACTCTCCCAAAGTGAAAATCTTTGTCCTTTCACGAGGGGTTCACACGAGTGATATCAATTCTCTAAGACAAGGACTTGGTTTTTCTAAAATGCTTCCTCTTCAACTGATTTTGGATGTATATATCTTCTCCATCTACGGATGACAGTATGGCAATCAAACAAGAAGTAGTGTCACAAACCCAGTGCTAAGCCCAATAGTAATACTTACAATGAGCCATGATGCTCTCTTTAGTCTTAGTTTCTTGATTTGTTGTGTTCACAGGGAAATACATGCTTACATGAAGTCATAAGAGATATCTGTGTAAAATTTTCACCTGGGCAGGGAGGACGCGACGAGGTCGGAGATGGCCGGAGGGAGGCGCGGACAGGGAGGCGCGGCGTGCAGGTGTAGCTGGAGTCGAGTTGCAGAGGAGGAGAGGGGAGAGCTTGAGGTGAGGCGCTCCTACTGTGGTGGCGTTGGGGGCGGCCGGAGGAGGTGGACTGGAGGTGGTGGCGTCGGGGGCCACCGGTGGAGAGGGTCGGGGTGGCCGGTGGAGGTGGAACGGAGGTGGTGGCGTCAGGGGCGGCCGGTGGAGAGGGTCGGGGGCGTCAGGGCCTCGGCCGGTGGAGAGGAGCGGTGGGGGCGGGCAGCTGCAGTGGCGCACGAGGTAGGGCGGCGGCGGCGAATGGGGTGCGGTGGCTGGGGGCGGTGAATGGGGTGGGACGGCGCGTGGATTTGGGGAATTGGGGATTTGGCACGCGCGGGGTAGGGGAAGAAAATTCCACCAAGCCTACGCCGACGGCTTTGCCGTCGGCGTATGGTTTTTGCTTTTTTTTTCTTAAAAGAAATCAAATATTATTTACTAAGTTTTCTAAAACAATTCTAATTAATTTGGGAAATTGGGGATTTGGCACAACCTTGGTTTTGGTGGGGTTCCGACGCTCTGGGGCCCCGCTTCGGCGAAACCCTAGATCCGCTGGAAAAACCCTAACGTTTTCGTCTACCCACTTGAACGGCGTCGAAAGGGGGTAGGCCAGTGGACTTTTTTGCTTGGTTGTGTTAGGTTAGGCCATAGGAACATGGGAAACCAACTTTTGTCACAAGTTGTCACAAGATTGCCCCTTGTTCGCCTGAAACGGGAGTTTTCACCTCTAAGTGTAGAAACTTACTAGAGAGAAAGTGATGCCGGTGAAGCCGGTCACACAACGGAGTAGGATCTTTCACATTTCAAACACACAACACACTTGTATTCATATGGTATGGCACAACCTTGGTTTTGGTGGGGTTCCGACGCTCCGGGGCCCCGCTTCGGCGAAACCCCATAGATCCGCTGGAAAAACCCTAACGTTTTCGTCTACCCCCTTGAACAGCGTCGAAAGGGGTAGGCCAGTGGGATTTTTTGCTTGGTTGTGTTAGGTTAGTCCATAGGAAGGTGGGAAACCAAAGTCTACCCCAAATAAACACAATGTTCCATCCGATTCGCCCGAAACGGGAGTTTTCACCTCTTAGTGCAGAAACTCACTAGAGAGAAAGTGAAGCCGGTGAAGCCGGTCACACCCCGGAGTAGGATACTGGACATTTAAGACACAAAACACACTTGTATACATATGGTATGGCACAACCTTGGTTTTGGTGGGGTTCCGACGCTCCGGGGCCCCGCTTCGGCGAAACCCTGAATTCACTGGAAAACCCTAACGTTTTCGTCTACCCCCTGGAACGACGTCGAAAGGGGATAGGCCAGTGGACTTTTTTGCTTGGTTGTGTTAGGTTAGGCCATGGGAACATACCAGACCAACTTCTATCACAAGTTCTCACAAGATTTCCCCCGGTTCGCCCGAAACGGGAGTTTTCACCTCTAAGTGTAGAAACTTAGTAGAGAGAAAGTGATGTCGGTGAAGCCGGTCACACAACGGAGTAGGATCTTTCACATTTGAAACACACAACACACTTGTATACATATGGTATGGCACAACCTTGGTTTTGGTGGGGTTCCGACGCTCCGGGGTCCCGCTTCGGCGAAACCCTAGATCCGCTGGAAAAACCCTAACGTTTTCGTCTACCCCCTTGAACGGCGTCGAAAGGGGGTAGGCCAGTGGACTTTTTTGCTTGGTTGTGTTAGGTTAGGCCAAGGGAATATACCAGACCAACTTCTATCACAAGTTCTCACAAGATTTCGCCCGGTTCGCCCGAAACGGGAGTTTTCACCTCTAAGTGTAGAAACTTACTAGAGAGAAAGTGATGCCGGTGAAGCCGGTCACACAACGGAGTAGGATCTTTCACATTTCAAACACACAACACACTTGTATACATATGGTATGGCACAACCTTGGTTTTGGTGGGGTTCCGACGCTCCGGGGCCCCGCTTCGGCGAAACCCTAGATCCGCTGGAAAAACCCTAACGTTTTCGTCTACCCCCTTGAACGGCGT
Organism: Poa pratensis; assembly: GCA_947311845.1. Classification (NCBI taxonomy): domain Eukaryota; kingdom Viridiplantae; phylum Streptophyta; class Magnoliopsida; order Poales; family Poaceae; genus Poa; species Poa pratensis. Next base: position 18,829,595 of record CAMZMU010000039.1, read on the forward strand.
CGAAAGGGGGTAGGCCAGTGGAATTTTTTCTTGGTTGTGTTAGGTTAGGCCATAGGAAGGTGGGAAACCAAAGTCTACCCCAAATAAACACAATATTCCATCCGATTCGCCCGAAACGGGAGTTTTCACCTCTTAGTGAAGAAACTCTTGTATACATATGGTATGGCACAACCTTGGTTTGTGTGGGGTTCCGACGCTCCGATGCCCCGCTTCGGCGAAACCCCGAATCCGCTGGAAAAACCCTAACGGTTTCGTTTACCCCCTTGAACGGCGTCGAAAGGGGGTAGCTCACTGGATTTTTTTGCTTTGTTGGGCTAGGGTAGTCCCTAGGTACAAGAAAAACACACATATACCCCAACTCTTGCGAAGATTCCCCCGTTCACCCGATGTGGGAGTTTCCAGCTATATATGTCCAAAAACTCGCTAAGAAAACAGTGATGCTCGTGAAGCCGGTAACACCACGGGGCAGCATAAATTGAGCCATATATTTAATATTTATGTTGTAGGTGTATATTACATGTGTTGTTTTTATTTATTTTACATGTATATGATGTAGGGTCGGGTTCCGGAAGACTCAAACCGTTATTTTATATGGGCGGGATACCGAAATTGGGAGAGAAATTATAAATCCAATTTATTTATAAATTATACCTACATTAAATATTATATACAGAAATAAATAAATCTAAATTCATTTATAATTATTTAAAAAAAAGAAACATTTATACGCCGACGGCATTGCCGTCGGCGTATCAGCGCGTCGAATAACAGTTTGAGTCTTCCGTCACGGCGGTGTTTGTATGCCGACGGCCTTTTCGACGGCGACGGCTACCGTCGGCGTATACAGACATATACCGACGGGGATTCGTACGTCGACGGCCATGGACGCGGCTGTCCTAGCTCGGCTTGTACGCCGACGGCCCTGACATTTGGCCGTCGGCGTATAATAGGGCCGTCGGCGTCTTGTGCCATTCCTGTAGTGGCTGTTCTAAATCAGATGTAAGAAAGTAAAATATTTACACCAAAAGCGAAGCATGACCGACCACGGTTCAACCAAGACGTGTGTTTGAGATCGACAAAAAGAGCAAAGGTGGCGAAGCTCGATATACAAGATGCACGTAACCAATTAATCAATCAATGGCACCGATCGAGATGGAAGCAGCTAAAGACCTAAAGTCGAAGGACGGATCTGGTTGTTGGTGCAGTAGTTATGAACCATAGATCATAGGCATGGTGAGTATTTTTTTTACAAAAAACATATTTAAAAGTTTTAAAAGATTCTGAAAAAACCCGCATGTTTTCAATGATATATCCTACAAGCGTGCAAAATTTTCATGCAAATACAATACTTTTTGAGCCACACAAAAATAACAAAAGTTTGAAATTTGAAACTCTATATTGTTCACTACATTCAGGTTTGTAAATTTGTTATTTTCATGTAGCTCAAAAGGAAAGGTATTTTGCATTGATTTTTTCCGCGCTTGTATTAGAACATACACGATTGTTTCAGATTTTTTTTTTAACTTTTAAATATAGTTTTTGATTTTTTTGAAACAAGCAATATCACTGGAGCTCGGGAGCACCAAATCTCCACTCTGGTGAGTATTGTTATCTACAATTCGGAAAAGAGACAGCTATACATATGTGAATGTGAGATCGATCGATTTACTTGGATGACAAAGGCGCCTAATCAAGGATGGATGCGATCCCCAGCTGGCAAGAATTATTCGATTTTTGGTTAAGTGATTAAGTGCTTAACTGGACATCTCCTTCTTGTGAGCTTCCTAATCGTACGGTTGCAGAAAGTCAGAGTTCCAATTCATGTGCTAACTAATGATTAGAGACATGTCTCTTTGGACTAATTGAGCTGCTAACTAATGATCTGGCGCCGGATCATCGAGAAACTTCCATGCCTCAATGATCTGGCGCCAAAAGTGTCATCTGCCATTGTCGGCTGCGCCCTTGAGGAACCTGCATAGCCTCGGCCGAGGCTTATGGTTTCACCGCCTACGCGTGGTGAGGTTTGATCTATCATCGATGCATGCCTCAGCGGAGGGAAGCCTCTCCTGCTTCCCTCGTCGATCATGCATGATGAAGCAGGGCTCATTGTCCAATGGTACGGGCGTTGTACGTACGTACAGCAAAATACATCAATGCACAACAGCGGAACAGCCTGCTGCAGACCGATCGATCGTCGATGCACACGTGATCGAGGGTGCCCGGAGCGAAACGAATATAGATCGCCCGGAGGGACAACACTTAGCAGGTTTCATCTTTGACAAAACGACGTGAACTGTATATACAAGTTGGCGCGAAGGTGGCGGGCCGGATCGAGCTAACACGTGGGATGCAAGCTGGCACTTGCCTTCCGGGATGTCAGCCGCCCACGTGCGTGCGTTTCTTAATTAATATTGACACCTGCCTCTCAAAAAAATAATAATATTGACACCTACAGTACTAGGGTGATGACCTTAGTTTAGTGCGGTTACCACTAATTAATGCTTGATTAATTCAGAAACGAGAATATGCATACCTGGATGCGCTGCTTCCAGGAAAATTCGACAGGCTTTTTGGATCCGTGTAATTCTACTCCAAGTCAGCTATGTTAGACGTGTATGTATAGGACACATCTATCCAGTCGAAATTAAGCAAGATTATACTAGTTTATATTGTTTTCTAAATTGTAATATCTTTACTTCTCAACCAAGCCATCTCCTTGTACTATACAATCCCATCAATGGATTCAATCAATTTAAGTGTAACAATTGCAACCACCTTCAAATTAAACTAGTACTGCTACAAGTACATTATGAGTAGGATCAAAACGATCATGGACTACTTGGATCAGTTTATTAACCCAAATGTCAAGAGGGGAAAAGCTTCGTGGCCACCACCATTTAAATTTGTTCTTGCGTGTGGGACTACTGGGATATGAAGAAATGGTCAGAGCATTGTTCTCTCGTTGTACATGTTGTAGCGGGTAACATTACTCTTACAGTTTATTGGATATAATTTTTTGCTTGGTTCAGCTAAATTCTCATCGATGTGCATTCCGAAGAGAGAGAAAACGTCGATATGTCACCTATGTCAAGAGTTCTATCCTAAAGGTATGTCACCTGACATCTCTAATGTGTGAAGACTTAGTTGAGGAAAAAATGGGTATTGCAACCCACTTGCAGATGAAAAAAAAATCTCAACAGTATCTCCACTTACAACTCATATGATGCATGACTCACGGTCAATCCGACGGTGCTGGAGTTGAATGAGTTCTAACTCAATTCTCATTCGACTGATATCAAAACTGCTTATTGTAACTTGGATTTGGTTGGCTTCTAGAATGAGTGTTCTATCTCAAGAAGTGGACATTTAGGATATGCGATTCTGTCCTTGTAACCCAAGTTGTGAAATTGGATAGATGTGCAGGCTTGCACGTCGCAAACCACAATAGGATGTGTGATACTAATATGACATGGTGCAGCGTGCCCGTCCTCCCTACTCCAAAAGAACGATGCATGTTGCGTACAATGAGTCATACTCCCTCTGTACACAAAACAATGTATTTCTAATTTTTTGGAAAGTCAAACGATGTCAAACTTGGCCATGTTTACCTAAAAATATGATAATATCTATGAAATCAAATAGTTATGCGATAAAAATATATTTTATCTTGCATAAATATTGATACATTTTTTATATAAAAACATGGCCAAACTTAGAAAAGTTTTACTTTCCAACAGGTTGCAAATTATACCCGTGATGGCCTCTAAAGCGGAACTGTCGTGTCCATCAATGTTACTTGTGGGAGAGAAACATCTTGCGTGATCTGAAAATTGATATGACATGTTAGTTCTGAACCCATTGACTAAACCATGAAAAATGCAGCAGCTAATGCCTTTTCATACTACAAAACCGTACGGTCACGTACGGATTGTGAAACGTGAACCGAAATACCGAATGCTTATTTTTATTTTGTTGTTTCCCGGCTGATTCTTATATTGTTGTTTCTGTTCCTGGCTTTTCTTCATGACATAACCTGTTATGCTGCATTTGTACCCTTAAGTTGTGCTTATCTTTTTTCTATTTAGCAGTTGATGCAAATGAATATCACTGCCTGCAATCTAGGCTTATCTTTTTCTGTTTGAAGTCGGACTCATAATATATAAAATACAATTTTGCCTTTAGTGTATAGTTTACGTCCTGGATAGTCACCGATTTTAATTCATGGATCTCGAGAGCTGTAAATACCAGGCCTTAATTGACAGGCTGCAGAAGGCTCATATCCAACATGCTTATCTTATATATTTAACTTCGATTGTCATCTGGTGGTGCTTACACAGTTGTGGCATGCCTTTTAAATTCAACAGTTCATGCGTTTGGTCGGCAGCGTTTGGTTGACCTGTAGCCTGCAGGTTGGTCCTCCTCCGCCACCGGCCAAGTCGTGCTCGCCTCTACTCAGAGCAGCTGGTTGGCCGCCGGCCTGTCCCTGTTTGCGTGTTGAAGGTCCCCTGGCCGCCATCCTCTTGCAGTACCTGTCCTCCACATCTCAAGCAAGGTGATGTGCATGATCTCTCCTATGTTTCTTCTTTTTTGTGTGTGCTTATGGAAATAGTAGGCTATTAGCTTTAATTTGATCTCCTGTTTTGAAGAATAGGGGTAATTATCTGTGGTTACCTAATTTGCCGGGAAATCTGATATGCTCTCATTTCTCTCTATTCTTTTTGGGTTCAGATATGTTATGGAATAAGATGAATTTATACGGAAGATTAGGCCTTGATGTTCTACAGGTAATTGTTACAGCTTTTTTCAGATCTGAACCGTAGCGCAAGCTAGGGGTTGTTGACCTTGTGTGTTTGTGTTAGATGGCAGCAAGGTGGCGTATTGGATTAAGTGGTGTGAGATATGTGCCTGTGTGTCAGCTTTGTTTCATTCTTTTTTCCGTGCTTCTCAGCTTTGCTTAATTCTTTTTCCAGTGCTTCTCAACCGCATTGCAAGCTAGGGGTTGTTGACTGTGTGGCTTTGTTAGATGGCAGCAAGGTGGCGTATTGGATTCAGTGGTGTGAGATATGTGTGTGTTGGCATCTTTGCTTTTTTTCAGTGCTTACATCATGTATGTTTATGCTAGATAAAATACCATATACCATGATGCAATATAATATATTGTTATATCCACCAAAATTGAATACATGACTAATAACTGAAAAATGATTGGTTGTATATAGTTTCTACACAAGGGATTGGTTATCTATATATGTGTGTGTGTGTGCATAGTACATTTTATATAAGAAGTAAATAGGTGGTCCAAATTAAGAATGACCGGTTTCCCTTGCAGGAGATTCACGCCATGTTCGTCCTCCATCTATATCCACTGACGCCCCGTACTCGGTCTACAGGTTCTCACCTCTTTGTCTCTCTCAAAATTGATTATACCCCTTTTTTGCCGGTTGTACTATTTTCCTTGGATGCAAGAACTATGAACAGGTTCAACCTTTGTTTGCATCAACCAAATATTATTTGAAACCTTTTGTTTTGGTGGCAAATTGCAGGTTATAGTCTTCCTAATTGTGCTGGTGTCAAGCATTCACCGTAATCTGTCTAGACATACAGATTTCACAGTAGCCTTCGTGTGTGGCAATTGGCAAGAACATGAAGGACCAGATAGTTCTCGGGTGAGGAAACCCTTTACTTACCCAGTACATATTTGCGAATGCGTGAGGTCAGTTTGCTCTTCTAAACACACTGATTTCCTTTGAGGCCTCACTTTGGAGTTGTTTTTTAAATTTTACAATAGGCTTTTATGTTTGTAATTCATCGGACTTGTCAGGTGTCTACGATGCCGCTGGTGATCATGCTAGCTACAATTTTTGTTTGCTGGAATATATCTCAGTAATTATTTCAAAATTGCTAGGACGTATGGAACTAATAGATATAAATAATTCTCTGGTAATAAAATCGAATTACTGAATAATTCTCCTTCTCCTGAATAAAAGTAATTCCTTGGCTGTCATGGTAATTACTTTTGTTTGTTGGGTACTCTCTGCAAGCACTAATTGTTTGTTCTTGCAGTACATCGACAGTGTCGAGTCCCTGCTCAATGCCAGCGCCACCCAAACTCTGCGCTAGGACCGACTTAGTGGGAGACATGCATCCCTGGACGCTGGCTGCCACATCCCACATGAGCAATTAGGTACACATTTCTATGTATACGCTAATTTCTCAACGAAGTTGTCTTGTGGTTTGTTCAGTTCGTGTGGTCATATGGCTGAAGGTGGTTTGATTGACGCTAGCTTTGGTTAATTTTTTTTTTTTTTTTTTGAAGACATTACCGTAGGGGAGAACCCCTACGGTGTGGATTTTCAATATATGTGAAGGACCGTCCTCAAAAAAGTTTACAAACTACGGGGGCTGAAATTGAAATAAAGACAACATAGTTTAAGTGAAAAGATGATGGACCCAATCTACTAGGGGGGCCACCTTATTAGATTTAACTCTAAAGCGGTGAAGAAGGATATCATGCTGAAATAGAACCCTCCACTTGCCCAGCGAGGGTGTTTGTTCTTTGAATATCCAATCATTTCTAATTTTCCATATGTTCCAAGCGGCAGAGGCAAAAATTTCCATGAAGCATGGGCCAGGGAAGGAGTCTCGAGCCTCCATAATTCTGGTGTGGATAGGCAGATCACAGTCCCACGCAAATCCAATAGCACCCCAAGCGGCCACAGCAAATTGACAGCCAAAAAATAGGTGATCTCTGTCCTCAGTTTCATCCACAGTGCAGAGTGAGCATGCGTAACCATCTTCTAAGTGCCAATGTTTGCGCCTCATAAGGTCTTTTGTATTTAGCCGGTCCTTGATTAGGAGCCAAAGAAATACCTTTAATTTGGGTAGACTTTTGGATTTCCAGATCAGGTCCATCAGAGGATCTCGGGGACATCGCGCAAACAAGAAGTTATAGAACTTTGCGGAAGTGTAATGGGGCGATCCCCACACAAAGGAGCGAACATCCTCCTCGTCAGTTTGATGTACAACATCTTGTAGCATCCTGGTGATCTGCTGGCTCTCCTCTAAGGCCTCAACTGACAATGGTAGCGCATAGGTATCAGATAGGTTGTGCATGGAGGCCATCTGTGCCACCGACAAGTCCTCATTAAGCACAAACGAGTATAACCGTGGGAATTTTTCACACATGAGTTCCTCTCCATTCCAGGAATCCTTCCAGAAGAGTGTCATCTTGCCGTTTTTGATCTCTGATTTGGTGATGCTGCGGTATGTGCTGACCAAGCTGAAGACATCACGCCACCAAAAAGAACCTCTAACAGACTGAGCATGTGGTGGACTCTCTTCACTATATAGTGACCAGACCAGTTTAATCCAGGGAACATCTGCCTTGGAGAAAAATTTATGCAGTTGTTTTAGAAGCAGGGCGTTGTTTTGCAGTTCTAAGTTCATCACTCCGAGACCCCCGTATTTTTTGGGTTTGCAGACCATAGGCCAAGCAGCAAGCGAATTAGATGAACCAGCGTCATCCTTTTTATCCCAGAGACCGTGACGACGGCTCTGATCAAGCAGCTTTAAGATGGCCTTGGGTAACTTGAGTGAGCTTAGATAGTGAGTGGGAAGTGAGGAGAGAATCGAGGTAACCATCAGCAACCTTCCTCCATGATCAAGGAAACGAGCACTAGCATTGAGCCTTCTCTGAACTTGGTCAACCACAGGAGAAAGGTCAGCAACCGTCGGTCTCGTAGTGCCCAACGGCAAGCCCAGGTATGGGAAGGGAAGCGACCCTGTAATGCACCCAAACGTGTGTGCCAGGAGATCTAGTCTCTGGGAGGTGATGTTGATTGGCATCATACATGTCTTTGCATAGTTGATCTTTAGTCCAGTCGCAAGATCAAACTGATTCAGAATTTCCTTGAAAGCCAAGAGCTGTTGAGGGCAGGCCTGAAGAATAACAATAGTGTCATCCGCGTACTGGGCAATCGGAAAATCCAATCCAGGAATGGGAAGGGGAGGGACTAAAACCCCTGACTCAGCCAGTTGATTGACCATGGTTTGTAAGAGATCAGCTCCTTCGACAAACAGAATCGGTGACAAAGGGTCTCCTTGACGAACACCACGACGACACGGAAATTTCTTACCCGGCACCCCATTAAGGAGAACCGAAGAAAAACCAGTGGAGAATATCGAGTTCATCCACATAAGCCATCTATCATCATATCCCTTACACTTCAGAATCTGCAGAATTGATTGATGACCAATTGTGTCAAACGCTTTTGCAAAGTCCAGTTTTAGGATCACGGCTTCACGTCCTGACTGCTTGCACTGATGAATATACTCGTATGCCCAAGCCACGCAATCCTGTATTGTGCGAGATTTCAGAAATCCATATTGATTGGCGTGTACTAGCTCGAGAATCCTTTTTTGCAGCCGATTAGCTAAGAGTTTAGTGAGGAGCTTGAAGCAGGAGTTGAGAAGAGATATTGGCCGGTAGTCATTGGGACCTTCAGGAGCATTTGTTTTCGGTATAAGAGTAATGAAAGCGTCATTGATACTCTGTAGATTGACTGATCCAGACCAAAACTCCTCACAAAGACGATAAAAATCATATCTAATGATGGGCCAGCAGGTTTTAATAAACAAGCCATTGAAACCGTCTGGTCCAGGGGCTTTGTCTAGAGGGAGATCTGCTACTGCTGAATCAATTTCTTCATGCGAGAAAGGGACAGAGAGACCAGACAAATCAGTAGTTGTTTGCAGGTAAGAAGCAAAGTCAATCGAGGAGTTGAGAGGGACCGTGGTGCCAAGTCTGTCACAAAAGGCCTGGCGCAGGATTGAAGCTTTCTCATGATGATCAGAGGTCATAGAACCATCAGCCCTAGGCAGAGATGAGATCGTGTTATGTCGATAACGGATCGTCGCCATGGAGTGGAAATAAGATGTGTTTTCACTTCCGAATTTTGCCCATCGAGCGGTACATCGATTTTTCCAATATTCATGTTTGCAGGCCAGAAGATGCTCCAATTTGTTCTTAACGATGTTGCGGAAGTTCCACTCGGTAATATGCAACTGTCTCCTCTCCTCCACATCATCCAGATTCAGAATAACCTCGTTGCAATTTGTGATCAGCACATTCAACATCGAGATACTTGTGTTCCATTTGCGCAGACCCTTGCGGAGCAGTTTGAGTTTTCCAGAGATACTTTTGGCACCATCTCCCGGGCAGTGAATCTCCCAGATCGATCTGACCACATCCATAAAGCCAGGGAGTTTAATCCAATGATTTTCAAAACGAAACACAGCAGCCTTGGGAATGTTAGTGCCAACCGAAATTACACAAGGGACGTGATCCGAAGTGGGGCGCGCCAGCGGATGAACTAGCGTATTAGGGAAACGCAAAGTCCAACTCGCAGATGTGAAGAACCAGTCAAGTTGCTCTAGAAGCGGATCAGCTTGCATATTGCTCCAGGTGTATGAGCGGCCCTTGATAGGGAGTTCAATCAAGCCCTGATGATTAATCACATCATTAAAGATAGCGATGTCTGTAAGATTTGCACCTGGCCGGTTATGGCTATCAGAATAGCGATAGAAGTTGAAGTCTCCCAGTAAAAGCCACAGAGCATCATCATCTATGTTGAGGCTGTATAACCAGGCAATGAAGTTTTCTCTAGCCACACCCTCACAGGGTCCATATACATTCACTAGATAGAAGCTTTCAGAATTTAACAGAGAAGTGAAATGCACCACCTGACCAAAGCATTCCTCTTGAATTACTTCACCTTTAAAGGCATTTCCAACCCACATAATGAGAAGGCCACCAGATGCCCCATCAGAGGGAATATAAGCAAATTGATTGAATCGTTTAGGTGCAAAGTTTTTCAGGAATGCCAGAGTGAAGTCCCTCTTTTTAGTTTCTTGGAAACAGATTATAGAAGCCAAGCTTTCATCAATTTTGTTACGGATAATTGGCCATTTATCGGACAGGTTTAAACCTCGGATATTCCAACACAGAATGCGCCAAATGCGGTTTATAAGACTCATTACTGGATAATAAGAATAGCAATCTCACACGAGTCTGAACCCTTACTGGATAGACAGATAAACTCACAACGTTCATAGGCCAAATCAATAAGAAGCACACATGAAAAGGTAAACAAGCAGAGGACTCTCATAGGTGGCGAACTGAGTGAGACGATCATGTTGTAGACGTGCCTCAGACGCCAAAGAAGAAGGCTAATTAGCTCGGTCTTGGCGAAGACGTGCTTCAGTGAGCTCATCAGGGTCAATGTTGCAGTCTTCAACACCCACACGCTGCATCTCCGCTATCTGCATGACCTCAGGTGCAGTCGCTGGCGCAACAGTGGAGCTTCGACGACGTGGTGCACGATCTGGCAGAGCAATGGGCATGAAACCACCATTGTTGTTACGGGTGGAGCGGCGAACCTGGGAGACCACTGTGGGAGTGTCAGAGCGGCGAGGACGGCCACGGCCACGACCACGAGCAGGTGGAGCGACATACTGGGCTGGTTCCACAACCTGGGCAGGTTCCACAATTTGTGCTGCATGAACAGGTGGAGCAACAAGATCTATGGGCTGAAAAGGGTTCACGTTTTCCAGCTGGGCTTCATTTGTTTCCTGGATCACTTCTTTCTCTGACAGATTCTCATCCTCTGTAATAAACCCAAGCTCTTGTAATTCTTCAATAAGCACTGAAGAGTTGCTATTCCCATGCATCCAATCATCAGCTGAAGAAGGACGTGCCATCTGACTCTCAGCAAAGAGCTCAAAATGAGGGGTGACAGTGTGCTGATCAAGTTGGTGATCAGACCAAGCAAGCATGCCACTGAAAGAAGCTGGCCTGGCAAACAGAGCATTCTCCAGTACAGCAGTTTGCAATGAGCCAAAGAACTGGGTGAGAAAGTCACGAAACACCACCTGTGGTGAAGCAAGTTCTGCAGGCAGAATAGATCTGGTATACACCTGCCTCATCATCCATCCCAAAAAGCTCAGAAAACAAGGAAAAGTGGGGACAAACACAGACTGAATTGCACCTCCCGCTCTTACGAAAACAAGGGTGGTATTGGTTGAGCCAAGAAGCAGACCATCAGCTGCCGCTTCCACCTCTTCCACATGTTCATTCCAAGCCTCCAACGCATCATCAGAGCTAGACGAACCAGGCGGAGCTGTGGAGGGAACAGAAGCTAGAGGAAGAGGCGGCCAGCTCTCTATAAGAAGTGAATTTTCAGAAACCGGGAGGGTATCAGTAGGCAAATCCTCCATAATGATCGTATCCGTCTCTGACTGAAACTTCCTTTTCTTGACCCAAACTTTCCTACTAGAGCAGCGTTGATCAGAATGTCCAGACTCTTTACATTTTCTGCAGTAAATCCTCGGGCAATTACCAACTTCATGGCCCAGTTGCCTACAGAACGAACAGAATTGTCGTATTGGGCAGGAAATAATTTTATGTCCCTTTCCATAGCAACCCAGACATTTGATATCATTAGTACAATCTTTCCTTTTATGACCCAGATCCAGACAACGAAAACAATATTGTAACGAGCCAGAAAGAGTTGTATCAGTAATCCGGCCAAGAGGCCCAATGTCAACAGAGCTCTGAGAAATGCACGATCCTTGAGCAGAAAGGTCCATTATCTGATCAGATGGCAGCTGAGAATGAGCATCATTGTCCAGAATAGGCATTTTGGCCTTAATCTTAATTGAGCAAGGACCACATCTTGTCCCCAAAAGCTGACAATCGTCACAGATACCTGGACAATCCTTGAAGCAATGGTCACGATAACTACACCGAGAGCATCGGCCCAATCTTTCAAAAACAATTTCTTTGGGCGGGATAAAAGGCAAATTCAATGCCTCCCTGATATCAGCATCAGAATACCGTGACATACGGAGATCCTCTAAATGTTCCAGCGTGATTATAGGTAACTGACTGCAGAAATTCCGAGCAAAATCCGAGGTAAAGAAACTCCGCTGATTCAGGGTGTGTTTAATTGGGACTGAGATCCTGCCAACCAAGATGCTCGTCGTCGGCGAGCTTTTGTCTCCCTTCTCTGGAACCTCGGCGCTAGGCCGTGCTAGAACGAAATCCGGCGTGAAGGAGCCAAAAATGATAGAAGTCGGCTGCTTGGAGTTAATCGGTGAAGAAGAATCCTGCCGTAACCCAAACTTAGACAATTCTGCAACTGACGAATTATCGCCCAACGCACTTGTTTCAAGAAAATGTAAATTAGGTCGAAGAACAGAGGGTGCCCTTTGAGAGACTTCGATAATTTCGGAGGTAGAGTTCCAGCCAGGATTGGTATTATGATGAAAACCTGAGATCAGTGGAGGAACACCTCTGAAAAGGCTAAAGTGACACACAAAATCTGGCCAAACTCTGTCACGAAGACCATATATGAAATGTCCCACTTTGCTTGAGGCAACCGAAAATCTGAAACGCCGATCAGAGAGTTGATAGACATTGAAACCCAGGCGATCACCACCAATACAGGATTGCAGAGCAAGACCTACTGCCTCTTCCGAGAGAGCGAACGAGGCCGAAGAGAAAGACACCACAAGAAAGAATTCCTTGGAACCGGGGGAAGGGGAGAAATGGACCTGAGATCCGAATCGCCGACGCACCTGCGCCTCGACCGCCAGGCCGGGGGAGAAGTCCCAGTGAAGGAGGGCTTCCATGACTCACCACGAGGGGGCACCTAGCAGCGGACGCCATTGGGGGCGGAGGTAGAAGTGGTGGTGGAGGGGTGGAAGGGTGGGAGGAGAGACGACGCCATGTTTGACTACGGACTGGTTAATTATTTTCTCACTGCTTACATTACTACTGTAACTGATATTTTGTTTTTCTTATGCTCATGTATATTACATTAATTTCTGAAAACTTGGGTAATGAAGAAAACTTGCTTTTAGACATAAAAATTACCATTAGAAAATGGTAAATTTCCTTTTCTTGAAGGGATTCTCCTTTTCTAAAATTATCCCCGTACTGCATTCATTATTCATGTTGAATCATACATATGCTTGGACTCTGAATCTGCTTCAACAGGAGAAGCATGAGGCTGTGGTTGAGAAGAACACCATGTGAGGAGCAGATGTATGGCTGCACTATCCACTTATTTCCTTTCTTGAACTGCATCTGGTTCTTTGGTTTAGCTTCTTTTAACCTTCAGTGTTTATGTGGCGGGTATGACCCATCCTTTGACCTTTTTGCTATGATGGAATATCAGGAAGTAGCTTCTTACACATTAGTCTGATATGCAGTTTACCTACTTGATTGCCACTCGGGCCTATATTTTTGAATTGGGAAATCTGTTGAGTAAGAAGCAGTGAGAGGGGCCTATATTTTTTAATTGGGAAATCTGTTGAGTAAGAAGCAGTGAGAGTGTTGTTGTCTATAGTGCCCAAATGTGAATATCAATTAATATATGTATTACTTTTTCCAGTTTAGATACTTCCCTGGTCTCTTAGATACTCCACATGTTTGGAAAATTAATGATTTTATTCTGGTTATGCTCGAGGTCTACTACGGAGTGCATACCTTATATTGCTAGCAGGACAATGATGGATCCTATTCATGAACGATAATGGCAATATCTCATCTTAATCCACTAGCAGGACATATCCAGTAAAATATATATGCTCGCTCTGGTTATTTAAGTTTGCCATTTAACAAAAAATGTTTCTTTCCTATGAAACCCAATATTTAATAGTAGCAATCCTATCATGTGTAAACCCAATCTTTATTATTTACAAGTACCGGATTTTTTTGTCACGACAACATCATTTTCTCAGATATTAGCTGATCAATAGGATGCTGAAATATAGTTATGTACTTTTTAAAATCAGGTTGATGTTTATAATCTGTATAACATGTGACAGCCACGGGCAAAAAACTAAATAAACCTACAAGTGCCGCGCGGCGAGTCGCACCTTTCGAATCTTCCATGCATGTAAATATTATGTGCACCTACCTGCATCTCTCGTGGCGAGACTGTGGAATGAATGCCCGAGTTATTACCATTGTGAGTTTGAGCACGGATTTGATCTATTGATCTGTGTATGCTTGGTTTGGTAGTTTGTTTGTGGTGTGATTGTATTTGATCCATCAGTTATATACAGGATTTGGCATGGTTGTTGAAAGATACTCACTTTTTTCTTAAAAACTAAATACTGGTTCTTTCAACATTCTACATGCTTATGTTTGTTTTCAGCTTAAGACACAATTGTTCTTATTGTCTACTACATACATATTAATTTCTGATCCTTCTTACTGTATCATCCTGACTACGTTTTACAAACTGAGGCGACTCCTGATTCGTACTACAAGATTCCATATCATAGGTAGGTATTACACATATTCAATAGTTCATTCCTGTGATTTGGCAACCACTTCTCTAACGACGTGCCCTACCTCACGTGTACAGGAACACAGACGTAGCGTCTACCTCAACTGCACGGAGGCTTTGTTCCAAGGACCTCACCATCAAGTTTCCATTGGGCAACCATTAGTCATTCAAAAAACTGCAGCCAAAAATCTTGCAGTAAACAAGCATCTTCAAGAAGATGCATCGATCCCTGATGGAGGTGATGTTATAGGAAGAGAGCTAGAAACTAGGTCACTGTGCGGTGAACATGCTCCTTAGTCGACGTAGCTACCCTCCACTAATTCTAAAATTTGTTACTACAAACCAGACTTATTTTATATGTTCGTCGTCTTGTTGGTTATGCTATCCAAGTATGCTAATGTGGTTGAGGCCAGCTACCTCTGCCTCTTAGAATGGTTGTTGAGTTCATAGAACTCATCAGGTGTCCAAAACACTACTGTATTTACTAATTCTATGTGACCAAAACTTATGAACTACCAGTTTCTATATTACTTCCCCGGTGTGATTCACCGTTGCTATGAACTATGTAACTAATGCGATAATATAGCTGTATGAATTTTAAACAAGGAAACTATGTGTACTTCACCATAGTTTTCATCTTCATGTTGCTTAAGGATTTCATTGTATAAAGTTCTTATTTCACATACGATTTCAAATATGATCAAACTCATATGATTAAAATTGTCCTTTAAATGATCTGTATAAATGGTAATAACCACGGGCAAGTAATTCAAAGAAGAAACAAACGCCGCGCGGCGAGCCGCGCCGTTCGAATCTAGTTGGTTATATTCCACTCCAGTCTTACTTGAGAAAAATGATACATTATTTACTAAATAAATTTTGCATGCAGAATCCATGTCTGACGCTGACAGGTCCTACCGTGCCATTGTGGTTGTGGATCCTGTGCACTTCGAGGGTACCTTGAAGCTAAAGGGAACTACTGAGTCTGAGGATAGAGATTTGAGCTATCTTTCTGTGTGCTATCGTGATTCTGGCTCTAGTGAATCATACGTGTTTAAATGTGTCGAGACTTGCAAGCTTGGCACAGTGGAATTGACATTGGGTGACATGGTTGAGTCTGTGGAGGCCACCGTCAGTGTGAGAGTGGCAGGGGCGGAATGGCCAGAAGGTTTTCAAGGTTTATTTTTTGCCAATACCACAAGTATTGATCGAAAGAAAATCGAGTTGCTTGCTTTTGGAGATGACAAATTGCCTGTTGCAGCTGATGGCATGATACAGCTATCACGACGTGTTGTGTCTGTTGAAGCTGATGGAGTGCTGAGAGTCTCTGTCATGGCAACTTCTTTGGAGGATCAATCTGTTGAGGAAGATTCTAAAACATTCAAAGCCCAGAAAGCCTCCAGAAGCACGTGTACGCTGGAAGTTCTCTCTTGTAAGCTGAAAGTCACTGTGGGTTGGTCTCTTGTCCCGAACGAGCCACATTTCCACTAGCATAAGAATGGTCTGGTTCAGTTGACGGAAGTTGTTATTGATGGTTTGTGGTGGATGTTATGCGGTGGTACTGGTTGTATTTGTCAAGTGGCCGTGTGTCCTGCTCTCGGTCCCGCCCGTTCGCGATGGTGTCGCCTCCCCAGTGGCGCTGCACCGCCGTGGCCGCGCGTCCTGGGCACAACGGCGTTTCCCCGGTCATGTTGCTGCGCGGCTGGTCCTCGGCCCCACAAGTGCCGCCGGCACCAAGGACCGGCCCGGCGCGTCGCGCACAGATAGTCGCGAAGAGGGTGCGGTGCAACAGTAAAGATGATAAAAGCTCTTTTACTACCGCAATGCACATGATGGATACCAGCAACCTGCGCTGGTGAGGCGAGCACCTCCGGCCGGTCTGGGGCGGTAGCCGCTTGATTCTCGACGGCGGGGGCGGTGGATGTGGCGGGGGCGGCGGCTGCTCCTCCATGCCGTCACAGCGTCGCGCTGATGGAGGAGGGTTACCAGTGGCAGTGGGGGTTCTTTCGGCGGAGCAATTCCTTCTTTCTTTTAGAACCACAAGGACATACACTATTACACAGAGCTGTTAAAAAACCTTGCGTATGCCTATGCCACCGTGATGGATCTACATCTCCAAAAAATTAAAGATGGGCGCGCCTACCTCCCAGTCGACTGAGACTTGGTTAGGTCTCAGTCGTCACTGACGTCACCTATCATTTCTGCGTGCGTCTGCAGACAGCAGTTGCATGATCATGATCGGCCAGATCTTTTTTGTTGTTGAGAATAAGCATGATCGGCCGGATGCACCTAAGATTTTCACATCAGCCATACGCATGGAGCATGACCACTTGTTGCCGGCCCAGGAGTAGCCCAGTCTTTTCTGTTTTGTTTACCCGCCTGTTTGCTGGACGTTGCTTATGGACCTTGTTTTGTGAATAAAAAACAAACATTTAAAAATCCCAGTTGCGGGTAGGATGCAACTAGTGCAAAAACGAAAAAAGTCAGTTCAACTAGCATGCAACTGGGGATTAAAATTTTCAGTTACAACTATGATGCAACTCGTGCAAAATAAAAAAGGTCGGCTACGACTAGCATGCAACTGGTGAAAAATAAAAAATAAATAAGAAAATAATTTTGAAAAAGGTGAATGAAAAATGAACATTACAACTCTAAGTTGCGACTATGATGCAACTGGGCACAGTAAACAAAACATTAGTTGCACCTAGCATGCAACTAGTGAAAGAAAAACACTTAAAAAAAATCCTAGTTGCGACTAGGATGCAACTGGGGCACACTAAGAAAAAAATATATTAGTTGCACCCATGCAGTTGTGTGAAAAACAACACTTAAAATACCCGATTGCGACTAGGATGCAACTGATGAAAAATAAAAAAACAAGAAAATAATTTAAAAAAAGGCAAATGAAAAAATGAACATTATAAATCCCAGTTGCGACTACGATGCAACTGGGGCACAGTAAAAAAAAATAGTTGCACCTAGCGTGCAACTAGGTGAAAAAACACTTAAAAAATCCCAGTTGCGACTAGGATGCAACTGGGGAACACTATGGGAAAAACAATTAGTCGCACCTAGCATGCAACTGCGTGAAAAAAAACACTTAAAATACCCCAGTTGCGACTAGGATGCAACTGGTGAAAAATAAAAAAATAAAATAATTTTAAAAAGGCGAATGAAAAAATTAACATTATAAATCCCAGTTGCGACTACGACACAACTAGGGCATAGTAAAAAAACATTAGTTCCACCTAGAATGCAACTATGTGAAAAAACACTTAAAAATCCCAGTTGCGACTAGGGTGCAACCAGGGCACACTAATAAAAAATATATTAGTTGCACCTAGCATGCAACTGGGTAAAAACACTTAAATATCCAGTTGCGACTAGCATGCAACTGGTGAAAAAAAAACAAGAAAATAATTTTGAAAAAGGTGAATGAAAAATGAACACGTTGCGACTACGATGCAACTGGGCACAATAAAAAACCATTAGTTGCACCTAGCATGCAACTAGGTGAAAAAACACTTAAAAATCCCAGTTGCAACTAGGATGCAACTGGGGCATACTAAGAAAAAATATTAGTTGCACCTAGCATGCAACTGTGTGAAAAAACACTTAAAATACCCAGTTGCGACTAGTATGCAACTGGTGAAAAATAATAAAATAAAATAATTTTAAAAAAAAGGTGAATGAAAAAATGAACATTATAAATCCCAGTTGCGACTACGATGCAACTGGGACACAATAAAAAACATTAGTTGCACCTAGCATGCAACTAGGTGAAAAAATAAACATTAAAAAACAATGAGCCAACAAAAACAATAGTCCTGTATCCATCCGCCCGTACGAAAAAGGCCAATAACAAACCACCTTCGAAAAAAGCCCAACGCAGCCCACCGGAGAGAGAGCCTCCTAACACAAGAACGAAGCACACAACACAAAAAAGAAAAAGGCCCAAAACAAACACACCAGTCGTAGAAAAAAATGCACGAATCACGATGCATGATCCGACGGTGCACGACATGACTGAGACTTAAGCTAAATCTCAGGCGCCTGAGATCCAGCAAATCCGAAAATTAAATTCGTTTTGTCCACCGTATTATTCCACGAGTTGCCCGTATGCAAATCTTTTTTTAGTGAATTCCGCTTTTTGCACGGGATAATTCATAACAACTTGAGGGTAAATATGGTAGAGAATTTAAAAGACAGTGTTCGATTGTCACTAAAACACCAAATCTATTCCACCCGACCGTCGCAGCATATCCCATCGCGTGTAGCGAATATTTAGAGCTATTGTACCAGAATTGGAACATGTCTTCTCGCGGTGGGTTTAAGCCTTACAAAAATTATTGCAACAAACTAAAAACACCCGCAGTAAAAATTATTGCCACATTGAAGCAACATTTGTGCAGACACCCAAAATCGTTGTAGCAGGGCTCTCGCTTGTTCGAAGCAAAACTCACACGAGTCTTCAACGTTATAAAACCACACATGCATCCTAAAAATTCCGTATAAACTGACCTTGTGCTAGAGCATCGACTTCGTCAGATCAAGTTCATAGGAGCCTCGCTATCACCATATCCGACGAGCCAAGACCTATTGACCAGAGGACTTTTTTCCAAATTTAAGCGGGTAATAATGTCACAAATTACAAAGAGGGTAAAAACTGGGACGCAATCAAAGTTTCTCACCAGGGATGGCATGAACTCTAATAAATGTGTGTCGATGGTCTTACGTCCCCCGAACCCAACTACTCACTCTGTTCCAGCTTACAAGTCCTTCGCGTATCTCTAGGTCGTTAATTTCACCAATCGTAATATGATGTATATAGATAAACAATATACCATATAAAATATAACATTTGAAGTTTCTAATGATATAATTTTTTAATACACATTTGTATTACATTGGTCAAATTAGTGATCTAAGGATACACATAGGACTTATAAACCGAAATGAGGGAGTAATTCACTTGCAAGAAATTTCATGATAAACAACACAAGGAAATGCTACTTTTGTCTGTGGCTTCCAGTAACCTTAATGGGAGGACTATTGTGAGGGCATATGAAGATGCTCTTACCGTCAACAATGGTGCCTCGATGTGGTGACAACCTTTGGATCCCCTGGGCTTCGTGTCATGATCTATGGGTGGGATTATGTACACGTACGTCTCATGTGAGATTGTTAGTTCTACCGGGCCAACTTGCCATTCCTTAGATATGTGGTGCCTCAGAATCGCAATCGGGACATAAATCATTCCCTGGTTGGATTCAAATGCTTCATATCAAAACACAGACATGAAAGTTATGCTCATTTTCTCTCGCTTTGTTACAATCAGAGCTCAATTCTAACAAATGCCGCCAAAAAATGCTATACATATATACAGCTAATTTACGTTTGTACTCCCTCCGGCCTTTTTACATTGCTTATTAGACTTGTCCGGCCTCAAATGTAATACAGTTTGACCAATTTTATTTATAAGAGAAATACAACCATGTCGGATACCAAATCGATGCAATATAAAAATATATTCTATGATGAATCAAAACAATATTGATTTGATATTCGGAACGTTGATATTTTTTCTTATACATTTGGTCAAACTTTACAAAGTTTGACTTAACATAAATCTAACATGCGAAGTAAAAGCAGCGGAGGGAGTATTTGCCTTTTTTTTAACGACGGAGAGAGTATTTGGCTATGAGCAACTTACTAGCAAACATGCCCGTGCGTTGCAACGGGAGAAAAAAAAAACACATGTCCAAGATAAACCACCTCCTCTCCCAACGTTCTATATTTCATCACGCCATGCTACCCGTGTCGCTAGTTGTTCTCTCTCCCGCCTCACTAACGGTGGCCGTGGTGTCTACCCGATCACAACGCTTCAAAATGTGGCCAATCCCATGCCAATGAGTTTAGTTACTACATAGCACTTGTAAAACTTATAGTAAAAACAATATGCAGTCTATCGAGTATGTCTATGAGAGATAATGTAGAAAATTAGGGTTGGAGCTAATTCGGCCTACCCTCTATTCCTCTGCCTTATCGGTGGTGCCGCTCACAATGCATATTGAGGCTAGAGAGTAGGACCTTTATATAGACTCCAATTCCAGATAACTCAATCTGTTTCCAGATAGGACTCGTGACTTGTTAAACCAACCACTATCATTAACAGTCATTTACCGAGCCTATTACTGTTCGACAATTAGGTCCCAACACGCATGTGTGAGTCATGCGCCGAGTTCGAATACTAAATCAAACTCGCAGGCTTTAACAATCCATAGAGCCAATCCTATGGACAACCTGGTATTCCGCTCTATACTGTTCCCGGGTATAATTCCAGCGTATTAATATACACCGTGTTCCAGTATAGCCGTACCGGCTTGCTTAAGTATATTTCCTTAAGTACAATTCCACATCAATAATTCTCTGTTATTTCCGTGACACTTCCACACTGAAGTTTAATTCCGGACAATGTAGTATATATAAAATGTTGCAAGACACAATTTCCTACATCTCCCACTTGACTGAAAACATTTTATTTCAGCTAAGTGAATTCCCATGCTATCACATGGTTAGGCGTTAATTCCTTCCTTCAATGCATTCACGTTGTATATAAACCTTTGTGACTTTTGGAGTCAAATTATCACAAAGTAACAGGTTATGATGCACCTTTCCACGACCTTTAAGTTCATTCAGAAAATTCCTTAGCCATAGACCTTCCTTCAATGCTTAATGCATCAAAGTATTCATATTTCATAAAATAACGAGTACTAAATCATATTTCCTTTGCACACCATAAAGACCTACAAAAGTAAATATTAACACATAAAATAAAATATATTACCTTTCACCAAGATCACAAATAGCGTCAATATATCCATGTAGTGAAGGTTGAGATCATCAATGAATAATGAGTAATCCATATTTCCTTGACATTGCGCGACAAGTCCATTAAGTGATTCCAAAAATTTCAATAAGATTCATATTCCGTTTGCTAATAATTTCAGCAAATCGTTTCCGTGCTAATCAAAACAGCAACAATTACAACGGCATGGCAAAGTTCAGGTCGCACGAATAATGTCCCACAATAACTGAGGATGACAATTATTCTTCCTTTTTCCTCACGAGTTTAAATATAATTCCTCGCAGAGTATCATTCCCTTAATCAAAAGGTACATGGCAGGTTTGCACTTTTCCATAGAAAAATATATCAAAATATTATCTATGTAATTCCACTCCCAAAATGCAGGAAGCAATAGACATACCTTTCATATGAAAGTTAGAACTGAACCAAGCTTTCACTTCCATCAATGTGATATTTTAAAACCAATAAGAACATAGTTAGCACATACAACGATAACACAAAACAATTCACACTAACCTTTGTATATGAATATCTTCCATCAGTAATAAAACCGTATGACCTGATATTCCATTGATGTGAAGCTTGTTCCAAAAAACATGAATTGGTCAATTCAATTAGCAAACATTGTCATTGTTCCCACCTCCTCTAAATTTCAGAGTTTACACAAAGTATAACACTTCCTTTGGGTAAATAGTTAAACAATAACAACTACTCTAAATTTCAGAGTTTCCACAAAGTATAACATTTCCTTTGTGCAAATAATTAAACAACAACACCTCCTCTAAATTCCAGAGTTTCCACAAAGTATAAATATTTCCTTTGTGTAAAGAATTAAACAACAAACTTAGAATTGTAACTTCCACTAAGAATGTTGCATTAAACTTCCTTGTAAATAAATCCAATAACATCCTATAGGCATGCGGTTGTTTGGTAAAATAACAAGTTCCCAGACTTTTATTATTCATCATTGAGTTTGTTCCTTCCCGCAATGTTTCCACCCATAGTTAACATTAGCAACAAGTTTAGTATTTTTCTTTCCTCTAAAATATAGAGTAACTTCCTCAAATAACACACAATAGTAGCCAAGATATGATGGCCCAATTTAATTCCTCCCACTTTTCCTAAGCATGTTAGTGTTGGGAGTGTAACTTGGTGTTTTCCTTTGAGTTTAACACATATATTTCAGTGTGACTATTAATAAACACACCCTTCATGAGAAAATATCATATTCCTACTTTCCACCAATTTTCACTTTTCCAGATCAAAAACGAAATACCATTTGATCCACTAGGAATATAAACATTAAAATAAATCTTGGTGTGCTTTGTAGTAAACAATGATTCTAATTACATACTACCAAAATATAAATAGAATACCTCTTTCCAGTTCACAAAATATAAATAGTGACCGTGATAAATAATGACTTACTCAACAAATAGTAGTATGTAATGCTTTCATAATCCAGTGAATAACCAAGAATTGTATTCCTCCATTCAACCATGGAGTATATAACATAAGACAACGGTGAATAATTCCATGCTCATCACATTAGTTTCAATTAATATTCCTGAAGTGTACTTCCCCCACCAATCAGTTTCAAACCTTGTAATCCTTTGATGAACTGATTTTCCACTTCAGTATGAGATGTTAATATAACAAAAACCTTCCGACTTGTATTGTTAAAGATATTAATAACCATATCAAGTGAATCATGAAATAAACAAATATATCCACCTCAAGTAGGAGTGTCCAAAAATACCGTAAATATGTGTTGATAAAGTATCATAATCCTCCCACTAAAGCTTAGAATTCCAGAATTAATAATCCACTAATTTTGTTCCTTGATATGTGACCAAGTTGTAAATGAGATAAAATAATTGTACCTCTAATGGGAGTGTAAAACCAAATGTCACATTGAAGAGAAATCCATAACTGTAGTCCTCCCACTTAAAGTTTATAATTCCAGAATTAACAATCGTAATTCTGTTTGTAGAGTATGACCAAGTCGTAAATAACGTCAATAATAAAATTCCGAGCATGTGTTCCTTTTACAAGTGTTCCTCCATACGGAGTTATCTTCACAACCAAATAAACGATTTGGTAACCAACTTCCAATGGATTATCAAGATAAACGACACCATTGTGTTAAATTCGATAATAATGCACTAATTTTCATTGAGCAATAATTCCACTCTTCCTTTTCCAAATAGCATACATAACCAACAAATTCCGATAGAGAAGTGTAAATTAAAATTCCTTCTCATCGTAGGTGAATACAAAACAATAATGATTTTCCTCCATAACGGAGTTTGATTACATAATTTTCAATTCCAAAGTATATATAATTTATCATTAATGACAAGTTACGCACACTTGTGTTCCTTTGGAATTATTCACATGTCAATAAATTTGCTATTGTATTCCATCAAATTATGACGTACAAGAAAAATCCAAACTACATGAAGTAGTCATAAACAAGTATTAGTGCAAACAATAACATATAACATTGGACATACCTTTGAGTAAATATTTCCTTTTTCCATGGAGTGCTCCCCATATTCCTCCACAAATAAGTGATTCCAATTGCAACATAAACATGCTTCGTGCCTTCTCGTCATTGTTACACTGGTGAATTCCAGTGAACTATTATGTCCTCCGACAGATTCCAGGGTATTCCGACGAGTTTCAATATATATTCCGGTGACAACGTCATACCGTAGCAATTAAAATCATCCGGCAAAGATAATCATTCAATTTCCTCCGGAACCATATAATGCCCAATAAAAGATAAGCCAACTAAATAATAAATATACATATCCTTTTCCAGATTACGCATAATATTTCACGTAATATGTGCACTCTCATATTCAAGAGCTAAAGAAACAAAAACTGATATAATTATGTGAACTAGTCTATTTTCCTTAGTCCAAATTCCATACTTTTCCGGTTTAAATAGATCAATGATATAAACAATATTCTCAAGACAAAGTAAACAAATTATTTTCCTTTCCAAACCGTGTATCTAGAACCACCAGTATAGTTCAAGTAACTCAAACAATATTTGATGTGAGATAAAGTGTTACCGAGATGGCCAGATAGATTTACCGGTCTGAGTAAACCGAGAGCACAAATAACAATCCAGTGTGCAACCAAATTTGCAAATTAATTCCCTTTTGCATTCCACGGTCTGCGGGCACGTAACATGTAGAGCTTGGTTCCTCCTTCCGCGTAATATACCGAGCCAGCAAAGACTGCATGATACTCATCGATCAAGCTCCCCTTGATTTCCAGATCGATCAAGCACCGGAGACTCGTGCATGCCTGACAGCAGATCATGAAAATCGAGCGTGCTCTTCTCAATCTCCGTGCGAGACATATTAATTTCCTTCCTTCGCCGTGACAGAAAATTTCCGGCAACTTCAAAACTCGGTAGCAAATCTTTCCAGTTTCTGTGCCTGCTAGTTTCACCGACCCAGCGATTAACGCGGCACCAGCGAGAGCATGCGATCTGCAGAGCAGAAAGAACGCAACACCAGCAGGAGCATGCGAACAGCAGACGCCGAAACGACAAATAAGACGCGCAACGCAGCGGATCCGATCGGCGACAAATCAACGCGCGTCCGCCTGCCGTAGTTCCGTGGTTATTTTCCCAACCACGTGTTAACCTCCAGATCAATTGCAGATTCCGACGGAAACAGCCATATCGACGATTTCAGCCGAGTTCGCACAAGAAGAACGAGCAAAGCGAACGATCGCCGAGGCACGCGTCGGGACTCGGGATGTGCGGCACAACAGCACGGGACGAAGGAGAACAGCGGCAGGGTCGCCGAGGTGTTACGCCGGCGGTGACGAGAGTTTGCAGCGGATTCCAGCCGCGCGTTGAACCTCCGGGCTCTGATACCAATGTAGAAAATTAGGGTTGGAGCTAATTCGGCCTACCTCTATTCCTCTGCCTTATCGGTGGTGCCGCTCACAATGCATATTGAGGCTAGAGGGTGGGACCTTTATATAGACTCCAATTCCAGATAACTCAATCTGTTTCCAGATAGGACTCGTGACTTGTTAAACCAACCACTATCATTAACAGTCATTTACCGAGCCTATTACTGTTCGACAATTAGGTCCCAACACGCATGTGTGAGTCATGCGCCGAGTTCGAATACTAAATCAAACTCGCAGGCTTTAACAATCCATAGAGCCAATCCTATGGACAACCTGGTATTCCGCTCTATACTGTTCCCGGGTATAATTCCAGCGTATTAATATACACCGTGTTCCAGTATAGCCGTACCGGCTTCCTTAAGTATATTTCCTTAAGTACAATTCCACATCAATAATTCTCTGTTATTTCCGTGACACTTCCACACTGAAGTTTAATTCCGGACAATGTAGTAGATATATAAAATGTTGCAAGACACAATTTCCTACAGATAATTCGTTTATTAGCATTGATCATGTCATCTAGGAATAATTATAGAAAAAACATATTTTTTTTCTCTGTGCATCTGAACATGAACCAAAATCTAATCTACATAACCAAAAGTTAACCCATACATTACTTGACAAAAATATTGATATCCTTTTTCTGACTCTATTCCAAAAGGGAATTTTGAAAGAAAGAATAATCAATACATGTAGCTAACTTTGCCTTTAACCACTGCATGTAATTGATATTCTTCTCCGATAAATACCATAGCCTCGGGACCGCTGCCGTTCACTGCTCTGCTTGGAGACGCATAGCCGAGTCGACATCGGCGGCATTTCACCATGATGATTGTCGCGCCGGCCGGCGTTCTCCGGCAGTGGGAAGGACACACATATGCATGCTCGGGCAGGGATCTTTGTTGTACTTGCAGGCACATGCACATGGATATATATGTACAGATGTACTCGTAGTCAGCCAGGTAGCTTGCCGGAGAAACCATGCACGTGCATGAGGAGTTGGACCATGGAGCCGTCTGCGTCCTCTGCAGCTCAGCTACAACTCGTTTGTGAGCTATACCGATGGCAGGTGAGGGCACATTGCCGCGTCCCGTCAGTGTGGCCACGAACATGTACAGTTGTGAGCTACGCCGCTAGCGCGTCACCTTCGCCAACCGGGTGTCTGAGTCGCGCCGCGGGGCGCGGGCTATATGTTGGCTAGCATCAGCGGTTCCTCCACCGGCAGCGTTGCCTTCGCCAACGCGATGGTTGAGTTTGGCCGCGAGCTGTGAGTTCACGAGCATCAGCAGCTCTCGGCGAGATCGTCTCCTCAGAGCTCACGCCTGGCTCTCAAAGATTGCTTCCTCCGAGTTCTCGCCTGCGTTCTCGGTCGGCGATTCGGCGACGGTGCCGAAAGATCCGCCCTTGACCCGCCAAGGGTCACTCGAATCCATTGGGTCGATCTTGGTCATGACGGCGTGGGTTCCCGTGGGTCTATATTTCTAGATGCATATTACCGCTGGCAAATCGTGCGCGCGTGTTCTTTGATACTTGCATTATATTTGCGGGAGCAGGCCGGCCAGGCCTAAGGTCGCGGGTTAGCGTGTCCTTGTTGGACTCAAAGATGATTTTTATTCCACCCGGCCTCCCTTTATTCTAATCATAGTCGGCCATGAATTGGAAACGTACAACACGGACGGTAGAAACAGCGACGTACGAAATGAAACGATTGACGGACGAAAAAACGTACGAAATATTGGGGAAGAAACCTTACTGCTTTTATTATTAGGTATAGATTGGCCTATTTTACAGAAGGTCAGAAAAAATGAGTCTAAAGACAAGGCCCACAAAACCAATTGGTCCAACACGCAGCACAAAAGGCCTGCAAACGCACGCAGAGATGGGTCTAGCCGGCTAGGAGCTCACGATCGATTTGTGTACCCTGCACGGTACAGAGCGGAGGAGCAGAGAGGCGATCACATGATTTTTTTACAAATATAGCCCCATATCCAATACAATTGTCAAAAGTAGACCCCTCCCAATTCTTTTGTCAAAAATAGCCCTGACGGGAAGACAGGGAAGCGACACGTGTCCTCCCGCCATGTGGGATGGAGGGAAGTCTCTTCCCGCCATACCAAGCGGCGGAAAGTCTCCTCCCACCGTACCAAGTGGCGGAAGTCCCTTGACACGGAGCACCATTCTGCGCCTCGTCGTGCTGACCCCACCACCTCCCGCCACCCTAGCTGGCGGAAAGTGCCACGTGTCGCTGCCGGACACTTCCCGCCATCCCACATGGCGGGAGGACACGTGTCGCTTCCCTATCTTCCCGCCAGGGTCATTTTTGACAAAAAAATTGGGAGGGGGCTACTTTTGACAATTGCATTGAGTAAGGGGCTATATTTGTAAAAAAATCGCGATGACATCCTCCGTTCTACTCCGCTCCGGTGGCAACGGGAAGAGTTTTGTGGCGAGGGATGCGTGGGCAACGGCGGCGGGAATGGCCGGCGACGCGGGGAATTGGAAGGGCACACCAAGGGGGGCCGTGGCGGTGAGAGGCGGCGCGGGGAGGCTCTGCAGCTAGCCGTAATCGGCTGGCGACGGCGACGGGAGAGAGGAGCGGAAACTTCATTTTGGCAGTTGGTCTGCGCGCGTGAGATGCATATTTGCAGCATGGGAGGCAAAAATTTGGTGCCTCATGCAAAAATTTGAATCACCATATATGGACGGGTATCTGTTGGAGCTGGCTTTCTAGCATTTCACGTTCTAAAAGTTAGTTAAATTTGCTTTACATCATCCGATGGAAATGCTCTTATCTGGAGTAGTTAGCTAAACAAGACTATCTTATTTCATTGATAGGTTAGGCAGAGCGTACACCCATTATCTTTGCAAAAATATCTAGTATCTACGTTGGTGATAATTCACTTTGACTCCCGAGCACCAGTGTTCACGCTGTTGGAATTTTTTGAAAAAAAATTAAAACTTTTAAAAATACTGAACAAAATTCAATAATGCTCTTAATGTTTCGAGAAAACGCAAATGACTTATGCGTTTCGTTTTATTGAAAAGGCAGAGTTTGAGTTACACTCCTCCTAGGAGGCGATTACAGGCACGAACATGGAATCAATGTACATCCCAGGTCTAGGGAATGACAGCGCAGGCCCAGCGCGCCGGTGCTAGCCCACAAGGCCGCCTCTTCCTTGATCTTCGTCGTCAGGGCAGGGATCGACGGGCGTCCTCTGTCGAAAGACGCAGTCGTTCCGATGCTTCCAAACCATCCAGGGCACCAACAAGGTCGTAGAGGCGAGCCCTTTGCGCATTGGCTTGGGCGCGGCTTGTCTGGCGGTGATCCACCAGTCATTGAGCGAAGCGTCGTTGTCCGATGGTTGGCATGGCATCCTCAACCACGAAAGGATCTCGTGCCAGATTTGCCGCGAGAAGGGGCATGCGAGGAGAAGGTGGTGCATTGTCTCGGGAGCCTAGTCGCAAAGAGGGCAGCGTGCTGGGTGTTGCAGGCCACGGCGAGCGAGGTGATCCGCGGTCCAGCACCTGTCGAGGTGGGCAAGCCAGTCGCAAATAATGCTCTTAATGTTGCACACTACAAGCATGCAAAATAAGAGTAAAAAATACTTTGTATCATGGGATACATAAAATAACAAATTTTGAAAATTTGAAACAACTACAATCGGAACTGTATATTTTTGAATTTTCTTGTAGCTCATACAGAATACTTCACATTATGATTGTGCACGTATTTAAAAATATATCATTTACAACATGCATGATTTTTTAGATCTTAAAAAACAACTTAAATATTATTTTTGATTTTTTAACAGAGGGAGCACCAACGATCCAACTGAGATATAAGTACGTTGGTAGTTTTTGGTTTTTGAGATTAAGTACGTTGGTAGTTGCCTGGAGCCCTGGAGTAATTCAAGAAGAAGCCTATTCGGCCCAACAAGGCAGCGTACAAGCCCATTTGGGGTCAAATTAGCATCCCCATAACGCACCGCGCCGCACATCGACAATTCGACGTGTTTGTCTATTTTGCTTAAACTAGCACAATGTCCGTGCGTTGCAACGGGTGAATTTTATTAGGATGGATGCCTCGAAGCTCTGAGTCGAGTGACACCCTTTGTTGGCGATTCGATGGACGAGATGACCATTAACAATGATAATTGTTGGTATTCTCGATTGTCGAAGTGAACCACGGTCACACGCATTGGAGGTCGTAGACGGCATTACATAATTAACTTCACCTTCTAATACTAAATTTACAGCCTTTTACTTGTGTGATGCAAATAAACATGTCAGTTGCAATATAATGACAGTTGAAGCAGGCCATGTATATTACTCCCTCCGATCCACTAAAAGGGGCGTGGGAATTGAACTTGCTTAGTACAAGTACATAGCTGTATGTGCCACTGTTTTTCTGGATCAGAGGGAGTAGTATATATGCACATGATCAATCATTCCTCACTCGGTGAAGTATCCAATAAAACTCCAATTCAGACACGAATTCATAACCCTGTACCTCTCAACCACGATTGATTATTTTGCTTGGATTGCCATTACATCTATCTCTGAATATTATAGGTCGAAGAGCAAGAGCTATCCATCTCATATTGTCAAACTGAAACTGCGGATAAGTGTTGATTGCAGTCCTTAGGTAGCCTGAATTAATAGTGTTTTTGCAAGATGCAGTATTTAGATTCTTATCGTGTCTTTCCGATCAGCTCCACACATATCTCATATTGTTCAAATTGAAGCTGATACTGCAGCAAACATGCACTGTAATCATCACTTTTAGCAGAGGAAAAGAGCTCAGCTCGGCAGATTTTGCAACAGATTCACACGACCGAGTCAAAATAAAGACGTACAAATTCCCTTGATTCTTGAGTGATAACATCCATGACATCATACATCCACAAATGTACATGAAGATTGTCTGCATGAGATTATGTAAAGCAACATAACTACAGCATTCAGCTGTTAACACCACACTAGTACATTGATCAACTGCTCATCAATTTGGACTACAAGCAAGGAATTCAGGTTCAAGCTATTACAGAAGTAGAGGAACACGAAGAGAAGAGGAAACGGAGACAGAAGCAAGGAGGCCGAAGCCGTCCTAATCCAAGCCGAGTCGACCATAGAGAATCCCCTGGTATATGTAGTTGCTGCCTTCGGTGGCTTCTGATAAGCCCAAGCCCAGGAGAGGAAGCCCACGGTCCAGCCCATGGTGACAATAGGGAAGGTTGCTAACATTCC
The DNA here is from genome assembly GCA_947311845.1 of Poa pratensis. NCBI lineage: Eukaryota > Viridiplantae > Streptophyta > Magnoliopsida > Poales > Poaceae > Poa > Poa pratensis. The sequence continues at coordinate 18,860,009 of CAMZMU010000039.1, forward strand.
CCCTCCTTATATTTCGGCTTGACCTCAAGCCGATGCCATGCCGATCCACCTGGATCCCACGGTACTTGATGCTCCATGACTTCGCCGAGGTTGCGGTGGGTGTCGTAGTCGAGGCAGACCTTGACGAGGTTGAGGTAGGAGACGACGCAAGCAAGGAAGTAGTCGTGTCCGATGTGCACTTGGTCACAGAAGACGTCGATGTAGTAGTCTTTGTCGGCACAGACTATGTCGAAGTAGTAATCATTGTCGAGGCAGTGGCCGCGGTAGTAGGTTCGAGCTGCAACATTTCTCCTTCCTATTGCTTCAGCGAAGGTATCACTGTGTTCGCTGCTTCCAACAAGTTTCAGGGGTAACTGAACATCTTGCACTCTTGATGGCAGGTCCACATTATCAAAAATATTCGCCATGAGAATGTGAGAATGGTCAAGAATCTCTTCAAAGTAGATCAGGTCAGAAGAATTAGGCTGCATTTGGGCAAACTCAAAACCATCATTCTTGAGCACCATTCGCTCCGTGCAACTTTTCAGCATAACTTGGTAAACACTTGGCATTGGATACTTGCAAGAGTTAAATCCTCTGTAATGCAATTGAGTAGCCTTAACCAGTGTGAGATGTGTCCATACTACCAGAACTCCAAGTAGCATAAGACCTAGCACAATATGCAGATACATAAGAACTGCACAAGTTCCATTGCTGTCAGGTGGTTTGACTGCAGGTAGGCAAGGAAAAAGAATTCCAAAAGGTATAAGTTTCAAAGTATCTCCAGTTGACTGTACCATCGTCCAACATAGTGGTGACTGAAATGACTGTACAAAGATCATTTTCACTCCCTGGTCCAATAGCTTACGCTGGCTAGTGACTTGCTCAGTTCTTCCACAGACTGAACTAGTACATAATAATAGAGCCTGCAGACCTGATAGAGAGAATTGATAACCGAGAGACCAAACAATTATCCACCGAAAATTCTCATAACCATACAGATACTCATGTCCAGCACTGCAATACTGTAACCAGAGCTTCCACGACGCAAGGATAACAGTCCGTGGAATTTCCACATAATAACAGAAGAGAATATTTCCTCGCCGAATATGATGAGAATTCCATTTTTGCCCGGCAATTGCCCACTGAAAATGCACGCTTGCAGAGTCAAAGTTCACAAGCACCCAATGTGGAATAGCCAGATCAGGACTTCCAAGAGTACAATTCAGATATGACCAATTCCCTGAAGTATACATAGCTCGGCTCGCCAAAGACAAAATCAATGCGGATAATCCCCAGGAAGGCCGAGGCTGCAACTTGTTATCCATGCCAGACAGTGGAAGTCCCGGATCCCAGGGCTGCAACAGGATGCTAGGTGTAACAGAATGAAAAACTGGCCAGAGAACCTCTGATTTCTCATTGCTGATATGAAGAAACCTTGCAATGCCTGGATCCCATTGCTCCATCACCACCTTGAGTGTTGTGTTTCCACAGGCCATAAGTAACGCCACACTCTGTGACTTCAAGATGTATTGCCTTAACTTACAGCTCCAATTAGCCCTCCAAATGTCAAACAAGCTGGACCATGAATTTTTCCATGGTACCGAAACAGAGCCATAGGGAAAAACCAGTCCAACAATGATAGGTGCACAATGATAAGGTACTGAACTTGATGCCAGTGACCAGTACGCCCATGCTTCAAGGTACAGACGGTGAAAATTGCTCCGAGAATAGAAAAATTCCAGCAGAAAATGCTCAAACAGAACTTGTTCAGCACAAATGGCAGGATATCCAGGAGCACAAGCAATAATGCGTTCCACATACAACTTACCGAAGGTGCTGGCACAATCGAACTGATACTGGAGCAATTGCACTGAAATGACCTGACCACAAAACATGCCTATTACACTCTCACTTGAGTAAAACACTAGAGTAGGCCAATGAGAATTTGACTGGGTTTTTACATACCCTGACTTCTTCTGATGATGATCACAACTGCGTGATACATGTGCGTCTATTTGTTCAACACATGCATCCCAAGCAATATCTCTGCTAATGATTGAATCTCTCAATACCATTGGTTTCTCTCCCGGGTCCCATGGCAACAAGTAAACTGAATAAGTTGGAGCACAACCAAGACCAGAACACATACCAGGCTCTCTGCTCTTGGACAGTTGTATTAGCAGCTTGAGAGGTAAAAACAGCTCATCCTTGTTGGTGACAAGGTTGTACCCTCGTTGCTTGTAATTATCCCAATCACCATATGAATTCTCAGTCAGCTCCTCAACACCAACAGATAAAATGAAAACTCTGCTAGTAACCAGATTCTGGGTTATCCTTGTTTGCTCCCCGGGTCCCATTGGAACAAGGATATGGATAGAGAATTAGTTGTGGGATAGCCGAAGCCTGAACACATATCACTGATTTTTGCTGTACACTGATTCATTGATGTACCCCATGAGACCATGGCCTGAGCGACTTGTGGTAATAGTTGCAACACATTCTGCGCCTTGGACTGAAGCGGTTGAAACTCTAGCAGCATGAGTAACAGAGTGGCCTCGTGCTTGTTGACGATGTGATCATCTTCGGCGACTCCGAGTGCGGCCAGAGTGCGTCGCACCAGAGACGTGCCAACGACGAAACTGTGATCATCTGCCACATCACTCGCAGCAACGAGCGTGAGTTGTCGTTCCACACTCGCACAAGCCAGCGGCTGCTCATCCTCAAGCGTCATAGCAGTGTCAGCTCCCTCAGGTTTGTCAAGCGCCACCGACATGGCCATAGACGGTAGTAGTGGCTGGAGGCAGTGCACTGCGATATGGATGTCTTCCTCGTGCACGACAGACACCGAAGGAGTGGCGCTCGTCGGGGATACTGACGGCACTGTCATAGCCCCTGTTGCACCGTTCTCTCTGGCCGGGCATTCGGTCGAACAGGTGATAGGCGTCGCGAGTGCAAGTTGGGAGTCGTTGCAAATGGATGCTGCTCCCACTGCAACGGAGATGGACTCCGCCGCTGCCACCATCTGGATGGACATGGCCCTCTCAGAGGTGACGCTCGCAGTCTGAGCAGATGACGGGGAGGACACAGAAGCCCCTGGACGATCCTTGGTGTTGGTGACCGCGTTCCGGATGGCCTCGTCGTGCCTCGCGAACGCAGCATCCAGCGCTGCTGCTACGGCCGCCTTGAGTTCCGATGCTATCGCCGCTGATATCTCTGATGCAACTTGCGCCGCCGTGACCGGAATACGGGCAGCAAACTCGGCGCGGCGTCGTGCTCGCTTGCGCTCCCAGTCAGCGAGAGGTCGCTGCTGCGGGTACTCCACCGACGCAATCGCTCGATCTCCGCAACCAGCCCAAGCTGATCCGCCCAACATGATTGAATAGGCCGGATCGAAGCCTCTGGTGTGAAATTTGGTTTGGAATACGGAAATTTGTGGGGGAAATTTTTGGCTGGAATTTCGGGGATTTTACGTGGAGGAATCGATTGGCTCTGAATACCAAATGTTAACACCACACTAATACATTGATCAACTGCTCATCAATTTGGACTACAAGCGAGGAATTCAGGTTCAAGCTATTACAGAAGTAGAGGAACACGAAGAGAAGAGGAAACGGAGACAGAAGCAAGGAGGCCGAAGCCGTCCTAATCCAAGCCGAGTCGACCATAGAGAATCCCCTGGTATATGTAGTTGCTGCCTTCGGTGGCTTCTGATAAGCCCAAGCCCAGGAGAGGAAGCCCACGGTCCAGCCCATGGTGACAATAGGGAAGGTTGCTAACATCAGCATTGTACCTTCATGATTCAGATACAACTTCACAACGGAGGAGCTATAGGCAAACAGCCGACTGTATCTATGTAGTGCAGAGGCAGCGCCGGGGTCGCCGGATCGTCATCGCCAATAGCTGCTGGGCGGGTTAGCGCCACGATGGGACTCTGCAACATACCAAGAAAACAGCCTCACAAATCTCTGTAGCCTCCACGCGGTTCCCCTCACTGCCCTAGGCGAGCAGTTGCTTGAAGGTTTGGGCGGGGATCATGGCGACCAAATTGAATGGGGAGGGGAGCGGCGGGCCTGAAGAAGAACGCGAGCTTGGTCGGGACAAGGCACAGATGGCGGGGCGTCAGGGGCAGCCTGGAGGCCGCGCGCTCGGACCGTCCTCTGCGTAAGGCCGGCGGCGCCTCCTCTCGTGCTCGAGTGGGCTGTGGCGGTGGGCGATATTGGGCGCGAGAGCCCGACGGCGCCTCCTCCGTGTGCTCCGGTTGGGGTACGTAGCACGTCATGTGCGCCATGCCGTCGTCCGGCGGCGCGAACCCAGCGGCGCCTCTTCCATTTGCTCCGGTTGCGGGAGGTAGCACGTCGTCCTCCACGCGAGGTGTACAGGATAAGGTCGAGTACTGGAGCGCGGGTTGATATCCCAGTTATGCAGGGGGTAAAACGAAAAATTACTGCGACGTACGTACGTCGACTACTCATATTATATAGTAGAGACTATTTTGTGATGATGGTATTTGCTGTGTACACCCAAGTTATAAATCCTGGCTCCCTCAAAAACAGAAGAGTAATAAAGCCTTGCTCCTCCAGGACCAGGTAGGCCCCGGATAAGATTCCAAACAAGCAACATATTGTAGCTTAATGATTTTTGCTACTCATTCGAAATCACAATCACCGGAGTTAATGTAAAAAAGGGCATGCCACACGAGTGATTTTTTTTTTCCGTAAATGGGAGCACAATCCCGGCCTTTGCATCAATCAATGCACATAGCCGTTTTGTTAAGTTTTGTAGTTTCAAAAGTTTTCATCTCATGGGTCACAAAGAGTAAAAATAACAATCAACATGTGAAAAAAGATAAGCATAAGACAGTTTATGCGTCATGTAATGTTCCGGTATGATGCCAGTCACCGAGTATGGAGATGCCACGAGCAACCATTTGTAGACGGATGCATCTATAATCCATATGCCTCTGCAAGAGAATATAAACCTAGAAAGAATTTTGATAATATCATTTTTTTTGCTTCTAAAAGGGACATAAGTCTTGCTTTTAATGTAATATTATATAAGTATATTTTAATTCTCAACCAGTCACATGTACTGTATCATCTTCAAGATACTCACCGGACACAAGCGGAACTCATGACCAAAGTTTTGAACCGTGCTATGATTGTTGCCAAGGATCAAGCTAGAGGGATAGGGAGGTGACATTTGTATGCCCGATGTTCAGCGATTCATGGCATTTGCAGCAATTCTTGCCAACTTGGGGGTGACAATGGCTTTCTCCGTCTTTGTGTTGCGTTTTGAGATCCGTGTCTCAGTTTTCGGGGTGACAATCCTATATCTGATTTTTCACAATGGTGTCTCCATAGTCATTTACTTGTTAGAGACATTGTTTGGAGATGGGGCCTGCTCTAGGGTGGAAATCTAGGTTATGACCATACTAGACGAGGCGTCTTCACCATTTGTCGTGTTATTGCTGCTGCGAGGCCCGGATTGCTTCAGCGTGGCTTCTTTTCTCATTTATTTTTCTTCTTTCTTTGTTTTTCGGTTGTGTCCACTCTTAATGTCTAAACTTGGTGTAGTCATTATGTTGTTGCAGGTTCGCTTTATCGGGAAAAAATATTTTGGTGGGTTGTCTAGGCTAAAATCAAGCACACTCATAAAAGGCTCTAGGTCAATTTGCCCTCGTGCTAGGGGTTTGTTGTTGATGACGTCATTTTTTTTGAAAAGGTTAAACAATTTATTGATTATCAATAAAGTTATAAAGAATCCCACACTTGAAATTACAATTAGGTCTTCAGACCACCTAACGACAATTACATACACTGAAGCGAGCCGAAGGCGCGCTGTCGTCCTCACCCCTCCCTCACCAGAGTCAGTTAAACTTGTCGTAGTAGAGCTTGTTGTAGTAAACAGACGGGAAGTCGTCATGCCAAGCCCTCGGGGGACCTTCGCACCCGAGCAGTAACCATCCCAATGATGACAACCGTAGATCGAAAGAGCCAGACCTACGACCACACGGACAAACACGGAAACGGACAGCCAGGAGATCCGTCGGACACACGCCTCCATGCGCCCTCCGCTAGCGCAAGGCACCACTGGAGTGAGGATAGGACGGAGAGGACCTTATTCTGACTTCAATATGTAGCCGCCGCCTCATCATCCTGAAGAAAAAACCTAAACAAAGGACGGAAAACCCTCCCGCCGGCGGGAGGCCATGATCCGCCACGCATCCAACGTCATAAGGGTAAGGCCACCGGAGATGAAGCAAACCGGCGAGGGGGACAGAACCCTAGATGGGTTTTAGGTTTGCTTCAGGATCGCCTCCTCTTGCCTCACGAGTACGTACCTTGCTCATCTTGAATCGGGCGTCATATGGAATTCATCTCTCAAGGTTGGCTTGGTGCACCTCGCGTGATGGAACTCACTAATTCAGTGTACGGCATCTACGCGCACTCGCAGGTACGTATGATTGCTCTGCCAATGTCGTGCCAGCTCGTGTGGGGTGCCCGCGTGTTGTAATCGCCAGCATCAGGTGTCTTCTCCCCTGGAGAACCTGGACGCGCTCGTCGCCGTAGACACAGTGCCCAGTGGGACGTGGGTGAAGTGGATCTTGATCCGTGGGCACCTCCTTGCTGCGTCTGCACCTGTGATTGGTCCGTCGACAAGACACGGTCGGCGAGTGTGATGGGCGCCCGGAGGACTCCAGCTGGACTGCGTGCTGGCAAGCTCCGCGATGCTATATATGCCACCACGGAAACGCCGTCTTCATCCAGATGATTTTGTCGGTGATTTGGGTGCCATCAATAGAACACAGTGTCAGTACAACAAGATCTACAGGAGGGAGAAAGCATGATGTATGTACACCACACAACTGTAAGAACGTGTTGCCGTTCAGGCTGCAAGTGGCATCGCCTAGCCCACATATTTGTGTATGCGGGTGCCCGCGGTACAGGTCTGAAAATAAGTGGAATAAGCGGGCCGACCCGCGGCAGCCGCGGCGGCCCACTTATATTCTGCATACGACTCAAAGGAGTCACGGAGGGGAACGCGAGGTGCAGACTGCCGTACAGTGCTGCCGCCGATGGAGCGCCGCCGGAATTCAATCCCCTCCCCTTCGGCCGGCCACCCCGACGCTGCGGGTCTCCGCTACTCCTTCCGCCTCCCCGACCTCTGCTCCCCTCCGGCGCCCTGACCCCTCGGCCCCTCTCCTCCCCGCCCTCCGCATCCTCTGCACGGGCTGCCACCACGAGCCACTCCTCCGGCCATGGCCGCCCTTCCTCCTCCGGCTCCGGATCCGGCTTCGAGGGCCTCTCCCTCGATTCCCTGCTCCGATTCAACATCGCCCAAGGCCGGACGGGCAGCCGCAGGCTATGCCGGCAACGGCGGCAAGCAAGCTAGGGTTCGATGGCGGCGAACCAGAGCATGGCACAGACGGCGTGGGGAGGTTGGGTGGCCAAGAGATCGATGGCGGCGAACCAAAGACGCGCACGGACGGCGGCGGTGATCCCATGGTACGCACAGACGCCACCGGCGGGAAGCGGCCGGAGAGGCCGCAGTCCGCAAGAAGAACAACGACAGCTCCCTTGTCCCCACAATCATCAAGGTACCATAGCTACTGTATAGCTACTGTATGATCTGCTGAGGTTGCTACCTGTATGATCTGTAGTTTGTTGCTAGCATCGCTTATTCTACCATAGCTGATGACAAGGAAATTTTCTGGTTCAGATGCTTAGAGATGCATAGGATTTAGGTGTAGTTATGACCATGTTGCTGCAGAACCATGATAATGTACAACGGAATGAAGAACAATACTAGTTACCTTTTCCTAGTGTATGGCTGTATGCGTGTATGCTCTTTTCCTAGTCATAAGATAAAATCCATCTTTAGGCACTAGAGGAACCTTGTAGTTTGGTTTGTCACCTTGTAGCTTCATAATATCATTTATGTACTATATCAGTTATCAAGAAGACAAGAAAGCCTCAGTGTATTTTTTGCTGGTTCACTTTATTGATTTAGATTTTTTGCTGGTTGGATAATTTTATGACTAGATATTCTAAGGCAATTTGTTGAGTTACATATTGACTTGATAGCTGCATGTTTTTACAGTGTTGTTGCAGTGTTGGTTCATTTGATAGTTGCTTGATATACAACTATGTAATATCATGCTATTTTCGGATTAGTATTCTAGTATTCATTTGATTGTTGCTTGATATACAACTATGCTATTTTCGGATTTGTATTCATTTGAGAATTGGTGAGTGAGTAGTTAAATATCTATTTCGCAAGTTGAGGACTCTGAAGATGAAGCAGCTACCATGAAAAAAACACTAGTCTGATGTATTATTGTAGCTCAAGATTTCTGGAGATTGGTTCCTGTAATATTTATTTTTGCGCTTCCTGGCATGCTCTGAAATTTGAATATCACTTGTTATTCTCTCCTTATGTGGTTCCTGCAATGATGACGTTTTTGGTAGCCGAAATCCTATTATTCTCTCCCGTCACTGACGCCAATCTGAAGCTTTGTTTTTCGCTGACTTGATATTTTGTCTGAATCTTCGAACTCATGGCTGTTATGGTGATTGGTTAATGCAATGCGGTAGTCTGATTCAGAATTATGTCTTGTTCTATTTCTAGTTCATATGGTGCATTTTGGTTGCCACTAGAAGTGATGGATTGGTGTTCAACTGTGAAGGTGTAACATTTATTCCTGTGTATGTGGAAAATTTCTGTCAGAACATCTGTCAAATTCAATTCTGCTCTTGCCTAGGTGCTAGTTTCATCAAAACCTAGACAAAGCTAACAGTTTTAAGTTGGCATTGTGATTCATACGCGGCGCCAGCGAGTGAGCTAGCAAGCTTGTGGTGTCTGCGGCGTATACGCGGCGAGCTAGCTAGTGAGCGAGCGGCGTATGCAAGCGAGCGAGCTAGCGAGTGAGCTAGCGGATTTTTTTTTAAATAATATTTTTTTAAACTGAAATTCGGGAAATAGCACGACGTTTTGAAAATATTCGAGTTTTAGCGCGGCGTCGGCAATGGCCGCGCCGAAAGCAGCCTGTTTCGGCACCGGCTACGCCGAAACAAGGGTTTCGTCACGGGCCAAGCCGAAAGCGGTGTGTCGGCACGGCCCGTGACGATCTGCATGGGCGCAGGCAGGGCGGCAGGCGGGGCCCACCTGGTTTCGGCGTGGGCGCGGCCGAAAGCCACTTTCGGCACGGGCGCCGCCGAAAGCTGGGGGATAAGGACGCCACGCCCGGCTCGGCCTTCTTTCTTCTTCTTTCTTCTTCCTTCGCTCGAGCTGCTCCTTCTCCTCTTCTGTTCTTCCGTTTCCAACGAAAATAGCACCGAATCTTATCCCTAAAAAATCCATACAAACCCACAGAATCAAGAAATATAGGAGAGGAGGGTTGGGGCATCCCCGATCTGTTGATGGGTTAGCTCTTTGTGGAGGCGTTTGGGGGTGTGGAGGTGGAGCAATGGTGGTCAACAATGGTGGATAGTGGTGCTGCATGCTGTTGTTGGGCAAGGAGAGGCTTGATGCAGTGCTGGTGGTGCTAGATTGAAGCCGGACAGCGGGAGCTAGACACGCGTCAAGGGTAAACCCTAATCCCTAAATTTTTTAGGTTAAATTTGAATATAGTTTGTGGGTAGATGTATAAATATTTGTTTGCATTAGTGTAGATATATCGTATAATTTTGTTAGGATTAATATTAGCATTGTAGATATATTTTGTCGGTTAGATATATTGTATATTTTGATTCGGATTAATATTGGCAGTGTAGATATATTTTGTCTGTTAGATATATCGTATAATTTTATTAGGATTAATATTCGGAGTGTAGATATATTTTGTCGGTTAGATATATTGTATATTTGATTCGGATTAATATTAACAGTGTAGATATATTTTGTCGGTTAGATATATCGTATAATTTTATTAGGATTAATATTCGGAGTGTAGATATATTTGGTCGGTTAGATATATTGTATATTTTGATTCGGATTAATATTAGGAGTGTACTAATATTTCGTCGGTTAGATATATCGTATAATTTTATTAGGATTAATATTAGCAGTGTAGATATATTTTGTCGGTTAGATATATTGTATATTTTGATCCGTATTAATATTAGTGGTGGTTGTAATTTTTAGATATATCCGGTGTGTAGTATTTGACGATGCCAAAAATTTGTATAGGTAATGGAAGTGGTACATATTGTAGTGCACTACGGTGCCGGTACAGTCCGTGCAACTGAGTCAGGGGTTGATCTTGGTGAATTTGATAATTTGGAGATTCAGAGAGCCAGAGAAAGTGGAAATTAGCGCTGTCCAGTGCTATTTCACGGTGAATTTTGGTTACGATCCTAATTTCTGGACGGTTAGGATTCAGTCGCTATGGACCAAATCCCGGACAAATATTTACTGGGAGTTGTTGCCGCTTGACCGGACAAAGCAGTGGGTTTCTTGGCTAGCGTCATGCAAACGCCGTGGCACAAAACCAGAAGTCCTACTGTCGTTTGTTTTGAAGGGGGAGAGTAGTGAAGCAACTAGTTCGCATACTGCCCAAATTCCTGTGCATTATGAACCATCACCGACAGCAGGGAATGCTCAAACTCATGTTGAGTCACATCAACCATCACTGTCAGAAATTCCTGTTCATTGTGAACCAGCATTGTCAGCAGGACCTATCCAAATTGGGGAGGCTGATGCGGATGAGCACACAGGAACAGTGCAGGACGCGATGTTGGATGAAGACGAGGATGGCGTCGCCGAAGATCTTAATTCTGATGAAGGAGATTCTGATGATTCAGATGAAAATGATGGGGAGGATGTACCTATTCCTGGTTATTGGAACCAGGACAAGTCAAATGTCACGACTGTGCGTGATGGTCATGATTCGTCCTGGGAGTACCACATGAATAACATTGAAATTGGGGCTCAGTACAGCACGAAGCAACAGTTAAGGGAAGCCGTGATTCAGTGGGCATTGTCCACACAGAGCTGTACTGACATTGGTTGTCCTTCACGGGTGCATGGTCACTTACCGAAGTATGAGGTTGTGTGGGTGGTGACAGACGTCGTGCCACACACTTGTGAAATTAATTGTCAACTCAAAGATCACCCAAACCTAACGTCAACTCTCATTGCACGTCTTTTGTTCAGTGAGATAGTGGACAAGAAAGACATGGTAGTGAAGCACATCATAAGAACAGTGTTTGCAAGATGGAATACCAACATTAAGTATGGGAAAGCCTAGAGAGCTAAGCAGAGGGCTCTAGAGGAGAGGTTTGGGAGTTTTTATGACTCTTATGATAATGTTATCCGTCTTGTTAGCACATTGAAGATGAGGAATCCTGGCACATATGCTATAGTCCAATTACAAAAAAGGAGGAGATTCCTGAATATGATGTGTTTGGCCGACTGTTCTTCTCATTTGCCATATGCATCGAAGCTTTTAACTATTGCCATCCAGTGTTGTGCGTGGATGGCACGTTTCTCACAGGTAAGTACAAGGGGCAAATCCTGACCGCAATAGGTGTGGACGGCAACAACCAGATCGTGCCAATTGCATTTGCCTTCGTCGAGGGTGAGAATTATGACAGCTGGTTATGGTTCTTCAGGAATTTGAAAATGGCAGTGGTGAAGACTCGGCCAAATGTCTGCATCCTCCATGACAGCCATGTTGGTATGCTAAAGGCTATAAAGACACTGCAGCAACCCGGCGTGGATGAAGAAGCACCATGGACTGGCATGCAGAGTCGCTGGTGTATGCGCCATCTAGGCGCTAACTTTTACTCATGCTTTAAAAGTAAGCGGCTGATGAATTTGTTTAAAAGACTCTGCAATCAGAATCAGGAGAGGAAGTATCAGTTTTTGTGGGAAAGGCTGACTGAATTCACAAGGAAACAAGTGAAGGAAAGAAGAGCTGCACAGGCTCAAGGAGTATCTGCGCAGCTCCAGGCGGCACAGGTCGCTGCAGCGTAGACGGATGATTCAGACCCTGTTGGTTTGTGTAACTTGCCTGGAATTGACCCACCTGGTACGAAGAGAAAGGAGGGAAAACGAATCAGGAATTTTGAAGAGTGGATAGAGAAAGAGCCTCCCGTGAAATGGTCTTTGTTGCACGACGAGCATGGAGCTAGGTACGGCACCATGACTACCAACCTTGCAGAGGTGTATAATTTTGTACTCAGAGGGAATAGGAGTTTGCCACTAACATCACTGGTGGAGGGTATTTTGCACGGTACATTGACGTATTTCAGAGATAGACGTCGTGAAGCTGTCGAGCATATTGAGTATTACCCCAACACACCTTACTGCCGAAAAATAAGACAGTACATGGATAAGAAGATAAAGAAGGCACGGTTGCACACAGTCGTTCGTATGGGTAATCAAGAACCGAGGTACGAGGTACGCTTACCCACTGCAAGATTTGGTGCGGGTAATGAGCTTAAGACCCATGAGGTGAGCATTGGACTTGATGCACCCCCAACGTGCGAGTGCACGTGCAATAAACCGAGATTGCTTCACCTCCCATGTTCTCATGTGCTAGCAGTTTGTGGGTAGATGGGGATGAACCCAATTAGTTTCGTGTCTCCGTATTACATGAAGGAGGCAGTGGTTCAAACTTGGACCGAGGAGATGACAGGATTTAGGGCAGTTGGTAACTTCAACAAGGTTAACCCATTGGAAAGACAATATGTTCCGGATCCCGCTCTAATGAGAACTAGCAGAGGAAGACGGAAGTCGCGTCGAATCCGGAATGATATGGATGAGTCCGAAGCCGGTGGATCCACTCGACAGTGCTTGTTATGCACTAATTTCGGACACAGAGAGAAGTACTGTCCCAAATACGGCCTTGGACCTGCTCCTGATCCTGCAAGCATTCCGGTTCCTGGGCGTGGTCGAGGAAACCGAGGCCGAGGACGTGGGCAACGTGGCTAGCACTGTGGTTAAATTTGTATGCGTACGAACTATGTTTTAATTTGTAAGTGTCAGAACTATGTTTTCATTTGTCAGTGTTTGAACTATGTTGGTATTTGTAAGTGTTTGAACTATGTTGGTATTTGTAAGTGTCCGAACTATGTTTTAATTTGTAAGTGTCCGAACTATGTTGGTATTTCAAAGTGTTTGAACTATGTTTGTATTTGTAAGTGGCCGAACTATGTTTTAATTTGTAAGTGTCCCAACTATGTTGGTATTTCAAAGTGTCTGAACTATGTTTTTAATCTGTACCATACAGATGGCTTCATATGCTTTGCTTAATGGAGCGATCGATAGAAAACATCGCGCAAGGCTGTGGGAGAATGGTAAAACGCCTAATCTCGTGCGTACACGGGGTCCATCATACAACTGGATGATACACCCTGATTGGGTTGATCGGTACGTGCACCGGGTCCATAATTTTGTTACCATTTATGATGCGATGAACATTATTTGATATTTTTTTGATACAGGTTGACTTGGTCTGGTCTGCTTCCTATAGCACGCCTAGTTGAGGCGACTCCTCGGGAGTGGTTACATCATCCACCAGATCAGGTCGGAGACGCAGATATTGATGTCCAGGTGGATGCATCTCGACGCGTCAACATAGACAGGTCACTGCTTAGCTGTTTAGTTGACCGATGGAGGCCCGAGACCCACACTTTTCACTTCTCGTGCGGGGAGATGGCACCGACACTTCAGGATGAGTCATTTTTGTTGGGTCTCCAACTGGCGGGCGTGGTCGTAGGTCCTTTACAGGCTCCAGGTAATTGGCGTGACGAGATGCAGGCACGTTTCGTAGGTATACATCCGGAAAACCCGTTCTTGCCGTCCGGAAAACACGGTCCTCGGGTTTCTTTTTTGAGCAAGTTTCAGGTAAGATTGTTACAATTATGCCGTTTATTTTTAACTATCAGCAAACCTGTACTTACCCAGTTTCTGTTGTATGATCAATGCAGATAGGTGCTCTTGGATACCCTGAGGTCGCCTTGACTGAACCGCAGATTACTAGATGTTTGGAGGCATACCTGATGTGGTCCTGGGAGAGGTTCCCTATTGGTAGGCCTGACGTCGACACTATTTCGGCGCGCTTCATCGATATAGCGCGAGAGATTGCGGAGGCACAACAACTTGAGGACATAGTGCCACGGAATTTTGGGTCTGCTGTCTTAGCCGCCACGTATCGTTCTTTGTGCACTGTGTGCACCAAGAACGCAGACTCCTCTTCGATACTTGGCTGCCCACTACTTTTGCACTTGTGGTCCTGGGAGAGGTTCCCTATTGGTAGGCCTGACGTCGACGCTATTACTCCTTGGCAGTACAGGTTCATTGAGGAAAACCTAGTCAATCTGCCTACATTTGGTAGTATGTGGACATGTAGACAGGTAAACTTGCACATTATTTATTTCTTGTTGAACTAATTGTCAAGTTCTTTATTTATGTATACTAACTAGTTTATCTATTTGTAGAGACGGTACGCGGGAGAGCAAGTTAGAAATTGCTACGCGTCATTTACGATGCAGTTTGATCAGTTGCAGGACCATCAGGTTATTTGGGAGCCGTACCGTGATGACAGGGTGGTGGCGAGATACCCCGGTGGGATTTGTACCTTGTGTCGGAGGGATGAAAACTATTGGTACACTCGAGCCTCTATTATTTTCGACGTCACGGTGGAGGAGGTGGCCCAACAGCGAGTCATGAGACAGTTCGGCAAGCGACAATTGCCCGAACCTCCCGCGAGACAGCCGCCCCTTCCTTCGCACATCCACAAGTATGTTTTTAACCAACTTTGGTTGCACTAACGAATATCTAAAGTCGTATTCTTATTACGGTACGCATGCATGTTTTCAGATTGTCACGACAAGGCGAGAGAAGTTACACATCTTTGCTACGGGTACTACAACCGTACATTGCAGAATGGGCGAATGCGACGACTAATGTATGGCCCGCGGATGAGCCATTTCAGTTGGATGATTTTAACGCATATCTGCGGACGTATAGACAGTCCACTCGAGTTCGCTTAGTCCACACGTCCCAGCCCGATCAGCTGCCACCTCCTGCTGTTACAGACATATACCCACTTCAGGCTATTGGGGGAAGCAGAAACTACGCGGTACGTATCTTACTTATATTGGTAAATGCATGTCTCAATAATAACCATAACATTTTGTTTTTCTATTACAGACAGAGTTGATAGAAGACATTCGGAGCGACGTTGCTGCCTTTGCCCCACAGCCGCAACACGTATCTTGGTTCAAGCGTCTGGAGGATAAACTACGTCGTGTCTACTCTGTTCTTACTTGTGCCGGCGGTGCTGACGTTGCTCCACGCGGTCCAGCCCCGCGCCCCACGCGCCACTCGTCAGCAACTCAGGATGCACACGTATCACCCTCCCGTCACTCTGTTGGTCGACAGGACCCCCGGCCATGTCTTACACGACCACAGACTCCTCGCCCACAACCTACGTACGAGTCTGGTAGTTCGTCGCAGCAGCCAGATCCGTTTCAGCCACTGATGTATCGGCCGCAAGATGCATCTCAGCCTGGTAGTTCGACATGGCAGGCGCCACCTACGTACCACCAGCCTATGTACCAGCAGCCACCCGTGTACCAGCAGCCACCTATGCACCATCTTGGGATGCCGACGTCTGGTTACGGGATACAGCCACCTCCACATATGATGTGGAACCCGTCTCCTGTGCCGGTGACTCAGTTTCAGAGCCACCTCGGTACGCAGTTTTTAATACTCATACAAATTTACCTTAATCACCCACACATGATACTGACGTAACTTTTATAGGTGGGGGTGGCTCCTCCTCACACATGGATCCGGAGGACGAGACGTTGTACCATACTCCACCGCCGCCCGATACGCAGGAGACGCAGGAGGATGATCCGTTGCGAGGCCGAGAGATGCGTGACCACCGCGCTCCAGCACGCTTGTCACCTACCGGGCCTCGACCACGGAGGCAGCCGCGCACTCGTGCTCACAGAGATGACTGATACTACTATCTATGTATGAGACATGTTTCCATTCACGGGACCTTAATTTAGATTAATAATAGATAGATCTTGTCTGTTACAACGGGAAATTAAGATATATCGGCATTCTGAAATTAACTACTAATACTGAAATTAAATACTACACCTAACTACATGAAGTCATCTACCGTCGACGCAGCCTCCAACATCACTCTTGCTTTTCGACGATGCAACACTCTTGCTCCTGGAGGATGAAGCAGTCTTGCTCCTTGAAGAAGGTGCAACACTCTTACCCTTCGCCGATGCATCACTCTTGCCTTTCGACGATAATGCGCCACTCGGCATGAAGATATCGTCTTCGTCCTCGCTCTCGTCTATCCACGTACGTGGATTTTTTGCAAACCACATACGGTCTGCTTCATTCCTAAATTTTCCACTAACAACTTTCTTGTCGTACCTATCAACCAACCTGAGAAGTTCTTTCCGTATTTCCTGGGGGTACCTGTTTGGCCAGCTATGTCGTCGTAATGCCGCTCCAACCTCAGTGAGAAGACTGTCACTACTGATGAGCTCCTCCCATGGAACTTCCTTACCGTCTACCCTCAACTCGACCGCACACAACAAGAGACGCTCGGACATATCTCTTACCCAACTACGATCCATGGCCAACCTGGGTGGGAATCGACATTTTCTAGTCTATACACTGGACTGCTTAGGGAGCTCAGTGAGGAGGGGATTTTATAGGAAGGGAAGGGAAGAAATGGCGGGAAACGGTGGCGGGAGAACAGGGCACGCGAGAGCACCGGTGGCGGGAAAATAATGGCAGGAACAAAATGGCGGGAGCAAAATGGCGGGAGAAAAAAGACGGTAACAAATGACCGCGAAACAAATGTACTCGACAAAACAAAATTATGCGCGGTGCCGGGAAATATGAGCGGGAAAATAATGGCAACATTACCGGTGGCGGGAAATATGAGCGGGAATATGGCCAACACTCGGAAAAAAAAATGTGAAATGCGACTTTTGGCACGGCCCGTGCCGAAACACGCCTGTCGGCCCCGCCGTTACGCGAAAGGCAGGTGATCTGCATGAGCCGAAACCAGCCTGCTTTCGGCTTGGCCCGTGCCGAAACCTTGTTTCGGCGTAGCCGGTGCCGAAACAGGCTGCTTTCGGCCTGGCCATTGCCGACGCCGCGCTAAAACTCAAATATTTTCTATTTTCCGAATTTCAGTTTAAAAAAATATTATTTAAAAAAGAAATTCGAGCTAGCGAGCGACCTCAAATGCAAGCGAGCTAGTTAGCGAGCGAGCGGCGTATGCGGCGCCGCACCGAGCTAGTTAGCGAGCGAGCGGCGTATGCGGCGCGTGCGGCGCCGCAAAGAGACACGGCCCATACGCGGCATACCGTGTAGACATAGCGGCGTATGCGGCGTACGCGCGGGAGCCCGCTTGCAGTCTGAGTTGCCGTGCATGGCGCA
Source organism: Poa pratensis (assembly GCA_947311845.1). NCBI lineage: Eukaryota > Viridiplantae > Streptophyta > Magnoliopsida > Poales > Poaceae > Poa > Poa pratensis. Next base: position 18,877,424 of record CAMZMU010000039.1, read on the forward strand.
CAGGTGCGTGTGGTGCTCGCATGTTCACGGCATCGGCAGGACTCTGCTCCAGGCGTGTTTGAGGTGAGGCAAACCCAGAGTTCGTATCTAGTCCATTATCAAACGTAGAGTGAATTTCACTTTTTACCTCTTGTTATACAACAGTGACAATAATTATCCTATCTAGTCCAAATTCGTATAAATTAGCTATTTTACAAATTCAGACTTTTTTCTGATGCATGTCCGTTAGCTAAGGTGCGAGATGATGATTGGAATTTGAAAACTCACCAAAAAAAAGGCTGGATATGACCACCGATAATGACTTCCTAGGTTTAGATATTTTTTCGCGTCACATTGGCCTCACATGTCGGTCTAGGTAGGCACGCCTAATGCTATCAATCTTCAAAACAACCTCCATTTTGGCACCTGAAGCGCGGTGATAAAATAGATCACCACACTCGTTAGGACCGCCTTAACAAGGATCGATCAACTCTCCATGGTAGCATGCTTCCCTTCGCAAGGTCGTAATTTTCTGGTAACACTATATATCTTCGAATTGCTGGAAATGAATTCTCTTGAGACGTGTCACCGATAATGGGAGATCAAGATATTTCATAGGAAAAGTGGGATGTCTTCAAGGTCGATACCATAACATCTAATACGGGCCACTTGGCTTTTGGCGCAATTAGTGACAAGGCCAGTGACATTTCGAAATTAGGTAATGGGTTAGCCAAAAAGTTGTTCAATTCCAAAGCTCATCTCCAAGATGACGATGGCCACTCGTCTTTTGGTGCTTCTATTTCTTCATGTTTTAGGGTGCTCCTCAATGGCATTGCTGGTGCTCCCATCAAGCATGGTAGAAGCCTTCGACAAGGACATCCCCTCTCGCCGCTTCTCTTCGTATTGGCCATTGACCCATTGCAGCAACCAAACAAAGTCGGCCTCACAAGCTTCATGGGAAGATGCCCACGCTTCGCACATCCCTCTATGTCAATGATGCCGCCATTTTTTTGACCCCAATGAAAGATAACGTCTTTTGCTTTGCTTACGGATTAAGCTAGGTTCGTGCAGTGGAACTAGTTCCCCGTTGCATTGATATTGTTATCTTTATTGGTATTTGGTACATAGCACAGTGAAAGTTAAGAGACAGTGCTATCTTTATTCGCAGGTCATTTTAGTTAGCTGTTTGGAATATGGTTCTTTTGATGCAAACTATGGAGTGTGATTCTTAGCTTGAACAAATTTCCGGTTGTTCCCCATCGACAAATGAAAAAATCTCGCTGCAAAAAAGAAGAATAAAATATTTAAAAAATATCTTCCGTTCACGTTTCTTTCGTGGGAGTAATACTGAAATGGAGTTTCATTTGAGAGACACGTGGCTGGCTAGTTGCAGGCTATAGAATATAAATAAATACAGGCAGGGGCGTAGCTTGCTGCTTACCAGAAACAACATAAACAGTCTGGATCGAAATGGCCTTCTTCCTGGTGTGCACGTGCTCGTTTCTGCTCATGCTCCTCTCTTCCTACGTGTTCCAACTGGTTACCGACAGGAGACGCCGTCTCCCACCTGGGCCACGGCCGCTTCCGGTCATCGGCAACCTCCTGGACGTCGCAGGTAGTCTCCCGCATCGAACCCTAGCGCGCCTCGCGGAACGGTATGGCCCGCTCATGACGCTCCGGCTGGGCACGGTGGTCATGGTCGTCGCCTCCTCCGCGGCCACGGCCCGCGAGGTCCTGCAGACGCATAACGCCACGCTTGCCGGCCGCAACCCGCCGGACGCGTGGCACAGCATGGGGCACGCCGCCAACTCCGTGTTCGTCCTGCCGCCGCGCCACAAGTGGCGCGCGCTGCGCAGGATAGGCACGGAGCGGCTGCTGTCTCCCAGACGGCTCGACGGAGACGCGCTGCGGCCGCTGCTTCGGGACGCCGTCCTCGGCATGCTCCGGCGCGTGTCCGAGCTGGCGGCGTCCGGTGGAACCGTTGAAATCGGCCGCGAGGCGTTCGCGGCGATGGCGGACCTGCAGTGGCGCGCCATGTTCTCAGTCGGGCTAGACGAGACGACGTCCCGAGAGATGCACGTGTTCGCGCGGGAGGCCGTGGCGCTGTCCCTGAAGCCCAACGTCTCGGACTTCTTCCCGGCGCTCGCGGCCGCCGACCTCCAGGGTGTGCGGCGCGGCTTCACGAGGCACCTGGCGAGGGTTTACCGGCTCATGGACAAACACATCGAGCAGCGGAGGCGCGACCGGGAAGCTGTAGGCAATGGCGGCGCGCGTAAGGATGACCTGCTGGACGTGATGCTCGACATGGAGGAGCAAGGGAAGGACGACGTCGACGACGGTTTGGTGAACGTTAACCGGGATTTTATAAGGGCATTTCTCACGGTAAGCAAGCTAATTCAAAGCAATAAACATTTCCGTGCGATATATGTTCAAACCCTGCAACTTTTTTTCATGCATCTAATCACCTTCTTCTCGAAGTGGAAAACAGAAGGAATATTCTATACTGTTTTTCTCCTACTAGACAACAATCTGACTCTATTAATACTAGCAAAGTGCCGGTGCGTTGCCACGGGTTAAAATAAATCAACGTGCAATCATAAAATAAAAAACAATATATAATTAGTACCACCCAAGCATCTTAAGTTTTATTTGATTCCTCATCTATATCATTTCAGATATATTATGATTTGACTTGAGACTTTGTTCATTTACTTGTCCCACCATATACTATAATGGACTAAATTTCTCGCTGTTGGTTTTTAATCATGAGCTAGCTGTTTTTCTTTTTTCCTCAAGTAAGATTTATGTTAACATTTATTTTACCCTACATAAGAATTAATAATGAATTGCATTAACATTTTTTTTACAGTGTGACAAGATATATCTAACCTAAACGGCTAAACCTAACATGGAGAGAATGATTTCCACATTTTTTTTGCGAATCCATGTTGACCAACTACATTATTTATTTATTTATTTTGTTGTGCAATCTGTAGGATGTTTGTGTACGTGTGTCTAGGTTAATATCATTGCGTTTTTGTCGCTGGTTCTCTGTGATGTTTTTTTTTTCATGCGGATTGAATATAGGTGTATCAAAATATTTTGCGTTAGGGTGGGGAACTAACATATATTTTTCCAACACTAATATGTTATGGGAATATAAATGTGTAAAATTTTGTAATGTGTAGTTTGCCAGAACGTTTTATAATGTCAAACAGAGAGTATATTCTACTTTTAAAAATTATTCATAATTAAAGAATAATTAGAGAATACCCGCAAAAAAAAGAACAATTAGAGAAGAGCGTACAGAGATGCAAGCTTCCTGATGTCAAAAGAAAAAGGAAAAGACGCAGGTCCCTTGTATTCGTAAAACTGAATGACACGCGTGGAGCTAAGCTAGCAGCTCACCTGATCGATCAGCAGATTAGGAGATGCAAGAAAAATCCATTAGTTAGGAAATAGAGAATCAGGATCGATGTGGAGTTGGGGACTCAGCTCGCCCCATCAGCTGCCGAGCACCAACCTCTCCCGCTGTTCTCCTCTCCCGCCGTGCAACACCAAACAAATTGTTCAACGCCCGACACGAACACCCAAGGCGCCCGCCGCCGGCCACCTCAGTTTCGCAACAATTCTCTTCACCAAGCCCCAGCCCACCCTCGTTCTCCCCTCCGCTAGTCCTAACCGAATCGCTGACCGCCGCACCACGCCCTTCGCCTCGTACCGCCCCCTGGCCTTCGCGTGTCGGCCTCCTCCATCGCGCCAGCGCGTCCTGCGTCCGCGGTCGTAGCGCTGAACCGCGTGGATGTCCTGTCGGAGGCGCTCCCCTTCGTCCAGCGGTTCAAGGGGAAGACGGTGGTGGTCAAGTACGGCGGCGCGGCGATGAAGTCGCTGGAGCTGCAGGCTTCGGTGATCCGCGACCTGGTCCTCCTCTCCTGCGTGGGCCTGCGCCTCGTGCTCGTGCACGGCGGCGGCCCGGAGATCAACTCCTGGCTAGCGCGCGTCGGCGTCGAGCCGCAGTTCCGCAACGGCCTCCGCATCACTGACGCGGAGACTATGGAGGTCGTGGAGATGGTGCTGGTCGGCAAGGTCAACAAGCACCTCGTCTCCCTCATCAGCCTCTCGGGCGCCACGGCCATCGGTCTGTGCGGCAAGGACGCGCGGCTCCTCACCGCGCGGCCTTCCCCCGACGCCGGCATGCTCGGATTCGTAGGCGAGGTGACGCGCGTCGACCCCTCCGTGCTCCACCCCATCATCGCCTCCGGCCAGATCCCGGTTATCGCCACCGTCGCCGCCGACGAGGCCGGGCAGGCCTACAACATCAACGCAGACACCGCGGCCGCTATTGGCGCCGAGAAGCTTCTGCTGATCACCGACGTGTCCGGCATACTCGCGGACCGGGATGACCCCGGGAGCCTGGTTTAAGGAAATCAACATCGCTGAGCACGGGAGAAAGGCGAGAGGACACAGGGGAGGAGAGAGAACGCGTGAGGAAGGGGATGAGAAAGAAAAATCAAACCGGTCAGTTTACTTATGCGGTGGCACTGCTGTATATTTGATTTAAGGCAGGGGTAATATTGGAAACTTAAAAACGTACCAACCATCACCTGAAGCCATATTATATAGTAGAGAAAAATAATATGTTACCCATGCCAAAGAACTGAAACAAAAGCGTTCAACAAAGAATTTGCAGAAGATATCGTACTTCCCAACATTATCCGGGAATGCCAAGCTCGACACCGAGAGACCACTATTATTCCAGAAAATATCACCTACACCATTGAGACACCACCGCCAAGGACACACAAAGCTGATAGCCTGCACTAGTAGAAAAAAGGGTTTCTATACCGGTTTTAGAGGGCCTTTAATACCGGTTGTGCAACCGGGACAATTAAATCGGGACTAAAGCCCCCCCCCCCCCCTTTAGTCCCGGTAGTCCACGAACCGGTGTTAAATGCCTCCACGTGGGCGGAGCTACGCGCGCGTGGGCGCAGGACCACCAACCGGGACTAAAGGTTTCTGCTTTTTTTTTTTTGCCTATTTTTCAGGGTTTAGGGTTTGCTTTTTTTTCTTTTCGCTTATTTTTCAGGGTTTAGGGTTTCGGAGGAGATCACGTCGATGCACAAAAAAAAAAGTTTTCACACACGTAAAGATCACATAACACACATACAACTTGGTATATATATGTTCACATATAAAATACTCATTACATGGAGATCACTGCAAGTACATGGAGGGAGTCTATTTTTCGATATAGTGGAATTCTCCGGATTCAGGTATGACCTGCGTAAGGAAAAATCCCGCCAATTCCTCCGCAATTGCTTTTACGCAGTTTTCTGGTAGGAGCTGGTTCCGCTTCCTTGCCATCTTTAAAAGAAGGAGATCAAATCAATTATGAAGTAAACTAAATACAATTGATGGTAGTAAAATAAATTTGTGAATGATGTTTACGTACCTCTTGATTTCTTCGACTATTGATTGTCTCATTGATCTTCATGTGAATGTACTCGCAAACGTAGTATCCACATAAATCCGTCCTCTGTGGTTGTCGCAGGCACCACTATACGAGAATAGAATTCAATCAAATAATAATCAAGAGAATGATAATGGTATTGAAACTAGAATTAGAGAGATACGCGGACCTAGGTACGTAGTAATACTTACGTTGTTAGCCTTAAACTCCAGCTTATCTTTCCATTTACCGCGTTCTTCCGCGATGAAATTTTTCCAAACCCTGCCCGGCAAAGAAAATGAATTGAGTAGTTATTACTTACTTTGATATCAGGAAATGAACGAAAGAGGCCGATATAGTGCGATTGAAATTACCTCTTGAGCAATATACGCACGCTTTTGTATTCATCTTGATCTCTCCTTAATGAGTCCCAGACTTCAACTTCTCCAAGATCGATTCTAATGATTAGCAGAATGATGTGGAACCTGCGCACGTTTATATACGCAGTTATTCAGAACTCATCAATTACACTTAATATCGGGAAAGCAGAATAGAATGTGTACAAGACAGTAACACTCACTTGAATTTGTAAGGAAAAATTATTTCTTTTTTGGTACTTTGTCGCTTTAAAAACGTTAGCAAAACGTCCTCTGTGTCCTGGGCATACTGTTCTACGGTGACTTCATGAACTTTATCCGGATCAATGAACCCAATGTCCCAGATTCCTCAGTCTGCATTCACGAATCTTCATTCTGCATAATAGCGTACAAAAGAATGTCGTGAGGATAATTACAGGCAATGAACGAGTTTAACTAAAGAATTAAATTACACAAATAAATCACTTACAGACAATAGCAGCTGATGATAGATTTGTCGAGGGCACGTTGATTGTACATCTGAAAAAGTTCGGTGAACTCATCCTCCACAGCATATTCTCGAAATTAGTGATGTTTCTTAACTCCCGCCATGAAATAGAATCTCCCTTGTTTTGCGGCGGTCATGTACCAGTTATGCAATTTCCATAACTGTGTTGTTAGAGCATTCGGATCTTTGACCAGAGCCTCCCCGGAAACATATTTATATGCCACCTCAGCAATGGCGTATGATTACCCCCAAGAGCAAGGGATCACCGTAGCAGCTCTCAATGTGGAAGTAAGGTATCGATCCGCAGGAGCAAGAAGGAAAAGTTATCTATTCCCTACAACTAAAGTGTCACGAGTTTTAGTTGATTATGCACTAAACAAGTTTAAATAACAAGTTGGTTGATTTGATGGATGGAAGTTTAATGTAACCAAGCAAGAATGTAAAAGTGTCACAATCCTCTTCAATGCAAGAGGACAAGACAAATGGTAGCAAGCAAAAGCTCTCAAAGAGGGAGAAAACCCAATCCTCTATGCAGCAAGAGGACAAGCTCAAGTGTGAGTTTCTTATAGGAACAATGGACATGGGTTCATGGGTTCACTTAATCCTCTCTCCCTCACCTACTGTGATTATCATGTTATAGATAAAGTACACACAATTGTCATGTTTTAATGGTAGCTTTTATAACGGCTATATGTCCTAAAACACATAGTTGAAAGAAGTACTCATTTGTGTTGCTAGGTCACCCTCGTAAGGCTAGCGTGGTTGCTCTCACCCCACATCATACTCTTTCTTTTTACCCCCGGATAAAGGATGTTGGGCGGTACCGTGTCACTCAATACCTATGCCGTCTCACATCGGCCATCCCGTACCCACATACATCATACTTCTTAAAGAACAATATTCTATCAAAGCATGACAAGTCATAAAAGTTCCAACATAACAGTAAATGCATAACAAATCATCTCATACCACAATATTCACCACAAAGGTATTACATAGATGACCATAATCATGTTCAGCAGCTCATACGGTACTAATTAGTGAAGCTCAAAGAGATACATAAGTTACCACCACAAACCCAAATCCAGGGGGTGGACTACTCCCCCTTCATCATGGTGATGATGGTGGAGAAGTTCTTGCTGTAGATGTTGATGATGAACACGCCGGAGGGGGGTGGAGCCCTCCGGAGGTGATTCCGGCGGCGTTTCCCCCCTCCGATCTTCTCCGGCGGCAGCCTTCTGTCTCTCTGTTTCGTGGTTTTGTGTTTCTCCCCGCCCCCCTCCAGAGAACGTCGGGGGACAATTTTTATAGGCGTTTTTAGGTCACGACTAGGTCGGTGGAGAAAAGATCAATGGCGGCGGAGCTCCGAGGCCCAAAATAGGTAGGCCCACACGGCCAAGATTTTAGGCCGCGTGGGGCCCTCTCATTTCCAGCTGGTTGGGCTTCTGGCCTTCATTTTGAGCCCATTGCGTTCGTCTCGAAAATTCTGAAGCGTGCTCTCTGACCTTGCCCTTTTTGGAGTCCCGAAGCTCCCGGAAAGTCTGAAACACTAAAAAAGACGTTTTCTGGAAAACAGGGTTAATTCCAAATAAATGGGAAAACTATGAAGTATTCCCAAAATCATTATAAAACATTGATATAACCCTTATATGATGCAAATATGATTGGAATATAAGTAAAATAATGCAAAGTTCATGTATGCATTTTACATGCATCAACATCCCCAAGCTTAACCCATGCTCGTCCCGAGTATGAAGGTGATAAAACTAACATGGACTTTGCAATTTAATACTAACAATGGATATCAAAGATGATTACTATTGCTACATAGAGTCAAATGATTCATTCTTAAAGGAGTAGCAATATGCAAGATAGTTTATGAAGTGATATCAAGTATTCAATGCAAGGATGTTCAATGATAGTTCACAAAGTGTAACATAACAGATAGTAGTATGGACATTCTTATTTTGCATACATGTGGTCATAGAGTGATGATGAAAATCTGAATATGTTGGTGGACACTTTGGAAAGATGAATAAGTGAGTAGAGGTAAAGCATGCATAAGTTTCATCTAACCTCCAAACTCTCTACTTAAGTTAATGATTGCAATGTGGTAATACTTGGTGTCAAGCTCTCATTCCCCTATCATAGCATCTTGAATGATTATAGTTTAATGTGAGAGCAAATATGAGTAGTGTGCTTGACAAAGTAAAGGTTGGATGTCTCATGCCCCTTGAATACAAGTACCTACACCATGATTACTCAACTTAGGAAAAGCAAGTTCAAGTTATTATCATTGTAAGTAATAATAGTATCATCAAGAGCGTCAACTGGGGTACCTCTTGTCCCAGGATATGGAACAAGCCCATATCAAAATGACAAGACAAACAAACAAGATGAAAACCTCAACACCCTTTTTATTTACCATTGGAATAGCTTTTTATTGTAAGGTGTATAGAATTCACCATAGCATGTAAGTAAATTTCCACCATGAATGATGCATGGCTTAGATTAGCGGCCCAGGCGTCTCTCTAACCATTTATACAAACTCATTTAAACTACTCTTTCCACCTATTTCACCATGATAGGCATCCATAAACAAAAGTACATGATATCAACTAAATGAGATGAAGAGCATGTTGAAAGCTTTGCATGTGACAGCACATATGGGCTAACTCCCAACCTCGAACATTTATCAAGCCACTAGCATCATAATCTTAATCACAATGGGTCATGTTTTATTTATTGCAATGATAGTAAAATGTGCATCAAGTTCGTGAGAGCTATATAACCAACTTTTCCCATGGCAATCAATAACATAATCATTTTCATTCAGAGGTATAGATAACACAAATATCATGATGAACATACTCGGAATAGCATATAGCTAGTAGGTAGATATGGTGGACTCACTGGAATAACTTTGGTTGAAGGTGTTGGAAACAAGTTTTGACTTGTTGGAATGTTTGGGCTAGCAAAAGGGAGAAAGTTGACCATCTAGATGCATGCATGAGTGTCCATAGAACTAACTAATCCATGTTAAACCAAGTAAAATAACAATCAGCACCAAAACATGAATAAGTGATAGCTCTTCAAAAAGGATTTGCAAACTATTACTCATGAATCATGCAACTATATGTATCATTAAAAATCAACTCAAACATCCCTTTTCCCAATCTTATAAAAGCATCCAACATATTTCAACCCATATTTCCAGTAGCTCTCCATATATAAATGATAGTGTGGTGGTCTCTCAAAAATCAAACCAAAACAAAACAAAAGACGCTCCAAGTTTATGCGATAAAGTGTTTCGATCGAAAAACAGAAGTTGGACGTGTGCAAACCGAGAGTGTGTAGGTCCAGCGGGGTTGTCTTCACATCCCCAAGCTTATGGTCTTCACCATCCTTGGATAGCTCTTGGTGCATCTCCTCCAATCCCTGTGAAAAAACTTCAAAACACCGTTTCTCCCATTTCTTTTCTGTGGGGTGCATTAATAGTGATAAACAAATATGTTTCTTGCTGCATATAATCCTTGAACAAAAATTCATATGAGATGTCCAGAAAGTGTATAATGTTGTATGCCTACTCATAAACTCAATTGGATCAAAAAGATTCAACTTAAAAGCTCAAAGCATGCATCAAACAAAATGGGACAGAATCTGTCCAGAAAAACAGCAGCAGCAAAACGTATTTTTCTACCCTACCAAACTTTCTCGAAAAATTCCGAAAAAATTCATGCATACAGAGGATGAAAAGTTGCAACTACAGTTCAAATATGAGCTCATTCGGAGTTACAGAATAAGAATTAAAAATCATACCGTGCACTGATTCGTGCAGGAATAAAATCTCCGAACGCTATAAGCAACTTTTCAAACCAAAAGGGTAAAACTTGGCACTTTATTAAAACTCCAGAAACTAAACTAGACACAAAGTCTCTTGTTACAGCAAGAGGACACAAAGAAAAATCACACACAAAAATAACCGGGTTGCCTCCCGCAAAGCGCTTTCTTTATAGCCATATAGCTAGGCTTCTTACTTGTTGTTCAGCGAAGATGAAGCTCATGAGGAGCTTGAATGTTGTTCCCCTCTTCCTTGGGAAGTGTTCCATGCATTATACCAGGGTCCCATGTTGCTCTCAAACCGATCAAAATAATAGTCAAGTTGAAACCTTTGAGAGAAACAAAACACAAAAGTAATAACAACGAAGTCTAACTTTCTTCTATGCATTGGCATTTTGTATATGAATGAATCACAATGAATAGAATTCCATAGTTACTTGCAGCCCATAATTATTAGTAGCATAAAGAGGGTTCTTATCACCTCCTCTTTCATAATAGTTGCAAGTAGTAGAAGTGTATTCAACCATATAACCAATATAATCTTCCAACTTAGATAATTTGGGAACATAAAGAGGATCATTAAATTTATTTTGGAATTCATTAGCATGCTTCCCTCTTTCAAAATAGTTGTTAAGATCAATATCAAGTTTAATATCATGGTTGCAACAAAGATTTGGAACTAAAGATAATTGCAAACCACATAAGTATTTCTCAACATAAGCAAATTTCTCCTCTATGGTGTAGTTAGGAGAATTCAAGAACATAGCAGGACTCTCATAGTAAGAGTATTTCACAAACAGCAAGTATATCATTTTTATCCTCACATAAAGTAGTAACAATTCTAAACATGGAGGATTATCAATAAGCATAGGACCATCATCTAAAGCATTATCATATAACATATTTAAGCAACACTCCTCATTATTATCAATAAGTTTACTAGCAAAAGGTTTTTGAGTTTGAGTGTTACTATCATATGTTGATGGTGAAGTTGGGAGATCCAACTCTTCATTCTCCAGTTGTTCTTTTTCAGCATCTTCTTGAGATTGCATGGGCATCCCCAAGCTTAGGTTTTTGTCCTCTTCTTCCTGCAAAATATTAGTTCTTTCCATGGCAGCAAGAGTTAACTTTTTACGTTTAATAGCATCTGCTCGAGAAAAGAAATCATCAGCTTCTTGTAATATTTCAAGTTCCTCAAGTGTAAATGTTGCAAGTTCCTCAGGTGTATAATCAAACAGAAAACCCATAGCAAAAGTAATGAAGAACTTACACCCAGACAAGTTTAAAGGAACCTCCCCAAGCTTAGATGATTGCAAGATATAAAACAAGTTAAAGAAACCTCCCCAAGCTTAGTCTAGTGCACACAAGAATAGAAACTTAAGCGCTACGCTCCCCGGCAACGGCGCCAGAAAAGTACTTGATTACCCCCAAGAGCAAGGGATCACGTAGCACCTCTCAATGTGGAAGTAAGGTATCGATCCGCAGAGCAAGAAGGAAAAGTTATCTATTCCCTACAACTAAAGTGTCACAAGTTTTAGTTGATTATGCACTAAACAAGTTTAAGAACAAGGTGGTTGATTTGATGGATGGAAGTTTAATGTAACCAAGCAAGAATGTAAAAGTGTCCCAATCCTCTTCAATGCAAGAGGACAAGACAAATGGTAGCAAGCAAAAGCTCTCAAAGAGAGAGAAAGCCCAATCCTCTATGCAGCAAGAGGACAAGCTCAAGTGTGAGTTTCTTATAGGAACAATGGACATGGGTTCATGGGTTCACTTAATCCTCTCTCCCTCACCTACTGTGATTATCATGTTATAGATAAAGTACACACAATTGTCATGTTTTAATGGTAGCTTTTATAACGGCTATATGTCCTAAAACACATAGTTGAAAGAAGTACTCATTTGTGTTGCTAGGTCACCCTCGTAAGGCTAGCGTGGTTTCTCTCACCCCACATCATACTCTTTCTTTTTACCCCCGGATAAAGGATGTTGGGCGGTACCGTGTCACTCAATACCTATGTCGTGTCACATCGGCCATCCCGTACCCACATACATCATACGTCTTAAAGAACAATATTCTATCAAAGCATGACAAGTCATAAAAGTTTCAACATAACAGTAAATGCATAACAAATCATCTCATACCACAATATTCACCACAAAGGTATTACATAGATGACCGTAATCATGTTCAGCAGCTCATACGGTACTAATTAGTGAAGCTCAAAGAGAGGAGAGATACATAAGTTACCACCACAAACCCAAATCCAGGGGGTGGACTACTCCCCCTTCATCATGGTGATGATGGTGGAGAAGTTCTTGCTGTAGATGTTGATGATGAACACGCCGGAGGCGGTGGAGCCCTCCGGAGGCGATTCCGGCAGCGTTTCCCCCCTCCGATCTTCTCCGGCGGCAGCCTTCTGTCTCTCTGTTTCGTGGTTTTGTGTTTCTCCGCCGCCCCCCTCCAGAGAACGTCGGGGGACAATTTTTATAGGCGTTTTTAGGTCACGACTAGGTCGGTGGAGAAAAGATCAAGGGCGGCGGAGCTCCGAGGCCCAAAATAGGTAGGCCCATGCGGCCAAGATTTTAGGCCGCGTGGGGCCCTCTCATTTCCAGCTGGTTGGGCTTCTGGCCTTCATTTTGAGCCCATTGTGTTCGTCTCGAAAATTATGAAGCGTGCTCTCTGACCTTGCCCTTTTTGGAGTCCCGAAGCTCCCGGAAAGTCTGAAACACTAAAAAAGACGTTTTCTGGAAAACAGGGCTAATTCCAAATAAATGGGAAAACTATGAAGTATTCCCAAAATCATTATAAAACATTGATATAACCCTTATATGTTGCAAATATGATTGGAATATAAGTAAAATAATGCAAAGTTCATGTATACATTTTACATGCATCAGCGTAACCTGTATCGCCATAGATTTGCTGAGAAACAATATTGTCGTTGTAGAGAGCCGCCTTATCAGAAGGCACAATGAGCGGGGCGATCGATTGTACTTCTTGTTCTCCGAGCTGGGGAACTTTTTTCCCGCATTTCTTTTCCTCAATCTGTGAGCTATGTGTCTTCTGAATACATATCTCATAGTATGAAAGGGGCCTCACTGGAGGGATATATAAGTGGTCAACGGTGCGATCAAGTGTCTCCCTTGGTATATTCTTCAGAATTTCCTTTACGGGGTCCTGTCTTTCCTGTTTTTTCCATGCAAAAAAGGCTGTCACCTCGGCACGCGTCCTCTTGTCTAATTCCTCCTTACTCATCTCGCAAGGTAACTTCTCAGGAGTCTTGACTTTCTTGGGTATGTTTGCACGTTTCTTGACGGGGACCTGTCTTTTTCCTGAGCATAGTACCAGTCGACGTGAACAGCTTCCGCTTTGTCAAATTACTAGTGGGCGCATCAGTCGGCTGATGGGACGGCGCGGGCGATGGACTCGCGGTGGGCTCCCAATTGTCGGGGAGGGCGGGTGGACTTTGAGGTGGTGGATTTCTACTCGGAGGAGTCGGTGGCCTTGGCGCCGAGTCTGGAAACACGATATATTTCTTCTTCCATAGAACGATACCAAGCTCGACTTCTCCCAGTGTCTTCTCGTCGTCACCTCCAGGAATGTCAAGATCCATTGTCTGGAATCCCGGCATAACTTTTGTCACCCCGACACGAGCATAGCCAGCTGGAATCTGACCAAAATGGAAGATTGCTCCAGGTTGATTTGGTAAAGCATAGCCATCCGCCACCGGACAACTAATGTTCTTCATTGGCATATGTAGCTGACAATTTGTCTTCTCCGTGATATCATCCACGGGGTAGTGAGCCGCCGACGGTTCGACTGCAGGATCTTCTAGCTGCGTGGAACCCACGCTGCTTTTCCGCTGAGATGGGCAGGCATCGACTGCAGGATCTTGTAGCATCAACTGAGATGCCCTTTGCTGGGTAATTGAGTCCAGTTGCTCCTGCTGCCGCTGCATCTGGTGTTCTAATTCCGTTAACCGGTCCAACCCCCTCTTCTTATTTCTGGAACGGCTTCTATAAGTTGCAACGTCCGCCGGAAACCCTTGATTCCAATTAACCCCGGCTCCTCTGCCTCGACATCGTCCCCAGTGTTCAGGATTCCCGAGGGCGAGTGTCAGCTCGTCGTCCTCTCTATCGGGAACAAATTTTCCCTTTCGGACTAGGTCTATTGCGTCCTCTAGTTTTTTTACGACTCTTGTAATTCTTTTCTTCCATTTTCCCTTGGCAACAATCAGCCCTGTGTCTGGGTCCAACCCTGCCCCATGTGCGAACAACCAGAACTTGGACCTCTCGGGCCAGTCATCTGTCTGTGGAGTGATCCCTTTTCCACGCAGTTCGTTTTCAAAGGCTTCCCACTTAGGCAAGGCAGCCTTGTAGCTACCTGACCCCAAAGTATGGTGATATTTCTTCTTTTCAGCATTCAACTTATTTTTGGCCGATCGAGCCACAGCGGTGTCCGATTTCTTCTACGCCACAAATGCGGGCCACGCATCTTTTATCTTCTCTTGATGTCTATTGAAATCTGGAGTTACTTTCTCATATTTTTTCCACAATGTTTTCTTCCAGCAGTTGAATTGCGTGGCCATCTTCTTAAGAGTCCACTCCTTGACTTTCTCCTTCTTCTTCTCTGGGAGACCTTCCGGTAGGCTGAAATATGTCAAGAGCGTGTCCCAAAGAAATTCTTTAATTCTTTTCTCGACCTAACTTGCTCCAACGTTGGCTTTCTTTGGCTTATTCTATTCTGCAATGGTGATCGGGATCGTGTCCCTAACAAGAACTCCGCATTGACCTACATATTTATGGCAGTTGTCTTTGGGTTTCAACGGTTTGCCATCATCAGCAACTACGTCGATCGACAACTTTGCACCATCTGGCAGCTTTATCCTTTGGTTCGGGCCTCGTTTCGTCTTTAGCGGAGTTCGAGGCTTAGATCCGGAGGGCTAAAAAAAATGATTCGTTAATAAGTGCAATATAAATCAATTAATGCATCTAGTGATCAACAGAGACTTAATATATATATGTACATACCTCGCCGGAGTTTGCTAAGGGCACTTCGTCGTCGTCTCTTATTTCTTCTATCTCAAGTCCCTCACCGGAGTTGTTCAAACATTTTTCGCTGAAATCATCGTCTTCTCCACCAGAATCTTTTCCGTCCGAATTTACTCCAAGGGTCTTCTCAAATATAATTTCTGCCATTCGCTCTTCATTCTCCTCGTCTCTGATGAAGGGGGCGTCTGTAGCTCAATGTCACTGCAATTTACGATGTACTTAGCAAATTTAGTAACAACAATTGATACAAAAGTGCAAAGTTTTAACAAATTTGCATTGCCCAAATTTAGTTTTATTGTTGTTTAAGTGCATTTTCTAAAGTGCAAAGTTTTAACAAATTTTCAATGCCCAAATTTTTTCTACTATGAATTCTATCACTAAATATTAACACTAACAAAATATTTCTACTAACAATTTTTTCTACTAACAATTTTTCTACTAACAATTTTTTCTACTAACAATTAACACTAGCTAAATTGTGCTATCTAAATGATCTAAATGTTGCTATCTAAATGACCTAAATTTTGCTATCCAAAAATAATAAATTCAAACTTCAAACAAAATGATCTAAATGATCTTTGCAACTACACAAAAATATTGCAAAACTACAAAGTAATAAAATTTCCTAATTTTTTACATGTACTACAAAATTACAAAACTACAATGTACTAAATTTTTACATGTACTAAAAATTTCCAAACATTTCCTAATTTTTACATTTCCTAACATTTCCTAATTTTTACATTTCCTAACAGGAACCAGGGGCCTGTTTTGTAGAACATCTCACAATTGTCTAAAACACCAGGGGGGTTTCTGAAAATAGACAAGGTTGTCTTCAACCTCGCACGAACCGCGCGCGCCATGGCGCAGCCGTACACACGCGCGTCCTTCGCCGTCGTTGCCGCCATGGCGCACGACTCGGCGGAAACGTGGCGCGGGCGAGCTAGGGAAAGGGAGGGAGGGGCGCGGGCGACCGCGTGGCGCGGCGGGCGACCATGGCGCAGGCGAGCTAGGGAAAGGGAGGGAGGGGCGCGGGCTCACCTGGCCGTGGAGAGGAGGTCGAGGTCGAGGCGGCGTCGAGGTCGCTATGGCGGCAGCCTGGCGGCGTCGATCCTTCGATCTCTGAAGGGTTATCTGAAGTGGGGAAGAAGGAACCGTCGTATATATACAAAAGGCCTTTTGTACCGGTTGGTGGCTGCAACCGGTACAAAAGACCCCCTTTTGTACCGGTTGGTGGCTGCAACCGGTACAAAAGACCCCCTTTTGTACCAGTTGCAGCCACCAACCGGTACAAATTCGCGCGCGCGAAGCCAACCTTTAGTACCGGTTGGTGGCTGCAACCGGTACAAAAGGTCTTTTTATGGAATTTCTTTTTTCTTTTTTCTGATTTCTTTATTCTATTGATTTAATTGTCCAAATTTGGCAAACTTTATATCAAACTTAAGCCCTGGACATGTAGAATCTTTTGCTACTGGTTATTTTCAAATTTGAATATGTTGAATGTATTCAAATTTCAAATGGATGATTTGAGTAAATTTGACATAGATTTAAATCCATATCATCAAAAAATTTAAACAAAATGCATGTTTGATTGTTTTTTATATAATTTGAATTTCTAAAAATGCTTTTAATATGAATTTTTTCTGCTCTAGTTTATTTTTCTTTTATACTTAGTTTAATTGTTTCAATATTTATGAAAATCATATCTTTTTATGATTTGTTTTATATCTATGGATTTAATTGTCTAAAAATTTGTAATAATCATCTCTTTATCTTAAAAAAATCCTTAACAAAATCTCATAAAGTTACATAAAAAGTTTAATATATTATTACACATCACGAACAGTTTTCATAACACAGTTATATTACTACAAAAACGGACTTGTTGGGTCGGAGGCCGTAGGATTAGGGGGAACGGCGGGAGGAGCCAGCCCCGTTCGCGGCCGCCCGGTTCTCGCGCGCACGTTTGCGGCGGAGGGCAAGATCCATGGAGGATGAGTCTTTCAGCGCCCAATCCAGCTCGGAAGCCTCCTTCGACTTGAGCTGGTAGGCAGTCTTGGTTCGCTAGACAGGGTAGTCGCTCCAGTCGAAGTCGTCGTCCTCCTCCTCCGCGGGAGGAGCGGCGGCGCCTGGTGGAGGTGCGGCGGCACCTGGTGGAGACGCGTCCAAGTCGCCGTATGCGGCCGTGGATCCCCACGCCACCCCTGCGGCGTACGCATCCTCGTCGGGGTCGGGCACGTCGGACCACGCGCGCTCGTACGCCCTCCGCACCGGATCCGGCACCGGAGCAGGAGGCCGGTAGCTGGGCATTCCTCTCCACGCCGGGCTCGTGGGCATACGGCGGGATAGGCTCCCGCGGTAGCACCCAAGCGCGCTCTGCCGAGCACGCTCGACCTCGTCCAGAAGGCGCTGCCGCGGGCGTGGCGGATCCATCTCGTGGAGACGATGCGTTCGTGGCTAGGAATGGTGGATTAGGGTTTACCCCGTCGGCGACAATACATATAGACCTCCAGGGCAGCGCTGGGGGAGGACACCTGGCCAGGACAGCGCTGGGGGAGGACAAGAGTCGTGACCGCAAAGCCCGTCTTTAGTCCCGGTTGGTGTTACCAGCCGGGACTAAAGAAGCACACAGATCGTGTGTTTATTTCAAGCGCTTGTGAGCCGTTGGATCAGGGGTGTGTTTCTTTTGAGGGCTTGTGAGCTGTTGGATCAGCACTATCACGACCACTTCGTGAGCCACACGACCCTACATATAGCCCACCTCTCAGACATGTTCGACACTCAGTGTGTACTCATTGTAGTTCATTTCGTATACAGAGCATTCGGATTCCCTGCATACATCCGACGGTGCATTTGATATGTGAACACTCACGAGCCAACGTTGGGCTGTATGCAGGGGAAACCATGTGTTTTGTTCTATCTACAAATCCTTCAGTTCATCGACCGAATACAAATCATTCGGATTCCCTGCATACATCCGACGATGCATTTGATATGTGGACACTCACGAGCCACCGTCGGGCTGTATGCAGGGGAAACCGTGTGTTTTGTTCTAACGACAAATCCTTCAGTTCATCGACCGAATACAAATCATTCGGATTCCCGTCATACAGCCCAACGGTGCATTTGATATGCAGGCACTCACGAGTCACCGTTGGGCTGTATGACGGGGAAACCGTGTGTTTTGTTCCAACTTTTTCGAGCGCTTGTGAGCCGTTGGAGTTTTTAGAGCCAAAAATCAGTGTTTAGAGTTTTCTTCTGAGTTTTCATAACACAGTTACATAAAAGGTTTAATACATTATTACACATCACCAACAACACCCCCTATCTATTGTTGGGGTATAATTTTTTTTTCTTCACGTATGTCGACCCTTTATTCTGATTGCGCCGTAACCATGGAGAATCTTCATCATTTAACGGGATGCTTGGGTCAGCTTTCACTTTGAAGGGCGGAATTTCATCAAACTTATTGTAATCTTCTGACATGTCTGTCTTGTCCTCCACTCTCACGATGTTTCTTTTCCCTGAAAGAACTATGTGACGCTTTGGCTCATCGTATGATGTATTCGCTTGCTTATCTTTTCTTTTTTTTGGTCTGGTAGACATGTCTTTCACATAGAAAACCTGAGCCACATCATTGGCTAGGACGAATGGTTCGGTGTCGTACCCAAAATTCTTGAGATCCACTGTTGTCATTCCGTACTGCGGGTCTACCTGTACCCCGCTTCTCAGGTTGACCCATTTGCACCGAAACAAAGGGATCTTAAAAGAAGGTCCATAGTCAAGTTCCCATATCTCTTCTAAGACACCATAATATGTGTCCTTTTGCCCATAGTCGTTTGCTGCGTCAAAGCGGACACCACTGTTTTGGTTGGTGCTCTTTTTATCTTGGTCGGCCGTGTAAAATGTATTCCCAATTATCTCGTACCCTTGAAAAGTCAATATAGTCGAAGATGGTTGCTTGGCCAACAAGTACAGCTGTTCTTCAACAGTGGCGTCATTAATGAGGCACGTTTGCAACCAACCGCCGAAAGTATTCACGTGTTTTCCATCAATCCAATCTTCACGTTGCTCCGGGTATTTCGAGCGTAAAATATTCTTGTGTTCCACGATATAAGGAGCCACCAAGCTGGAATTATGTAGAACTGTGTAGTGTGCTTGAGTGAAAGAATGTCCGTCCATAGATATTGTTGCTTTCTTTCCTAGCATGCCTTTTCCACGCAGTCTCCCCTCATGGCGCGATTGAGGAACACCGATCGGCTTAAGGTTAGGAATAAAGTCAACACAAAACTCAATGACCTCCTCTGTTCCATAGCCCTTGGACATGCTTCCTTCTGGCCTAGCACGGTTATGAACGTATTTCTTTAAGACTCACTAGTACAGAACGACACATCGGAAACGGACCAAAACCCTCATCGGAAACGGAGAAACGGTCCGTTTCCCCGCTTCCGATACTGATGTGAAAAGGGTTCATTGGCAACGGAGTCCAAAACTCCGTTTCCAATGTGGGATGTAAAATGCAAACGGTTGTCCTATATAACCGTTTCTGATGTGATGATTAAATATTAAAAAAAATACAGGCCACCGGCTGTAGCCGGTAGTTGATAAATCATATTATTTTACTCTCTTGCACAGGAGAAACATCAAGATACACATTAAATTATATTATTGCCGGTAACAATACAGGAGATTTTTCATAATACATATACACATGCGTCCTCGCATAAAAAAAATACAACTTCCAAACTCCGTGATATGAACTTAGTTAGTACTTCTGATATAAGTCAAGTCATAGCTCTATTCCTTGGTTCTTCAGTCGTCACCTGTGGATGAAATATGATAACAAAAAGAACTACAGTCAGACTGTATGAAGCAATTTTTTTGCAGCAAAGTTCTGGCAGATATACAAGGACCTGATCTAAACAAGAAATCAAATTGTTGATGGCCTCCATACGTATTGTACCTGAACTCCAGGAGGCTGAAAAACGGATCTTGAGCTCTACCTTGGTAGCCCACATCTAGTGATAAGTGCCTACAACACAAGTGTTAAGAATTTCAGCACAAATATTTGGCCAGAGGCAACAAGAAACATCAATATTCAGTTATTCACTACAGGTTGGGTACACAGTAGTACTCAACGAAGTGAGCTAGCTAGCTAAATCGATTAGGTACATAGTAGTACTCAACGAAGTGAGCTAGCTTTGCTCAACCAGCAGGGGAATACTCTTACGGTCGTACCTGGTGGCGGACTTGCCGGCGTCGTGGGGGATATCCTGGCGGCCGGCGGTGGATCAACTCGTCGAATTGTACGCCGCCGTTCTGTTCAACAAAAAGATCTATGCATGAACCGAAACCAATTGCTTGCTGAATTGAATCCATCGACTGATCTTGCAAAATAACCATGCAAATGATAATAAGCTTGCTCTCTCCAGTTGATAAAGCTGAAAAGAGACTGTATTATACGACCTTGGGAGGAGGAGGGACACTAGTTGGCGTGCGAGAGGCGAGTTGCCCAAGGAGCCCAGCTGCTCCATCGACACGGCCGGGTCAACGTCGGCGAGGAAGCTTTTCACAGCTCCGATGCTCGCGTCCTTGGGGACGGCGTCCGGCTCCCCGCCGCCACCAAGCCACTAATCTGCTGCCACAAACATGATTAGAGAAGCATACAACCAGATAATATTTCTAGATCTCGTGACGCAAATCTAGAGCATGGAAATTTGAAGAGATACCTGCTGGCTGCGGCCAGGAACGAGCGGGCTCTTTGGCGCCGCCGCTCCCGAGCAGTTCCCCCATCTCGCCGATCTCACTAGTGAGGTGCAGTGCGCCTAGCTCGCAGATCTCACTAGGGAGGCGGCGCAGCGGGAGAGGACAAGGGAGAGGAGGAAGATTGAAGAGATAGGTCATGTGCGGCCGCGCTAGGATTCCCGCCGACCGCCCGTGTCCTGGAACTCACTTGCTTGATGTGTTGCTCCCAGATCGAACCGAACCAAGAGCAGATGTAGAAGACCAGCAGCGGAGCAGATCATCTCCTCCAAGGATCCTCCGCCACTCCTCAGGGAGCGTCGTCTCGTCCTTAGAGGCAGCCGGCAGCGAGGAGCTCGATGAGAGGATGGTGGGGAGGGGATAAGATGCGTGCGGCTGTGGGAAGAGGAGAAGGGCGGCTGTGCGGGAGAAGGTGAGGGAGATAGAGAAAAGGGGACGATGGCTGCGTGTGGACTGCGACTAGGGTTCGCGGACTATATATAGGACAGTGTAAAAAGGCCTGATGGGCCGACCTAGTTTGCATACGGACATATATTTTTAACCGTAGCCAATGTATTGGAAACAGTTAAATATAATTAACCGTTTCCGATGTGTCGCGTTTTCAGACCCATATTTCTTTTAACCGTTGCCTTCGTGAGCGCTGACTGTTGCCTTTTTGCTGCCGTTTCCATAGAGGGGTATCCTATGTATCGTTCTGTACTAGTGACTCTCATGAACCTCTCAAAGGCGAACATATTGTGTGGAAATACAGGACCGAGAATGGAAATCTCTTGGACTAGGTGAACTATGAGGTGCGTCATAATATTGAAGAAGGATGGTGGGAACACCAACTCGAAGCTGACAAGACATTGGACCACATCCTTCTGTAAACTTGGTAGAGTTGCTGGATCGATTACCTTATGAGAAATTGCATTGAGGAATGCACATAGCTTCACAATGGGTACTCGAACGTTTTCCGGTAGAAGCCCCTCAATGCAACCGGAAGTAATTGTGTCATAATCACGTGGCAGTCATGAGACTTTAGGTTTTGGAACTTTTTCTCTGCCATGTTTATTATTCCCTTTATATTCGACGAGTAGCCAGACGGGACCTTGATACTGCTCAGGACTTGAAAAAAGATCTCCTTCTCTTCTTTGCTAAGAGCGTAGCTGGCAGGACCTTGATACTTCTCTGGATTCAGGTCGTCTCGTTCGTGCATATGTTGCTGGTCCAGCCGTGCATCCGGTGTATCTTTCGTCTTCCCATACACGCCCAAGAAGTTTAGCAGGTTCACGCAAAGATTTTTCGTCACGTGCATCACGTCGATTGCAGAGCGAACCTCTAGGAATTTCCAATAGGGTAGATCCCAAAATATAGATTTCTTCTTCCACATGTGTATGTGTCCGCCAGCGTCATTCGGAACAGATTGTCCGCCAGGACCCTTTCCAAATATTACTTTTAAATCCTTGACCATGCCATATATAACACCACCAGTAGGGAGGGTAGGCTTCGTCCGGTTATCTGCCTCACCTTTGAAATGCTTGCCTTTCTTTCTTACGGGATGCTTGTTTGGAAGAAATCGACGATGCCCCGGGTACACATTCTTGTTACCTAAATATATACTTTCAGTCTCACCTAAACAGTGCGTGCATGCATTGTATCCCTTGTTTGACTGTCCTGAAATGTTACTAAGAGCAGGCCAATCATTGATGGTTACCAACAGCAACGCTCGTAGGTCAAATTCCTCCTGTTTGTGCTCATCCCACACACGTACACCTTCGTCAGACCACAACTGTAAAAGTTCTTCAACTAATGGCCTCAGGTACACATCAATGTCGTTGCCGGGTTGCTTCGGGCCTTGGATAAGCACTGGCATCATAATAAACTTTCGCTTCATGCACAACCAAGGAGGAAGGTTATAGATACATAGAGTCACGGGCCAGGTGCTATGACTGCTGCTCTGCTCCCCAAACGGATTCAAGCCATCTGTACTTAGACCAAACCTTAAGTTCCTTGCGTCACCTGCAAAATCCTTGAACTCACTGTCGATGTTTCTCCACTGCGACCCATCAGCGGGGTGTCTCAGCATCTCGTCTTCCTTACGGTCTTCTTTGTGCCATCGCAACAACTTGGCATGCTCTTTGTTTGGAACAAACGTTTCAACCGTGGTATTATAGGAGCATACCACATCACCTTGGCAGGAACCCTCTTCCTGGGGCTCGGCTCGCCCTCAACATCACCTGGGTCATCTCGCCTGATCTTATACCGCAATGCACCGCATATCGGGCATGCATTCAAATTCTCGTACTCCTCACCACGGTAGAGGATGCAGTCATTGATGCATGCATGTATCTTCTGCACCTCTAATCCTAGAGGGCAGACAACCTTCTTTGCTTCGTACGTACTGTGGGGCAATACGTTATCCCTTGGAAGCATCTTCTTTAATATTTTCAGCAACTTTTCAAATCCTTGTCAGATAGTCCATTCTCTGCCTTCCATTGCAGCAATTCCAGGGTGGTACCCAGCTTTTTCTGGCCATCTTCACAATTTGGGTACAACAATTTTTTGTGATCCTCTAACATGCGCTCCAACTTCGACCTATCGTTTTCACTTCCGCATTTATCTGTTCATCAAGAATGACCCGACGAAGATCATCATCGGACTCATCAACAATGACCTCATGTTCAGCTCCGTCTTCCCCCATTGTAGTACCACCGTGTTCAGAGAACACATGATAGTTGTCATCATCCTCTTCTTCATTGTCTTCCATTATAACCCCTCTTTCTCCGTGCTTGGTCCAACAAAAATAATTGGGCATGAAGCCTTCTCGCAACAGGTGGGAGTGTAGGGTATTTGAGGAAGGGTAATTCCTCCTATTTCTACAGTCATCACATGGACAAAACATAAAACCATTCTGCTTGTTTGCCTCAGCCACACGGAAAAAATTATGCATGCCATTAATGAACTCGGGATAGCGTCGGTCACCGTACATCCATTGCCGGCTCATCTGCATTATATAAATATATCAAAAACCATTACACTACATCATCATGAATAGGGAACTGACCAAATTAATTAATACAAGTTCATCACACATTAAAATCAAAGTAGAGTAGTGACCAAATGTAATACATAGTTCTCACAAAAAATACACTGAAACTAACAAACAACTATCTAATTAATGCATTTAAATGCAACAACAAATGCGATCAAAATCGCAGCAAAGGTAACAATTGAACCAACAGCATAATGATACCAAGCCTCTTGACTAATGGCATATTTTCTAATCTTTTTAAGCTTCAAGCGCATTGCATTCATCTTGATCTCGTGATCCAAGCGCATTGCCTCCATCTTGATCTCGTGATCATCGACGACGTCGGCAAACTTGAACTCCAATTTCATCTTCTCTTCTAAGTATTGGAGACGAAGATCTTCACTTCTTTTCAATTTTTCTTTCAAATCATTGTTTTCTTTTTCAAAAAACTCGACAATAGGGTCGGTTGGAATTTCCGGTTCAACTACCTCCTAGATAAAAATATATCTATGTCAAGTTGGTCGGCATAATTTTCATAAACACGAAATTAAACAAATATATAGTTATAACAAACAATCGTACCACATCCGAATAATAGAGCGGACGAGAGCCGGTGTGGACAGATGTCAAAACCATGACACTGTATATAACAAACAATTATACAAATAAGAAAATTATACAAGTAATAATTATGCATCTAAATCATACAACTAAGATAAAAACAAGAGGCTCACCGAGGTGGTGTCGGTGACGGGGCGGTGCGGGCGATCGACGGCGGTGAGAAAGGGGACGGGACGACACTATAAAAAACCACAAATCATACTTTAATTTGAGCTCAAAATGCATATAAAAGAAATGAAATCCCTAACTTAGGCATTTCATCAAACACCTAGCTAGCACTACAAAAATCAAATGAGCTAAACTAGCAATAAAATGAGCTAAACTTGAAATGCCGGAAGAGAGGATGAAGTTGCTAACCCTTGTATAGGTAGGTGCCACCAATCTTGACAAATGTTGGAGAAAAATGGGGTGAACTCGAGCTCGGGAGAGGAAAGAGAGAGCAAAAAAATGGAGTTGTGCTCGAGCAGAAAAATGGAGCTGGGCTCGGGGTGGAAGAAGATATATAGAAGACCCTTTAGTACGAACCGGTAATAAAGATGGGCCTTTAGTATCGGTTCGTGTTACGAACCGGTACTAAAGGGTCTCGCCGTGGGGCCCCCCACTGCAGCCGCCTGCCCCAACCCTTTTGTCACCAACCGGGACAAAAGGTCCCGCAACAACCGGGACGGCTTCCGGCCGGCCGTCTCGCCTCTGGAACCGGTACTAATGCCCCCTTTAGTACCGGTTCCTGTCCAACCGGTACAAAAAGGCCGCACCGAAGCCCCTTTTTCTACTAGTGCTGATACAAGACCAAAACAAAACACCATGTAAAAATCGGAGGTCCCCGACATCCTAGGGTATATAAGATCGTGAAAAATGAGGAGAACCGACAAAGATGGAGGTAGCCTGGCCGATAAAGATAGAGCCTGGTGTAAACATTTCTTGCACCCGAGCTCCACCGCTGCTGCTACTTTAAACAATTCGAAAAATATATTTAGAACATTCAAAAAAAATCTGAAAACAATCAGGCGTGTTCTCGATGATGTATCCTATAGTCGTGCAAAATCACAATGCAAAATACTTTATATTTCGACCTACCAAAAAATGTCAAATTTATGGATCTTACTATTCTTAACAATGCATAGTTTAAAATCTCCCTATTTTTTCATTTTTGTGTAGACTATAATATATATAATTTTGCATTGAGATTTTTCACGCTTATAATATACATCATTTAGAATATGCATGTTTTTTTGGATTTTTCTGGAACTATTAGATGTATTTTTAGATTTTTTTTAAAATAGCATGAGCACTGGATCTCGGATGCAAACACCACTTTCGGCTCGTGTATGTTGGTTATGTAGTACCAAACCAGGTTTTATGTCTCACAAGTTCTTTTTTTTGCGGGCGTTATATCTCACAGAATTCTGTCTCTCGTGGGCTCTTACTCCTCGAGGCACCATGTACTCCTCACATACACACGGCTGGCTAGCTCATTTATTCTTTTGTTCTTATGTTTGGTTTTCTGATTGTTCCATTTTTCTTCTTTCCCCCCTTTTCCTCCCCTTTTGCTATTCTTTCGTCTTCCTCTTGATTTTTTTATTTTGCTCGAGTTCCTTGCTTTGCTTCTTGTTTTTTATTTTAATTTTTTTCTTTTTCATTTTTCCTTCAATTTTCTTTTATTGTTTTATCTTTCTATTTCTCCCTAGCTGAACTATTTTGGCAAAGATTTTTGCATACATGAACATTATTTCTTTTTTGATATGTATGAAACAATATGTATATAATTGTTTTTGGAAATATATGCACATTTCTACTGAATACATGAATATGTTAAGTAAAAAATGGACATTTTATATTACAGAACTATGTTAATCCATATTATTATTTTTATTCGAGATTTACGAATCTAAAAATAGATTTAATAGTAAAATAATAATTATAAATTAAGAATTTGTTGATTAATAAAAATAATACTATGACTACTACTACTAATAAGAAGAATAATAAATATGTTGTTATGATGGACTATGCCTTAATTTGAAGGGGTGATGGATGCCATCCACTTAAGCTGATGGGCTTACTAAATGTTTCAACAAATAATTACATTATTAACTACAAAAGAAATTAAAACATGAACCTCATCATCGACATGAGACATTTGAGCAGTCAACAAATAATTTTGTTGGTCCAGATTATAGTATTTTTTATGTATTAATTTTGGTTGCCTTGTTCTACATACAAGATATTATTAACATGTTGGAAATTGAATTGAATTGTATTATAAAGAATCTATAAATTATAAATACATGATTTTCAAATAATTAAGAAACATAACTAAGTGCATGATTTTTTTTTAAAAAAAATAGAGTATAAAAGTTCAGTTATTGAAAGATGTATATGAGTATATAATATCACTTTCATATTTATACTCTCTCTGTAACTATTTTTAGTTTTTGACATTGGTTTATTTCACATATTATTATTACATTTTATGTGCAAATTTTAATCTAAATCATTAAAAATTAATGGAAATATTCATAATAAATCTAGTAATTCTAGTTTAAAATTGAAAATGTAGATAAATTCCGTAAGTAAGCGGTCAAAGTTAGAAAATGTTGTATGTATGTTGTTTAGGATGAATGTATATATGAAGGGTGGTAACGTGGAGTTGTTTTTGTTACTCATAATTTGTGGGTTAGTGATACTTAAGATAATTGGACTTGATAGTTGAACTTGAAAATTGTTGTCACTTTTGCTTCACAAGAATTTTTGGTCACTTTGATTCAAAGATAGTAGTATTCAATATGCATGTGTTATCAATTTGTGTCCTCTTAGTTAATACATATAGTTGCAAATTTCAGGACATATTTCTTGCAGCCATTGACACAGTCTCAAGTACAGTTGAGTGGGCAATGGCAGAGTTAATACAAGATCCACGAATTATGACAAAACTACAACAAGAACTCAAAAAGGTCCTTGGCTCAAATACAAGCATTGAATACACCGACATCAACCAACTTCCATATCTCGAAGCTGTTGTCAAAGAAACACTCCGCCTGCACGCCGTTGTGCCACTGGTACCAAACAAGGCGGAGGCCACAGTGGAGATACAAGGCTACACCATCGCCAAAGGGAGCACCGTGTTGGTGAACTTGTGGGCGGTCCATCACGACCCCGAGATATGGACGGAGCCCGATAAGTTCACCCCGGAGAGGTTCTTGCAGCACGAAGAGGTCAATTTCCAGGGGGCGGATTTCAGGTTTATCCCATTCAGCGCCGGGAGGCGCATCTGCCTTGGATTGCCACTTGCGATTAGGATGCTTCACGCCATGCTTGGCTCGCTAATACATCGCTTTGAATGGACACTGCCCTCTGAGGTGAAGGAAAATGGCGTGGATATGTCGGAGAAGCTCGGCCTGACAATGACAATGGCTACTCCCCTCCAAGCTATAGCCAAAAGAATTTGAGAACTTGGTTGGGCGGGATGATTCTTCTGAAAATATGGACGTATGTTCTGCATAAAATAAGCGAAAAAGGGGTGGGGAACGGGTATATAATAGTGTGTAATGTGGTGGATATTATATGATTTATTAATGTAACGTACTTGTACTATAAAAACTTTAAAGTTGCACTTTGTGGACACATAACCGTGAAATTTTTGTGCCTTTGTTGGACGGAATGCAGCACCGGGATGTTGTTTCTTGGAACGGCAAGATTTGTCAATTCGGTCTTTGACTGCGTTTGGCTGATATGAAGATTGTTCAGAAATATGTATGATTCATTGTGGATTTCATACAGAATCAGAAACATGGAAAATTTGTGTAAATATTAGACGATGCCATTGTTGGTTCCGGTTTTGAGATAAAATGTGACTATGGAGCCTAAATACTTTGTTATTCACACGGGGCCGTTAAAGATCTCCCTGAAGCCCAACGTCTCAGACTTCTTCCCGACGCTCGCTAATTAATGCCGACCTCCAGCATGTGTAACCCTTCTTCACGGGGCACCTAGCAAGAGTTTACCAGCTCATCGACCAACAGATCAAGCAGCGCATGCGTAACCGGTGAGATAGTGCAAGTGGTGTCAATGCGTGTAAAAATAACCTGCTAGGGGTGATGATTGGCATGGAGGAACAAGGGAAGGACGATGCTGACGACCGCCAGGTGAAGCTTGACAGGGATTATATGAGGGATTTTCTTGCGGTTTAAATCCTCTGACTTCTGCTTTTACATTTTGCTTTGGTAGTTTGGTTGATTTACTAACCTTTGGGGCCGTGCTCTTCAAGATTCATGCACCACAGGACCTTCTTCTCCATCAATTGCAAGACAGGCAGAATATTGTAATGTTCTTTTCGTTCTTTTTCTAGACCAACCGGACTATTAAGCGACTCAGATCGAAGAAACAATAAAAAGAGGTCATTAAAGAACATCGACAGACTCTAAAGTAGATGGATCACTCTAAAGATGTGCTCTCCGATGGAGCTGTGAATTTTCACAGGAGACCATACGTGGACAAGTTTGACTTACATCTAAGGTTTTGAATAGAAGCATAAGCCGCCCGGCAGAAAGGGCGAGAATTTTAGACCGTCGGACGCGCTATGGTTGTGTACACATCCCTAAGTTCCACATTTTTGGGGTGCTACCAGACTACCAGTTTGTATTTTGTAAGATATGTAGTTACAAAGTTTAAGAAATATCAACCAAAACAGTTTTTTCAAAAAATATCACTTGCATCCATAGAGTAGAGTTGAGTGGCAACTGGCAATGTCAGAGTTGAGCCACATATATGATGAGTGTTTTCCAAAACAAGCATGCGCCTCCGATGGTTATTCTTGACAAGATCAAAACCGAGGCTCGTTTTTGGGTCACCGCGGGTGCCAGTCGTTTAGGTGAAATAATATCGCGAGAGTAATCCCGTTTGTAATTTTTTGGGTGTCCGAGCGAGCCTCTTTCTTTGGTCTCAGCTCGGTATGTGTCGTAAAAACTCCTATCTTAATTAATTGAATGGGGCAAAGCTTTTGCCCCGGTTAAAAGAAAACTACTATAAGAAATTAAAAGGGTACTTGGCTCAAAGAGGCACGCTGCATACTCGGACATCAATGAACTTCCCTGTCTTCAAACAGTTGTCCAAAGAAAAAGCACTTCGTCTGCACATGGTTCTGACCCATTGCCATCCTTAGATTTTCACCCATACTACATTTTAAGTTATGGTTCATTCGCGCTATCTCGTAAGTAAATGAGACTAGCATCTACTAGCTGACATTGGTTCTCTCCATTCAAGGAATTTTTTTTTCAAGGAATTGGAACCAAAAGTTCATCGAGACAAGTATGGCAACAACACGGACCGACATAAACTACTACGGATGAAATTACACCATACCTTACATTAGCCTTAACTAAACCTTTTGTCAAACAAGTTGGGTATGCTAAATATGAAACCTTTCACGAGTACTTCACAGAAGGTCATTCATCCTATTACTAATCTCGCCCAAATGGATTTCATTCCCATGGGACTAGCTAGTTTTTACGTTGTCTCGTCAAGCCTATTATAACTCTTAGATATGAGAAACCCTTTCACGAGAACTGTACAGGGGTCACCCAGCCTAGTACTACTCTTGACCAAATGAGTTCCATACCCATGAGACTGGCTAGTTTTTATGTTAACTCGATCGTCAAGCCTATCACAACCCTCCTCCTTTATGCGGACTTGGGACCAACTATGCCTAGAATACATAGGGCGGGCTTGGGACTACGGATGAAATTACACAAGAGAACAAAAATCAAATCTTAATTAATTTCTCATAATACCTAGTCAAGTCTAACTTAATCTGCCCACATTAAGTGGTACAACAGACAAATTTAATAAACAGGTACAGATACTACTAACATCCAGCAGACACATGCCACTTAAGCAATACAACCTACAGTACCACCGCATAACATACACCACAAACCATCCATAACAACCTCCGTCAACTAAACCAAACCATTCAGATGCTAGTGGAGGTGTGGCTCGTTCGGGACAAGAGACCATGCGACAGTGACTTCCAACTTACAAGAGAGAATTTCCAGCGTACACGTGCTTCTGGAGGCTTTCTGGGTTTCGAAATGTCGTAGAATATCGCTCAACAGTTTAATCCTGCAAACAAGTTGCCATGATAGAGACTCTCAGCTCTCCATCAGCTTCAACGGACACAATCCGGCGTGAAAGCTGTATCGTGCCATCCGCTGCAACAGGCAATTTATCATCTCCGAAAGCAAAAGCAACTCGATTTTTTGCGATCAATACTGGTGGTATTGGCAAAGAATAAACCTCGAAAACATTGTGGCCATTGCGCCCCTGCCACTTTCACACGGATAGTGGCCTCCACAGACTCAACCATGTCACCCAATGTCAGTTCTACTGTGCTAAGCTTGCCCGTCCCAACACGTTTAAACACGTACGATTCACTAGAGCCAGAATCACGATAGCACACATCTTGATAGCTCAAATCTCTATCCTCAGATTCGGTAGTGCCATTCACTTTCAAGGTAACAGGATCCACATTCCACAACCACAATGGCACGGGTAGGACCTGACAGTGTCAGACATGGATTCTGCATGCAAAATTTATTTAGTAAATAATGTATCATTTATCTCAAATGAGACTGGAGTGGAATATAACCAACATATGCATATGCTGAGGGAATGTGGCTCATCGATAAATAATACATTTATTAAGTTAAACTTACTAATAAGAGCTTGAATTAAACATCTGTTGGTTGGAAACTCAAAAGACTCGGAATTTGCCACAAGGTGAGAGCCAATTGAGTTGGGTCGGCAAGCCTTTTCCATCTTCAAAACCCATATGTTCTGAAGAACCAAAATTTAAACAAGCAACGCGCGTGAAACCAATGGAGAGGCAAACAATAAACATCACAATTCCCAAACAAAACCTACACTACAAAACTATCTGTAGGGTGCCAGCGCTTTAGATGAAAACATTAAAAAAAAAACTCTAAAAAAACTAACAGATTTTTCTTTTCAACAGATTAGATACAGTGCTAGAACATTTTCAAGCAGACTTTCACAGGAGAAAACAAAGAATTTGTCACGTACAAAAAAAGAGTAGACTACTGGTCTCAAGCAGACTGAGGGACAAAATAGACTCAAGAATTAATGGGCCTATTCTGTGGCAGCACGTCGTCATGGCCCAATGTTTTTGAAGACCATTTCAGTAGGGGAGGCCCCTACGGTCTAGGATTGTTTTCTATTACCTATAAAAGGACTCCCTAAAAAAAGAGTTACATAGTTTAGGGAGCTGAATATGAAAACAGGAATACATGACTATGCAAAGATATCCCTAGCCCACTCAATGAGTAGCAGTCTAGGGAGCTTTGACTCTGTAATGGTGAATCATCGTATCTCTCTGGAATTTGAGTCTCCATCTTGTCATAAAATTGAAACAGTCTAGAGAGGTAAAAGTTGTAGGCACACTTCCATAGGATTCCCCTAGGAGGTGTTCACGGAGGCAAAGGAATTACCGGCGACGTCTACTACGGTGGTGGGGGTGACCTTGGCGGAGGCCGAGGTTTCTGGCAGCGAGACGGCGACGGAAGCGAGCAAGTCTGTGATCTCGTCGTTGGCTGCTGCGCCCACGCCGACGGCGTCGTGCAAGACCTCGGAGGCGGCCCGGTCCTGTACTGGGGGACGCTTTTGGTGTCTTGTAGAGGACGATTCGGAGGATGAAGGTGAGCGGGAGCTGCCGGTGGTGGAGGGAGCCAAATACCTCGCGTCACTGGAGGAGGAGGGCAAGACGCCGGCGTCTGATCCGAGGAGATCGGAGCCATCTTCACGGTCGAGAGTGGAGAAGAGAATGCAGAAACGTGAATTGCAAAGGTACGCCCGTTTTCAATTCGCGGATTCTTGTTTCGTTGCAGATGATCTCGAGGTCAGACTGAAAATGCGTGCGCCAAGGCTGCCGGTCATGCCGCCTTCCTTCTTCGTGGAGCAAGGTTCATCGGAGGGCTGGATCGAGGTTTGCCGGCGGCGAGGACGACGATCTCAATGAACGGAATATCGATCCGGGTTTCGTGGACCCGGTTTTCAAATTTCGAACGGATCGGGAGCGGTGGGCGTCGGCCCGGCCAAACCCGCTCTGCATGGAAGCCCACGGGCCCGTTTTGATCAAAACAAAAAAAGGACTTCGTGTCCAACTCCACCGCATATGCCCAGAACGCCCGGGTGTGGGCTTCGTAAACTTCTAGGGTTTTTCTGGCGGCGTATCTCACCGACCTCGGACGAGCGCGCTCCTGCGAACGCTATGGCGTATCGTGGCGGCGGCAGAGGAGGTGGGGACTTTGGACGTGGTGGCGGAGCGCCGCCGGGGAGAGGTGGTTACTTCGGCTTTGGCGCTGGGAGATCAACCTATGAGATCGGCAACTCGAGCGGCTGCTGATGGGTCTGGGGAGGCTGCCCGTGGAGGATTTCGGGGTGGCTACCACCCTGGCTCCGGCTTTGGAGCTAGAGGCCGGCGAGGAGGTTTCTACACAGGCAATGGCGGGGGTCGAGGGAGACTGCCGTATGCACATCGAGGCCGATCCCAGGCAGGTCATGGTGGGCAGGCATATGATGGCGAGGAGGATGGCTACTATAGACATGAGAACAGAGGGGTGCGCGGTCGCTACGGCGACGGCTATCACTACGGTGGCAGAGGGTATGCGCCGAGGGTGGCGCCGGTGGTGCCTGTCGCTGCCGCGCCGGTGATACCTGTCGCTGCCGCGCCGGTGGTTGCTGCTGCCCCTCAGATGCAGGCGGTCCCGGTACCACCTCCTCAGCCTGTGGCCGTTGTGGCTGCGCAGGAGGTCCCGCAAGCTCAAGGCGCGGCTGCGGTGGTGCAAGCTCCTCTAGCTGCGGCCACCAAGCCGGCTCCTGCTGTTTCGGCGGCTCAGTTGTCGGCGGCGCTGGACACGGCAGCGCCAAAGAAGAAGCGATGTTACCGTTGCGGTGTTGCTGGCCACCGATCGTCTGATTGCAAGGGAGATATATGCAACATCTGTGAAGGACCGGCACATGGGGAACGACAGTGCCACCTCCTGACTGCGCCAAAACCGCGAGTTAGGGTTTACGGATACGGGCACGAGGAGCTCATTTTCTTTGAGTACCCATGCACAGATTCTTACAAGCCTAGGATGGAGAATCAGCGACTTGCCTCCTTAGTGGTGACAGGTGGTTCGATGTCTATCCCTAGTATTGTTACGCAGCTACAGAGGTTGGTACCCTCGGAACAATTTGTCTGGGATTTGCAGCAAGTGGACAGAATGTGTACAAGGTGCAATTTCCGACTAAAAATGATCTGGAGAGGTTGAGGATCTTTGGCATCTATCAAGTGCCTAATAGCCCCTGTGGGTTGACTGTTGACAGCTGGGCACATAAACCGCAACCAACTCGGCTTCTGCCGGAAGTCTGGCTTAGAGTGTCGGGGATACCTCATCCGCACATTGGCGATTTTCTGGCGCTGTGGGCTTTGGGTGATATGTATGGCAAGACTCTGCAAATTGACATGGACTTCACTAGAAAGCACGGCATCCTCAGAATGCGGATTGGTTGTCTGGATTACACAAAGATTCCTAGACGTTTTCCTATGTTTATCAAAGACGGTTTCTACGATCTCACCTTTCTGGTGGAGAATGTTGATCAGCCGGCTGCTAATGATGTGGAGATGGGCGATGATGATGGGGATGATGATGATGAGGATGACATTGGAGAGGACTTTCAAAATGCAGTGGCTAAGTTGGGGTACAGTGAGCAAAAGGGTACCACCGAAACAACAACTGAGGCTGCACCGGCGAGTGATTCAGGGGCTGTTTCGTCTGCTAAACCTCCATCTGCGGAGGCTGCTTCAGGGGTAGTGTTCTCGCCGTCGGTGCGTCGCTCTTTTCAGCGTGCTCGCGAGGACTATATCTCACAGAGGATGGGTGACAGCTCGCCGGCTGAGGCGAGCGAGATGATCGTGGAGGAGGACGCTGGGAAGCGGGCCGAGGTCAACAAGGGCGCTGCCATTGGGCATGGTGTCTCAGACTTGCAGGGGGCGTCGTTGCCCTCTAGCCCCGCCGAATTGGCAGGATCGCAGACGGAGGAGCTGTCTTCGGCGACAGTGGGGGCCTCCGGCTCTCTTGGTTCCACAGGTGGTGGGGCTAGATCGAGCCGGGAGGTTTCTGCTCCTTCCTCTCCTTGTACCCAAGGAGGGGGTGCGGGATCGAGGGCGGAGGTGATGCAGCGACGCTCAGCACCGGTGTACGTCGCGCCTATGTCTCCCTTTCCGATAAACCTGGAGGGTGAGTCGGAGAGGAGACAGACGAGGCAGCGCGTGAACGACTTCGGCGGCATCATGGATGTCGAAGCTTCGGGGCTTCGTTCCAGCGGTCGCATCCGTGCCCAGCACAATGCGGATGACACGCAGATGGGCCGGGCCATGGCGTTAGCGGCACAACGGGACAACTTACAAGGTACAAATTTGAATCACTCATTTTCAATTCTTTCTTTTTCCGATAAGCAAATTGCGGAGAGGGCAGCGAGGTTGGGGGTGTCTCTAGGTGCATCTGAAAAGCAAATTATTGAATCTGCTAAACTTATTAAACAATCAGAGTTAGAGCGAGCAGTATGTGTTTTACAAAGAAATATAAACCAGGATGATCAACCGCATTGCCTTGTACTTAATAAGGCAGCGAGTCTCTCGGAAGACTTAGTGGACGAAGAGAGTACAGTAGGTTTTGAGGATAGAACAGACTTTGTGATTAATTCAGAGAAGGTTAAGAAAGCAAGAAAGAAAAAAGAGTATTCTTGTTCAAATAAAAGAAGAAGTGCTAGAATCAAACTACAATCAAGAAATAAAAATGTCTAATCTAAGAGGTCTTTTTTGGAATAGCGAGGGTTTTCGTGACCCTGGAAAACATTTGTTTGTCATTGAAACAATTCGGGAAAGAAAATTAGACTTCATAGCCTTGTCGGAGACTGGGAGGTCTAATTTCTCGACTCCTTTTTTATCTCATTTGGCGGCAGGCTTTGACTTCAGCTGGTTTAGTTTACCACCTCGAGGTAGGTCCGGGGGGATGTTGATTGGGGTGAATACCGCATCACTTCAAGTTAGAAAGGTTGATGTAGGTGATTTTTGTGTTAAACTTTTTATAAGATCTCGAGTTGATGGGTTCGAGTGGGTTTTGGTTTCAGTATATGGGGCGGCCCAGGATGAACATAAACCTCAGTTTTTATCAGAGTTAGTTCGGATATGTGAGAATGAACCATTACCAATGATGGTAGGTAGGGATTTTAACATAATCCGAAAACCTGATGAAAAGAATAATGACAACTACAACCCGAGATGGCCAATTATGTTTAACGCAATTATTCAAAGTTTGGAACTAAAAGAAATTGAGCTTTCGGGCATACAATATACATGGGCTAATAGACGAATTGATCCAACTTTCGAAAAATTGGATAGAGTTCTAGCGTCGGTTGAGTGGGAACAAAAATTTCCGTTGGTTACGGTTCAGGCTTTAACACGTACGGGCCCTGATCACACGCCGTTGTTGATAGACTCGGGGGTTCATGCACACATGGGAAACAAAGCTCGATTCTCGTTTGAGCTCTCATGGCTTCGGTTAGAAGGATTCTTCGAGTTGGTGGCAGCCGAGTGGGCTGTCCAAGTCAAAGGTGATACACCTATTGAGGTGTGGCAAAACAAAATAAGACACCTACGGCGTTTTTTGCGGGGCTGGGCTAAGAATCAGAGTGGTAAATACAAACAGGAAAAAGAAAGATGGTTAAGAATTATAGACGAGTTAGATGTCAAGGTGGAATCTATGCCTCTCACTGCATCCGAGAGGGATGCTTTGCGAGAGGCAAATGATAAGATTTGCGCACTTAGACGTGATGAGGAGACAAAATGGGCACAAAGGGCAAAAGTCAAGTATATACATGAAGGGGGCAACAATACGAAATACTTTCATCTTATTGCTAATGGCAAACATAGAAAGAAGAAAATATTTCAACTAGAGCAAGACGAAGGAACCATAGTTGGCCAAGATAGTCTAAAAACTTATATAACTGAATATTACAAGAAGTTGTTTGGGGATTCGACCCCAAGTACGATCACCTTGGATGAGCAAATGACAAATGATATACCGCAATTAAACCAGGAGGAGAATAGCATCCTTACAGCTGATTTCTTAGTGAAAGAAGTGTATGAGGCTATCTCACAAATGGAGCTGAACAAGGCGCCGGGGCCAGACGGGTTTCCAGCGGAGTTCTATAAGACCTTTTGGGAGGTCATACGAGGCGATTTAATGGCTATGTTTGCTCAACTTCAACAAGGGAATTTGCCCCTGTTTAAGTTGAACTTTGGAGTCATCACGCTGCTCCCAAAAAAGGAGAATGCGGTACAGATTCAGCAATACAGACCGATATGCCTTCTCAATGTCAGTTTTAAAATATTCACAAAAGTAGGTACTAATCGTATTACCGAAATTGCACAGAAAATAATTAGACCGACGCAATCGGCGTTTATGCCAGGGAGACACATTCTTGAAGGAGTGGTCGTCCTCCATGAGACCATCCATGAACTTCATCGGAAGAAAATGGATGGGGTTATTTTTAAGATCGATTTTGAGAAGGCATATGACAAAGTAAAATGGCCTTTCCTCCAACAAGCGTTGCGTATGAAAGGATTTGCACAAAAATGGTGCGACTGGATTATGCAATTTGTTAAGGGAGGGAGTGTCGGAATTAGAGTTAATGATGACATCGGCCATTATTTTCAGACTAAGAAAGGTCTAAGGCAAGGAGATCCGTTGTCTCCAATGCTGTTCAATGTCGTCGCAGATATGTTGGCTATTCTCATCGCGCGGGCGAAGGAGGATGGCAAAATTGGTGGTCTCATTCCTCATTTAGTTCAGGCTGGATTATCAATACTACAATATGCTGATGACACAATCTTATTCATGGAGCATGATTTAGCTAAAGCGGTTAATATGAAACTCATACTCTGCATTTTTGAACAACTATCGGGTTTGAA
Organism: Poa pratensis; assembly: GCA_947311845.1. Taxonomy (NCBI): domain Eukaryota; kingdom Viridiplantae; phylum Streptophyta; class Magnoliopsida; order Poales; family Poaceae; genus Poa; species Poa pratensis. The sequence continues at coordinate 18,915,041 of CAMZMU010000039.1, forward strand.
AATAAATTTTCATAAGAGCGAGATATTTTGCTTTGGCAAAGCAAAGGAGGAGGAGGCACAGTATAAGCAGATTTTCGGCTGTGAATCTGGGTCTCTGTCTTTCAAATATCTCGAAGTTCCTATTCATTACAGAAAACTCCGAAATTCTGAGTGGTATCCCGTGGAGAGCCGTTTTGAAGGCAAACTCGGGTGCTGGAAAGGAAAGTTGCTATCGTATGGAGACCGCTTAGTGTTGGTTAATGCGGTTTTAACTAGTTTACCAATGTTTATGCTATCTTTCCTGGAAATTCCCAAAGGGGTGAGGAAAAGACTAGATTTCTATAGATCTCGTTTCTTCTGGCAGAGTGATGAAAATAAAAGGAAATATAGATTAACCAAGTGGAACATCATTTGTCGACCTAAAGACCAGGGTGGCTTGGGGGTGGAAGTGCTAGAGCTTAAGAATAAATGTTTACTCAGCAAGTGGTTGTTTAAACTATTAAATTAGGAGGGAGTTTGGCAGGAACTTCTACGGAATAAATACCTCACAACAAAAACTTTAGCTCAGGTTGAAGCACAACCCACAGATTTCACCCTTTTGGAAGGGTCTTATGAAGGTCAAAGAGAGCTTCTTCGATAGGGACTGTTTCAAAGTAGGCAATGGGGAAACAACAAGGTTCTGGGAGGACACTTGGTTGGGTACCTCGCCGCTGAAAGATCAATATCCACTTCTATATAACATTGTGCAATATAGAGAGGTTTCGGTCCATCATGTGTTGTATAATGCGCCCCCAATGAATATGAGATTTAGGAGGCCTCTCATTGGGAACAGATGGGACATGTGGTCTCATTTAGTTAATAGATTGATGGATATTACATTAAATGATGTTCCTGATTCTTTCAATTGGAAACTTACTCATACAGGTTTGTTCACCGTCAAATCCATGTATGAAGATTTAATGAATGGTCATACTAGGTTCTTGAAAACGTACCTTTGGAAGTTAAAAATTCCGCTGAAAATAAAAATATTTATGTGGTTCCTTGATAGAAAAGTCTTGCTTACAAAGGATAATCTAGCTAAAAGAAATTGGAAAGGAAGTTCTCAATGCGCCTTTTGTGGGTGTGATGAAACTATTGAGCACTTGTTTATCACTTGCCCCTTTGCAAAACTTGTATGGCGTGTTGTTTTTTGTACCTACAATATTCCTCCACCCGCTAATGTTTCGAATATGTTCGGAAATTGGTTGAATGGGGTGGATAACAAGACCAAGGCTAGGATACGCATTGGTGTCTCAGCAATTTGTTGGTCGATTTGGAATTGTAGGAAAAATCTTGTTTTTAACAGGAAGGATACTTTTCATGTCTTACAGGTTATCCACATGGCGGTGCACTGGATCCAGTTATGGGCTTTCCTGTTGCCTTTGGACCAGCGGGACCTTATGGAGGCTGGATGCACGAGGCTTTTGCGGGTGGCACAGGAGTTTTTCTCCCGGCATACGTGGCAGCATATTAGGCGACTTACGTAGTTGTACTCTATCTTATGCTGTTTTCTATTGAGGCATGTCTCATTTCTTAGTGATTTTGGAGATGTAAGCTTAAACATTGCACTCGAATCTTGTAATAAGCAGCTGTGTGCATCACTCGATGCAGAGGCTGGGATTAATAAAATTCCCTTTTCTAAAAAAAAAAACACTTGGAAGAAATCTACACTAACTTGACTTTCGAAATGAACTGAGATTATACTAACACTTGTAGCTGATATAAGGAAAAAGACTTAAAAACAGAGTATGGAAGCAACAACATATGTCAATTTAGAAAGAATATTATGACCACCATGCAAAACTAACAGGTATTTCATCTCGGCGTTGGTTTATTATGTGACATACATTTTAGAACTTAGAAATTCTAGCAGATAAAAAAGTATGCTTCCCATTTACACTTTCATACTTAATCATACACCATGGATTAATCATTTGGGATGTTTTTTCCATGACCGTTTGCAATAGCTACTTCCATTTTAAAGCCAATTACATGTAACGATCAGGTTTACTATTTTTCCTTTAGAATGACCAATTTAAGCATGCAAACTCAGTAGCGCTATCGCAAAGTCTCCCAAACTTATGATCTCTCACTATGAATTAATAATTCGAAGAAACTCGATGCAGTAAGGTTAACCAATGGCAAGGATATGTATATTTTATCTTCATAAAGCCTAAGAACAAATAATTATTTACTCCCTTTTTACTTCATGTTTTTAACATCTAATTTGATCATATTCATATACTATCACCCAACCCAATACAATTAGATATTACTAGTCATCAACCCGTGCATCCGCATGGGCTGTTTTCTTAATAATCATTTTTTTAAATAATAGAATTGAACTTCTTATTTGAATCCCAATTCTAAGTTTTGGATTTTAAATTTTATTTATCCATATGCAAGTACCTTGTGAAGCACATTAATTCACAAGGAGCACATTTTTTACCTGATATTGGAGCTTCACAAGCAATATCAGGTAAAAAATGTGCTCCTTGTGAAGCTGAAGCTTGCCCATCTAGGTCCCCGGAGTGTTGTGACAGAGAGAGGGCAGCTCTAGGAGGATCTTATTGGGTGTCAGCACCAACTTCCAGGAATAGCATCTATGGCGAAAGAGGACCTTACTGGGTGTCATAATCTGCTGTGAATAGAACTATAATCAACACGGAACACATTAATATTCTGCCTTTCTAAAACTAAGACAAAAATGTACATTGGTCATTTTGCATGTGATTCAAACAGTAAACAGTGATATAAAAGGGTTGGATGGGATTATCGTATCTTCATTAAACACAATTTTAAATCTTAGAAACCCAACATGCATCTTTTTATGTCGGACTGACAGAGGCCTCAGACTTGATTGAATTCACACGGCATTAACTTTATAAATCTGGTCTTCACAACTTAGATTAATAAATAAAGGAGAAAAAATTGTAAACTATCTTTTAAAATCCAAGATAATACTGATCTCAAGGCTAAGAAAAACTGATGCACGGGATACTCCAACGAACTGCAGTTCTAAAAATATCTTGGAACTACTGACTTGTGTGCGTTATAGTGTGCAGGTTTGCTTCCCATAGAATGTTCTTTTACTCAGATAGTTGATGACTGGTTTCTTTTCATAATAGAAAATTGAATGTACTGACTAATTCAGACAATCAATAAAATAGCTCGATTCATTTTTTCTGTCAACCATGACATCTAATTTATAAATCGTAAAATAAAAGTGGCATATATTTTTCCATCGGGTACCATATCTATGTAAGACTATTTAAAATTAGAACATTTTCCATTCTAAATAATTTATAAATAAGTGACAGATCGTGACAAACTACATTTCTTGCAATTAAACGTGCATGAAATATGTGCCATAATTTCAAGAAGAATTCGTGTGCATGGCAAGGGCTACTACATTTGTGCGTTTATCTTTGAAAATACCGCATCCCTAACTATAAAGAAACCCTACTATTATTTCCTGTTGTCATTCATAAGTTCACCCATCAGGATTTAATGGTATCCGATTATTACTTTTACCTTGACCAGGCTAGTCCAAGGCGTGTTTTAAGGTTAATGTGATTTCATTTGTCTAAACATTGTTTAACTCATCAGGATTTAATTGTATTTCTTCTGCAAGTTAGCGTACGTGCCAAGGAAAATTTGAGTACTAAATTCATTTGTCTAAACATTGTTTAACTCACAGGCACTTTCTTCCAAAGAAGTACCGAGGCATAAAAGACTAACATGAAATATATATCCTAATATCCTAATATACATAAAACTTGCAAATGGTATTAACGGCACAATATAAGTAGATCTATAAGATTTTTTTTAAGTGTAAATAAAAGTACTGATGAATTAAGCGCACCTTGGACGGCAGCTGGTTCGTACAGAACTGGAAAAGGCACAGTAGTCATGACTATAGATTGGATGTTGATCCGTTGCACTAATTAAATACGAACAATATTAAGAATGCCTGAAAAAATCATGCTCGAATAACTGTGGCTCCTATTTTTTCCTGCATGATTGATCTATCGATGCATACCACCCTAAGGAGAGGGTCCTAAAAATAAGAGATTTGCAGGCAACTTAACGATCAAACCACGCCATTAAACGCAAAGCACCTACCTTAAACCTCAGTGTCCAAGCATGCAGATCCGCGATAAAAAGTGTCCAAGTAGGCAGCAGCAGGAGCATCAGAGGCAGATGATGGAGTGGATGTATGGCACGATGCAGCGCCTTGCTCCTGGGGACGGGACTGTTGCCATGGGAATGTTCCCTCCACCGCCTCCACCGATGTTCCCATGGGTATGTTCTCAAACTTGCCATTCTATGCATCTTATTGTTATAACTAAATTACTTGTGTAATGCGAGACTTTTTTCATGTTGTAGATGAATCCAGGATCGGCGAGTGGATCTCACTCGATGGCGCCGCCGCTTGGTGGCCAGGATAATCCGGAGGGGCAGCCCCAAATCTCCAACCCTAACGTTGTCCGGAGGATGCCGTGGGTATGTTCGCACGACTTGTCAAAATGCCATTGTCACTCTAGTTAGCCATGCCATTGCCACTTTAGTTCAACTTGTCAAAATTTAGTTAGTTGAACTTGTCAAATTTTACCCATTAGTTGAACTCGTCAAATTTTACCCATTAGTTGAACTTGTCAAATTTTAGTTAGCTTTCTTTTAATGCCACGACTATGCCATTTCCACCTAGTTGTCAAACTCATCATTTTTTTGCAAACATGTAGGACAATCCTACTCAATGATGTTGAGGACCTACTCCGCCGCCGGAAGGCCAGTAGAGGTTAGTAACCATTTCAACTTGCTACCACTCTCGTTCAAAAACTTACTTCATGTCTCACTTAGATCGACATAGCCAATCAATGAATCTCCAATGGTCACTTGTGTCTTTTGGTTTACCACATAGATCAACTTGTGTCTTATTGTTTACTACATCTAACTTAGATCATGTCTTTTGGTTTACTACATCTAAACTTGTGCATATTCTTGAATTTGGATTTAAGAGCGTGACCAAAATATGCAACATATATCAACTTGTACATGGTTTACTTCATGTCTTCTATGCAACTTTGTCTAAGAATCAAAAATATGCACATTCATTGATTTAAACATCTAAACTTGTACATGGATGCGTTGCAGGATGATATCGATGGCATGGATGCGTTTCCCGATGATTTGATGCCATCATTTGTTGTACTGACCTTCCGTATCAGTACTGTTGTAAATAATGATACCTGGATGTCATAATTGTGATGTTTGTGCTCAAATTGTGATGTTTGTGCTCAAATTGTGAATTATGTGTGATCTGGCCCCTATATGGTTTGAATTTGATGTCGTGGGATATTCTGGGATATATTGGCTATATATATGTGTTTAAATTGCAGGAATGGAATCAAAAACAGAAACAAAACTGGCCCATATTGTCAATTTGCCGTGTAAACACACACGGCAAAGATCTTTGCCGTGATGGGGCGCACGGCAAAGAGGACACGCGGCGCACACCTGTGCAACCTGGAAGCTGAGTGATGACCAAATGGTCACTTTGCCGTGCCGCCCAGGCCAATGCACACGGCAAAGGGCTGAGGCATCGTTCCTGGCATCGGCTCTGTGCCGTGCGTTTTTTCAGGAGAAGCACACGACAAAGGGCAAACGTGTGCCGTGTAGTGCTGAGAAAGGAGCACGGCAAAGAAGTAGTGTTTGCCGTGCGTTGCTGGGCAGGGATCACGGCAAAGAAGTCGTGTTTGCCGTGCTTGGCTGGGCAGGGATCACGGCAAAGAAGTAGTGTTTGCCGTGCGTAGTCAGGGAGAGCACACGGCAAAGATTAGTTGACCCGGGTGAGGGTTGACCCTCTCTGACAGATCTTTGCCGTGCTTTGTTCAAAAAGAACACGGCAAAGGCTTTGCCGTGCTTGTTTTGGGAAGGAACACGGCAAACATTCTTTACCAACAGCTATTAGGCCGTGTGATGTTTGCCGTGCGATTTGGCACGGCAAAGCCTTTGCCGTGTTCCGAGGTGATTCGTGATTCCGTGTGATGTTTGCCGTGCGATTTGGCACGGCAAAGCCTTTGCCGTGTTCCGAGGTGATTCGTGATTTCCGGTAGTGCGTGCCAAGGAAAATTTGAGTACTAAATTCATTTGTCTAAACATTGTTTAACTCACAGGCACTTTCTTCCAAAGAAGTACCGAGGCATAAAAGACTAACATGAAATATATATCCTAATATACATAAAACTTGCAAATGGTATTAACGGCACAATATAAGTAGATCTATAAGATTTTTTTTAAGTGTAAATAAAAGTACTGATGAATTAAGCGCACCTTGGACGGCAGCTGGTTCGTACAGAACTGGAAAAGGCACAGTAGTCATGACTATAGATTGGATGTTGATCCGTTGCACTAATTAAATACGAACAATATTAAGAATGCCTGAAAAAATCATGCTCGAATAACTGTGGCTCCTATTTTTTCCTGCATGATTGATCTATCGATGCATTTTACTAACTATATCAAAGCGGTGCAAATCCTCGCGCTCTCCGCGGCCGAGAACTGTAGAAAATCTACAGTGCCGCGCGGAGGGATCTTTTTGTGATTTCCGGAAAACTGAGGGTCTTCCATGCAAAAACGCCACAACTTCATCTTTATCCTCTCTCTTCCGCACGCGTCCAGAAGTCGCCGTCACCACCGTCGCCCATCGCCGCCGCTCCGCGCATCCTCCCTCAGATCGACGCCGACGACGAGATTCGCCGTCTCTTCCTCTTCCTCTTCCCGTCGGCCGTCGTATTGCCTCTTCTTGCCCCCGCCACCGTCGCTGTCGACGGCGCGCCGCGCTCGGAGACCTCGCCGTCGCCGGTCGTTTCCCCTACCATGCCGTCGGTCGTCGTCTGGCTTCTTCTTCCCTCGCCGCCCCTGCAGTCGACGGCGCGCCGCCCTCGGCCTCCTCGTGCAGCTGTTGGATGTGGTGACCTCGCTCCTCTATGGTCGTCGTCCTCCTTAATCTTTTCCCCTTTTCTCTTATTGGTTTTTACTCCGTTGTTCAACAACAGGGATTGGCTGCCGCGGCGGAGCGGACTACTTCTTCGGCAATACCAACCTTGCGGGCGTCCGTCCAGGCGTCTAGGCGAGAGGAAGAAGGCGCACGCGCCGCCCTTTCCCCGTTCCACAGCCAGGCTGACCAGCAACGACCGCCGACCACGAGGACGGGTGGGCGGCTGTCGTGAGCGTCGTTCTACTGGAGAATCTAGCCGAACGGGTCGATCTATTTTGTTGGTGAGGAAAATTTCCTTGCCTGGATCGTTAGTATGCTTCTGTCTCCTATTGTCTTGCTGCCGTGCCTCTTTTCTGGCCTGATGCATCTTCTCCTTGCAGCTAGCAGCAGAACAGGAAAAGACAACGAGATAAGCAACCACAGATACTATCTTCTATTGTAGCAATTTCTTCCTATCGATCTCTTTCCATTTTTTTCCTGTACCATCATGTTCTATTACAAGTAAAGGAAAATATTTGTGTAGAAAAGTTGTATTTGAAGATATTAATTGGAATCATTTCCAATTTCAGCATTATTTTCATGAAGGGAGGTCATGCGGTTTAAAGGCAGCTATAGCCTTTGATTCGGTTGTTTCTTTATATGAAGGTAATACATTTTTACCCTTGAAGGCACAGGCTGTTTGTCTTTTTTTTTGAATTTTCCATACTTGTATTCATACTAGAGGAACAATACAAGGACGATTACAAGCAGAGAAAAAGGAAGGATACGAAGAACAGCACCGCAGCGCCTCGCCGTCTTCAACCTCGGGCAGCTCCACCACGCGCACCCTCCACCGCCGGAGACGAAGGAGGAAGCAGACGCCCAGAGCCCCCACCACGGAGCGGGAGAGCTTCTTGCCACCACTGTGGCGTTGACGAACCACTGGATCCACCAGCTCCGACGAGCTGGATCTTGGACGCTGAACGAACAGAGGTCGGGGCAGCACCCCGCGCACCTCCCGCCCCAGATCCGTGGCCTGCGCCACAGATCTTCCACCAGCAACCCGCACACCACCGCCACGGCCGCTTCGCACCTCCACCACCACCGGCCTTGCATCCACTCGAAGCCGGGCTGCCGCCGAAGCCGGAGAAACGCGCAGCAGCACGGGAACGAGGCCTGCAGCTCGAGGACGCCGTCGACGACGACGCCACGGAGGGGGAGCCGCAGATCTCCAAAACGGCAGCGTCGGCCTCCCCGCCTCAGCCGAGCCGCCCAAAATCCGCACCGCTACTCGCCGGAGCGCAGATCTAGGGATCCCCGGCCCTCCCGCCGCCGGAGCGGCCGGCGGAGAGCGGGAGATCCCCAGATACGCCGGCGGCTTCTTGTCGACGCCGAGTCGCCTCCGCGTTTCTCTCGAGCACTGTAGAGGGGGAAGGGTTCCAGAAAAACGAGTGAATGAGACAGAGACAGCACAGGCTGTTTGTCATCTTACGCTTTTGCTGGTGGTAATATCATGTGATGCATGAGACAGCTAGACACAGTACGTGCTTGATGTTGATTATCCAAAATATACGTGATTGGCAAGTCTCAGCAAAATAAAGAGCTAGCCTATGGTTGGCAGCATCTTTTCATTTAGCTAGCCTAGGCTTGGCAGCATCTTTTCCCTCATTACTAACTATATGAAAGGAGTGTTGCTACATAGAGAGCAAGTCATGAGAATGTCGCCGACGGTGCTTATATTGCTTATTACATGCTTAGTATGTAGTATTTCCAGTTTTTTCTCCGCTATGTCGAGCTGTTAATGTTCAAATAATAAGATATACGATTTACGGTATTTTACTTGCTATTGTTTCTGCCTATCTCAAGGATAAACGATAGCACATTCACTTTCATAATATTTTTATGATTGACCATCCAGGGTTTTAGAAGCAGAGCTCAGTGTCATACCTTTCTGGCAGCCCCTGCCCGAAGGTGTAAGGTGCAAAAAAATGTATTGAGCTGGATGCTACTATATGCTGGGATATATGCGTAAAGCGAACGTTAAAACCCTGATGCAAAATTGTGAGAGTTCTGTAGCAATATATATACAGATGGTTTGAAATGTGATCCAAACAATCATGTTGTAATTGGTAGACTTAAAGGTAGCTTCCATCCCGTTGTTTTCCTTCTTAATATTATTACAGGAGCTGAGCTTTCTTTTTGTTGGCCCTGATGTGTGACAGAGGTGTTGCATTACACTTTATCAATTGCCCCATTTTTTTGGATGTGGGCCTGTAACATCAGTTTATTACAGCTCGACCTATCATGTTTCTGCAGCAAAATGCAACTGCTAATTGTGACACCATGATGGATTGTTAACATATTATGTTATGCATGTGCACACCAAAGAAAGGGAGCAGCCAGAAAAGCAGCTCTGCGAGCTTTTCAACAGGATGGTCGCTCAATGCAACTATGCCAAGTGCGCCACAGCCGCAGTCGCCCATACAATCGTCAAGGTGGTCAAGGTAAGGTAACTTGCTTGGCTGTCTTGGTTGTTACTGCTTATGGTTTCTCGATGATGGATGTTACTTACTACTCTTTTTGTTTCACTCGCATTTGAGGGCGTCTGCTCCACCGCGATAACCACTGGCGGCTTCTCTGCTGGTTGGGTGCTGCTTGAGCACTTACGGGTGAAGAGGGTGAAAATTCTATTCGAATATGGTTCTCCTGATTATATAAGCCTCCTTTGACGACAGTGCAATGCCCAGTTCTTTTCATGTGATTTTTATTTCCCTGTTAAGATAAGACATCTCCGGAATTTAAAATTGGGTGATGTTTTTGTAATCCAATGTCGTTGACCTCCTATGAAACCATTAGCTATTGTTTGGTGCAAATAAAATAGAAAAATACATTCATTAAAGAAATCGTACATGGTTGACCAACAAAAATATGCCAAGAATAGATTTAATTACTCCGTATCTTTTGCATTTAATTATTATCCACATCTCTCATTTGATCCATATGCTACATTTTATAGTTTTTCTTTACGTAATCAGGTCTATACATGCTCTGGCTTCTCCTAATTCGACATTAATCTTATGTTAGTTCATTTCGATGCTATTTGACGACGAATATTAGTTGGAACTAATAGAGAAAGCTAGAATCAATCAACACATACACTGATAATTTGATTCTGAATACAATTAACTCGATTGGGTTTGAGATGTTCGGAACCTAGAAATAATGGACGCATAGAATTAATGGATATATCCATGGATTGTTGGATTGGACTTTTGATGTGCATGCGTAAACAATCAGTTTCCATTTAAAATAGTTTGACTATACTGAAACAGAACTAACAATTAGATAATCTGTATTTGTTAGTACATAACCTGCATGTACATGTCCTTTGGCAATTGCTTTTCTTTATATAGTTGTGTCAAATAAAAAAGGAAACCATAACACTTAGTATTTTGATTGTATCATCCTATATTGATGAACACTGTTATTGGTTTGATGAATCGTTTTTAGATGTTGCAGTTGGGATGTTTAACAAATTGATTCTTGGGCTTCTAGAGTGGCGTTGTATAGCTTGCTATGGGTCTACAAGTAGGTCTACTGACAAATTCGTTGTTAGTTATCAATATTTAGAACTATGCTGTAATATTTATTTTTTGCACTTGCCGATGTAATACAATTCCTACTACTTAAGATATTTCAATTCAGCTTACCTACTTGCTCACAATGTTTTATACCTAAGATATTTTAATTCAGTGGATATGGTAGTTGGGAAGTACTGTTGTTGATACAACTTCCGTAGACTTCCATTACATCATTTTAGCATGCTATCATCTATTATTCATGCATTGCTCTGCCACTCATTAGCAATACAGAAGTACTGTAAATTTTACTGTTTGGCCTTTTTACACTCTGACATTTTGTCTTCAACATCCTAGGAAGAAGATGCTCTTGATGCCCATAGAACCTTCTGGACCAAATTAAATCATGTTATGTCTGCTCGCAGGTATTTTACAGTGTGGCATAATATGCTTACGTGTTATTTCTGTTTTTTTTTTTGGTTTTGACATGAAACAAAATTTGAATGTGCATCAGACCCTTTATTCTGGTGGATGTTAACACAAAGGAGACGATGATTCGAATGATTCTTAGCTTCACGCATAATAGCTCAATTGTAAGGGTCAGCTATTTAGACAGGATTTTCCAAAATGAACTGTTTGTGATGGAAGTACCTTAGCAGTTGTAGGGGTCTTAAGAATCATCCATTTAAATGCAAGTCGAACTTAAAGCTTGGGTTGGGAGAGGGGCAGAGAGGAAGAGAACTCTAAAAGCTTATTTCTAATCTGTTTTCTCATTACTATTAAACTACAGCTGTGGTTAATCATGCGCAGGAAAAAAGTTTATCTTCGTTACCCTTGCAATATTAATGAATGAGCCTTGCAATATTAATGGATGAGTACTGATCGTCATGGCCTCATGGGCACGGTGCAACCACAGACATTTACGAAGAAAAAGGATACCCAGCTAGGTTGGTTCATTTGGAGCTCCAGACTTTATTTTCCCTTTTGTTTTTTCATGGCGATTTGTTCTGTGGATGATTAAAAAAAAATAATGGTAACTATATCTTTTAGTGCAGCTAAGAGAGCCGGATACACCTCGATGTCTACATAATATGATGTACCTTCAGTTTTGTTTTCACTTTTGGCACTTATTCATTCAGAAACAGCAGTGGACACTACAGGCTACAATTGCTAATGTGGGCATACAGATGATGTGAATGTATCTGATTACCCTGTTAATTCAGATTTCTTATCAACTGTAGTCAAAATGACTTCGGCTTATGTTCATTCTATAGAAACTGATGAGTTCATACTTGAGTTGACCATTCTTTTTTTACATATTCGGATGTTCCATCTCTTTATTACCTCCAAGGACGCAGCGTGATCTACGGCTTGGCGTTTTCAATTTTTTGTAATATCATCTCAATTTTACACTACGGGCGCGGCGTGACGCCGCGCTAAATTTACCTAGTACCACCCTAAGGAGAGGGTCCTAAAAATAAGAGATTTGCAGGCAACTTAACGATCAAACCACGCCATTAAACGCAAAGCACCTACCTTAAACCTCAGTGTCCAAGCATGCAGATCCGCGATAAAAAAGTGTCCAAGCATGCAGACTCATATATGTGTTCGAGTGATGCGATACGCTAGGGCACATCCACGCTGGGCTGTGACCTGTGAGAATGCTTAGAACCCAACATATCCTTTCCATTGAATCAACAACTTTGATTCAGCAACCTTCGTGTACTTCAAGAACTGGGTATGGAAGAAATTCTCCAAATTGAGGATGAATCCATTAGAGGACAAACGTGTGGAGGTCCTGCCCTGCTCTGCTGTCTAACACATCGTGCTGATGCTGATGCATGCTGTCGGTGGACAAACATGGGAGAGGGATCAATGAACCGTTTCCATCTGTTGAATCTGCGAGATCGTAGTTCCTCAGTTTCTGGCTGGTAAAATTAGCGGCCAGCGGCGGCAGTGAAAAAGAGAACGCCGCACCGCCTGCAAGATTTCTGTTTCTGGTTGACCGGCTGGTAAATTCAGAGGCCGGCGGCCGGCGGCCGGCGGCAGCGACATAGGAAGGCGAGATTTCTTCTTAGGCTTTCAGCATCGGACAGGTAAGATAATGGAGAAGGCCGATGCATGCGTGGGGCGCGACCTAGTTTTTGTTTTTTCCAGCGAACACATGACGCCAAAACTCTTAGCGATCTAACAATCTCGATCGTGAATTAGAAAGATCGTACGGTTAATTTTATTTTACCGTGAGGATTAACGTGGAGACTCGTATGGGGCCTCCAATTAGTAGCTATAAGATATAAGATTTAAAGTCAGCTGACGACCAGACCAAAATGTGTTCATTGGGGTACATAGGCACCAAATATTTGCCAGCGACTAGAACACAAACCTCCATGCAAATGGTTTGGCAGCTATCCCTGGTGCGGTTGAAGATACTGTCCCGATTAGGGATGAAAACGGTGCGGAAACTTTCCGACTTTTCCGTGGAAAAACGGAAACGGAATGGAAATATGGAAGCGGAAACGGAATTTTGCAAAACGGAAATGGAAATGGAAACTTTTATGCGGAAATGGAAGCGGAAACGGAACAGCGTATTCCGGCGGAACGACCATGGAAACGGAAATTCCGTTTCCGGTAATACGAAACTTTCCGCTTTTTGCTACGCGATGCTATCTGAATGCAGCAGGCCTAACAATTTTAGTGGGAAACAACCCAAGATATTAACAAAAAAGAAAAGTATCTAAAATGACCATGGTTAGCTCCTACGTACTTGCATATCACCTCCCTCTCAAGGCATTCCCGGTTCGGCATTTCAGTGTTGCACTAAAGTTAGGGACGATAGTAGGTTTTTTTTTTGTCAAACTTGATAACTTATAAACACTATATTATACTTTAGTTTGTTTCATCTTAAAAACTTGACAAGTTTATTCGTTTGTTTGAGTTTTCCCGCATTATTCAAGGGGCCGGTTGGTTCCGACAAACATCTGTTTTTTGTTCCGTGTCCGCACTATATTCGGTCTGTATCTGTTTCCGACAATATTTGTTTCTGTATTTGTTTCCGGGATTTCTGCATTCGTTTCCGCTTCCGCAAAAAAATATGAAAACAAATGTGGCACCACCCAGTTCCTTCCGTATCCGCTCCGTTTTCATCCCTAGTCCCGATTGTGATCCAAGGAGTCACGCGCAGCAACGATACCATATACATTCAGCGGCCGCCGGCCAGTGCAATTCATCTTTTATCGCTGCAACTCTGAGAAAAAACACCTGCAGAGTTCGCATGCATGGGTAGGCTGTATCAGACGGAGGTTCTCGTCCGTGTAAACCATGGGTTGGATTCGGGCTGTAGAGCGATAACAATCAGTTAACATGCTCAGTGGAGATTTGATCAGAAGGGGGAGGGGATTTGGAGTTGCTTACTGGTGTCCTCAAAGGAACCGAAGGAGTCGGCCCATAAAAATTCCCAGAATTCGCGGAACCTCTTGGCTTCGACGGCCTTCGGGTCCGACAGGTCCTCGGTAGGATCAATGGCCGCCAGAGCCATGGCCTCGATGTTTTCCTCGATCCACTCGTTCCTGCACTTGACCGCCTCGGGGTCTCCCGTCGCCACCCAATTGTTCATGGCGTCGCGCTCTTCCGACTGCTGATGGTTTTTGTGCGCTTCCTCCGCCTTGGCTCTGTACACGGCAGCTGCCGCGATGTCTTCCTCCGTCATCGGAGTCGTCTTCTTCGTAATGCGGCTGCTGCTGTCACTCGCATTCTTCCACATATTCGCCTCAGCCTCTTTCAGAATCTTCCTCGCCCTCGCGAAATCCGATCTCGCGGGACTGCTCGCCTCCAATTTCCCTAGCTCGCTGTCGCTCTCCTCCACCGGAACGTCCGCCTTCTTTCTGGTCGCCGTCTTCATTTTCTTCATTTTGCCGCCGGGGCCTCTCTTTGTCCTCTCATCCTCCTCCACCGCCTCCTCATCCTGCCTCATCAACTCCGGCTCCGCCCTATCCATCAATAGAACCTCCTAGAATCCAATTCTGCCTGCGTCACCGCCATCGAACACAACACTAGATGGATCTAGCTTTCTATGGGTGGGTATATGGAGATTCTTTGTGTATGATTTAGGGCAGGTTTGAGTCATTGGGCGTTTGGATGTGACTGGACGGTTTTTTCACTCTGTCGTGTGCGGTCGATTTAGTCTCTGGTTGCAGTGCGTGTGCGTTGGGGCATGCAATGGCAATTTTGAAGTTTTGGCGAAATGTCAACGGCGCCTGGACCGTGAGTCTCTGATGAATGGGTATTCTGAATGGGAGTTTGATTGCCTGGAAGATGGGATGTAGGGTTTTATTTCAAAGGGATTTTAATACAGAAAGTTGTCTACCCTGTTGTGGAAGTGCAAGTCCACTATATATGCAGTTTGAAAGCATCCGTGTGGAAACAATTCAGGAGTAGTTACCACAGATTTGAGCTCTGTTTTACCGCGTCGATAACCGCGTCGATAACAGCACAAAACTGAGAACCTAAAAACCTGTGTAATTTTTCCACTTTTGTGATAATTGCATCATGGCATCCATGCATAAACATGTCTCTCTTGAGTTAATACAACTTTGATATCGGAAGGTTATTGAGTTGCTAAAACAAAATGCCCGAAGTGCTAGAACAAAACTTCCACACAATGATGGCACTCAAAGTTGCAAAACAAAATTACTTTGACATCCCCTATCTGTCAAGGAAGTTCCAAGAGCTCCAAAATAATATTTTGCGTTTGCTCCAAATTGTTAAAGGAGCAACCTCGTTGAATTTAGCAAAATGCCCTATTTTGAACCTATGAACAAATGCTGTCAAAAACTTTTTATTTTGGCTATGCCAATTTTTGTGGTGCCTCTACATGTTATTGGGAGGCTACCCAAATTTTTGCAGATTTTTATAAAATGTTTTGGTGCCCTAATAAAATTCAGGAACTGAAAGAGAAGAAAAGACCCAGGCGGAGGTAGTACCGCTGGGTTAAGCGGTACCACCGCCCGAGAGCTGCCGCCACCGCTACCGCAGCCGCTACCGCCAGAATCGGCGTCCGACGCGCTTGACCGGTACCAACTGGTACCGCTGCCGGTACCGCCGCCGGTACCGCCGAGGTGGGAAGAGCGAAAACATAACGCACCAGCGGTACCACCGCTGGGTTAAGCGGTAGTACCGCCGCTGCGGGATTTCTCAGCACGGCTTCGGGGCTGCCCCACTCTCCCCATGCCCCATCCCTTCACTTGCTCCTCTTCCTCTCTCTCTCTTTCTTCCCCACAAGCTCCAAACCAAGCCCGCCATGGCCGAGCTCGCCGCCGGAGATTGAGCTAGGCCCGAGCAAATCGAAGACCATAGGAAGTTGCACCTCGACGTCCTCTACCATTCCACCGAAGGAATCAAGCCAAGGCGTTGTACATTGCCCGGATTCGCGTTCTTCGTCCGTGACGTGCGCCGCACTCCAAGCAAGTCGACGACGACTCCGACCTTCCCTTCCTTCGGCAAGCCTACCCACGAGTTTAGGGTGAGCATGTGAACCTTCCCATTCTACTCCCTCGCTCCCTCTTGCTCTCTAGCTCAAATGCACCGAAGCTCGCCGTTGCACTGCTCGTGCGTGTGCATCGGATAATCCGAGTCCAACTCTATCGGATAATCCGCTTGACTTGTTCTGACTTTAACACAAACCTGTTCTTCCCAATCTTTGTAATCCGGTTACAAGTATGTTTAATCTTTCCCCCCCCCCAAACCATGCATCTTCACATGTTCATGCATATTTGAGCCACCTCTTGGTAATGTGATAATGGATGAACAATGTGGTCATTAAGCTAAATATGGGGTTGCTTCCAAATAATTGCACTAATTATTTGGCTCTCCATTTAATTTTGCTAGATAAACTAAATGATGCCATCTTCGCATAAACTTGTCATGTCATCATATGGTGGTGCATTGCATGGTACACAGGTGTGGTGTTTGATTTGTTTTTTTTTCCGTTGTGTGCTTCGATAAATCCAGCAGACGGGGTTCCACCTCAATACCCCGCCGAGCCGTACTACCAGCACCTTGAGCAAGGCAAGCGTAATCCCCCCCTCTGAGCATGTCTTACCCTATTTTCCGCAAATATTTTCTCCACTATAATATTGCATGCGGTTCCAAATGTCAATTTGATTGGATTAGAGTATCTATAGTTGCATTAAGTTCCTTATGCCATTTACCTGTTTCCCTCCTATATCCATAGGTTTGTGTTGTTGGCCGAGCTACTTATAAATGCTATGTGATGCTTAGCCATGCCTAGCGATATGCATAGCTATACGATGGATATATGTGTTGTTGGAAACAGGTGTGAAATGTTGAGATGATGGTGGAGATTTATGGTGACGGTTAATAAAATGTTTAAAGGTGGGGATGAGAGGCCACTGTGGTTGTGGTGTTTTGTCTCGTTCTCGCCGCCTAGGTGCGAGTTCTTTACCTCTTGAACCAAGACTGAGCGTGCAACCATGCGTGAGGCCTATGCATTGCAGGAACCCTCATAGACTAAATAACTCGGCGGGGCTAGCCAGGGTCCTCTAGTTCGGGCTTCCATTTGCGCGTGCGTGATGATGGTGGTATGAACTGGGATGAGGATGGTGGTGTTAGGAAAATGAGTGGCCGTGGGGCGGGGTGTTGTGATCCTGGCAGTCCTACCGCCACTGATGATCCTGGAAAGTCCTTAACGAGGGAGAAGTCGACACCGCTCCCACCCAGCCGGCTTTCCAAGGAAGAGAGCTAATGCAGGTAATGGGCCGGACGGTACGCGTGGCAAACATTTGTACACCCCTGCAGGGTTAAATCTTTTCGAAAAGCCGTGTCCACGGTTATGGACGAACTTGGGAAGTGAAGGTAAGATCATAGAATAACTTTAACGGAATGATTAAAAACTGGGTACTAGAGGTACCACTCAAAATGCAAGGTGAGCTTCCTCGAGGGTGATTCGGGGAGGTGCCTTTGATGAACAGGTACAGTGGTTGATGTTGAGAAAGGTGATGAAAGAAAGAGTACTTCTTACCTCTTTTGAAAATACTCTGAATAGTCGATGCCTTGAGTTATGTTTTCATAAATAAAATCAGCTTTATGCAAAACAGCCATAACTTTGAAAGCCTCATCGAGCTAAAGCTCTTAATCTTGCGAGTTCGTCGAACTCAACGTCGTTTGTTTTGTTTCAGAGGAGGACTTCACCGACCTCGAAGGTGGGTTCTTTGTGGACGTCGACGAGTAGTCTGGGGTTCCCAGGTGGCAGCTTGGGACATCCCGGAACAGCTGGCGTGTGATGTTTATCTGTAGGCCTCTTAGGCCATATTTGGATCTTGTTGTTTAGAACAACCTAATTTGCTTCCGCTTGTTGTAATGTTGGGTCTGTGACCTCTGGTTGTCATTTGCTATCTTTCTCTATTATAAGAGTTGAACTATATGATTTGTGTCGTAGAGTCTGTGATGTGCCAGTTGTTCCACAAGTCTTGATCTCTCTATTATGCATTGAGGGTTGTGCCTGTGTTAAGGCATCAATCGGGGTGTTGCGTTGCCGATGATCCATTCCGAGCAACGCCTGCCAAAGGTTTTGGCCGGGGATTGGTAAACCCGTAACCTCCGGTTGTATCGCTTAACCGGTGACACACAGCATCACTGTATAACAGTCGGGTCGGGGCGCCACAAGTTGGTATCAGAGCAGTACTGCCTGTAGGAAACCCTTCTACTGGTCGATGTTGAGTCTAGTGTTTGTGAAAATATTTTTAACCTAAAAATGAGTTGTGAAAACCATCTTAGGATTCTTTTTACTCCTTATCTGGTTACCCTCTAATCTCGGAGCAATCTTACCTCGATTTGAGTTAAAGGTTTTACTTCTCATCTGTTACTTCAAAATGATTAAAACGGGGTGGGTTCGACCTTTAGTGTTATGTGTCACGTTGCTCCCGCTGCGTTGCAATCCCAAATCAACTCAGATGTTTCTACCAATCAATCATTTGATCCTTTCTTTGGGTTTTAACCCACGGACTTGAACATAAGGTCCCGGATTGTGTCAACTAGAGTGTGTTAAGTTGTGATTTCTTAACTCTCACTAGTAGCACATGATGCTGATCTTTGACCCAAGTTCTATCTTGTTGTTTTCCTTCTCGCAAAGTATTATCGTCCCTAGTCTGTGTACTTGAGTAGACGCTAATGCTATTGTTCGACCATTCGGAGAAAGATACTAACTGTGTCATTGTCAAATCTCCAGAATGGCTCGAGGAGGTCGTGGAGGCCGTGGTGGTCGCGGTAACCACAATGATGATGAGGATGATCTGCCGCCACCACCCTCGATGGCTGAGGTCTTGATGGCCATTGAGGAGAACCGTGGGCGCAATGAGCGCTTGCTGACAGTTGGTGCAGCAGAATGCACGGAGGAACGAGTGCAACACTCTCACTGAGTTCCTGCGTTCCCAGCCACCCACTTTGCTGATGCTAAGGAGCCACTGGAAGCTGATGATTGGCTTCGTGCTTTGGAGCGCAAGTTCTCCGCGCTTCATGTCCCATTGGCGGAGCAAGTCAACTTTGCCACCTATCTCTTGGTTGGTGCTGCTGGCTGTTGGTGGGAAGCCATGTGGCTTTGTTTCCAGCCAACCATGTCTTCACCTGGGCTGATTTCCGCACTGCCTTCCGTGCGGAGTACATTCCCAGCCGATCATGGACTTGAAGAGGAGGGAGTTCCTGGATTTGCAACAGGGACGGATGGACCTCCGCACTTATGGTCGTGAGTTCAACCATCTTCTCGTTACGCCCCAAGGGACGTGACCAATGATGCTGACAAGCAAGAGCTGTTCCGCAAGGGTCTGAATCCGCAGCTCCGCTATGAGCTATTGCCCTTCAGGTTCCAGACCTATCAGGAGCTGTTCAACCAGGCTTTCACTCTTGAGCAAGGAAGAAAGGAACTTGAAGCTTCCAAGAGGCCCGCACATGGGGACCACCAGAGTTCCTCGGGTTCTGAGAGCAAGAAGCGCAGGGTGTTTGTCCCTACAGCGCCGTACCTCGTGCTCCATTCATGCCGAGAGCAGCAGGATATAGGCCACCTCCTCCGCGCCCCACTACTTCGACACTTGGGATAGGCGGAAGTGGGTACCGTCCTATGCTACCTGCTCCACCTGGACTCACTTGCTACACCTGTGGCCAGGCTGGTCACTACTCCAGGGAGTGCCCCCAGAAGGCACCTCTCGCGATAACTCCTGCACGAGCCCCTGCCACTCCAACTGGCAAGGCTGGACCTATTGTGCGTGGTCGCCTGAACCACATCTCTGCTGAAGAAGCTGAAGAGACCCCGGCGTTCTCATGGGTGAGTTACGAATCAACGGCAATACAGCTACAGTTTTGTTTGACTCTGGAGCATCGCATTCATTCATATCCATAGCGTTTGCAAAAGACCACAAAATACCGTTCGAGAAAATGAGCCGTCCCTTGGTGATCGCCACTCCTGGCTCCAAATGGCAAACCGATGGGGTTACTCCTGAGGTCCAGATTAATATAGGTTCCTTGTCTTTTCCTTATGCCTTGGTAGCTCTGAAGTCCAAAGGCATTGATGTCATACTGGGCATGAACTGGCTAGCCAAATACCAGGCTAATCTCGACTGTGCGCCAAGACCATTACGTGACCGCTCCTTCCGGTGACATTGTGAAGTATTGGCCTGCAACATCAATACCTCCGTCCGCCATCGTACCCCTCACCTGAGATCTCCTTTGCTTTATGGAAGGCGAATCCCCTCCTGAAATCCAGGACATACACGTGGTGTGTGACTTCCCGGATGTGTTCCCGGAAGAGTTGCCTGGCATGCCTCCTGACCGAAGTGTGGAGTTTGTCATAGAGCTACTTCCCGGTACCGCTCCAATTTCCAAGAAGCCCTACCGTATGCCGGTGGAAGAGTTGGCTCTGTTGAAAGAGCAAATTGATCAGCTGTTAGCAAGGAGTTCATCCAGCCTAGCAGTTCACCTTGGGGTTGTCCGGTACTCTTTGTCAAGAAGAGGGATTCTACCGTGCCTCGTCTAGTCTCTGACTATCGACCGTTGAATGCGGTGACAATCAAGAACAAGTATCCTATTCCTCGCATCAATGATCTGTTGGATCAGTTAGCTGGTGCAACGGTATTCTCCAAGATGGATCTGAGGTCAGGCTACCATCAGATAAAAATCAGAAAGGAGGATATTCCAAAGACGGCATTTGTTACTCGTTATGGCTCATATGAGTATACCGTCATGTCCTTTGGTCTCACAAATGCCCAGCTACTTTCATGAGGCTCATGAACTCTGTCTTCATGGATTATCTTGACAAGTTTGTCGTCATTTACATTGATGACATCTCATCTATTCCAAAACCAATGAAGAGCATGAGGAACATCTTCGTTTGGTTCTGACAAGACTTCGAGAACACCGCCTCTATGCCAAGTTCTCCAAGTGTGAGTTTTGGTTGGATAATCTCATCTTCCTTGGTCATGTGATATCCGCTAATGGTGTGGCTGTCATTCCTGACAAGATTCAGTCCATTCTGGATTGGAAAACTCCAATGTCAGTCAAGGACATTCGTAGCTTTCTCGGATTGGCGGGTTACTACCGCCGATTCATCGAAGGTTTCTCCAAGATAGCCAAGGCCTGACTGACCTTCTCAAGAAGGATAAAAAGTTTGTATGGTCGGCCGAAGCTGAAGAGAGTTTCAAACACTGAAAGCCAAGCTCACGTCCGCTCCTGTGCTTGTCCTGCCGGACACAGCAAGGATTTCGTCGTCTTCTGTGACGCCTCTCTACAAGGTTTGGGCTGTGTGCTAATGCAAGATGGCCATGTGGTGGCTATGCTTCTCGCCAACTTAAGCCGCATGAGCTCAACTACCCAACTCATGATCTAGAACTTGCCGCGTGGTCTATGCTTTGAAGCAATGGAGACCATACCTGTTTGGTAACCGTTGCGAGATCTTCTCGGATCACAAGAGTCTGAAGTACCTCTTCACCCAGCCGGATTTAAATCTCAGGCAAAGGCGTTGGTTGGAGTTAATCACGGACTATAATGTGAGTCTGAACTATCAACCCGGCAAAGCAAACGTCGTGGCTGACGCGCTAAGTCGGAAGTCCTATTGCAACAATCTGATGATTGAGAAGGCCCAACCTGCCTCATGAAGAGTTCTCCGTTTGAACTTAGAAATGTTCCCTCCGGCTACCTTGCAAATCTGGAGATCAAATCTACTCTTGTAGACCAGATTAAGGATGCTCAAACTCGTGACAAGGGTATTCTAAAATCAAGGAAACATTGCTAGCGGGAAGGCAAATGTTTTCTGTCAATGAATCCGGAGTTGTTTATTTTGGTGACCGCTTGGTAGTGCCAAAGAAACGAAAATTGAGGGAGTGATCCTCCAAGAAGCTCATGAATCTCCTCTCTCTATTCATCCCGGTAGTACCAAGATGTACCAAGACCTTCGACCACAATTCTGGTGGACTCGTATGAAACGAGAAATTGCCAAGTATGTTGCTGAATGCGACACATGTCGACGGGTAAAGGCTGAACATCAAAGACCTGCCGGCACTCTTCGCCCTATTGCAGTCCCGAGTGGAAATGGGATGAAATTGGTATGGACTTCATCACCGGGTTTCCCCGATCTCAAAAGGGCAACAATGCAATCTGGGTAATCATTGATCGTCTTTCCAAGGTTGCTCACTTCCTACCAGTCCGTGATGATATACGGCAAGTCAACTTGCTGACTTATATTTGGCTCGTATTGTTCCATTGCATGGGGTCCCTCTGAGGATCATATCGGACCGTGGAAGTATCTTTGTCTCCAAGTTTTGGCAGAGTTTCCAAACTGCTATGGGGTCCCGTCTCAACTTCAGTACCGCCTACCATCCTCAAACTGATGGTCAGACCGAAAGAGTGAACCAAGTTTGGAAGACATGCTTCGGGCATGTGTATCTCTTTTGGCAAGGGTTGGGAAAAGTATCTCCCTTTCGCGGAGTTCTCCTACAACAATAGCTATCAAGCTAGTCTGGGCATGGCTCCATTCGAGGCTCTATATGGAAGAAAATGCCGCACTCCTCTGAATTGGTCCGAGACCGGAGAGAGCACTCTTTGGTCCTGATGTGATCAATGAAGCTGAGGAGAAGGTTCGAATCATAAGAGAGAATCTGAAGATTGCTCAGTCTAGGCAGAAGAGCTACTATGATAAGCACCATCAGGAAATTCACTATGAAATTGGTGATAAAGCTTATCTCCGTGTCTCTCCCCTTCGTGGCGTTCGCCGCTTCGGAATCAAAGGGAAATTGGCCCTCGCTATGTTGGTCCTTTCACCGTTCTAGAAAAGCGAGGAGATCTTTCTTATAAGTTGGAGTTACCGGTCAAATTCCCAAATGTACATGATGTGTTTCATGTCTCCCAACTTCGCCGGTGTTTAAGATCCTATCCATGGGGTCAATCATGAAGAGCTAGATCTACAAGAAGACCTCACTTATCGTGAGCATCCTATCCGTGTCCTGGATGAAGCCGAAAGAAAGACCCGGAACAAGACTACCAAGTTCCTCAAAGTTCAATGGTCTCACCATTCCGAGGAAGAAGCAACTTGGGAACGAGAGTCTAGTCTTCGTGAGGAGTATCCCGACTTCTTCTCGCATCTTAGAATCTCGGGACGAGATTCCTGTAAGGAGGGTAGAGTTGTAACAGCCCAAAACTGAGAACCTAAAAACCTGTGTAATTTTTCCACTTTTGTGATAATTGCATCATGGCATCCATGCATAAACATGTCTCTCTTGAGTTAATACAACTTTGATATCGGAAGGTTATTGAGTTGCTAAAACAAAATGCCCGAAGTGCTAGAACAAAACTTCCACACAATGATGGCACTCAAAGTTGCAAAACAAAATTACTTTGACATCCCCTATCTGTCAAGGAAGTTCCAAGAGCTCCAAAATAATATTTTGCGTTTGCTCCAAATTGTTAAAGGAGCAACCTCGTTGAATTTAGCAAAATGCCCTATTTTGAACCTATGAACAAATGCTGTCAAAAACTTTTTATTTTGGCTATGCCAATTTTTGTGGTGCCTCTACATGTTATTGGGAGGCTACCCAAATTTTTGCAGATTTTTATAAAATGTTTTGGTGCCCTAATAAAATTCAGGAACTGAAAGAGAAGAAAAGACCCAGGCGGAGGTAGTACCGCTGGGTTAAGCGGTACCACCGCCCGAGAGCTGCCGCCACCGCTACCGCAGCCGCTACCGCCAGAATCGGCGTCCGACGCGCTTGACCGGTACCAACTGGTACCGCTGCCGGTACCGCCGCCGGTACCGCCGAGGTGGGAAGAGCGAAAACATAACGCACCAGCGGTACCACCGCTGGGTTAAGCGGTAGTACCGCCGCTGCGGGATTTCTCAGCACGGCTTCGGGGCTGCCCACTCTCCCCATGCCCCATCCCTTCACTTGCTCCTCTTCCTCTCTCTCTCTTTCTTCCCCACAAGCTCCAAACCAAGCCCGCCATGGCCGAGCTCGCCGCCGGAGATTGAGCTAGGCCCGAGCAAATCGAAGACCATAGGAAGTTGCACCTCGACGTCCTCTACCATTCCACCGAAGGAATCAAGCCAAGGCGTTGTACATTGCCCGGATTCGCGTTCTTCGTCCGTGACGTGCGCCGCACTCCAAGCAAGTCGACGACGACTCCGACCTTCCCTTCCTTCGGCAAGCCTACCCACGAGTTTAGGGTGAGCATGTGAACCTTCCCATTCTACTCCCTCGCTCCCTCTTGCTCTCTAGCTCAAATGCACCGAAGCTCGCCGTTGCACTGCTCGTGCGTGTGCATCGGATAATCCGAGTTCAACTCTATCGGATAATCCGCTTGACCTGTTCTGACTTTAACACAAACCTGTTCTTCCCAATCTTTGTAATCCGGTTACAAGTATGTTTAATCTTCCCCCCCCCCCCCCCCCCAAACCATGCATCTTCACATGTTCATGCATATTTGAGCCACCTCTTGGTAATGTGATAATGGATGAACAATGTGGTCATTAAGCTAAATATGGGGTTGCTTCCAAATAATTGCACTAATTATTTGGCGCTCCATTTAATTTTGCTAGATAAACTAAATGGTGCCATCTTCGCATAAACTTGTCATGTCATCATATGGTGGTGCATTGCATGGTACACAGGTGTGGTGTTTGATTTTTTTTTCCGTTGTATGCTTCGATAGATCCAGCAGACGGGGTTCCACCTCAATACCCCGTCGAGCCGTACTACCAGCACCTTGAGCAAGGCAAGCGTAATCCCCCCTCTGAGCATGTCTTACCCTATTTTCCGCAAATATTTTCTCCACTATAATATTGCATGCGGTTCCAAATGTCAATTTGATTGGATTAGAGTATCCTATAGTTGCATTAAGTTCCTTATGCCATTTACCTGTTTCCCTCCTATATCCATAGGTTTGTGTTGTTGGCCGAGCTACTTATAAATGCTATGTGATGCTTAGCCATGCCTAGCGATATGCATAGCTATACGATGGATATATGTGTTGTTGGAACCAGGTGTGAAATGTTGAGATGATGGTGGAGATTTATGGTGACGGTTAATAAAATGTTTAAAGGTGGGGATGAGAGGCCACTGTGGTTGTGGTGTTTTGTCTCGTTCTCGCCGCCTAGGTGCGAGTTCTTTACCTCTTGAACCAAGACTGAGCGTGCAACCATGCGTGAGGCCTATGCTTTTGCAGGAACCCTCATAGACTAAATAACTCAGGCGGGGCTAGCCAGGGTCCTCTAGTTCGGGCTTCCATTTGCGCGTGCGTGATGATGGTGGTATGAACTGGGATGAGGATGGTGGTGTTAGGAAAATAAGTGGCCGTGGGGCGGGGTGTTGTGATCCTGGCAGTCCTACCGCCACTGATGATCCTGGAATGTCCTTAACGAGGGAGAAGTCGACACCGCTCCCACCCAGCCGGCTTTCCAAGGAAGAGAGCTAATGATCAGGTAATGGGCCGGACGGTACGCGTGGCAAACATTTGTACACCCCTGCATGGTTAAATCTTTTCGAAAAGCCGTGTCCACGGTTTTGGACGAACTTGGGAAGTGAAGGTAAGATCATAGAATAACTTTAACGGAATGATTAAAAACTGGGTACTAGAGGTACCACTCACAAATGCAAGGTGAGCTTCCTCGAGGGTGATTCGGGGAGGTGCCTTTGATGAACAGGTACAGTGGTTGATGTTGAGAAAGGTGATGAAAGAAAAGAGTACTTCTTACCTCTTTTGAAAATAGTCTGAATAGTTGATGCCTTTGAGTTATGTTTTCATAAATAAAATCAGCTTTATGCAAAACAACCTTATAACTTTGAAAGCCTCATCGAGCATATATTAGCTCTTAATCTTGCGAGTTCGTCGAACTCAACGTCGTTTGTTTTGTTTCAGAGGAGGACTTCACCGACCTCGAAGGTGGGTTCTTTGTGGACGTCGACGAGTAGTCTGGGGTTCCCAGGTGGCAGCTTGGGACATCCTGGAACAGCTGGCGTTGTGATGTTTATCTGTAGGCCTCGTAGGCCATATGTTGGTTCTTGTTGTTTAGAACAACCTAATTCGCTTCCGCTTGTTGTAATGTTGGGTCAATGACCTCTGGTTGTCATTTGCTATCTTTCTCTATTATAAGAGTTGAACTATAATGATTTGTGTCGTAGAGTCTGTGATGTGCCAGTTGTTCCACAAGTCTTGATCTCTCTATTATACATTGAGGGTTGTGCCTGTGTTAGGGCATCAATCGGGGTGTTGTGTTGCCGATGATCCATTCCGAGCAACACCTGCCAAAGGTTTTGGCCGGGGATTGGTAAACCCGTAACCTCCGGTTGTATCGCTTAACCGGTGACACACAGCATCACTGTATAACAGTCGGGTCGGGGCGCCACAGCCATGCGCCACAGAATATATTCAGTGGCGCACCACCACAGAATTCTGCCACTTTCTGTGGCGCATCCTTTGGCAATGCGCCACTGAATGATAGTTTTCTGTGGCACATGCAGCCACAGAAATATGGTGGGGCCCGCCACCAATGATTGGCTTTCAATTTTCTGTGACTTTCTGTGGCGCAACTGACCACATGCGTCACAGAATTGTGACTTTTCTGTGGCGCATATGGCCACATGAGCCACATAAATGTGGCTTTTCTGTACCGCATATGGGCAGATGCGCCACAGAAAGGTTTGAAATCAGATCCCCCGTGGATCGCCTTTTCAGGTTTGCAAATTCCAAAATAAAATGATAAAATCTTCAATAAATAAAATCATTTGAGATATAGTTAGGTTTTAGTGTCTAGTTGGTTTAGAAATTTTTAAATATGAATTTTGACCTTTTTTACAGAAAATAGAAAAAAAAAATTAGAACAACCATAACTTTTGCGTACGGCGTCGAAAAAATGCGTTTAATATATAAAAAATAGAGAAAAAGTGGAGCTCGATTTCATCGGGTTTACCTGGTGAACTTTTCTCAGGTCCTCGAAATTCCAAAAGGAAAAAAGTTATTTCAAAAATAAGATTTTTTTCTACAAAATCAAAAAAATTGGGGAAGAAATTCTGTGGCGCATATCTACATATGCGCCACAGAATTGTTGGGCGGTATTCGAATTTTGAATCCCGCCGACGCCCTCCTTCTCCCTCTCTTTTCTCCTTCTCTCCTCTCTTTTACTCCTCTCCTCCACTTCTCCTCTCCCCTTCTCCTCCCTCCTCCTTCTCAACTCATAGTTACCCTTCTCCTCCTCCTCCACCTCCACCTCCAGTGACCTCCTCCACCACCCCGGCGACCTCGTCCTCCTCAACCACCTCCGGCGACCTCCTCCACCACCTCCGGCGACCTCCTCATCCCCCTCCACCACCTCCGGCGACAACCTCCTCCTCCTCCACCATCTCCGGTGACCCCCATCCTCCACCCACCCACCTCCGGTGACCCCCTCCTCCACCCACCTCCGGCCAAACCACCTAGGGCCATGGCCACGGGCACCACGGCCTCTGACAAGCTCCGACGAAATTCCGGCGGCCGCTAGATCCAGATCAAGATCTGGCCGCCTTTTTTTAAATTAAAAAAAACAATTTTGTGGCGCATGTCTACGGGATGCGCCATTGAAATCTTTCTACGGCGCATGGTGGTGGGTGCGCCACAGAATTGTGGTCTTTCTGTGGCGCATATGCCCGTGCGCCACAGAATTGAAATTTAGTGGCGAGGTATCTGTGGCGCACCGCCCATGCGCCACAGAATACCAAAAGTGGTGCGCCACCAATAGCCTTTTCCCTACTAGTGTACGCGGAAAAAACTACAGGTAGTGCGGGCACCTGCGCTATCAGTAGCACGCTACAACTAAAATATAGTGGTAGCGTGGGTACCGGCACGTGCTACCATTAACACATTTATGGTACCGCGTCTGTATACTGCTCTACCACTAACTTACTTGTGGTGTGTGTGCCGTAACGCACTACCACTAACGTAGCTACTTGTAGCGTGGGCCACACGCTACTAGTTTGACGATCCACAGATAGGGCGGGCCACGCGCTAATAGTTTGACGATCCACACACTACTAATATTATTTTTTGCATTATTTTTTGCTTATTTATCTAGTATTTATAGAGTATTTGTACATGTACTAGCAATATGCCCGTGCGATTGCAACGGGAGAGGAAAAATCAACTTAGAACTATTTAGTTTGTTAAACTCGCTTGGTTTTCCTTTTTGCGCTGCTCTGCTTTGGAAAAATAGCTTTAGCTGAGCCATAATCATATCATCATATGTGCAGACTACAGACTACTCGTAGCGAGCGGCAAAAACAATCATTTGCCTGCAAAGCGGTAAACAATATTCTCTTTCTATTCTCTCACGAGATACCAAATGGGAGTGCGATGCTCATGAATCACCAAAGCTGGGGAGCCGATGCTCTTGGCGAGTTTTACTAAGGTACGTGTGTCAGAGCCGCCGATCTTCAGACTTCCACAGGCGAACTCCCCGTCCATGCTGCAGAGCATCCTGCCCAGTCCACGCGATCCCGCATTGTGCGTATAAATTGATCAGCGTGGGCAGGACGTACTCGTGCTCCACGCCCACGGCACTGACCACCAAGCTGTGCGCCTCCTCCCTGGCCAGTATGGCGGCGCACACCCGCCCTCCTCCAGTATCTGCAAGAACACCCATGTCGCATCGTCGGCAGAGCCAGCGGAGCGAGCGTACCCGCGCAGCCAGGGCAGCGTGTTGGGGCATTTGATCGGGACGTCCAGTACCAGTCGACTCGCCGCGGCCTCCCTCGTATTCGAGCAGGTGATGTGCGACTTGATCTGGAGCGTGTAGATTATATGGTACGCAGCCGTGAGATTGCATATGGTGGAGTCTGGTTCGAATCCGGTACGACGGAACCGTTTCTCTGACTTACCAGAGGGCTCTCTCTCTGTTTCTCCACCGAGAACAGCAAAAGCTGGATCAAATCGATGGATGAAAACGGAGCGAGCCGGGGCAGACGGCAACGGATGAGACTGGGCGCGAGCTTGTCCAATCGATTCAGCTCGCTTGCTTTGGTGCAGAGCGGCGTCTGCGAGAGAGCCGTCGGTGCAGGGCTGCTGTCTATGGTCTGGTGAAGTACATCCATTCACATGCCGCGGTGTGACGTCGCCCGGCCATGGCTTGGGCGCTAGGTGTGAGAGGACCAGTGGCGCGCTAGGTGTGAGAGGACCAGTGGCCGCCGTTCCACCCGTCGTCAACAATGGCGGAGACTTCTATTCCCATCGCCACCCGCAGAAGAGCCGCAATAGAGCAGAGCCATGGCGATGGCGTCCTTCTCCGTACACCTCCTCGCCGCCGCCGTCGAGGTCTCTCTCCCTCCGCACCTGCTTCCGCTGGTACCTCTGGTCTCGTGCAGAGCAGTTCTACTCGGGAGGAGGGGGTCGCTCGGGAAGAGGAGAAAAAAACTCTGAACCATTTTTTTGACTTACCAATGCCATTGGTGGGTAAATTATCTACAACCGGCAGCGGTAATATTGGAAATTGAAAATAACGTACCAACCATCAACTTAAGCCGTATTATATAGTAGAGATTTATGTAGTCAAACATGTATATAGATTGCCAGAAAAATAGTATTAACAAATTCTTAACATTAGAACCCAAATAGTGATAGAAGGTGACCAAATTATTACAAGCTAGTCTCGAACTACAAAAGTTGGGGCACTTAACAACGCAAAGCAAACATAGTACTAGAGGCAATTTATTGACAATCTCAATGAACTGGCCATCGACTTAGAGGTAGTTGATCACAAAAATCATGTCCTAAGTTGTCACTATTTCTCATGGTGATAAGGATAGCTTGGCCAACCTATAAATCTCTGGCCAAATGGAACTCCCTCCACGCTTGTGATTCAAAGATGATGCTTCTGTCAGTATCCGTAGCACCACATGAAACAATAAAAGAACTATGTCACCTAGCCGCCTGAAATGCATGATGAAATGAGAAAACATAGAAAGATGAGAGATTTTAGAAACACACCAAAACTTGTTGTCCACTAATATTGGAGACATTTGTGTTTGTCAGGCAGTGCATGAAAGGCACCCACACGTAGCTACCTCTGGGTGGTAGTCTTTGAAGGAGACGCGCCTTCTCATGCTCCTTCAGGTTAGCTCTTTGGGCGATGACTACATCCTGGAATGGGTCATCCTCCTCGCCACTCATGTCATCCTCCTCGACACTCATGTCATCCTCCTCAACACTCACGGCATTCTTGGAATCATAGTTGCCACAGTCCATCATGTAGACAATGATGATCCGAGGTTGTCGTCCTGCCATAGAAAAATGAATTATATCACCTCCACTTAGATTTTTCGTGGCGATGAGTTCCGCCAATCGTTCCGCGTAGAATTGGGTCTTCTTTGTTTATTTCTTCACACTCTTATCTTATAGATGTCCCATAAATATCAAATGCACGATGTTCATGACTAGCTCGTTGAACTCCAACTGTATATTGCATGGTACAACCTATGGAACAAAACCAAAAAGAAAAATACGTTAGGTAGATAGAAAAATGAAAACACAAGTAACAAGTCTATGATAAGGAATTGATAGTTAATTACCAATGAATCAAGTTGACCCTCGTGCAGCTGAATACTGAACGAGGACCCAGTGAACAGGTCATCAGCGCACCGGGAGTAGCATACTTTGCACACCATATCCTATTACACCTTAGTACACATGCATATTTAACACCACGATAATTAACAATCCGTATTAAACGAACAATAAATTATGCAGTTCATCTTAAAGGAACATTATGATAAAAATCCATCTCAAACTAACACACAATTATCTAATGCATCTTAAAGGAACATCACGATAAACATGCATCTTAAAGTAAAATAAAATCATCTAGCGCGTCTAAATAAAAAACTCTGTGATCAGAATTGGAACTAAGGTAACAATGGATCCAATTGCATAATGAAACCAAGCCTTCTTATCAGTGGCATATCTTCTAATCTTTCTAATCTTCAACCGGGTTGCATCCATCTTGATCTTGTGATCATGAAAGATATCGGCAACATACAACTCCAATCCCATGTTCTCTTCTTCAAGTTTCTTCACCTTTTCTTTCAATTCCCGATTTTCCTTTTCAATAATATCTAACCTCTCCACAACAATTTTCAAATTGGTTTTCACATCCGGTTCACCTATGGAATCCTAACAAAAAAAGTCTATGTCAACTTTTATCAACATAATTTTTTGGACAAACAAAATAAAAGTAATAGTTTTAAAAATAATATATCGTATCCAATTCATCGAAGGTAGGGTAGCCGGCGGAATTTAAAACCATCATGAACGGGCACTATATATCAAACAACGCAATTTAAATTAAGTCATGAACTTAATTTCATATTAAAGGAACATCACGATAAAAATCATATATATTAAAATTGAAACAGTCTAAACATCGTATCTAAAGAGAACTCGAGTACGATAAGTTGCATTTTATGCATGAACCACCGCTATAATACATTAAACAGTCTAAACTCCACTACGAGAAGTCCAAACATCAAACTCTAAACCACCACTCTATGGGGTCGGTGGCAAACGACCCGCGGCCACCTCCCTCTCTGCCCACCGCTCTAGCTGATCCCAGAACCTGGGATCGTCTGGGTCGTCAGTCTCCTCCTCGTCTACTCAGACAGCGCAGAAGGAAGGACCGGCGTCGCCGTGGGACGGTGAAAGGGCATGTGTTGCCCCATGTGTGGTTTTGGTAATTAATGACAATCCCTATGGACTAATGTTTGCATTGAGCTATCTTTATAGATCTTGTCCATGAAGAAGATTGGAGTTCATGTGTTGGACTCTAGAAGATTATATGTTGACCAAGATTCTATCCAAGGGTTTATATAAAGAATGGTCGTCTAGAGTTGAGCTTATTGCAAGCATGGCTTGGAAAAGAAGATTGAGTGAACATTCATGTTTATCTCCAAGCCATCATCTATATCAAGATAAGAAGACAAAATGCAAGTGGATACATGAAGACGGAGCTAAGCGAGGCTCTCCCATAATGGTGTATGGGGGAGTATTTGGAGAAGTCTTCATCAAGCATGTGCTAGCAAAGCGCAATCAAGAAAGGTGGTCCACTTGAAGAGATCAAGATCGTCATCATCTAGCCCAAGTGGAATGCGCAAGGCAAAGGTATGATCTTGATAGGGTTTCTATTTTACCGGTCTCATGTTGTTAGTGGGAGACCGGGTTATAGGATAGACGGCGTACTATCAAGAGGGGCTCTCAAGTGAGTAACTTGATCGCATCTTTGTGGAGAGCTCAAACCTTTGCATACTTGGCATTATCATCTTTCTTGGTTCTTATTTGGCTTTTATCCATGTGAGGATTTAGAGCTTGTGTTCTTCTCCATACCAAGCTCTAGTTCATCAAAAACGGATGTCATGAATATCTTGTTGCGTTTTTGATGTTGGAGGTTTTACCGGTGCGTCTTTTCTAAGAGAGATCAAACTCTCTCCTTATGGTCTCCTTCTCACATGATGGACTATGATGTTTCTATGCATGATCTTGTTGAGCTCCTCGTTGCGAATCCAACAAACCCAAGATCATAGAAATCGGAGTCCGGATGGAAAACTTGTTGTGTTTTCGTGTTGGAAATATTATCGGTTTATCCAGGAGGAAAGTTCCACACCTTCCCATGTGTGTAACTTTACTCTATTTATGAATCTTAATATTTCACCTGATTTGGAGTTCGAACGAGAAAGTTATTGCATTTCAGGTTTTCGGAGTTGCTGCAGGAAATCCAGGCCGGAGTTTCCGGTGCCCCTAGACCGGAGTCTCCGGTGTTTCACACCAGAGTCTCCGCTCTCGGGGGACCGGAGTCTCCGGCTTGCCGGTTTGGCATTCGTGCCTCCATCGACGGCAGGCACGGCATTGGGGCCGGAGTTGGTCCGGAGTTCCTCCGGAGTCTCTGCTTGTCCGGAGTCTCCGCATCTCTGGACCAAAGTCTCCGGCCCATCTGTCTTTGCTGAGGAGTTGGTCCGGAGTCTCTGGCTGGGTCGGAGTCTCCGGACTAAGTTTTCCTGCAATGGCTCTTTTTCTGGGGACCTATAAAAAGGCCCCCCTTCTTCCCCAAAGGATAAGCTTCTTCCAAGCACGTTTTTCCTCTTCTCTCACCTCCATTGTTGACCTTGGAAAGCTTGCCCCTCTCCTAATTCCTCCCATGATTCTTGCATATCTTTGAGGGTTTTGAGAGAGCAGATCTAGATCTATATTTCCACCAATCCATCTCTCCTCTAAGTGAGGGGAACCTAGTGGATCTAGATGTTGAAGTTCTTGTGTGGTTCTCTTCTTTGTTCTTCCTCTCTTCTCCCCCCATAAGCATTAGTTGCTTTTGGTGGGATTTGAGAGTGAAGGACTTGAGCACTTCTTGTGTTCTTCCCATTGCTTTTGTACATCGGTTTGTGCTCTCCACGAGGATTCGTGGAAGTAAAAGTTCGTGAGCTTGTTACTCTTGGGTCTTTGGACCCTAGACGCCTTTTGTGGCGGTGGAGGCCTTTTGTGGCCACTTGGGAGCTCCCAATCCTTTTGTGGGTTGTGCCTCAAGATTGTTGTAAGGGACTCGATTTCCGCCCAAAAGGAAATCAGTAGTGGAAGGTGAACCGAACTTTTGTGCGAGGTTCATCGGAGAATAGGGTGAGGTCATTTGTGGCATCTTGAGTTTGAAACTCACACCCCTCCAACGAGACGTACTCCCCTCGGGAATACATCGTCATCTCCGCGTGCCTCGGTTATTTCTATACCCGAGCTCTTTACTTATGCACTTTACATTGTGATAGCCTTCGTGCTTGAAGTACTATATCTTGCTATCGCCTTGTTGCTTGTCTTGCTTAGCATAAGTCGTTGGTGCACATAGGTGACCTAGTTTATTTAGGTTGTTGGCTTGTTAATTTAAACACCTAGTTTTATTCCGCAATTATCAAGACTAAACCGGAAAAGTTTTAAATCGCCTATTCACCCCCCTCTAGGCGACATCCTTGTCCTGTCAAACGGGCCCGCACGGTGCGAAGGGCTGACGGCGTGCGAAGGGGCTGCGCCGGGTGACCCGAACACGTCTAGCTGGTACGCCATCACATCTGGTTGCTTCATGTAGTGTCTCACCAACGGGTCCTTCTCGGGGCGGGCTCGGCTCCGTGCGATTTGCTACTCGGCCATACGGTGCTCCCTCTCCTCGGCCCCCGTGGCGCATCTAATTCTCGGTGGCGCGAGTTGGGCCACACGGTGGCGATTCACAGGGAAGTTGAGACGCCCAATTGCAATTACCATCCCCATGCTTTTGGATTGCAAAGTAGTCATAGACGCGCGCCGCCTGCTCCATGGTCGGCCAGCTGCCAACCTAGCGCTTAATCCTACCAATGTTGAGCTTGGCTCCATACGTGGCTGTCCCATCAACCCTTTCCCCCCGCCTCACACCGGTATACCTTATATTGTGAGAAAACTAAAATGCAAGAAAAACTACTCAGTAATTAGTTATAATTTACGGAAAAACTCAAAGTAGTCTAGGTTTTGCCAGAATATTGATTAATTTCTGTTCCGCCAAATTTTTGGCACTCGATATTTCTTATTTTTAGTAAATGCCATGACAATGTGTCTAGATCTTTCCTGGTAATCTTCTTTCCAGGGAAAATGTTCTGTTGTTTTTTGAGGACGCATCACTTTGTAGGGGATGTGTTTTGTATATATTCCATCTACGTCTATTGATTTTACATTATTATGTATATATGTGATTTATGTCTAATTAAGGGGCAGGCAGACTGCCGGCAAAGTGAAAACAGCCGGCAAGGACTTTTGCCGACATGACTATAAAGCGCATGCTAGTCTGCTGGGAAAGAACATTTGCCGGCAGTTTCATTGCCCTCTATAGTGACTTTGGCGGCAGCAGAGGTACATTTGGTCCATGTTGTAGTGCAAGTCGTATGCATGTTTGTGAGTATGTTGTAGTTTTTTTTTTTTTGTCCTTTTTTTTTAGATTGCTACAACTAAAGTGGAATGTCGCGGATGTGGTCAAAGCCTCTCGGAGGTAGAAAGCCAAGCTGTATAGGTCTTGGCCTTTAAACCGCATTTTTGGTCGGTATGCATTTAGCTCCGGACTTCTTTTTTGTTCTAGAGCTCATGGTGGAAGCTGGAAAAAACATAATAAATCGTGTGGCATATTAATTTTTTGCTAGATATATACTAACAAGATAAGATGTATACACATTTGATAGAAAAGAGCATTGTAGTGGGAATATATAACTAGTACTACGAGAACTTGCCTGTGGCAAGATGGTTAGGAGGGTGGTTATACTCTCAGCCCACCAAAGTTTAAACCTCAGGTTTGACGTTGGTGTTTCTCATTTAAGGCGGAATATTCTTCAGTGGGAGGCGACGTTCCCGTCGACAGCGAGGCGCCCCTGGTGACTTCGTCAATCTCAAGACTCGACCCGCCGACTCGGTCTCTCGAAGGTGCTCATAGGGGTAGGGTGTGCGTGCGTGCGTTCATAGGGGTGAGTGTGTGCGCGTGTATATGAGCGTCTGCGTTGTACTGTGTTTGGCAAAAAAAAATATATATAACTAGTACTACATCTTCGTGTGCCAAAGTAGTAGGACCTGGTTACTATAATAACATTTAGCGTTGTTTTATATCTTGTTAATGGTAATATATCAGAAAGGAAAAAAATCACAAGTCATATATGTTTAAAATGATATACATTCCAGAAAAATAACTGAGAACAATGAAAAATAAATTTGTATGATTAACAATACTTTTTTTTTGCGATGGAAAGTTGCAGTTACATCCAGCCACGAAACTTACAGAAAAACCCAGGAAACATAAAAATTACAAGGAAGTCCTCCTGAGCCGCGGCTTCGTCTTCGTCAAGCCCGACGCTGCGCCGGCGAAATCCGCCGCACCACCTCCGAAAGCTTGGACTGGGAGGCCCCCCATCGCGGACGGAGAGTCGACACTCCTCGGTGCAGAAGCACCTCCACCAAGCTCGACGGACGACGACGCCACCATGGCTAACTGCAACCTCACCTTCCGATGTCAACCACCAGAGCCACCAGCACTTGGACTCCGGCGAAGGGGGACCCTCCCGAGCACTCCAGAGAGCCGCAGACGAGGGAGAGGCACCGGATCCGCGACGAAGCTCACCCGGAGCCGCATCGACGGAGGGGAAGACCGCTGCCGACAAACACCACTCCGACGCCACCTCTTCCACCACGACGCCGCCGGCTGGTACACCCCAACACACACCTAATCTACATAGCGCCGGGATCCGAAGATTCCCCGACCCCCCGCCGCCGAAGCAGCAGACGGAGGCCGAGGGATCCGGCGGATCTCCGGCGCGGAGCTGGTGCGCGCTGGCTTCGCCCAAAAGTTCGCCCTTTCTACTGTAGCTGGGGAAAGGAAAGCCGGTCCAACTCGACTGCAACTGATGTTGTTTCTTATATGATTAACAATACTAACTAAGAGGTATATAACATATATTTGTTAAAATCACAGTATTATTGGAAAAATAAGAAAATGTGAATGATTAGTGTAATTATATTTATTTAACTCGCTGAGGGAAAGAAATTACTCTTAACAACCCGGTTGCACGTGAGTGAGAAAGACGAGAAAACACAACGCTAGGGTAGAACAAACATGCAGTGTCGGCGTTGCTCGGCCATGTGCACTTCGGGCTCGTAAGACGCAAATTTTATCCGGAAAAAGTAACTATTTGATATAAAGTTGGTATCATTAGAACCAGAGGGAGTACTAGCATTGAAGTTCAATTCAAGGAACAGAGGAGAGCTCTGCCTCGTCGATGTTTGCTTGCTTGTGCGAGGAAAGGAAAGCTTCTGCGGGCGGAGCCGGCCCCGTAAGCAAGATTACAGAACGTTCCAAATAGTTTCTCCGCAGAAAGAAACTAATAGTATTATTGATTTGCCGTCCATGTAAATCATGCTTTGACCCTAGCTAGACCGTTGTTATTAAACTCTTTCGATGTCTTTCCCGGTTTGTAGCTTCTACAGCAACAAAAAAATCTGGATCATTTTTCTCTATAGAGGTGAAGTCATTTCCTTTAACTGTAATTCGTAGTAGGTTGGTGTAATTTTGAAGAAACAGAGTTGCGGCCTTCCGGGCATGATGTCTAAGACTTTTGTATGTGTGTTCTTTTGTAACTTGTAGGCTTCTTTTTGCTCTATGTTGAAGATTCTAACCTCATTCTGATGTGCTTTTTCTTCATTTTAAGCTCTACATATGGGTTTTACAGAAACATAATTGAGTGGTACAAATAGTGAGAAGAGAAACATGTGTGCTTTTCTGAATAAAGAAGTTGCACATGCACAATTACTAGTAGGCACAAACAACTTACAAGTGGATGATAGTATATCTTAAGCATTTGCTACGGATGGCAGCTACTACTACTATACTGCAGGTTTGTAACTGGAGTAGAAAAATAATTAA
This sequence comes from Poa pratensis, assembly GCA_947311845.1. Classification (NCBI taxonomy): domain Eukaryota; kingdom Viridiplantae; phylum Streptophyta; class Magnoliopsida; order Poales; family Poaceae; genus Poa; species Poa pratensis. The sequence continues at coordinate 18,952,587 of CAMZMU010000039.1, forward strand.
AATAAATATTAATTACTAGTAAACGGACACACCAAAATCAACAAGAGGCCAAGACGCCAAGTCCGGCATGAGCAGTACGAACGGCATTCACCGGCGGGATGGTGGCGGCTCGGCGACCTCGACGTCGACGGTGGTGGTGCAGGCAAGCAGGCGGCGGAAGATTGCACGCACCGCGCCGCACGACGCCTCCTGCAGCGTCCTCACCACAGCGCACCCCTTATTCTTCCTCCTCCGCTTCCTTCTTCCCTTGCTCCCGCCGACAGTAGTCCCTAGGCGCCCGCCGTCTTGATCCCTCCCGGAGTACCGCCTGCCGCCGCTCGGGCTGCCGAAGGAGCTTCCGGCGTCGGATCCGCTGGAGCCGCGGTGAGGTAGGAAGCTGGGAAAGATGGCGGCGCGATCCCGGACACGGCCGAAGCAAGCCATGGTGCGCTCCGGCACCGTCTCCTTTTTCGTGGAGAAGGTGTAGCTGCGGAGGTACATCTGCCGGCACGAGTAGCTATCCACCACCCTCGGGCTCTCGCCACCGTACCCTTCGACCCCGACCCCGGCTGAACGGCGCATGCTGGCGCTGCCGCCGCTGTAGCACGCAGCCGTGACGGGGCTCTCCGGCTGGTGGTGGTGGCGCCGCGCCATGGCCACTGAGCGGACGAACTCGGCGTCGGACTCGGGCCACTTGTATAGGCTCACGTAGCTGGCGCGCACCGGTACCCGCGCGTCCACGCACCCGATCGCCGCCTTGCACCCGCCCGCCATGGATCGACCGGAGGAGAGGACGAAGCTGGCTCTGTTCTTGTTGCAGTGGGGTATATAAGTGGAGCAGCGTGAGTGGCATTGGCGATGGTTGCGCTTGTGCATGTGAGAGTGTGGGTAGTTGGCTTTGGTTGCAAGGAAAGGTGGTGCGTTTTTTGCTGTGAGAATCATGCGGCATCATATTCATCATCACCGGCATCCCATGCTCCGGGTGCCGCTCATGGATGCCATGCTGGTCGGCCCTGCATACATGGGGATCAAATCCAGCGGCCTTCTGCAAGCACTAGTCGGAGTAAAAAATCATCAAAACTTCGGTACAAATGCACTAGACAGGATAATTTAGATGAGGTGGAAGGATCCATTATCTTCTCGCAGAAAAAAATCGTTCATTGTTTCACAAGCATTCCCAGCCTTGACTTGAAGAAAGAGCTCTATTTTATTCTGAACTTTTTAAAAGCTATACTTTTGAGGAGACTTTGGGTCCCTCCGCTACTGGTCGATTCAGGATTCGATCCCCTAAACTTCAAATTCTTAACTTTTGAATCTAGACAAATTTAGACCTGACCTCAGCTGCGTAGTACTACCTCCGTTTCAATGAATAAGGGTATAAATTTAGTGAAAAGTCAAACACTACTAAGTTTGACCAAGTATATAAAATAAAATATCAAGATCTACGATATGAAATAAATACATTATGAAAATATATTTCATGGTGAAACTATTAGTGTTTGTATATTTTGTCTCGCAAATGTTCATACTTTTGTCTATAATATTGGTCAAATGTAGCTATTGTTGAGTTTTGACTGAACTTATAGCCTTTCTTCCTTAGAACGGAGGGAGTATAATCGATGACGTGGTGGTGGTTTTACACATGTGGCAGGTTAGTCAACAGAAATAAAATCAAGAGAAACCACGAAATTAGTAAAATAGCAATAAATATAATTTTTTTTATAGAATTGAGGACAAACATAGAATATTTAAAGTGAAAATGAAAAGTTCAAGAAATACAAAACGTAAATCTTTCTAGCCAAAAATTATAAAAATGGACTTTTCAAAATAACTTCAAATAGAAACCCAGATCATAAAATTTCACAAATAATCCAAATTTAGAAAACTAAACATAAGTATTCTAATGATGCTTGGAAATTTAAAATTCAAAACATAAATTATTTTATTTTATTAACTCCCAACTTTATTAATCTTAAATATATATATATACATGTTCTATTTTTCCTTAGATGCTCACATTTTAACGTTCATATTTTATGACTTCCCCTAGTTTTATTTTCAGATTTCTTTAAATTTTCTACATTATATTTTCTGTTGTTTTATGGGCTGGTTGACGCTTCTACGAAGCACCACAATCTCATCGTCATTGGTTATACCTCTTTGACTGAGGTATTGGTTTAGTTTTATAACCTAAGTGTTAATGATGCCTAGAATTGGAGTTTAGTGACCAAATATGAAACTCTACTAATAGGTGAGAATGAGGGAAACAAAAAACTTTCATTTTCTAATTTAAATAAAACGTACCTACATGGATACAAGGGATTGGTTATCTGTTATGGTAGGAAACAGGAGCCATTACCAGGATCTTATCCTACCATGAATGGGTGCAAATTTAATGCATCATCCAGGTCCACAACAATTATCAGCATACTCTCGTGTCTTGTCTTGTACTCCAAGATGACCCCATATACGCCTATATATACTCGCCCCCGAGGCTCAATAATACATCCAACATATTCCGCATATCCCTCTCTATCGTTCTACATGGTATCGCGCGCCTCTACTCCGACACCGGCGCGATCACAAGGCGTCTTCTCCGACATGGCGGTCTAGCGCGACGCGGCGGCCTGCATGGCCGTTGTCCGCGCATCTGCCCGCCCGTCACCCGGCGCCGACCATCGCCGCCTGCTCCGATCGGGACTTCTGCACCATCTTCGTCATCGCCTTGGTCTGCTGCGCCTTCGACCTCATCATCAAGCAGCGTCCCCGACTTTGCGGGCGATCGGATTGATCACCCGCTCGCCTGCGATACGTCGCCACACTGGCCACGCGACCGGCCTGATCCGCCGTTTGCACGCGCCTCCGCAGGATCCCGTGAAGATCGTCATCGAGTACGCACGCCTACCACCGATCGAGCAGCGGGCTGCCGTAGCGCCGCCCCTTCGGGCCGCGCGCCGCCGCCTTGGTCCACCCTCTAGCCTCGAGCGCGCCTTCTCTGGTGCGTACGTCGCCGATGGCCTCAAGCCGCTGCACCGACTCGCGCACTGCAGCTACGTCGTCCCCTCGGACCGTAGTGCTGCTACACGCGGTCTACCTCGCCGTCCCCGCGCATCGACGTCTCAGGCTACCACCGCGTCGCTCCCACGACGCGGGTCGCCGCCGTCCGCGCATGGTCTTCGTCAAGCTGTCGGCTCTTCATCGCCACGTTCGTGTACCGCCGCCGCGCCTCCTCACGTAACCTGCACGGCCTTCGCCGCCGCTGGTTTCGCCGCCTACACCTTCGTCCTCGTCCAGTACAACTTCGTCCTCGTCCAGTACAACTTCGTCGCCAACGTCATCGCCACCGCCTGGCAACGCCTCCTCGGCAGCGCCTGCACCCCGGCTACGCCGCCTCCTCGGCATCGCCATCGTCCACCCTCGCGTCTACTCCGACAACCGCGGACTGCATCGGCTCTTCCCCGTCTTCGCCGCTCTGCGCCTCGCAACCGTCCGGGAGCCTTCTCTGCTAGTCTATCACCGACATGGCACGACACCGTACTGGTCCCGCTCTACGCATGCTCGGTGCTGGCAACACCGCTGCGTGCCTTCGTCCCCGACGCGTCCCCGTGCCTGGCAAGCTCGGATCGGCGCCTCGTCTTCATCGGCATCGACAACGTCTTCTTCGGCATCGACTCCTACGACTGCCTCGACCGCATCCACGACGATTCTTCTTGCATACCCGGTTCTGGCAAAACCGTAATATGCCTACGCCCCCGGCGTGCGCCTAGTTCTGGCACAACTATGGCTGCACATCATCCTCGACGGTTCGGACTGCATCGACCTCGGCATCGACTTCCTCGACGACTGCCCTCGACGCGTCTCCGTCATCATCACCATGGCGCCTTCTTCGCGCCCGCGGCTTCACGTGCGGCTACCTCGACACCGGCATCTCCGACCACGACATCGACCACGGCGTCCCCTCGCAACGGCTACCTCGACCTCGGCACCGCCTCGCGCTCTCGGCTCCCTCGACATCGGCACAAGGGCTACCACCTCGCCTGAGCTCTCATCAGCTTCCTCTCCAGTCCAAGCGTCCGCGCCACGACATCGACCACGACGCTCCCGCTACGACTGCGGGGGGGTGTCAGCCTTCTGGGTCTACTTCGGTTTATCTCCAGTCTGACCGTCCACGTCGTTCATGTTGTTCACGACGCTCCCGCTACGACTGCGGGGGAGTGTTAGAGTATACGTACGGCTGTACGTTTAGGCAGTAGTCTAGGATAGATATGACTCTCGTGTCTTGTCTTGTACTCCAAGATGACCCCATGTACGCCTATATATACTCGCCCCCGAGGCTCAATAATACATCCAACATATTCCGCATATCCCTCTCTATCGTTCTACACATGCATTGGCATGATTCAAGCCTCTGGTTATGATCTAATACACATGTGCAGGCGCGTACACCGAGGGCCACGCTTAGCATGAACAGAATACATAAGCTAGTACTACTGCTTAATGGACTGAAACTTGGGATGTACCAATTGTCTAGTCAAGTAGCTGCTGCTGAGTTTGACTCATCAGTGGAGATGAGGCAGGAAGGGGACAGGAGAAGCAGGATCGGAAGGGAAAAGGCGGTTCACTTGTAACTAATTCTCAGCACTGAAATTATAGGTCCCTCGACTGTCCGCTGATGGAACTTAGAGAAACATTTCTCTCATTAGTCCGAAACAGCAGGGCTGTGTATATCTATAGAAGCCCCATGACCATAGTCTCGTATCAAAACATTTAAATGTGCTTCCTAAGGTACAATCATATTGGTTGAGGAAAAAAAGACATCTAGGTTGTATGAACAAGGACCTGAACCTTGTTGCATTTTGTCATTTTTGTGTGCATGTCAGACTCCTTTTTATTTACCCTTGCGAGAAGTGTGTCAGACTCATAGGGTAGACTTTGTGATATGGAGGTTTCAAGTGATAAATTTACAGAGGATGACTTGTTGCCTCTTTCGAGCACCTTTTCATCAACACATATGGGTGACAAGGCAAGTTACGTTTCTCCAGAATGATTCAGGTTTCATCTTCAGCTACAAGAAAGAGTCTGCACCCTGCATCCCTGAATCAAGGAGCCAGCGGAGACCTGTAAAGAACACTCATTGTGGATAACCAAGTAACTATTAAGTCACTGAAATTTGGCAAACTAGATATTGACGGCCATGTTTTCTGTTAGTCATCTGGCGGATAAATCCATTCAGAAAAAGGCACCCTGAATTCAGCTCCGTCCTTCTGAAAGAATACAAGGCTCCAGTCATCAAGCTTATCTATTACTCACATTACCAGTTGTAGTTGTACTAAATCTGGGTTAATTAATTTGCTGGGAGTACTATATTATATATGACTCATCGCCAGGTATGAACAGATCAACCAAGGAACACATAGATCGAGGCATGCAGGGAATGAACCGAAATCGAGTGACCATCCATGGAACCCATCAAGAGCAGCACACATGCATGAAAGATTATCATTGTGGTCGCCATGCATGCACGCCATTATATCTGCCAGTGCTCCTACATGCAGTGTCAATCATACATCATCACTATTGTCAACTGCAGATGGTTATTACGTGTCCCTCCAAAGCTTCCAAAGTGCAATACTACTATCTTAGCAGTGGATGTAGGCATGTAGCACTCACTCGTCGACCTCTAGGAAACAGAAGCTTAGAGCAACAACAGTGCCTGTCAAGAAACACCATCATGATATTCATGGCCAAAAGTTTTATCCTTTATTTTCTCTTTCTGCTCTCCTGATCTGTTCCAGTTTGCAACCTTCGTCCATACTGCAAGCAAGGCAGGGAGAAGAGGCGACGGTGCAGTGTGTATCTGCATCTCAATGACGTGCCGTGTGTAGAAAATAATGCAGTGTTGTGCATCCGATACGTGGCGCTAAGTGTTAGTGTGTTTTTGCTGCGAAAAATTTCAACTCGGCGACTAGTTTTTGAACCCATGTATGGTAACTAGAATTCTCTTACACAATTGAAAGCTACTGCAAATGGTTTTTTTTAAATGAAGGAAAAAGTAATAAATTAGGCCAACTTTGTCAGTCTATCCTTAATATAGAAATGGAAAGGTTAAAATAATGAGAAAGTCCTATTTTGAAGATAGGGAAAACTCTTTCAATTAAAATTATATCAAAATTAATTCTGCTTATTTGATTTCTATAGAATAGAGAGATGCTTCATTCAAGGAAATAAGAAAAAAAAGAGTATTATGAATTGAATAAGGGATATTGTGGATTGAATGTGTAAATGAAGCAGTTTGGAATAGCGTTTAGAAATTGACAAGGGAGCAATAGATGCTTCGAGCACATAATGGGAATGTACTACTCCCCCGATATATAGTACATAACTCAAATTTTTGCCACCGCAGTCACTCAAAGCTTTGTGTTATTCTTGATAGCTGTTAGGACAATTGTGGACGGCACAAATTTATTGTGCTAGACCCTCGCGTTGCTCTTGTTGCAAATCACCCAACTTAGCATGGTGAGGGAAGCCATTGACTTGAGGTCTAGGGTGGAGGGGCTAGACATGGAGGTCCACAACACCTTGATTGTGAGATCAGCCGTCTTATCGGAGAGATCGACGGAGGGGAGCCCAACCAATTTTCGACCATCGAGGCATCGACCAAACCCTCTTGGAGAAACGGCATTGGGAAAAAAGATCAGACATCATCTCTGCAAGCCAATGTTTTTAGAAGCCACGCGACCTTGGTGAATTGGTAGTGACACAACTCTATTCGAACCCTACCACTGCAAATAAGTGACTTGCAATTTGCTGGAGTTTCAGGATGTGGATGGATCGTGTTGGCCCTCAGGTTCACTGAATGAAAAAGAAAAAAAAGAACAAAAACAAATGAAAATGAAAATAAAGAAAAAACGGAGAAAAATAAAATAAAAACGAAAACAGAAAAAGAAAAGAAACGAATGAGTCCTGACACAAAATAATGGGTTTGGCTCAAATACGAGCTAGGTTGCTAAACGAACGCTACAAGCGTTGAATAGGAATTCCCCCCACTCCGATGGGCTCACCTTGCGCATCTGCTACACGCCGCCGCCCACGTCGCCCTTGACGCGCTGCCGCATCTGCGAGCTCCCCACGCCTCCGCTCGAATAGCCAAACCTAGCTGCCTAAGGTCGGGCGTCGTTCTCCTTGTCCGAAGGACCACACCCGCCTCAATCGGCTCCCGGGAGGGGGAGGACTTCGAACGGGAGGTGCGACGACCACGAGCAGGTAGCAGCGCGAGTCCGCGGCTTTCTCGAATTCAGTCCAGTCGCATTCTCGTAATAAAAATTATTCAATTGCTCACTACAGGTTGCCATCACTGAACATTTGCCTTTTTCTTTGAAAAAACCAGTAACCGCCCGAAGGATTAACTGAACTACTGAAGGGACAAGAAGGGAACGGCGTCCATCTCGCCGCACAATGCGGTTGCAAGGTTTGATGAATCTATGGCCTGCAAATCCTGCATCTGGTATCTTGAATGTCATATAACCGATGTTTATGGATGTACAGATGTTTCTTGTATCCGATTATATGGTTCGACATATTGCAGAATGAAGCGCTGTGACTTGTCTGTTGTCTTCTCCTACAGCGTGGTCGAATATTCAGCGGTGGTGGTCTTCATTCAGTATGTGGAAAAAGAAAAAACCGGTCAATGATGCATGCTTGTGTGGAGCAGAATGTAAGAAGGTCTTGTACACAGTCCTTCGGGGATTCAGCTCCACAATCTGGCCTACCATGGGCTGCACGGCAAGCCTCACAATCACATACTTTTGAACAATCCACAAGACCAACAGACTATATATCCATGTATGCAATATGTGTGCTTTGGAGCCTCACCTACACTAGACCCTGCACAACATGAGCCTTCAGAAGCCTTGGAGCTGCTGCTGTTCCTTCTCACCTTGCCACGCCTTACTTGTGCCTCAAATTCTACGCAGTCAACACTGGATCGGCAAGCAGAGGCACTTCTTCAGTAGAAATCTACCCTAAGCGGTTCGTTGTTTTGTACTATGGACTCATGGAGAAAGGGAACCAGCCCCTGTGACTGGGATTACGTTAGCTGCAGTACACGTTGCCTTGTGGACGTGACCAGGGTGATGCTGCTCTAGTTGTGTCGGAAATTTTTCTTCAGGGCTGTGGCCTTGGTGGCACGTTGGACAAGCTCCGCTTTGCAGACTTTCCTCATCTTGACTATCTGGACCTCAGCCACAACTTCCTCCTGGGATCAATCCCATCAAGTATTGGTGCACTTGCCAAGCTCGACAAGTTGGACCTGTCATCTAATCTACTTGATGGATCTATCCCACCATCTATAGGTAATTGTAAAAAACTAACCTCCATCCATCTCTTTTACAATTCAAATTTCACACATGTTTTTACAATTGGCTTACTAGATGATTTAAAGATACTCAGCTTTGCTTGACTCTGTACCTCGAAATTTTGCAAAACTTGACCACATTAAATTGTGTAGAGCTTAAGTTTAACAACTTATTTGGTCGCGTTGTCTTTCTGCACAATTTAAAGATGATCAATTTTGCAGGCCTGGCTCATCTTACGTATCTCGACCTAAGTGACAACGCTCTCTCAGGTCGAATCCCATCAAACATTGGTGCTCTTGCCAATCTTGAATTCTTGAATCTATCCTCTAATAGTCTTCATGGATCTATCCCAGCAGCCATAGGCACACTAGGAAACTTAACGAACCTCTATTTAGGCCATAACAACATAACTGGCCCTATACCTCCTAATTTGGTAAATATGACGCGTTTAGAATGGTTGGATATTTCCAACAACCAAATCACGGGTTCTATTCCTAGAAGCATGGGAAAGCTAACGAGTTTAGAATACTTGTATCTCTCGAACAATCAAATAACTGGTTCCATTAGAAGCATAGGAAAAATAACGAGTTTACGATTCTTAGATCTTTCTAACAATCAAATAAATGATTCCATTCCTTTGACCTTCTCGAAATTGATCTCTCTAACAACACTTGCACTTGAATCCAATCGGCTTAATGGCATATTACCATCAGAATTAGGATCTCTTGTTGTTCTCTCATATCTGGATCTAAGTAGCAATCAACTTTTAGGTAGCATTCCACCCCAGATAGGACATTGTAAACTTTTAGAGTCGTTTCTCATATCAGACAACTTACTAACAGGGCAAATACCACAAGAGCTTGGGTATCTTATGAACCTACATGAGCTGGATTTGAGTAGAAACAATTCAAGTGGAGTCATCCCAGCTACGTTTTCTAACCTTTACTTGTCGAGGCTGAATTTATCATACAACACTTTGGGCGGCAGAGTGCCATATGCATCTATCCCTAAAGACTTCTCACTTGACTATAATACGGATTTATGCGAAGATTTGTATGGATTAACACCATGTGAAGTACCAAAGCTTGAAACACCATGTGAAGTACCGACACTTGAAACACCATGTGAAGGGCCGAATCTTGGCATAGAACAACAAGGCAAAAAGAAGTCCAAATTTGATGCCTATTCTTATTTGTGTTGCTCCTGTTTCCCTCATTTGCCTCGCAATTGCAAGCATCATCGTGGTTGTTTGTTGGAGAAGAAAACACATAAGAAGTACTAGCGAAAGCAAGATCCGAGACATATTTTCCATATGGAATTTTGATGGGAAGATCGCATTTGAAGACATATTCACTGCAACAGAAAATTTCAGTGATAAATATTGCATCGGTGTTGGAGGCTACGGATCAGTCTTCAGAGTTGAGCTTGAAGGGGGCACTATCTTTGCTGTCAAGCTCCTCCACTCAATGGAAGAACACATCAACGAGAGTACATTTCACGCGGAGATTGAAGTGCTGACAAAAATCAGGCACCGATGCATCGTCAAGCTGTATGGCTTCTGTTCCCACTCCCAGATCAAATTCCTCGTGTACTATCTTATCGAGAGGGGAAGTTTATCGTCCATTTTACACGAGCAAGAGCTAGCAAAGGAGCTAGATTGGCCCAGGAGAGTTGCTGCCGTGAAGGACGTAGCTCAAGCTCTGTCCTACTTACACCATGATTTCGATTATCCAATCGTGCATCGCGACATAAAAAGCAGCAATATTCTACTAGACCTCGATTATAAAGCTTATGTCTCGGACTTTGGCATGGCGAGGAAGCTGAAGCACGGTTACTCAAGCTGGAGCACTGTTTTTGCAGGTACATGTGGCTACATAGCCCCTGGTACGTACATGTTCTTAATCCATTCTGGTACTTTAATTGATAGAAATACGTGAATCAGAAGAGAGACAGAAAATTATTATGTTTGGTATATATGGCTGGTTAATTTCGTTTCCTATTACAGAACTGTCATCCACTATGGTGTTAACAGAGAAATGCGACGTGTACAGTTTTGGCGTCGTTGCGCTGGAAATTGTTATGGGAAAGCACCCAGGTGACCTACTTCTTCCGTTCTTTTGCCGAACAGAGCAACCAGGAAAGCTCAAGGACATCCTGGATCAACGTATAACACCACCATCTAGCGTGGATGAGGCGAAGGATGTCATTCTTGTTGCTTTGGTGGCCTTTGCTTGCCTGCAAGTCAACCCGAAAGCCCGGCCGACAATGCAGCAGGTATATCAAGCACTATCAAGCAGAAGCTGCCCAGCGATCATGCTCAGACCCCTTCATGAAATCAGGCTGCAGCATCTCCATGACTACTGTAGCACCATAAAGAATATTTGAGGCTATATAATGTGTTCTCCGGGGCTGGCAGTTATACATTTGGCCTCTGCATCTGTTTCTTGTGTCCACTGTCCAGACTTAGAATAAATAAGGATGAAAAATACCAATAGTGCCTTCTTTGAACGTCGATCGAATGTAGCTTCACTTGCCATTTCCTTCCAAAAATCCCAAAGTTAGCCCAAATTCTTGGATGAACATATATAACGTCCCCTTATGTCAGTCTCTTCATTCAATTGAAACAGGTGGAATCACATCTTTATCTTGATGGTCATGTTTGTAATTGCTAAAACAGAGTTCATGGATCATTTTTTGTGTGGAATATATCTCTTATGCTGTGTTTGGATGTAGCAAAGTTTGCTTGGAACTGAATTTGACTAGCAATCCATTTCCAGACCCGAATTGACATAAGTTTCCAGGCCCGAATTCCACAGCCACCCAAACAACGGAAACTGCTCCAGCAATTCTAGATTCGTGATTCCAAGCCCCAATATATGATTACAAGTCTTATATGATGTGAGATGGTAAAAAATAAGACACATATTAGCCTCGCACAATTCATAAATTGAAAAGGGGTGCTACTTTAGCACCACCGATTATCAAGCGTCCAGGCCAAATCTTCCGTGAGTCGGAGACGGACGAGTTGCATGACCGGCCTGGAATCAGACTCGAGCTCGCATCTCAGTGTACACAACACGGGCGCGCACAGTTTATAAATAGCTGCCCGTCCTCCTCCCACTGATCCTCACACGTCGCGCTGCCGGAAACCTTGATCCATCCGCAGTAGGGTAGGAGACGAGCTGCGTCCTTGCGCGCGTGAGTTTGCTAGCCATGTCTTCCAGCTCGGCGGCGGACCAGTGGGGGTACTGCCCGAACTGCTGCCCCCGCTCGACGCAGGTGGTCGTCGACCAGGCCACGGGCGACACCATCTGCACCGAGTGCGCGCTCGTCCTCGACGCGCACTACTTTGACGAGGGCTCCTCCGACGACCTCTTCCTCGACGCGCACTACTTTGACGAGGGCTCCTCCGACGATGACCTCTTCCTCGACGCCAAGCTCTCCACTGTCATCACCTACTCCAACAGATGCCAACAAGTCCCCCGCCGCCCTGCCGAGGATGTCGTTGTCGCTCGACGCCGCGGGGCCTCCGACAAGACCTTGGTGGACGGCTTCCGCCGCATCACCGACATGGCGGACCGGCTCGGCCTCGTGGCCGACATCCGGGACCATGCCATGGGGACGTTGAAGATGCTGAACGGGGCCATGGGCTGCCAGCTCGGCCGGAACCGGGACTCCGTCTACGCCGCCTGCCTCTACGTCGCGTGCTGCAGCCTCGGCATGCCACGCACGTACAAGGAGCTCACCTCCGTCACCGCCGAGGGCGCGGCGGCCAGGAAAGACATCTGTAAGATAACGACGCACATCAAGAGGCTGCTCGGGGAGGGGGAGGAGGACGGCCAGGTCGTGGACATCGGCGTCCTGCGCTTCTAGCCATCCCACTAGTGTAGCTACTAGAGTTTCGAATCCTGCTACTACGTTAGCTGCTACAAGTGCTATTTATATGTCTGTAATTCTGTATACCTCTGTTCAAGCATCAGATCAGAAATCAGAAAAATAAAAGGCAAGAAGTGTAACGAGCCCGACACAAGCCTCTGGCTACTCGCTTTTCTTCCCAGCGTGCCGGTACGTGTGAGTTTCAAACTGTTTCCTCTAGTAAGCTAGCTATCTGGTTCATTTATTTATTACTCCATTCAAACCATTTAAACTTTTTTACATTGAACACATTTACATTAGCAAGCTAACATAGTGAAATGATTGTTTTATGCCAAAATTATTGGAATTTCCACTAATAAGACTACTTGGTCGATCTTACTTTAATATGGACGTCCCCTCGCCCAATCTATAAGCAAATTAATTAATTGTCTAAGAATAAGATGATCAAACGAAATACAACAATCCAGCATTAAAAGGATGACAACATATCTTGAGGCAACAAGGTAGAGGCTTTACTTATGCTCCATTTCCAGGTGTTACAATATTCTTGTTTTCTCAAAAGTAACTCGTGTGACTCCTGAGCAATGCCAGCAACGACGACGAGACATACAAGTTTTCCCATTGAAAAATATACTATGAACACTTTGACATTGAATTAGAAAGATAATAACATATTGAATACAATGTTGAAACCCACTTAAATATCCAACATCACATTAATATAGTTTCTTACATTCCTTCTTTGGATAAATGTTGCTTTGTTCCGTTGCGTCGTAGTAGATTTGAGCTGTCGTGGCGTTGTGTGGGCGGTAATGATGAAATTGTGGCAGGTATATATATACTAGGTAGATCGGATCGGTGCATGTTTTTTCCTATCTCTCATTCGAAGCCCGTCATCAAAATAAGAGATGAAGATCTTTGACGTGTTGTCTGGCTAGAGTGGTGTAGGTGGGTCTATAGACCGTGGCGAATATGTGATGAGATGACGCTTAGTGGTAGTTCCATCGGGTCTTCTTATTTTTGTGTGTCAATTAGTGTTGTCATGGTGGTGTCTGTCAATTATGTCCTAGTAAGCGGTTGTAGTTATGGTATTCATCCTTTTTCTTATAAAATCTGGAAATACTATTCTTAATAGGAAGGTTGTTGCCTCGATTTGAAAAGAAAACTTCTCTTTCTACTTTCTTCTCTCAGTAATATACTTGGTCAACTCTGGCCAAATGTTTGATCGACGATAAAAAATAGCATATACTATGACCCATTGTAGCCAAATGCTCAGTTCACTATGACTATGTTGGCGATTTCATCTAGCCTGCTCATTGCTCAGCTCACCGTCAATGCATCAACGAGCCGGTGCCTACAAAATGGGGGATAACTGCACCAAAGAGCACTCATGCATCAATTTTCTACGGGTGGATTTCCCCAACCAAACTCACATAATAGAATGAAACTAACAAAATGACGTCAAATGTAATTGAGGAAACATAAAGTAGATCACGAAAAAGTTCCAGCGTCCATACAATTTTTAGCTACAAATACTAATGAACATAATAAATATAGTAACGGACAATAAAAAATACAGCCCAAAAAACTCACGCAAACTTCTCTGCAAACTAATACAGTCTACATGATAATCCATGCATTCTTCTAATCGTCGTCAGACTCTGTGACATACCAGGATAGAGAGTCATCGATACCCCAGGGTCCATTTACAGGGTCGTCGAAGCCTACATCTTCAAAGATGCCATAAGGCTCAGTAGTTCCATCCATAAGACAGTACACCCCATTTCCTTTGAAAGTGCGCAACATAAAATCATCATCCGATCCTACATAGATGGAGTCACCCTTGTTGAGAGTTGTATTTGTATACGGCTAGGTTTAGGGTTTAGCCTCCACCGACCTCTCTCTCCTATATATACTTGTACCCTTTGGTGATCAATACAATCAATACAACACAACCTATTCTACGTGTCTTGTTGGTATCAGAGCCTCCCTCGCCGCCGCGCAACCCTCCGCGCGCCACCATGGCGAGCTTCTCCCTCCCTACCGATACTCTACCTGCACAACCCACAGACCCCAACAGCTCCGCTGCACCTCCTACCTCCGATGCCCTCCCTACTTTCTCCGGTGCCCTCCCTACTACCTCCGGTGCCCTCCAGAACCTCCCTCCCTCGACCCAAAACCTCCCTTTTGCCACAGATGCCCTAGACCTTCGTAGTCTCGCAACCGATCTACAACTTTCCCACACATCAGCCGCGCCACCGCCGTTTGTTTACCACCAGCCGATCCCCTCCACCCACCCCATCCTCAACGTCCACATCACCAACTATGTCAAGTTTCAGGTCAACGCCGCCGGCGAAAACTTCTCCAAGTGGCGGCAGATCGTCACCTTCCTCCTCACCATGTACAAAGCGCTGGATCACATCACCGAAGGTGCGGCTCCTCTTGTTCCCGACGAACTCTGGATGGCCGTGGACATCCACATATCCCTGTGGTTCATGGGGACCCTGAGCGACGACCTCTACCGTCTCGTGTCGGGCGCCGATGGCCGCGCCTGCTCCACCTGGACCCGGCTCCTGCGCTTCTTCGTCAACAACGAGGCCTCTCGTTACCTCTTCCTCAGCAAGGCTTTCCGCTCCACCCCGCGCGGCGATCTCGACATCTCCACCTACGCCAGCAAGCTTCAGCGCATTGCTGATGATCTGGCCGCGATCGGTCGCCCTGTCGACGACCGCGACCTGACGCTCCAATTCATCGACGGTCTCGGCCCCAAATTCAAGCTCCAAGCTGAGATCATGAAGACCGCCGTCCCCACGTTCTCGGATGCGTGCTCCCGACTCCAACTCGCCGAAGTCGACGACGCCTCCCAGCAGCAACAGGCCGGCGCTCAGGCCATGGCCGTGCAGACTGGCGGCCGCAACATCGCCACCTACGGCGGTCCCTCGCGTCCCACCGGCATCAGTCCAAACTACAAGGGCAAGAATCCGATCCCCGGGTTCGTGCATCCAAACCAGAACGCCAACGGCGGTCGTGGCTCTCCCTCGTTCTCTGGTGGAGGCGGACGCGGCCGTGGACACGGCGGAGGCCGTGGGCAACACGACCAAGGCGGCCGCGGGCACACCGACCACGCAGGAGGTCGTGGCAGCAACCAGCAGCCCTGGCTAGGCTACTTTGCTCCTATGGGGACACCCTTTCCCCCACGCTCCCCTTGGATCCCACCCAATGCCTCTGGTGTCCTTGGACCCCGTCCCGGCGCGCCAACGCATGCATATCCGGTGATGCACCACCCACCTGCGCCAGCACCGCAGTCGCCATCTCCATCATGGGATTACACCGCCCTCTACCAGAACGCTCCAAGCTACGGCAACGCCTTCCCTCCCTCAAGCGGCGACTGGATCATGGACTCCGGCGCCACCTCTCATGTCACCGGCAACCAAGGTATATTGAACTCGTCTCATCCTGTTTTAGACGTCAATTCTCATCATATTGTTGTTGGCAATGGGTCTCGTCTTCCTGTCGTTGCTACCGGTACTGCCCAACTCACATCTCGACCCTTTCTGCTTAACGATGTTCTTGTTTCTCCAACCCTAATTCAAAATCTTTGTGCCACTCGAAAATTTGTCCGTGACAACAACTGCTCCGTTGAATTTGACCCATTTGGTTTTTCTCTGAAGGATCTTCACACCAGGAAGGTTATCATGCGGTCGAATAGCTCCGGCGACCTCTACCCCTTCTTCGGAGATCATGGTTGCTCCACCTCCACAGTTCTTGCCGTCACCAACGACCTCTGGCATCGACGTCTTGGCCATCCCAGCTCCGCCGCCTTAGCTCATTTACCATTAGATTTTCTTTCTCATTGTAATAATAGTACCAGCAATCAAACACTATGCGATGCCTGTCAGTTAGGGAAACACACCAAATTACCTTTTCCTGTATCGAATTCTCGAGCTTTATCACCTTTTGATCTTATTCATTGTGATCTGTGGACCTCCCCCGTTACTAGTTGTTCTGGCTATAAATATTATCTTGTTGTTCTAGACGATTTCTCTCACTTTTCTTGGGTCTTTCCTATACGAGCTAAATCTGACACATGTGATACACTGCTCCGTTTCTTTTCTTTTGTCAACACCCAATTTCACACCACCATCCGTTGTCTCCAATGTGACAACGGCGGGGAATTTCTCAACACTGCCCTACATACTTTCCTCTCCGACAAAGGCATTACCCTACGACTCTCCTGCCCCTACACCTCACCCCAAAACGGGCGTGCTGAACGCATGATCCGCACCACCAACAATGTTGTTCATACCCTCCTTTTTCAAGCCAAACTTCCACCCTCCTTCTGGACTGAAGCACTAAACACTGCAAACCACCTTCTTAACATCCGACCCTCTCGTGTCATTGGCAATTTCACTCCTTACTTCCTCCTATACGGCGTTCATCCCACCTATGACCATCTCCGTACTTTTGGCTGTCTTTGTTTTCCCAACCTATCTCACTCCATCGACCACAAACTATCTCCCCGCTCCACCCGGTGTATTCTACTAGGCTACCCTCGCGAACATAAGGGCTACCGCTGCTTTGATCTCTCCTCTCGCAAAATCATCATCTCGCGTCACGTCGTTTTTGACGAAAACTCCTTTCCGTATTCTGACGCACACCCCAGCCCCCACCAGCCATACCCACAGAAGATCCCTCTCCGACAGCCACCCCACCTGATCCGATCTTTCTCCATCCGCGTGCACCATCCACGTCGCCATCATCACCCCACCCACCCTCCACTCCCGTGTCGCCACCTACTCCCGTGTCTCCCCAGCACCCACACACGCCATCCACATCGCCTGGCCCACCGAATCCCACCTCACCTCCCGGCGCATGGTCACCCTCGTGCTCCCAGCCCACACGCACGCCCTCGTCGACCGCATCTCCCTCGTGCTCCCCGCCCACACGTGCGCCCTCGCCGACCGCACCCAGTGCTCCCCCACCCACCAACCCAACACCGCCACGTCCGACTCTCCGGCCGACCGGTTCTATCCCGGTACAGCCACCCGAGAATCCACACCAAATGCGCACACGTGGCAAACACGGATATTTCATGCCCAAAAGGAACTTCAATCTTTCCGTTTCCACCACTACCTCTCCTATTCCCTCGTCATACCGCACACACTAAAAGATCCCTGTTGGCACGACGCTATGCGTGATGAATTTGATGCTCTAATTCGGAATGACACTTGGTCTCTAGTTCCTTGTCCTGCAGGTGTCAATGTGGTTACCGGCAAGTGGATCTTCCGACACAAACTGAATCCTGATGGCTCGTTGGCACGGTACAAAGCTCGTTGGGTTCTCCGTGGATTCACTCAGCAAGAAGGCGTTGACTATGGTGAAACATTCAGTCCTGTGGTGAAGCCGTCTACAGTGCGTGTGGTTCTTAGCATTGCTGCCTCTCGGTCTTGGCCTATTCATCAACTGGACGTGAAGAACGCATTCTTACATGGTGATCTCGCTGAAACAGTTTACTGTACGCAACCAGCCGGTTTTCTGGATGACACTCGCCAACTCATGTCTGCAAGCTCAACAAGTCACTCTACGGCCTCAAGCAAGCTCCCCGCACTTGGTTCTTGCGTTTCACAGCTTATCTCCATACACTTGGTTTCGTGACCTCCAAAAGTGACACTTCCCTATTTGTCCTCCACTCCACCACTGCCACTGCCTATCTCCTACTATATGTCGATGACATCATACTCACTGCCAGCACCACATCGCTCCTCCAACATATTATCACCTCATTACAATCCGAGTTCTCCATGAGTGACATGGGTGCGCTGCATCATTTTCTTGGTGTTAACGTGCATCGCACGCCTACAGGTCTCTTCCTCTCTCAGCAGCAGTATGCTCTTGACCTTTTGGACCGCGCCAACATGTCCAACTGCAATACTATACCAACCCCCATCGACACCAAGTGCAAGCTCTCGGCAAGTGATGGACAGCCGGTCGCTAATCCCACTGAATATCGCAGTCTAGCGGGAGGACTTCAGTATTTGACGCTCACGAGACCTGATTTGTCACACGCTGTGCAGCAGGTGTGTTTGTTTATGCATAATCCACGTGAGGCACATCTTCATCTTATTAAACGGATTCTGAAATATGTTAAAGGGACTGCTCATCTTGGACTTCAGTTACATGCGGGTTCTTCCTCCGAGCTTGTGGCCTATTCCGATGCGGATTGGGCAGGGTGTCCAGACACACGCAAGTCTACCTCAGGCTTTTGCATCTTCCTCGGAAACAACCTGGTGTCATGGTCTTCAAAACGACAGCACACTGTGTCACGTTCTAGTGCTGAAGCTGAATACCGAGCTGTCGCAAACTGTGTTGCCGAATCTGTCTGGCTCCGTCAACTTCTCATCGAGCTTCATCAACCAGCGTCCAAAGCCACTGTGGTCTACTGTGACAACATCAGCGCCACCTACCTGTCGACTAATCCTGTACAGCATCAACGCACAAAGCATGTCGAGATTGATCTGCATTTTGTTCGTGATCGCGTCGCTCTTGGAGAAGCCCGCGTCCTTCATGTGCCTACCAGCTCACAGTATGCCGACATCTTCACCAAAGGATTACCCACTGACGTGTTTCAGGATTTTCGAACCAGTCTCAACGTTGTTCCTCACCCGGTTTCGACAGCGGGGGGGGTGTTGAGAGTTGTATTTGTATACGGCTAGGTTTAGGGTTTAGCCTCCACCGACCTCTCTCTCCTATATATACTTGTACCCTTTGGTGATCAATACAATCAATACAACACAACCTATTCTACGTGTCTTGTACCCTTAATGGAAGGGAACACTGACGGAGACACTTTCACCTGAAGCCTATAAATACTGCACGCCCACCAAGTCCAAGGGTTGGTTTTGTGTTCATTGCCTTGAGGTCTAGCTGATATGTTCTATACTCTACGGATTCTTCTTTTCTCATTGTCCCGATTGTCCGACCACTCGGCCTGATCCTCACTTGCCATCGTCGGCACCATACATTACGATGCACCAATATCAGCTCCCCGCCGTTGTCCACCAGGTGGATAGTGGATGACATACCGGGTTCTCGTTGTACACTAATATCGACAGCCAGCACAAGCCGTGGCGGCTGGTTCGCACTAGTCTCCACTACCATAATACCCTGGTCGGTAGGGCAATAGAAGCGGCCTTCAAATGACATAGCTAGCGAGTCTGAAACTGTTTGGTCCTCTTCTACCCTCGTCCAACACTCGTCGCCAGGCTTGGCCACTGCTAGCGTAAGGACCCTGCAGATGCAGAAATAGACACCAAATGTGGATTGTGGAGTCAACAGCGAGGCCACCGGCTCTAACCTCGAATTCCTCTATGAGATCATCATCGGTCGGAGATATTTCGGCCCCACTCAGGCAGGGCAGGGTGGTTGCTGGCGGAAAATCAGCTATCTGGCTTGTGAGCGGGTTGAGCAGACGGACGATGTAAGAGCTCCTGTCGAGCAGGACGAGGAGGCCCTCAGTGGTCGGCCCGAACACACGGTGGCCACTGAGGTCCGGGAGGCACATCCGGATGCACTCGCCGGTGGAGACGCTAAGGAGGAGGCGACGGTGGTCGGGGGCGGCGACCGATTCCCGGAGCATAATCCATTTGCGTGGTTGGAAGCGGCGGTCCAAGACGCCATGCGCACGTGGATCCGTGGAGCACCGCCGCCACGAGCAGCACACTGCGCGGAAGCAGATATAGTCCGCCACGTCGTTAGCAAGCAGGCATTCAGAGATCAGCCCCGCTGGCCCGTCACTAAGATTCGACCAATTCCTCCTCCTATAATCGCCATTAATCAGTCCAGATTCAAATAAAAAAGGGAGCTTTGACGAGAAATTTTGATGGAAATCAAACAGATGCTCGTCTTACCAGTTAGGATGGGAGGGGGAGGAGACGGGACGCCGTGGGCTCTTCCCCAACTGCGGATCATGGCTTCCGTCGCCATGCATCTGGATTGCCGGCTGCAGGGTCACCCGTGTGCTGCCGCAATCTAACCTATTTTCTGTTTTTTCCTTTTTTTTCTTTTGACTCGTGACGAGCTTATTTTTTCTCAAATGAGAAGGGCCGGTTTCCTACACGGGCCCATGATCAGATTGTTGGAGCTAGCAGGGCGAAAATGAGGGCTGTAGAATTGCATGTTTCATGAAACACAAATCCTGATCATAAGAATGTTTCATGATACAGCACATGATCAGATGGTTGGAGCAGGGCGAAACGAGTGCTGGCTGTAGAATTGCATGTTTCATAAAAAACAAATCCTGATAATTCGGAATGTATTGTGGCGGAATAGGAGTTTTTTTAGATAAGGGGGTGCGGATCCCCGGCCTCTGTATTCAAAAGATGCACACAGCCTTCTGCAATTATTCAAAAGTTATCAAATCGTTTATAATTCATGGATCACTCAGTGTGGCTACAAAAATCAACCACTCAAACAGGAGTTCACTAAGCATCTATCCTTTTATGATGTAGCCACCCAGCCCGATTCAAGATAGCCCGCACGACCGTCATCATACGGGTACATCCAGCGTCCATAAGTCCACGCTGATCCGCAGGTAGCAGGAAGGACCACGAATTGATCCAGTACAACGCCTTGTGGATAACTTGCAAATAATGTATGGAAGATGTTTTGTTAAACACAATATCGTTCCTGCAATTCCAAATAACCCACAAGATGGCCGCTACACCAATTCGAATGCGAGCCTTTGTAGTCTTGTCTATCCCATTTAACCAACTACCAAACATATTCGCAATATTAGTTGGGGATAAACATTAAAAGTGAAGTGCACTAATCTCCAAATATCTCTAGCAAAAGTGCATTTTATAAAGAGATGTTTGGCGGACTCATCCGCATCACAGAAAACACATTTCCGACTCCCTATCCATCTTCTTTTAGCTAGATTATCTTTTGTCAGTAATTCTTTTCTATGAAGAAACCAAAGAAAGATTTTTATCTTTAGCAGAATTTTTAACTTCCAAAGATATGTACGCAGATATCTAGTGTGGCCATTTAATAAGTCCTCGTAGTAAGACTTTATCGTAAATATGCCATTTGAAGTTAAGCTCCATTTAAATTTATCTGGATCATCAACTAGATTAACCCGCATTAGTCTCTCTACTAGTTGTAACCACCGAGTTCGATTATGTCCTAATAAAGTTCTTCGAAAAGAAAGGTTAATAGGCACTGCCCCCAAAACATTCGCAACCGTATTGTTTTTATTGAGGCAATGGAGTACAACGATGGAAATTCCTGCTGCAAAGTAGTCTGTCCTAGCCACACATCCTCCCAAAATCGCACTTGCTCACCATTGCCAAGAATGAATTTACCCCGCTCGAAAAACTCGTTCTTGACCCTCATAAGCCCTTTCCAGAAGGGTGAGTCACGTGGGTTTGCTTGCACTTGTGCTAGAGTTTTACCACCTAAGTATTTGTTTGTTAGAAGTTCTTGCCATACTCCTTCCTCATTTAAAAGTTTATACAACCATTTACTCAATAGGCATTTATTTTTAATATCAAGGACCGCAACACCCAGCCCCCCTTGCTCTTTCGTCTACAGATTATATTCCACCGCGTGAGTCTATATTTCTTTTTGTGCTGGTTACTTTGCCAAAAAAATCTAGATCGGTAAAAATCGAGTCTTTTTCTCACTCCTTTAAGTATTTCGAAAAAAGATAGCAGAAACATTGGAAGACTTGTTAGCACCGAGTTGATGAGCACAAGACGGTCACCGTACGACAACATCTTGGCCATCCAGGCTGCTAACTTTCTCTCAAATCTATCTTCCACAGATTTCCATTCCTTGTTTAAAAGTTTCCGATAAGAATAGGAATCCCTAGGTATTTAAAAGGTAAAGATCCTATTTCACATCCAAAAATGCGGCGATATTCCGCTTGCTCATCCTTGGCCTTCCCAAAGCAATATAATTCGCTCTTATGAAAATTTATTTTCAACCCCGAAAGTTGTTCGAACAAAGCCAGAATTAATTTCATGTTCACGGCCTTCGCAATGTCGTGTTCTAGAAATAGTATTGTGTCATCGGCATATTGAAGAATCGACACCCCACCTTCTACAAGGTGTGGTACGAGTCCCCCCACTTGACCATCCTCCTTCGCACGAGAGATTAAAATGGCCAACATATCCGCCACAAGGTTAAATAAAATTGGTGACAACGGATCGCCTTGCCGCAACCCTTTAAGTGTCTGGAAATAATGACCGATATCGTCATTCACACGTATCCCAACACTCCCTCCCTGCACAAACCTAGCAATCCATTCACACCATTGAGATGCAAACCCTTTCATGCGTAGTGCTTGCTGCAAGAAGGACCATTTAACCTTATCATATGCCTTTTCGAAGTCGGTTTTAAAAAGTACACCGTCTAATTTTTTCTTGTGCATCTCGTGGATCGTTTCATGTAGGACTACGACACCTTCCAAAATATTCCTACCCGGTATGAAGGCTGTTTGTGTTGGACGAATAACCTTACTCGCAATGGAGGTTACTCTATTTGTTCCAACCTTCGTAAAAATTTTGAAACTAACATTTAATAGGCAAATCGGCCTATACTGTTCTATCCTACTAGCGTCCTCTTTTTTGGGCAGCAAGGTAATAATACCGAAATTTAATTTGAAGAGTGGCAAGTTTCCTGCACGCAGTTGAGCAAACAGTGCCATCAAATCAAACTTGATAATATTCCAAAATTTGGTAAAACTCGGCTGGGAACCCGTCTGGTCCCGGAGCTTTGTTGTGTTCCATTTGTTTAATGGCATCAAGAACTTCTTTCTCAGTGAAGTCCTGTGTCAAGATATCATTTTCTTCCGTGGAAATCTGTGGCATATCATTTGTAAATTCCTCCCGCAAAGAGAAATTATTTGTGACCGGCGCCCCAAATAATCTTTTGTAATATTTGGAGATATACGTCTTGAGGTTTTCTTGTCCCACAATTGTTCCCTCATCCTGTTCTAATTGTATGATTCTCTTTTTTCTATGCTTCCCATTCGCAATAATGTGGAAGAATCGCGTGTTACTCCCACCCTCCTGAATATACTTAACTTTCGCTCTTTGTGCCCACTTGGATTCCTCATCGCGCCTTAATTTAGCTAGTTCCTCATCCGCCTCCTTCTTAACAGCTCGCTCAGCCGTTGTTAGGGGGGTAGATTCGGCTTTGATATCTAACTCGTTAACTAACAGAGTTAATTTATCTCTCAAAATTTTATATTCTCCACACAAATGTTTTGCCCATCCTCTCAAGAATTGGCGCAAATGTCTTATTTTGTTTTGCCAGCGTTCGATCGGCGAGTCCCCCTCTTAGACCGCAGCCCATTCTCGCGCAATTAGATCATAGAAACCTTCTTGGCGCAACCAAGATAACTCAAAAGAAAAGTGATTTCTATTTCCCATGAATGCCTGGTCACCTGTATCCAAGAGCAACGGTGTATGATCAGACCCCGCACGGGTCAACACATTTACCGTGACTAATGGATATTTTTGCTCCCACTCCACATTGGCTAGAAAATGATCCAACTTCTCATACGTTGGTGTTTCTCGTCTACTAACCCAAGTGTATTGTCGGCCCGACATTTCCAACTCTTTTAGGCTCAAGCTTTCAATTATCGCATTAAAAATAAAAGGCCATCTAGTGTTAAAGTTTGAATTATTTTCCTCCTCTTGCCTCCTGATTATATTAAAATCACCGCCCAAGAGCATAGGTAGTGTTTCTCCCTCACAAATTCTTACTAGTTCAGCTAAAAACTCCGGTTTTTTTGCCTCCTGTGCTGCTCCGTAAACCACCACAAGAGCCCACCAGAACCCATCTAGCTTTGATCTCAAGTGGAACTTGACGCAAAAGTCACCCGAGACCACATTTAAAACTGAAAATGTAGCCGCATTAAAACCCACTAACATGCCACCCGACCTCCATGTGGAGGGATATGTGGCGGAATAGGAGTGTCAAAGCTCATTGTAAATCCATAGATTGCATACATTAGAATTTAGAATGTACATACTCTCAGTAGCTTGTGTGAGTATACAAGATGCTGCCTTCGGCGTCGCCCCCTCCGATTGGTCTTCATGGTTTAGGGTTTCCAGCTCAGGTCTATTGTTGCTCCCCCTCACTGATGTGCTGGTTCCATCAACGTCGTCCTGCTCGTGTCCGGGTGGTTGCTGCAGCTAGATGATTTGCTTCGGCTTGCAGATACATACACGACCTTTCTTCCATCTGTATGTCTTCTTCATTGTGTGTTTGATCCAGCCTGGTGCTTGGTTGTGTCCATCTGGTTTGTCCTTTGGGTTTTGTGAATGATACATTTATATTTGCTTCTTTTTTTTCTTTTCTTTTTTTGAAATTTTTCGATTTGCTTCTTAGTTGTAGCAGGCTTCTAGAATTTGGTGGCTGCCTTGGACATGCACATGGTTCGTTAATTGAGTATCTAGGAGTAAAACATAGCCAGCTGTTCCTAGCTTGGTGCTATGTATGTAGGTGACACCACTCTGGTATATATCACAGAAACGGTTGTTACCTAACTTCGTTAAAAGACTTGATGAAAAACTAAACAGAGATTCTTAGCTGAAGCATGGAAGAAACGATGGTCAGCGTGCAGTTGCTGGTGGTAGAACAACACGTTCTTGTTCTTTGCGTGCTCTATGCCAATGCCAACGAGCTTTTCAAGGTGGCTAATGGATAATGGACAACCACAAGAGCTATAGAAGGTGATTACAGCATGATTGATTGATTTCATAATAAGTAATTGTTACGCTATTTTTTGCTGTAATCTTTAGCTATTGTTTGTCACAGGGAGTAGTTGACTTGATTAGGCCCGCCTCGCCTACTTTAGGATCAAGGAGTTCAATTGTGTCTTTCCTCACAGTACCCAACCCCATATAAAGAAGCAGGCCATCAAATGGACCCTTTTATCCCATTCCATTGCAATTTGCGTTATCAATCTAAAGTTTCCTTGCTTTATCGACGAATAATTAAGCATGCTTTATGTACAACACTCTCAAAGAAGTAGTATTTTTTATTCTTCACCTCACGAATACAGCCATAGCTTGCTCTCAAAAAAGTAGACATTTATGTACAGATCACACAAGATGTCCATGGTTGGAAACTAACATATATTCGAGCAGTTTATGCGAGTACGCTATGCAGGTACAGCAAAGCTCGGTTCAGTCCAGCGAGTTGGATCAACAACAATGCATGGATCATCCTTCTTGAACTCAGCTACCTGCAAAGGTCGGAGAAAATGGTTAAAACCTACCAGAAAAAGATCAAGAAAACAGCAAGAGATAAGACAGGATATGCCAAAACCTTTTCTCCGCAGCTGGGGCAGTAGTGATATTTGTGCCAAAGGCAATCCATGGAAGGGCACAGGAAGCAGACACCCATCATGAACGGCATCATGCAAGCCACAACTGATGCAAGACTCAGCTTCGACCTGCTCAATGTGTAATAAAAAAAGTTAGCGCCAGTGATTTCCATTTCGATTGGACTATTAACTTCACCTATCGATCTGAACCCGCTGTCTACCGGTATTGAAATACATATTAGGTCATGGAATTGCCAAGCAGAAAACCACTTAAAACTGCAAAAAAGCTTTAAGTGCTCAAGTTTGATGCTAATAACAGGCTATTTGGTTAGCGAGGGAGCAGCAATTCATTTCATTGTCAGAAGTCCTATAAAAGGGGCCATTTGAAAAAGCACCATTGCGTCCAAGACCATGGCAATTGACAGCCTGTTTAAATAATCGCTCAGGCCACACAAAAAATATAGTTTAGAGTCCCGGTTTTGGGCCAGTTGAATCCAATTACACCCGGAAATTAAAAAAAAAAACAGGGGCAGGTGTCGGTTTACTATTAAGCTGGACTAACTACCGAAGATGGAGAACCAAAATCATAGCTGGACCAGCTATAGCTGTTGTAAGTCTACGTGATCTGCGTTAGTCGTGGTCCCCCGCCGCTACTACTCTTTGGGTGTCAGTTGTGCGTTGCCGGAGAACAAGGGGGAGGGACTGTCCTCGGCCACGTTGCTTGCACCGGTCACGTGAGTGGCCTTCTCCAGCGCTCACATCTCCTGCCTCCCTCGTGTGTGTGTAGTTCAGAAAGTAAGAGCAGTCAATAACTACCGAAGATGGAGAACCAAAATCATAGCTGGACCAGCTATAGCTGTTGTAAGTCTACGTGATCTGCGTTAGTCGTGGTCCCCCGCCGCTACTACTCTTTGGGTGTCAGTTGTGCGTTGCCGGAGAACAAGGGGGAGGGACTGTCCTCGGCCACGTTGCTTGCACCGGTCACGTGAGTGGCCTTCTCCAGCGCTCACATCTCCTGCCTCCCTCGTGTGTGTGTAGTTCAGAAAGTAAGAGGAGTCAACTTCAGAGATATAGGCTTGTGAAATTCAGATACAAAATCGCTGCTGGCGGTGTACTACTTCCGATCTGCTGCTACCTATGTGTGTGTGAATTCTTTTAGACAGATTGTGTGTTAGCATTTTGTTTGGGCAAGTTTTGCATGGTTACAAAACATACATGAATGGTGTGCAGTGATAGTATATTATCTTTACTATTAAAGAGTTGTTAGCGATCTTTTATCCCACCAGCCCCTTATCCCATATCCATATAGAAAGATGGAGAAGATACTCCTCTGTCATTGATTATAAGATGCTTTGGTAGGAGTCTTATAATTAGGGATAGAGGAAGTAAAAAAGGAATTAAATTTTTGACATAGATCGCAAGGAAATAAGTATCACCGAATGCCATCTTTGCTCTTACTAAAATAAGATATAAGATTAGATATCTCGTATATGACAACCAAACTTGCACGACTAGTGATGTAGAGGAATCCGCAGCTTGTATTAGAAATTAGAATGCCTCTACAAATACATACAACGAATTATCATTGAGCCTGTGTATACTGTATAGAGGCCAACGACCATAGAGCTAAGGGAGGACCAGCTCAGGCACAAAAAAGAAGACATGAGGGGGTGAGAAGATATAGGTGGTGGAATCTTGCTGAATACTTGAGCACAAAGCATTATTATCGGAACTACCAAGTGATACAGGGTATCCAATATCCAAACTGCTCAGTTAATACATGGAACATACTCCTGCAGCCTATTTTATAATGATATTCATGCTGTGTATTAGCCAGGTAGGCAGAACCACAAAGGAAACCATCTTAATAGGTTTGAGCAGCAAAATAATGTCCCGTCTTTGACTTTTGCATTTCTATGTTATCCATAGAGTGATAAGAATAGCACACGGTGGCATATTAGGTCGAAGATTGCAAGCACCCTTGATGGGGGACTCTTGATGGCCATGACGATATCTTCTACATGTGGACAATGTTTTGGTGCAGACCTTAATTTTCAGTGGCTTCCATTTCTACATGTAAACAATGTTTTTGTGCAGACCTTGATTTTCAGTGCCTCCATTTCTTTGGCGAACATGCATATAAAAAAATCTGTGCAGATAAATAATTTCAAAAGTATTATTGTGTAGTAATTCCCTGTTTGTAATTTTTTGATCTGCAGGTTTTCCTAAAGCTAGCCAATGAAAATGTGAAAAGAAGTTAATTGTGGAAGTTCAGTGGAATGACTAGTTCCAGGAGCAGCTAATTTAGCATGATCAGTCACACATATGAGCATTTTTAATGGGACGAAATGCTTATTTTGCTGGATTTCTAACCCTGATCAACATTTCCAATGTTAAACCATAATTAGACACTAGATACTCGGTTGAATCCCCACTGTGGCGGAAGGGGATCCCCTATGCTCATGGAGTGGGATGGGATACTTTCCCCTTGCAACTAAATTAGCCCTAAATTAAGGTCATATGTTTCGCCTACTAACGGCGCAATATAACACAGGGGAAGGCGAAGGAGGGAAGATTACGACTCACCGGACGGAGGTGACAGCGGCATCGCCGCAGGACTGGCAGTGGAAGGGGGCAGGTGTGTCGCGGAAATGGTCTGCTGCAGGGGAACCCCCTTGGGCGCGCCGGCGTAGATCGCGTTCGATGGCACCCTCCCTGCGGCGTAGGGGTCCGGCGCGGAGTAGTAGCTACCCTGGACCTCCGCCGGGTTGTACGGTACGCCCAGCGCCGGCTCTTCGCCGGCAGTCGCGGAAGCCTTGGTCGCCATGGACGTCGCCGGCGGCCGGAGATCTGGGGTGGCTGATTGGCGGTCGCCGGTCGTCGTTCAGGCCTGTGAGTCGTATGACAGACGCGTTAAGGCTGCGGGTTTGGTAGTTGGAACGGACGCGTGAAGAACCTAAAAATCATCGATTTATACAAGTTTTGCAGACACGAGGAATAGAAGTTTCTGCTGAAATGGACTTTCTTGGTCAACAAAATCACGCGTCTGATAGTTGAAGAGTTCTGTATCGAGAAATAGATGTGAAGCGATTCGTTGATAAATCTAGCGATATGTCAACTCGGATCATTTCCAATAGACGCGCTATATATACCGCGTGTTGAAAAGACCGTCAATTTAGCGCACGCGAGAGCAAAACCAGCCCTCCAACATGCACGGTACAATCCAGCGCTCTAGAAATTGAGGCCCTGAGCGCTGGTTATTTTTGCGCCATCTCCAGCGCGCTAGAAAACGAAAGCACGCGTGACAACCCAACCGCCGCCCTAAAACATCCGGCCGCGCTCGCCTTCCTCCCGCCCCGCGCCCCCGCCGGCGAAAATCCGGCGATGGACGGCCACACGGGCATTCCCCCTTCTCTCTCTACACCCGCGACCCCACCGCCGTCGGCAAAGCACCAACCCCTAGCGTCGGGCTCGCCTGCGGCCACTTCATGCCGCCCCGGTCGAATTCGCAGGGCGCGTCGCGCTGCCCCCCGTCGCGAAGCCACGGAGTGCCGTCTCCAACGCGACGACGGCAAGCCAAAAGAAGGGCAAGATGGACAAGACCGACACTTCTCGTCGTGCAAGCCTCTGTTCGCGCCTGCGGCCGCATTCCAGCCTCCGCCACCCCCACCACCACCGCCCGAAACGCCGGCGACCACGGAATTTGGTGCGTCGGCTGATGCGCCAAAGGTGTTTGAGGAAATGCCCACAAGATATAAAAGTTTCTTTCTTTCTTGTTGTCAGATAGATTGCTAGATACGGATAGCTTGACGTGTGTTTACTTTCCTACATTGTACTTTGGCGGATGATGCATATTTGTCAACTATGAATGTTGGCTCCAACAATTCATATGATCATTGGTATCAAACCAATGATGCATGAATTTGAAGTGGATGAGGAGGGTGAGGGTTTGGTCGATGCACCGAAAGGAAGGGCGGCCAACTGGAGGAAGACATTTTACTATGCAAGACATGGTGCTAGGTGGGCATGGACCAAACCGTTGGCACGGACCAAACTAGAGATACCTATTGGTTTAGAATGAAGGAGTAGTTTGATGAGCACAACAAGAGTGGCACTGAGCGCACCGACAGATCTCTTCGGTACCGGTGGTCCTAGATAAACGCGGATTGTCAAAAGTGGGCGGCCGCAGCCCGGTGCCTCCCATGTCTTCTATGGATGGAGGCTTTGGAGATTTTACGGTTCATGGCACTAGTGCAAACACCGTCCAAGTTTTCAATGAAGAGGAAGCAAAAGATGAAGATGATGAGGAGGAAGAAGATGATGCATGATTGTTGATGTTTCATTTGTTTGTGTGAACTTTATTTGTCATGACATTTCTTGTGGTTTGATGATTTTGAACTATGCCATGAATTTGAACTATGCTATATTGCTTAAGTCATGATCTTGCATTTTTATATGTTTGTGGATCATCATGTGTTTGATATTGTCAATTTGATATGTGTTTGTTTCATATTTGACAAGCGGCTGGTCGCGCGCGCAGCATTTTAGCGCGCCTGGCGAAGCGCTCTCAGACAATTATCATGTTGAATTGATGCAACTTTTTCCAAAGTAATATTTACTCTCTTCTTTTGCTGACATTTCGTGCTTTTTTGGATGATAGTTCTGTCATTAACTGTACTTTTTATTGTTGAAGCCATGTAATTAATCAGGTTGTTTTCTCCGGAGTTTGGCGTTTTCTCTCAATAGAGCAATATGGGAGACGACCATGGTGGGAGGCTGGGAAGATTTGGTCGTATGCCCCTTATTACGTGTGTATGCATGCCCCATTTTAGTTTGCTAACCATCATATGTCCTTGTTCCTTTTGTCTTCTTGCTAATGTATGTCTTTTTTAGTTACTTTACACTTTGAAATCGAATTTCGTTGCCTAATATTACCACGTGAAATGAAGATCTTGTGTCTTGGCAAACTAGCAGTTTCTCCAAATTCTAAATGTCTCAATGGAACCAACCAAGCCGAACTGTTCGTCATGTTCGACGGCAGGCTGCAGATGAGGGGCAGGAGCACCGCCTCGTACATGAAAATTCTACTCCTACTTCACTAGGCTCTCACTAGCAACACTAGAAGAAGAAGAAGCAACCAAAAGCATACATATACGCTGAAACTGAAGCTTCGCATGTTGGGCTTTCAGTGCATCAAACTCAGCCCCCGCAGCATCAAGCTCAACCCTCAAAGCATCCGGCAAATCCTATGCGGCGCTAACGGCGCCGCCTGAAGGAGCTTCTTCGCGAAGCGTTTTTGGGCCGGCCCACTGTCTCCGCGCAGCTTTGCTTTACTGTTTCGTCAACCTTCTTCAGACATGTATCGTCAGCGGCGAGGCGAAGACGGGATTTGCCCTCCTGGCGATAGAAGCGATGTGTCTCCTTCCCCTTCTCTTCATCTGCTTGTTCTTCATGCGATGTCTGAGATCTACTTCCTCCAAAGATCCCGCTGTCTGGTTTTGTGATTTCCTTCTTCCCCACTGCTTCTGCCCCGATCTCTCAGATCTGCTTCTTCGAAAGTTTCGGCTGTCTGGGTCTATTTTAGTGACATCGATTTGTTTTTCCCTTTGGTTCGTCGGCGGCGATGGCGGCGGAAGGTATGTACTCGAATCCTTCAATCCGTATCTACCATTTTGTGTTCTTTCCTTGTTGCGTCCATGGATTGCGCCTGTGCGGTAGGTTTTTTTGTGTGTGCAGCAGATTGTTGTGTAGCAAGCCTTCTCCCTATGGTATTTCTATGCGGTAGATCTGTGTGCATATATGATAGAGAGGGGGTCTAGTAGTGTACATAACGAAGGCCAGAAACTATTACAAAAAGAAGGCCTTAACTATTTGTAACTAGTACTGTTGATCAGCAGCAGCTGATGCTAGCTAGTATGACAGAACGAAGGCTGTGCAAGCAGCAGCAATGCAGCATCATGTGCTCTATTCTGCCTGTGCTGCAGAAGTAGTACCACTGGAGAGAATCAAGCAGAAGGGGGAAAACAGAGTGTCTCTCCCCTGTGTTGCAGATGTAGTACCATTGGAAAAAGGCCTGTTGTATGCTTTTGTTGCTGTACACACGTCATTATCATAGATTAATTAAACTAATTATACAACTTACCAATGGGAGCCATGAGTTGGTGATTTTTCTGGAAAACAAAGTTTAATATTCATGTAATTGAAATATTGACAATATCGATTCTGCCAAATTTTGATACGTTTTAGACCATCGTGTGCCTTTTTTTGTGTGACCTAGTTTATGTTCTTATGTTTCGATTCGTCGGCTAGTTTGTTTGAGAGCTCAATAACTGTGCGCATATACGTAGTATTCAATTTGTTTTGTGAGCATGTGTTTTTTTGTGCTGATATAGCGATTTTGTGCGTGACCAATATATGGGTGTTTAGTGGTTATAAAGTACTAGTTGAGGATTTGATGTAACAGTTTCTCTTGAATATTTTTCTTGTTCTAATTAGAAGTACATGTGATTTTTGTTCCGCAAAGTTTTGCGCAGCAATGCTCGTGTGTCTCCGTCCAAGGCTATCTGCCATATGGAGATGCGCATTTTTGGGAGATGTTGCAGGAACATTTCTTTTTTGTTTTGTATGTCATATACTGATTTATTGTAGCAATTTTTTCCCCTCGGGTGGATGAATGTTTCTTTTTTGTCTTATGATTTGTTCCCTTTTTAATATGTACAGGAGATGTTTTGATGGAAGTTGGGAGATCTAATCCCACCATCAACCATAGGTTATATCACCAGCCGCAACATGGACTATATGTTGAAGATACCCAAGCATTTGATGGTTCCTGTCAGCCTGCTTCAGTGGGTAGTTGTGTGATGTTATTAATGGAAAATTGGAATGGCAAGACATTGAAAGACTTCAGGAATGTAAGTTTGTTTTTTATATTATTTTCATCAATCACACTGCCCATTCCTCCTGCATTTTCTCCTATGATTCAGAACATTTTTTTGTTGATATTTCTGGCGTATCTTTTTAGTTGATAAATCCCATGTTTTTTTTTCTGTTTTCCGCAGATCATAATTCTGAAGTACAGGATGGTCATGCCATATAAGATGTTTCATTCAGTTGACAACAAGGTTGACATGATGAAGCTGGGTGCTATCAAGAAGAAAAGGAAGCTGTAGTTTATGCTTCATGTGGTTTTTCATGTATGGATGGGTGGTTTGTTCATATAAATGTATGAGTCGACAAATTTCTGAAAACTAGCCTTTTTGGAGATGCCCTTTTATTTTTAACCTATACTTGTCTAATCATGGACTTGCACTTTTTGGATGATATCCTGACCAATCGAGATAGACGGAACCAATCTGTGAATGTTTATATTTTCATTTCGCCATTTTTTTTGTTTATGGAGTACTTTTGATGGTTTCCTACTGAACCTTTTCTTTTCTATGTAAAAAAAAAGTCTGATACCTTAGTGGTCATGACTATCGCCTTTTTTTCAAATTCAAATATGGGTGTCGCCTAATAAAAAAAATACATAGGTTTTATAGGATGGTAATGGCATACAAGATGTTCCATTCAGATCACAATAAGGTTGACAAAATGAAGCTCGAGGCTATCAAGAAGAAAAAGAAGAAGTAGTTCTGAACTCTTTTGATTAGATCCAACCTATGGATAGACGCCAGTTTTGATTAGATCCAACCTATGGTTGTTCATATAATAGCAGGGGAGGACAAATGTTGACATGTTGTTATAACTAATCTTTCGGAGATGCCCTTTTTCTTTTTTAACGAGTACTTGATGGACGCCAGTTTTGTTACTTCTCAACGCCTACTAAATTTGTAAAATTGCTTTTTGTCATCACTAGTTCTTTTGTGATTATTATGATGCCGTAAATTGCTTATATGATTTAATGCTACATATTTTTCTCAATATGAAAAAAGGCAATCTAAGTTCTGGTTTTAATCCAAAAGGTGACTTAAGTAACGAAATATAAGATGAAACTTGCTGATTTTTTTGAAAGATTTTTTGGGAATGGTTCAAACTTTATAGTGGTTACAAATTAGAAATTGTTCATTTTAAAATGGCTATATTTTGTGAAAACGGTTCCGTTTTTTAAATTGGTTCCAAATTTTCAAAATGGCACAATTTTTTAAAATGGTTCCAACTTTAAAATGGTTCAAATTTTGGAAGTGATTCCAACTTTAAAGTGGTTCCAACTTTTAAAGTGGTTCCAAATTGGTTCCATTTCAAAGTGGTTCCAAATTTAAAATGGTTCTATTCTGAAAATGATTCCAATTTTAGAAATACAAGTTTTAGGGTGGTTGGCATTTTTAGTAACCGTTCAGCCAGCGAGATCTAACGGTGTTAAAATAGTCGGTACCAGACTAATGGAACCGAACGGTTCCGCGGAACCGAAAATTGTGTGGGACCGGTACCAAAAATATGTGGGACCAGGTACCAAAACTGTGGGGCTGTTACCAAATTATGTGGGGGCATAATTTCATTTTAATTATTAAAAGTTATTTCACCGGTTGCTCACTCTCTCTCTCAACCTAATCTCCTCACACAGTCACGCTCTCTCCACCAGACTTCCCTCTCCATCACCGCCGCGGGCGCCGACGCCGTTGCCGGCCTCCTCCACCTTCCCTCTAGCATGGCCACGGGCGCACGGAGCCGGACCTCCTCCACCTCCCCTCGAGAATCCGGGTGCGGGCGCCGTCCCCGACCTCCTGCACCTCGGAAAGACGGAAATCGTTCGTCCTTCGTCTCCAATCTCACGACTCACGAGATGCAGCCCTTGCGCGCTCGATGGCGGTCGGCCGTGCGTCGTTCGTCTTGGCTACAGACGTCGACTGGGACGACGGTGGTGCCCCCAGCATACAGAGAACTGCCTCTGATCTCTCACCCTCGTCCCGGCGTGCGAGACGCTTGCACCACAGAGCGGCGGCATGTCCTGGGGGATTCCACGGCGATGCCGCCAGGTTACGGCGATCTGGCAAAGGCTTCGACACCTCGGATGGATGCTTGGCGGCCGGAGTGGCGTTTGTTCTCACAAAACTCAGCGCAGTTACTGCTATCGTCTGAGGACTGTGTTCCTGTACTTTGTCTCTCTGTTAACTGTATTTTCTAGCCTTGTAACTGACACAATTCAGCACAAACGTTGAAGCTTTGTTTATGGAATTAATGGATGATGAAAACGCTGTGATTATTCTGATTTGATGCAATTCTGTACAAACGTTGAAGCTTTCTTTGCGGAATCAGTATGGTCTGAATCTACTGGACATGTAAGGGAACTGAGAACACTACACATGTATTTTATCAGTTTGTGAACTTGCTATGCACTGAATTCTCAAACTATGTTCCTGTGTAGACTAACAACGTGTTTTTGCACTGAATCGTTCTATTCACTGAATTCCCTGCCATCTATTCCTCCATTCCGAAAAGGTATCACGGCTGGAGAGAACACACACATGTACTGAATCACTTTGTGAAATTGCTATGCACTGAATTCTCCGACCTCTATTCCTCTATAAACTGACAATGTTTCCTTACACTGAACGTGCTATGCACTGGAGTCCCCGACCTGGCTCTAATCCTCTATTCTGGCGAGGTATCACGGCCGGAGGGAGATGGCACTATGGCAGAGGGATCACGACCGGAGCCGGTGGAGGGTGAGGTCTTGGGGCTGAAGGAGGGAGATAGTTCACCATGGGAGGGGAAGGAGCAAGAAGAGAGAGAGAGGTCAGTGGCGGTTCTCCGTGGGGGTGGGGGCACCACCGGCGTCTGTCCAAGACGGACGACGCACGCCGGCGGCCTGCGAGAGCACAAGGTCTGCATTTTAATCAACGGCTAATAAAAATCACCTCCTAATTAATGGCTATCAAAATTCAGAGCCCACGGTTCCGACGGTACCACGAGTTCCGTGCCAATCGCCAGAAAAGAGCTTTTAGAAAATGGTTCAAATAGTAAAAAGTGGTTCCATTTTCAAAATGGTTCCAAAGTAAAAAGTGGTTCCATTTTGAAAATGGTTCCTAATTTTAAAAATGGTTCCAACTTTAAAATGGTTCCAAATTTAAAAATGGATCCTACTTTAAAATGGTTCCAAATTAAAATTGGTTCTAATTTTGAAAATGGTTCCAAATTTGAAAACGGTTCCATTTTGAAAATGGTTACGAATTTAAAAATGGTTAAATTTAAAATGGTTACAAATTTAAAATGGTTCGACTTTGAAAATGGTTACGAATTAAAAAATGGTTCTAAATTTGAAAATGGTTCCATTTTGAAAATGGTTCCAAATTTAAAAAATGGATACAAATTTGAAAATTATTCATTTTTTAAAATTATTGCAAATTTTAAAAAGGTTCCGAATTTAAAATGGTTCCAAATTTAAAATGGTTCCATTTTGAAAATGATTCCAATTTAAAAAATGGTTCAAAAAGTAAAAAATGGTTCCATTTTCAAAATGGTTCCAAAGTAAAAAGTGGTTCGGTTTTGAAAATGGTTCCAACTTTAAAATGGTTCCAAATTTAAAAATGGATCCTACTATAAAATGGTTCCAAATTAAAATTGGTTCCAATTTTGAAAATGGTTCCAAATTTAAAAACGGTTCCATTTTGAAAATAGTTATGAATTTAAAAATGGTTACGAATTTAAAATGGTTACAAATTTAAAATGGTTCAATTTTGAAAATGGTTACGAATTTAAAAATGGTTCTAAATTTGAAAGTGGTTCCATTTTGAAAATGGTTCCAAATTTAAAAATGGATACAAATTTGAAAATTATTCATTTTTTAAAATTATTGCAAATTTAAAAAGGTTCTGAATTTAAAATGGTTCCATTTTGAAAATGATTCCAATTTTAGAAAATGGTTCAAAAAGTAAAAAGTGGTTCCATTTTCAAAATGGTTCCAAAGTAAAAAGTGGTTCGGTTTTGAAAATGGTTCCTAATTTTAAAAATGGTTCCAACTTTAAAATGGTTCCAAATTAAAAAATGGATCCTACTATAAAATGGTTCCAAATTAAAATTGGTTCCAATTTTGAAAATGGTTCCAAATTTGAAAACGGTTCCATTTTGAAAATGGTTACGAATTTAAAAATGGTTACGAATTTAAAATGGCTACAATTTTTAAATGGTTTGATTTTGAAAATGTTTCCATTTTTAAATGGTTACGAATTTTAAAATGGTTCTAAAATTGAAAATGGTTCCAATTTTGAAAATGGTTCCAAATTTGAAAATGGTTCCATTTTGAAAATGGTTACGAATTTAAAAATGGTTCCAAATTTGAAAACTATTCATTTTTGAAAATGGTTGCAAATTTTAAAAAGGTTCCGAATTTAAAATAGTTCCATTTTGAAAATGGTTCCAAATTTAAAATGGTTCCAAATTTAAAAATGGTTCCAAATTTGAAAGTTGTTCCTTTCTGAAAATGGTTCCATTTTTGAAATGGTTCCATTTTGAAAATGGTTACGAATTTAAAAATGGTTCCAAATTTGAAAATTATTCATTTTTGAGAATGGTTGCAAATTTTAAAAAGGTTCCGAATTTAAAATGGTTCCATTTTGAAAATGGTTTCGAACTTAAAATGGTTCCAAATTTAAAAATGGTTCCTTTCTGAAAATGGTTCCATTTTGAAAATGGTTCCAAATTAAAAAATTGTTCATTTTTGAAAATGGTTCCATTTTGAAATTGGTTCCAAATTTTAAAAATGGTTCCAAATTTAAAATGGTTCCAAATTTAAAAATGGTTCCATTTTGAAAATGGCTCCATTTTTAAAAATGGTTCCGAATTTAAAATGGTTACAAATTAAAAATGGTTCCAAATTTGAAAATGGTTCCATTTTCGAAATGGTTCCAAATTTAAAAATGGTTCTAATTTTTAATGGTTCCAAATTAAAAATGGTTCTAAATTTAAAATGGTTGTATTTTGAAAATGGTTCCAAATTTTAAAATGGTTCTGAATTTAAATTTGTTCAAAATTTAAAAATTGTTCAAAATTTAAAAATGTTTCCATTTTGAAATTGTTTCCAATTTTAAAAATAGTTCCGCATTTAAAATGGTTCCAAATTTAAAAATTGTTCCAAATTTGAAAATGGTTCCAATTTAAAATGGTTCCAAATTAAAAATGGTTCCAACTTTGAAAATGGTTCCATTTTGAAAATAGTTCCAAATTTAAAAATGTTCATAATTTAAAAATGGTTCCAAATTTAAAAATGGTTCCATATTGAAAATGTTTCCAATTTTAAAATGGTTCTGAATTTAAAATGGTTCCAAATTTAAAAATCGTTCCAAATTTGAAATTTATTCATTTTTGAAAATTATTCATTTTTTAAAATGGTTCCATTTTTGAAAATATCAGCGCGAATCAGTCAGAAATATTCGAAACATTCAGCGCGAAGCAGTACGCGAGAAGCGTTCAGCTCGAAGCACTAAGCGCGCAAAGCTGTCAGAAAATATCGGACGAAACAGTCGAAAGAAGCAGTCAGCGTGCGAAGGGAAAGAAACATTCGAAAACTTCGACCGAGTGAATTGGGCCGGCCCAAAACTGGACCGACGTAGGCGCCCCAACTCTTATGCGGCGCTAACATCAAGCTCAACCCTCATAGCATCCCTCGCAGCATCAAGCTCAACCCTCGTATCATCAAGGCGTTGCTGAACTTCTCACACGGCGTTTATCATCCAAGTTGCTGAGAGGGTGACCAAGGTGTCCAAGTACTTGTCCAACCACATGAAGAAGCGCCAATCTTTCACCTGTCCAAACATCTAAAAATTTAGCAACTTGCTTGAATCAAACAACAGGAATACCATATGATGCACTTGACTCTGAACTCTGAACAGTAACGAACAGAGCGACAACCTTCTGTCCCTGTCATTCCTAGGGCATTTCGCTGAAGATTTGGCAGGGTTCAGAGATGTCGACGACTGCTTCAGGATCAAGCTTTTGTGCCCACAACCTGGATATTCAGCCAGAGGGAGCCTCATCCCTTGGCGCACGCCGGCCGGGACTGAGGAGGAGCTTCCCTTCGACATGCCGCACGCTGCCATGGTCAGGAACAGAGACGCAAGCTAGGGTTAGGGGAGCGAGCCAAGATGAGAGTGAAATCGAACGGAGAAACTGAACCGGCAGGCATAATGGGTCACCTGGTTGCCGGAGTTCCGCGCCGTGCTCGCCAGAGTCGCTGCCGGGCCTGTGGGCTACGCGGCCGTGGTGCTAGAGTAGCCCCGCCCGCAATGCTGGACCAGCTCTGTCGCTGACGGCTGCCACTCGGAGGAAGCGCCACTGGAGCAGCTAGAGTCTCCGGGGTCCAGCTCTGGAGTCCGTCTCGCCGCGGCGCCGGAGTCCGCGGCCGCCTGTGCTGTCCAGACGAGCAGGGGGCAGGGGAACGAGACGACAGAAGGTTCGGTCGGCCGGCCGACAGGTTTGGGTTGGCCTCCCTAGGAGAAACAAGTTCAGCTACTCCATGTTTTGTTCGAAGCAATTCTGTATAATTTTAGTTTTATTCCTTAGGTAGTTTTTCTATAAATTATTTATGGTTTGTAAGATTTGAAAT
The DNA here is from genome assembly GCA_947311845.1 of Poa pratensis. NCBI lineage: Eukaryota > Viridiplantae > Streptophyta > Magnoliopsida > Poales > Poaceae > Poa > Poa pratensis. The sequence goes on from CAMZMU010000039.1 coordinate 18,991,672, forward strand.
CATATGATTATTTCTGTATCTTAGTTTGTGTGCAATATAAGAAAATGTAACTCAGTTCTAACTTCATGATAATTACACTAAGACGACAGAGTGATTGCATTTTCAGGGTAGTAATATTTAGCGGAGTATCCTGTTAAAAAAAAGTCGACTATGCATAATAGCTTTTTTGAGATATTTTTGCTAAAAAATTCTACCAAGAGTGCGCTTGTCTTGCAAAGTTTCAGTTTTTGCTACTCCATGGAGTACAAATTTCCATGGCAATGCGCAATACATCATCTAGTTTTTTTTCGTTGCTTACCACGTATGTCACGAGGTGCATCATCTAGTTTCTACCACGACGAGAAGTTCGTCCCATGTGTTATCTTTGACTCCCCTGGGTCCTAACTGACTTCTTGCATATGTACCCGACATGTATTAAAATTTCAGTTTCAGAAAAATTTCGGGCACTCTGACTTTTAGTGATTTCGGTTTTTGTTTCAATCAAATGACCAAAATTTAATCTTAAAATTCATTTAAATATTAATTTTGTTAAAATATTTTGAATATTTTTTGAATTCTTGTGTAGTACTGAAAATATTGAAATATTTTGAACGAAAGGTAACTATTTCGGTATCTACCAAAATCACTGAAATTCAGTGAATTTCGACGAAATCTCACGGAATTTAAAACGATGGTACGCAACCACTGACTGCCCCTCGCTTGTTAGACACGAGTCATCTCTGACCAATGTGTATTGAGGAACACAAAACTTATTAGCGATGGGGTTGGCATGGCGTCCATGATGAACTCTTGGTCCGCTATGAGCCTCTCCATCACTTCGGGCACCAAGCGCACCTCCAGCGAGATGCTCCCTCCCTGCTCTGGCCCCTCGAACAAAGTCACTCTCCCGTCCATCTTGACCCCAGGGCCGCTCCTCACGGCCATCGGCTTCCCCCACCCGAAGTCGTTCCCGAACACGTCAAACCGCGGCGAGTTCGCAGCAACCAGCCCCTGGCAGGCAGGCCCGCCACCGGCAGGAGGCGCCGTGGGCAAGAACGTGGGTTCCCGGACCCATCGATCCAGCCACTCCCGCGTGGCCGCCTCGTTGAAAGACGCCACGGCGCGGTTTAGCTGCCAAGCCCAGCCCCTTGTCCAGGATCTCGCCGACCGTGCAGCCCGTCATGCTCTGTGTTATGGCGTTTCCAACATAACCCGCTGTCGGGATGCCGGCCACGCGCCCCCGACACCCGATGAAGAGCACGCAGAGAGTCTCCTGCGCCGGTGGAAGTCATCGGGCTCGGGACACTGCCCGCCAGAGGTGCGCGAGCAGGGCCTGTAGCGAGGAGATGCCACCGGCGCCGTCGCTGGCAGCCATCTCGTCGTTTGCCCTCACCTTGAGCTTTTTAACGCTCGCTGCGGAGAATGTGAAGAGGCCTTCTCGCGTCGGCGGGAGCTCGAACCGCTGGACGACTTGCTGCAGCGTGCTGGACGGCAAGGGGATCGGGACGGGGCTTGTGTCGACGAACCACCTCTGGTGTAGCACCGACGGCGGCGTGAGTTGATGGCCGCCTCGGTTGATGGCCGACCATGCGTTGAACAGCTCCCAGAAGGAGGTGTGCCATCACCGACGGTGTGGTTCATCGACATGCCGATGAAGACGCCGTCGGCAAGTTCGGTGACCTGCACCGACAGCACGGGAATCGAAGAGTCGATGGCCGCATCCGCGCCAATGGCCCCGTTCACGCCCGACGAGAAAAAGGCGCAGAACAGCGACGTCGGGGTGTACACGGAGCCGACGACGTCTGCGACGGCAACGCCGGGGGCAGCCGCGTGGACGAGTTCGGTGCCTTCCCCGGTGCAGCGCAGCGAGATTGTGACTGTGTCGTCGCCGTGCTCCTCGACGGCGAGACGGCCGGCGAAGTGGTAGTACCGCCCCAGGGTGCGCGCAAGGGAGGACGCGAGGGTGTCGACGAGCATCTCACCTCCGGCGGGAGGCTTGGGAAGGAGTATAACCTTATGGCTGTACGGCACGCCGATGCCATATAGATCCCACGGCGTGAGCTGGATGTCCTCCGAAGGCATCGGCATGGCACCGTGCGACGGCCGGACGGCGCGCCGGGACACGATCCGGACGGTACCGTCAGCCAAGCTCGCTTCCATTATGCTCGTTGACTTTCTAGGACGTGGTTATGGTGGGGACAATTCATGATAACCCCCCACGTGGATTATGTATCGCCCACAGGCCCCCCCCCCCGCTGTCTATGACAGGTGGGGTTTTAAGTGGCTGGGGGTTATAAGGAATGGTTATGGTGAGTTGTTAGCATAAAACAGCGACTTTGGCGCAGCAATTGCGAAAAACCGCGATAATGCTCTGGGATCACGGAAAACCGCAAGTTTGGTGGTCTGAGTTCGCAATGTCCAAACTTTCTGCACTAAGCGCGAATTGATAGTCAATCTGACGTGTGGGGCCCACCTGTCAGACTGACGTGGCAAGCTGACTGTGCAATAGTTGACGTCCGTGTTGAGCTCGACGACGTCGCGGCCAGCGTCACCGGCATGGACGCGGTGGCGCGCGCTCTGTAACCGACCGGGCGGGCACAACCCTCCCCCCACCTACCGCGACGCCGCCGCCATGCCCGTCTCCATGGCCGCAGCCCTCGCCGTCGGGTACTTCTCCATCCCGTGGTGGCTCAGCGCGGCGGCGCGGACGAGCACGGCGGCGGCGAGGTCAAGGACCGCGAGACGACGGCGAGGTAGGTCAATGCGGGGGCTGCGGGCACCGGCCGGGCTAGCTAGTTAGCCAGCTGCGCATGCGTGCGCCTCGGTCGAGGAACAGGCACACTCGCACTGCCTGTGTGCGCTCTCGCGCCGGCGGCGCTCGCTGGGATCCTACCGCCGCCGGCCACGAACTCGCCGTGCCGCCGCCTGGAGGCCGCTTCTCTCCTGCTCCCGACGCCGCCGACTGGCCTCCACGGCCCTCCTGCTTCCGGCGCCGCCCGACGGAGGCTCCCCTCTTCGTGCTCTCCGCACCGCCGCCGAGAGCTCTGTCGCCGTCAAAGAAATACGGTGGGGGCTCGCTGGAGGTGGGGAAGAAAAGGGTGCAGGGGCGGCTCGTCGCGGCAGCGAGCACGGCGGCGCTCGGCCCCGAGTTTGCCCGCGAGCACGGACGAATGCACGGCGGCGCACGGACGAGAGCACGGCGGCGCTCGACCACCCCACGTGCACGGAGGTGGGGGTGCGCGGGAGGCTGCGGCGAGGGCGACGGCGCCCGCGTGGAAGGCGGCGGCGCGCGAGCCATAGGGCGGCAGCGAGAGCAGGACGGCAGCGACGAGAGCATGAGGCGACGGCGCACGAGGCAGAGGCTGCTGCTCTCTGCTTTCTGTCCAGCTGTACTGACAGGTGGGCCCGCCTTCACAGTTAACGGCTAGCCAACGGACGTCAACTATTGCACAGTCAGCTTGCCACGGCCCCACACGTCAGATTGACTATCAATTCGCGCTTAGTGCAGAAAGTTTGGACATTGCGAACTCAGACCACCAAACTTGCGGTTTTCCGTGATCCCAGAGCATTGTCGCGGTTTTTCGCAATTGCTGCGTCAAAGTCGTGGTTTTATACTAACAACTCGGTTATGGTCAGTTCCTTGCAGCATGTCAGGTCGCTATAGCGCCCGCTTGCATCATTTATGGTGGTATGTCCATCACCTTCAGCAATCATAGATGATCTTGGAGTATATATTAGTACTAGTGTATATATTAGGTGTTGATTTTCCCCGCCAAAATAGATCTTCTAGTTGATTATCCCTAGTATATCTCAGTTGTAGTAGACTATATTGGTTGTTGATCTTCTACTTGATTCGTTTCTTTTTTTTTTTTGATAGGAAGCTCGTGTACAGGATCACAACAACACAGCACACACACGCACGAACACAGGCGATGAACTCACCGACGACGACGAACTCAGAACCACCACACACACCACACACCGAAGCAGCGCCGTCGACCAACCTTGTTGAGCTGCCGCAGAAGCCACCCGACGCAAGCACCGGGATCTTGACGCTGAACGAAAACGGCTTCGAGGCGCCGCCAGGCCGCCGTCACCGCCGGCCTCCACCCTACTTCCACCACGCCCACCGAGATCGCCGCAGAGGGAGAAGAACCCACCTGCAGACTTCCTGAGATTTTGACCAAAAGCTCCTCCCCGCACGTCGGCGGGGAATCCAGGACCCCATGTACAGGAGCCGCCACCGCCACCACGGTCGCCAGCTCGGGGAAGACACGCCGCGACTCCGGGGAGCAGCGGACGCGCCAGAGATGGCAGATCTGCCCAGGGCGACGCCGAGGGAAGAGGAGAAGACCACCACCTCCAAAAGGCCTCTCCGGCCGCGCCTCCGTCTCCATAGCGCCGCCGGCAGACCACCCACACACACCTAGCTATGTACACGGCGGGATCCGTCCATCCCCCGTCCTCCCGCCGCCGGAGCGGCCGCGGAGGGCGAGGAATCGGCGGATCGCCGCCGGCGAGCTGGAGTGCACGGGAGACGCCCAAAAATCGCCGCTCTTCCTTTTTCGGTGGGGAACGAGGGGAGGGTCGAGAGAGTTCTGGTCTGTTAGAAACAATATTACTTGATTCGTTTCTTGTACGAAAAAACAATACAAAATTGTTGTTTAAGAGAGGGATGCATATGCATGTTAGACCATAACCTGTTTTAGAGGATCATGCTTTCCCTTTCACTCTATGGAGAGATCACAGCCGAAAGAAAAAGACTAGCAGCATGGCCTCACGCAGACCTAAAATTAGTCGTGGCCTCCCTCACTGAACCCTCCTATTTGCCGTGGCGCTCCTGTTTTGACAAATACAAAGCAGGAGAAATTTCATATGAACATGCAGTTGAATTCGACAGCCGAATATCCGAACTCCATTGCGTTCGACTTACCTGAAGCATCCGCATCAGCACTGGATTTGTCTCCAAAAATGGAGAAAGCTTATCACGCTCGCTTAGTAGACTCTGCAACAGGAGAAAAAGTGTAGGGTGAGACACCATTCGCAATGACTATTTTCTAGTACGAAGCTTTTGTAGAACAAATCAGATAACCTGAATAGCTTCTGGAGATGAGAAAAGTTGTATAAGATTGGCATCCTGTTCTCTCTGCTGTTGAGACCAACTGTCAGCTTGTACATTCTGCTTCCCAAGTTGTGATTGCTCGCCCATTTCTCTCTGTGTTTGCTGACTCTGGTAAAATTGCATCTCGGCAAAAAGTCATGCTGACTCTGGTGAGGTTGCATCTGAGGAGCAGGAAGTTGGTTCTGAAATTGCAAAGTCACGTTAACGAGATTGTACGCATTGTTTTTGCAGGCAAAAGATTTACCATATACTTTACGGTAGTATAAACTAGCCTGCGAGTTCCTAACTAGCTAGTACGGACTAGCTTGTATCGATCTAACAAGAAAAATACCAAGCAGTATCTAACCTGTAATCGATCTAGCACGATAAAAAAGAACTAGTAAGTAATTGCAGTTCATCTAACTAAAATAGTAATTGCTCCAGTTGTTCGTATTAATCTGAAGAATCACATGAATATGTGACATTACCGTAGGTGACAGCGTCAATCTCTCAAGCCTGCCTTGGAGGTTCTGAGGGCCGACGGCGGCTGGAAGAAGAATCCTGCAGGCTCGGATCCATGGCGCTTGGCTGACTATGCCCTAAACGGGCGGTCGAGGACTCGAGGCGACAAATCAAAGTCGATGGTGAATCGATTGTGTTGTCTATGTGCATACCGAAGCGTCACGGCGTGAGCCGTGAGGTAGATGGCAATGCCAATGTGGGCTATTTTCATGGGCTTGACTACTTCGCCCATTCAACTGTTCCGTAGTGGGCCGATCCAGTAGGATATATTCCGGCCTTTTTTCAATTTCCGCCTTTTTTTATGTTTCTTATCAGTTTTTTTCTGTTTCCATTTATCCATTATTTTTCTTCAGTATTTTATTTTATGTACATTTTTATTTATTTTTCCCAATTTTTTCTACAATTTTCTTTCCTATTTTTATTTTCTGTTTTCTTTTCTGTCGTACGTTTTCTTTTTTATATTAAACAAATGTTTATACTGCAGAAAACTATTATTAGACTTTTTATTCAAACTAGCAAAATGTCCGTGCGTTGCAACGGGCTTAAAATTAACCAAACGTCTTAAGTTTGAAGTAAACGGATTTTTGTTCTATCATTTTTACGCATTGGGCCAGGGGAAGAAACATGAGCGCGTTGCCACATGAGCACAATTAAGATTAAATTAATGACACTTGATGGAAAGGATTTTGGTGTAAACCCTTTGCTTATGGTCCCCATTCATGTCGATAGCCAGAGATTGTCCGGAAAGATCTAAACTGCTTCGAAATTAACCATAGACCCAACTACCAATCTGCATTATAATGCATATCCTAGCAGGAAAATGAAACAAATGTTGGTGTAAACCCTTTGCTTATGGTCCCCATTCATGTCGATAGCCAGAGGTTGTTCGGAAAGATCTAAACTATTTCGAAATTAACCATAGACCCAGCTACCAATCTGCATTATAATGCATATCCTAGCAGGAAAATGAAACAAATGACCTAAAATATAGTGATGTAGTAACCTCCATTCCTGCAATAACATATGAACTGGCTCTTCCCAAGTTACAGTCACTTTTTGTGAATTTATGAGTTACAGTGATATTAGCCTAAGAATTATTGGAGTCATCGAATGTCTGACAATCTTGTCTCTGAAATCTGAATAGCAACAACATGATTCCCAGGTCGTATACTCTTAAGAAGACATTTTAAGAGGCAACTCTACTCTTTTCCCTCTACCAAATCCATTGCAGAATATTTAGTTTCATGCCAAGAACAATACCTGATACAACAAAATAGTCATAACGATTGAGCAGATTCTACCGGGAGTGTAGAGTGCCACAATAACTGAACCTATACTTTATCCGTCACCACACTTTGACTGCTTCATTGCCCAAGTCCTACCGCGAGGCTACAGAGAGCTTCTTCACCAGATTTTTTGCGGCAGACACATTCCTGCCAAATACAACACAAATAAATAATAGAAATTCATGTGATGTCGAGCTATATACTGAACGTGCCCCATTAAAAAACGAACTGAACTGCAGCAGCAGTTCACAGCCTAAACTGCGCCTTTTCCTTCAGTCTGAATGAAACAAACAGCGACCTCTCAACAGAGGTAGCACAACGAGCAGCCATCCCGCAGATAGAGGTCGTGGAGGAGTCTGGGTGTGGAGCAGCGACGCAGGTGGTAGCACGCAGGAAGCAAGGGAGTCCACGCCAGCTGCTCGGCCGCGCCATCGACTTTCATCCTCGGTCTGACAGTAATAGAAGGAACAACGCGACGGTGTCAAATCGGATAGAGGATCATACACGCTCGGCTCCACATCGGCTTGCATGGGCGGGAGAGGACGCCGCCTACGGAGATGCAGGGAGCCGCCACCTCGGCTTGCTGGGGTGGGATAGGGCGCCACCGGCGGAGATGTAGGGGAGGCGTACGCCATGAGTCCATCCTGGCGCGCTTGCTCTCAAGGCGAGGCTCAACCCTCCGGCTCGACGGCGGTGGAGCGGGCCCTAAAGCGAGGCGCAGCCCTCCTGCACGGCGGCGGCCACGAACGCTGGGGTAGGCGGCAGTGTGGATGGGAAGAGGTCACGCGTTGTGGTGCGGTGGTTGTGGACTGCGGGCTGATTTCATAGAAACTGGAGGGCTAAAGTGCAAAACGACCCGACGTACCATGTACCACTGCCACGATCGATTACTCATATTATTATAGTAGAGATAAGATTAATATCTTGATTGAAAAATCATTTAAATAAGATTAAAAATAGAAAATTGGTTTAAATAAGATAAATTTTCTTACTAAAAAATCGTTTAGATACCATAAATGTTTATATTGAAAATCGTTCAAATAAAAAAATGTTCGTAGTGAAACCCCTTTAAATAATATAAATTTTCATATTGTAAAATCAGTTTAAACAAGATAATTGTTCTTGTTAAAAAACGTCAAAGTCATTTTTAGCATCCTAAAAGACAAAAACTTTGTTTGTTCTGTCTAAAATTTGAATTTTGAAGAGTTGGACGCGCTGCCTCTCAGCGAATGCACTAGTCATTATGGCCTGCCCGGTGGCGCGCGCTGACATAGCTCTCTAGCGTGCCAAGCCAGCAAGAAAGCCGAAAGGATCGCCATCACAGCCAGGATGCTTACTCCCATTGTCGGCGTTAGCAGTTGAACGATGTGATGATCACACAATGTGATGAACTGGGCGTGGCGGCTGTCCTAGCACATCGATGAGCTGGGGTGACAGAAGAAAGTAGCTACTTTATATCTAGAGCTCGGATATGCAAAATGATAGAGGCGTCTAACACATCCCTGTTATTACCAAATGAAGAAAATGAATAATCAGGACCATGTGCACGTAGGGCTGGTCCTCACTTTTTACAGCCCGGGGCAAACTAACAAATGGGTCCTTGCAATAGTAGTATAGTAAATAAAAATCACATGCACACACATAATGTATTGATTTCATACAAGTTACATATGAAAGCAAATATCAGCAGCAAAAACATGAGCACTGATATGAGAGAATAACATGATAATATAATCCCGAGCAGGGCACTGGGGGAGCTATGTGTACTTTAGGGGGCCACTGCCCCCCTCCCCCACCCATGCCTGAGATTTTTGTAACTAAAACCACTTTATGTTTGGCAAATGTTAGCGTTACTATAGTGATAGCGAGGAGAGCAAGTGACCAAGCCACAATGAGTTGAGAGGGCGTCAGGTGCCCAGAGATCACGATCAACACAAATGAGCTCGTGTCACCCCTGAGATCATCACCGCCATCGCCGTGGCTGGCACGAGAAGGGGTGAAATCATTCACCTACTTGGTAAGTATCGTCTATCCTTCTTGCAATTAAACCAAAATGCGACTAGTTGAAGTGTTGAATGATGAAATCATGCTCTGCCCCGTCGCCGGGCGCTCACATGCCTGTCCAGCCAAGCAAAGAAAAACCAAAGCACCGCTATCAGATCAAGGAAGTCAATCAGCCGGCTACGGTTATCATTGCAGTCATGCTAACAATTGCAAAACTAAAGTGGTTTTAGTTACAAAAATCTCAGGTTGGGATGAGGGAGGGGGCAGTGCCCCCCCTGAAGTACACATAGCTCCTTCATTACCCTGCTCGGGATTATGTTATCATGATATTTCCTCATATCAGTGCTCATTTTTTTGCTTCCGATATTTGGTTTGATATTTAACTTATGTGAAACCAATACATTATGTGTACGCATGTGATTTTCATTTACTATACTACTACTATTGTGAAGGCCCATTTTTTAGGTAGTCCCGGGCCTTAAAAAGTCAGGACCGGCCCCGCGTGTTATTCATTTTCTTCATTTGGTAACAACATGTCAGCGACCCAGCCCCACATGGCAGCGCCGGCGAGGCGTTGGACCCACCTGGAAGTGAGACAAGGCCCCGGAGGTCGCGAGGAAAACCAGCGTGGCTGGCCAAGGGCGGCTGGGTCACGTAGCGCGTATTTAGCCAGAGGAGTACTCTTGTTGTTTCCTTGTCGATCAAGTTGGTTGTAATGAACGGCAGTGCCGTGATGAACTAGACCGGAGGATCCGGCTAACAATCCAGTTGCTAGTTCGTCGGGTGATCCCGATCCGCTTCCAAATTCCTCTTGATCGGTAGCTAGGACCTTACAAGTGGTAATCAGAGCCATTCCGCTGCAGGCTGGAGATCCCCACCCACACCTACCCCACCCGTTTCTCGTCGAGGGCTCGCTCGGACGCCATGGATCAATTGTCGCCGGATTCGAAGGCGATCTACGACCTTATCAAGGCGTCGTCCTCGGAGGAGTTCGACGCGAAGTTCCTGGAGTACGAGAGGAAGACGCTCGGGGCCATGCAGAAGTACGTCCACGACACGGACAAGCAGATCAAGGCGCTGAGCACCGCCGTCAACTCCGTCTGCTCTTCGGTGGCCACAGATCTGGAGTCCCACAGGTCCTTGATCGGCGAGGACCTCGTCGCCATCAAGGAATCGCTCAGCTCCGAGATCGCCTCTCTCGCCTCCGCCGTGGAGCGCGCACCGCGGCCGGATCCAGGCGCGGTGGTGGACCGCCCGTCGACTTCCATCCACACGGAGTTGGCGGCACGGACCATCGGCCCAACTGGGCACGGCGAACAGCATCACCACCGGGGGTCAGCGAGTGTCTCCCACTCCTCACCTCCGGTCGGAGGTAACAACTCCGACCGTCTCCGTTCTCAGTATCTCGATTTCAGTTCGCCGGCGGCGCAGCGGAGCACTGACTACGTTGCCTTGGGTCCTCGCTCTGCGTTGCCGCATTTCGATGGAGCCAACCCCAAGCTCTGGCAAATTCGGTGCGAGGATTTTTTCAGGCGAAATCACACGCTGGAGGCGCACCGAGCTGCGGATGCATCCGCCCTCTTCACCGGAGCGGCCGCCACTTGGCTCGAGTCCTACCTTCAGAAGATGCCGTCGCCCTCCTGGCTGGACTTTGTGGCAGCGGTGCTCGCTCGATTCAGCAGAAACCAACACCAGAACCTCGTCAGGCGTTTCCTGCACCTCTCCCAGGAAACCACGGTGGACGCCTATGTGCAGAGTTTCTCTGAATTGGTGGACCAGATCGCTGTGTACGACCAGCATTCGGACACCGTAGGCCAGATCACTAAGTTCCTCGACGGACTGAAACCTGCGGTGAGGGTGCTCGTCGCCATTCAGCAGCCGCCAACCCTCGAGACGGCGTTCTCGCTCGCGCTGCTGTATGAAGAGCTTGGCAGTGACACGGGTATGTTCAGAGATGTGCCACTAGCTCCGGTCGCGACTCGACGGGCTCTGGCAGCCCCGCCAACCCCGCCTCCGCCGCCGCCGACCAAATGGATCTCCAAGACGGTGGAGGAGAAGCGAGCACTGAGCGCCAGTGAGGAAAAGTGGTGAAATCTCAAGGCATACAGGCGAGCTAAGGGCTTGTGCTTCACGTGCGGAGACAAGTTCAGGAGGGAACACCAATGCAAGACCTCGATTCCCTGCATTTGGTGCAGGAAATGGTTAATTGTATGCAATTGCTCGAGGATGGCAGTGAGGAGCAGTTGGATGCAGAACAGCCGGAGGTGACTGCGACGGTGAACGCCATGGTTCTGTCTGCAGCTGCTCTGAACCCGGGAAAGGCAGCACCGCGCACAATGCAGTTGCAAGTGCAGATTCAGGGGCACTCCTTCCTGTTCTTGGTGGATTCGGGCAGCTCTGCCTGCTTCATCGATCGACAACGGGCTCAGCTCCTGGAGGGTAGGGAGGAGCTTGCGGCGCCAGCCTCCGTCAAGGTTGCCGGTGGCGCTCTCCTCGAGTGCACCGGCGTCTTTCCCGCGTTGCAGTGGACAGCAGATGGCGCCTCCTTCGCCGACAGCTTCATGGTGCTCGATTTGGCCAGCTACGATGGCATCATAGGGCTGGACTGACTCGGTAAGTACAGCCCCATGACCGCCCACTGGGAGCACGGGTGGCTTGCATTCCAGCACGAGGGCAGACAAGTTGTGCTGCGAGGGGATGAGCCACGGCTGTGCACTCATGCCCTGGTGGAACTCAATTTAGTGCACGAAGCTGAGTCAGTGGTGATGGAAATTACTGAAGAGGTGTAGGACGTCCTGGACAAGTTTGGGGATGTCTTTGCGGCGCCAACAGGGTTGCCGCCGCGGCGCAAGTATGACCACCTGATGGCCCACTGATGGGTTAGGTTGAGACCCCAATAGCAGAGTGTGTAGTAAGGGCAAGACTTGTTTTCCCCACGAAGGTGACTCGAGGGTTTATATCGAACTCTCGGGGAATCAGTAGTGGAAGCTTTACCTCCTTATCCTTCCCTTGGAAACCTGCAAACAAAGATAAATTGTTTTGTGCCCTCAACCTCACCAAGTGGTTGTCAAGCACAAGGTGTGAGAATGATAATACAAAACAATAAATAAATATGCAAATAAAATATGCAAGGATGATGGAAACAATGATAAATGATATTTTTGGGTTTTATATGATGTATGCAAGATGCAAAAGTATTTTTGTATTTTCGGATTTAATTATGGCTGAAAATGAAAAGTGGATGAAAGTTGTTGGAAAGTGTTTCTTATGATTAAAAATGGACCGGGGTTCATGGTTTCACAAATGCACTCTCTCTTTAATGATGTGGTGGACAATGGAACACAAAAGTTAACATATGAGATTGCAACAAAGTTTCATGACAAGTTATAATCATATGGGCATCACGTCCTAACATAGAGATCTTTTGGTTATTAATCTCTCTTATACTCCACTAAGATGCGAACTAAATCATAACACCTTAGTATTAAGATAAATCAGAGCATAGCAATAAGTTTCATGACATGAAGTTGAAATAAGAACATGCTAGATCTAGTCATGGAGTAGTGGCAATGGTCACACCCACATCTCCGGTAGCAAGGTATTTCTTTTTATCCCTAGTGAGGCAACAAAGTAAGGTAAAAATACCCAAGTGGATCGCGGAACTTTCTCTCACGTTCACCGCACTAGCCACCCCCCGTTACTCCATCTAATGCACACGTTCCCCCTCACACGCTCTCATAAACATGCTTGATCAAAACAAGTAAACAAGAACGGGGTACATAATATGCATCTACTTTCATAACTGAAAAAACAATTGCAATCTCACACATATATTAACTCATAAAGATCCACCACAAAGGTATTACATAGATGACCGTAATCATGTTCGGCAGCTCATACGGTGCTAATTAGTGAAGCACAAGAGAGAGAGATACATAAGTTACTTCCACAAACCCATAGTCCAGGGTGGACTACTCCCTCTTCATCATGGAGTCGATGGAGAAGTCGTTGGAGGAGGTGGAGACCTCTCCGGCAGCGCCCCGCCGGAGTTTTCCCCCTCCAATCTGCAGCTCCTGATCTCTGTTTCGGTGTTTCTGTGTTTCTGCGGCGCTCCTTCCGAAGAGCCTCGGGGACTATTTTTATAGTCGGTTTTAGGTCAAGACGAAGTCTGGAGAAAGATCGACGGCAACGGAGCTCGAGGGCCAAGTGGTGGGTCCCACGCGGCCAGGTACTGTGGCCGCGTGGGCCCCCTCTTTTGGTCCTCGGCCTCCGTTTGTTTGCTTCCTTCGCTCCCAGGTCTTCTTCCTTCCAAATATTGATGCTCCTAAATTTGCAGTCATTTGGACGTCGTTTGGGTCCCTGAAACATCAAAATATAGAAAATAGGGTTTTCTGCCTGCGCAGGGTTAATTCCAGAAAAATAGGGAACTTGTGAATTATTCCCAAAATCATTATAAATCAATGATATAACCCTTATATGATGCAAATATGATGGAATATGAATAAAATAATGCAAAGTTCATGTATGCATTTTACATGCATCAGCATCCCCAAGCTTAACCCATGCTCGTCCTCGAGTATGAAGGTGATAAAACTAACATGGACTTTGCATTTAATACTATCAATGGATATCAAAGATGATTACTATTGCTACATAGAGTCAAATGGTTCATTCTTAAAAGATGTAACAATATGCAAGATAGTTTATGAAGTGATATCAAATTCAATGTAAGGATGTTCAATGATAATTCACAAAGTGTAACATAAAAAAAAGTACTATGGACAAGTATGCATAATGATAAGTAAGAACATCCTACAATGGTCATAGAGTGTAGATGAAAATCTGAATATAAAAGGTGGACACTTTGGAAAGATATATATGAGTAGAGGTAAAGCATGAATAAGTTTCATCTAACTTCAAATGTTTCTACTTAAGTTAATGATTGTAATGTGGTAATCCTTGGTGTCAAGCTCTCATTGCCCCTATCATAGCATCTTGAATGATTAAGTTTAAAGTGAAAGCAAATATGAGTATGTGCTTGACAAAGTATGGTTGAAAGTCTCATGCCCCTTGAATACGAGTACCTACTCCATGTGTTACTCAACTGGAAAACAAAGCAAGTTCAATTTAAATATCATTGTAAGTAAAATAGTATCATCAAGAGCGTCAACTGGGGTACCTCTTGTCCCAGGATATGGAACAAGCCCATATCAAAATGACAAGACAAACAAACATAATGAACAATCTCAACACCCTTTTTATTTACCATTGGATAGCTTTTTATTGTAAGGTGTATCACAGAAGGTTCACCATAGCATGTAAGTAAATTTCCACCATGAATTGCATGGCTTAGATTAGCGGCCCAGGCGTCTCTCTAACCATTATACAAACTCATTTAAACTACTTCATTTCACATTTATTTCACCCATGGTAAGCATCCATAAACAAAAGTACATGACATCAACTAATATAATGAAGTGCAATGTTGAAAGCGTTCCATGTGACAGCACATTTCTGCTAACTCTCAACCAAAGACATTTGTCAAGCTCATAACATCATAATTTTAATCACAATGGGTCATGTTATTAAGTGCAATAAAAGTAAAGTGTGCATCAAGTTCGTGAGAGCTATTAACCAACTTTTCCCATAACAATCAACAACATAAGCATTTTAATTCAGAGGTATATGATACAAAATAACATGGTAAACATACTCGGAATAGCATAAAGCTAATAGGTAGATATGGTGGACTCACTGGAAAAACTTTGGTTGAAGGTGTTGGAAACAAGTTTTTACTTGTTGGAATTTTTGGGCTAGCAAGAGGGAGAAAGTTGACCATCTAAAGCATGCATGAGTGTCCATAGAACTAACTAATTCATGTTAAACAAAGTAAAGTAACATTCAGCATCAAAACATGAATAAAAGATAGCTCTTGATAAAATACTAACAAATTATTACTCATTAACAAGCTCATGAATCATGCAACTATATATCTTTTAAAATCAACTCAAACATCCCTTTTCCCAATCTTATAATGGCATCCAACATATTTCAACCCATATTTCCAGTAGCTCTCTCATATATAAATGATAATGTGGTGGTCTCTCAAAAATAAAAATCAAACAAACAAAAACAAAAAGACGCTCCAAGTTTATGCGATAAAGTGCATTGATCGAAAAACAGAAGTTAGACGTGTGCAAACCGAGAGTGTGTTGGTCCAGTGGGTTGTCTTCACATCCCCAAGCTTATGGTTTCACCATCCTTAGATACTCTTGGTGCATCTCCTCTAATCCCTGTGAAAAAACTTCAAAACACCATTTCTTTTCTGTGGGGTGACATTAGTAGTGATAAACAAATAGTTTCTTGCTGCATATAATCCTTAGACAAAAATTATATGAATGTCCAGTAAGTGTATTATGTTGTATGCCTACTCATAAACTCAATTGGATCTGAAAGATTCAAGCTAAAAGTTCTAAGCATGCATCAAACAAAATGGGACAGAATCTGTCCAGAAAAACAGCAGTAGCAAAACGTATTTTTCTACCCTACTTAAATTTGTCAAAAATTCTGAAAAATTCATGCATACAGAGGATGAAAAGTTGCTTATACAGTTTAAATATCAGCTCATTCGGAGTTACAGAATAGGAATTAAAAATCAAACCGTGCACAGACTCGTGCTGGAATAATATCTCCGAATGCTATAAGCAACTTTTTCAAACCAAAATGGGTAAAACTTGGCACTTTATTAAAAATTCCAGAAACAAAACTATAAACAAAGTCTCTTGTTACAGCAAGAGGACACAAAGAAAATCAAAAATAAAAACAACCGGGTTGCCTCCCGTAAAGCGCTTTCTTTATAGCCATATAGCTAGGCTTCTTACTTGATAGTTATAGTGGACGAAGCTCATGAGGGAGCTTGAACTTTGTGTGTCCCTCTTCCTTGGGAAGTGTTCCATGCATTTCTTGTGTGGAAACTGAAACTTCACATTCCCTTCTTTTGAATCAATGATAGCACCTGTGGTACGAAGAAAAGGTCTTCCAAGAATAATTGGACTAGAGGTTTTATTCCCCATATCCATGATTAGAAAATCAACAGGCACAAAAGTCATATGTAACTCTACCATAACATCACTTACTCTTCCTAGCATGTTTAATGGAATCATCAGCAAGTGCAAGTTCAATAGAGCATTTTTCAAGATTCTTTAATTCAAGTACTTCATATAGTTTTTAGATAAAAGAGACACTAGATCCTAGATCTAATATAGCATGGTGTGTCTCTTTTCCAATGGTAACAAGTACTTTGGGAATCCATACATCCCCAAGCTTAGGTGGTATCATAGCTTCTTGATTGTACCTAGCAATCTTTTCTTTTAAGACATGATTAGCAATATAAGAACCAAAACCAGCTTGGTTAGCATTAATAGAAGGATCACTTGCAAATTTTTGTAAGTCGATATTAATTCATGCAAGCTACAATTTTCTAAGTCAAGCAATGGTTCCTTGACTTCACTCAGCATTTTCACTTCTTCAACTTTCTTTTCTTTCATTAATGATGGGTCTTTCCTTGAATTACTATCACGAACCAGCTTTTCCTCAATTCTATGGAGGTAAACATCTTTTTCAAGATATTCTTTCTCACATAATGTTAGCTTATGCATAACATTAGTTAGCTCATTGTCTATCTTGGGAATAATATTCTCAGAATAGGATGCTAGTTGTTCAAAATCCCCCTTATTTGGTAGTTTCTCAAGTTGGGCTTCAAATTTATCTATAGATGATGCAAGTGCTGCTTGGCATCCTCCACCTTTTTCTTACTACCCACAAAGCTACCAAAAATTCTTCTAAGTGTCGTGGCTGCACAAGGTGGTGTTGACAAGACAAAACTTCCACTTGTAGCCCCATCTAAAGCATTTTGGTACCAAGGATATATTCCATAATAAAAGTAAAGATTTAGCTTTTCATCTTCACAAGGTGTAGGATCTCTATAGTGCATCCTATTAATTCTTACCCAAGCATCTTTTAATGTTTCTCCGGGATATTGCTTAAAATTAGAAATGGACTCAACGGAGGACTCACTTCATAACTCTCAGCATTTATCTCAGGTGTGGCAATGGGCCTAGCAATAAATTGATCATTTGGAGTGTTTGTGTAGTCACACAACTTAGTTTTGTCTCCCATTTTCCAAGTTTTTATGTGTTTTTAATTTTTTATGCAAAACTGAAAATAAAATATGCAACACAAAATGCAAGACAATAACAAAACAAAATAAAATGGTTTGCAAGTAAAGATGGATAAGATGGTGCTCACGTAGGTGCAACCTCCCCAAGCTTAGGTGTTTGCACAACTTGATGATGAAGTTGACTTGTTGTGAGATACCCTTGGATAAAACTTTCAGTAATGATTCCCCGGTAACGGCGCCAGAAAATAGTCTTGATGGCCCACTGATGGGTTAGGTTGAGACCCCAATAGCAGAGTGTGTAGTACGGGCAAGGCTTGTTTTCCCCACGAAGGTGACTCGAGGGTTTATATCCACTAGTAAAGAACGACACATCGGAAATGGGCCAAAACCCCTTCGGCAACGGAGAAAGGGTCCGTGTCCCCGACCCAGTCACTGATGTGAAGGCCTTCATCGCTAACGGAGGCAAAAAACCGTCACCGATAAGGAATAAGTTGGCTACGGTTGCGGACCGATCTCCGTTTCCGATGTATCGGTGCATCAGTAACGGAGATTCTATTTTACTCGTTTGCATTGAGGTTCTTTCAGAAGCCTACAGGACCAATTCGGTTGCCAAATTACATTCAAAATCTCACAGCAGAAGCACAAAGTTGCTACCAAATCCATTCATAACGTATATAAGAATTGTCATCATTACATAGCATCAAAAGATGAGTTACACATGCCTCGCTAATCCTATCATTCTCATGCCTCCCTAAACTTAACTTTTATGACACTCCACTCTTCTCCAGCTCCACCTTCTTCCTCAGTTCCGAAGCGCCGAAAACGGAATTCGACCTAGCAAAAGACTCGAGTAGCGGTTTCATGCTTCTCCAAATCACATATGCAACCAAATTGCTACACACATACACAAAATAGATGGAGAAACTAAAAACAAGAAACCACACCGAGCTCGCAAGCCTCCTTAGCAAATTAATCTTGCCAAATTCTTCATAGCGAGGCTTGCTCCATCTTGGACGGTGTCGCCGAAATATAATAACGTCACCGCTGTGACATTTCGGCCACACTGTCCAAGACACTCTTAATTAAAAAAGTGTTTTGAACAGTGCAGCGAAACGTCACAACAGCGACGGTTCACGGATATGATCCCACTTTGTATTTAGCTCTTTTAAAGCTTGTTTGGATCTGCATGGCGCTTCTGCATATAAAATACATGGATGTCTAGTTAGAAAAGAGCCAAATATGATGCTACATGACATAAATACAATTTAAGATGAAAACAGTTTACACCTTAAGCGCCTATATCCGTGTGCTTGCTGTCCGATCGAAACGATTTGGAGGCAGAACTTGAAGGTGATGTTACCTTCAATTGCCTCACCATTTTTATGCATTGTCGCCGAAATATATTATTACTTCATACACTAGCTACACAAAACCATAACGAGGATTAGCACATTGACAAAGGGTTGAAATTAATCTATTAGACTTCAAATACTAAAAACAAACACAACACAATACTAGACTTCAAATACTAGACAAGTTGAAGGTAATGTATTCATCATCGGCAGTACTAAAAACAAACACAACACAATACTAGACTTCAAATACTAGACAAGTTTTATATGCTACTTTAAAAAAAATGTAAGATCTAGTGTTGAGGGTGTATTCATCATCAGCAGTACTACAATACTAGACAGAACTCAATACTACAATACTAGACAGTACTACAATACTAGATCGGTAGATGCTACTTTAAATAAAATGTAAGATCTAGTGTCGAGGGGTGTATTCATCATCGGCACTAGACAGAACACAATACTAGACTTCAAATAGTAGACAAGTTTTCTGTGCTACTTTAAACAAAATGTAAGATCTAGTCGGCTACATACCCGGGAAGATGCACGGCAATAGACCAGTAGATCCACGTCGGCGACATACTAGGGGAAGATGCGCGGCGGCTCGCCGACGAGCCGCTGGGGCGGATGTGCGGCGGCTCACGACGCGCCGCTGGGGAAGATGCGCCGACGCGCCGCTGGGGAAGATGCACGGCGGCGATGCCGGCCGGACGTGCCGCTCAGATCTGCGAGATAAGGGTTAGGTCTGGAGCCGCCGGCACACTATGACTGTGGAGTGAGACTGAGAGTGAGAGTGAGAGCGAGAGCGTTAGGTTGCCGCAGTGGCACATTTATAGCATATAATAACATCACAAACGGAGGCGATAAACAACCGTTTCCTCTAATTTCTTCACTGACACACTGGGCCTACTTACAAAGGATCGATAGAGTAATTGAACTAACTATCTACTCTACTTGTTCTGCTTACGCCCTGCCTCCGCGCCATTGTCATCCGCGGCACGGCGTCGCTTCTTGCCGGTTGCCTTTTCCTCAGGCGCGTGCTCCTCCTCCTCCTCCGGCTCGTGCTCCTCCTTCTCCGGCCGTGCGTCCTTCTCCGGCGAATCCTCCTCTCGCGCCTCCTCGTCGTCGTCGTCGGCGTCGTATTCTTCCTGGCTAGAATAATACGGCTCCGGCGGGTCCTCCGGCTCCTCTTCCTCCGGCGACTCGTCCTCTTCGGAGTCATCTTCTCCTTCGCGGGAAGACGGCGGGTCCGAGTCGTCGGAGTCGTCTTCTACAGAGCGTGAAGATGGCGGGTCCGAGTCGTCGGGGTCCGAGTCCGGCGGCCCGTCTTGATCCCACCATGGAACTTCACAGCGGTCTTCCGCGCTCGCGTCGTCGCTCGGGACTTCCTCGTTCTGCCACCAGGGTTCCGCCATGGCGGTTGTGCTAGTGTGGTAAATAATGTGGGAGAGAACAAAGGGGAGAATGCGGGACCTGCCTGGCTTCGCGTGGTTCCAGTCACATTTTATTAGCGTCGATCAGGCGGTTCCAATCCCTCGTGAATTAAGCCGCATTGAACAGGCGCGCTTCCAGATTGCAACTGCAATTTCCCAAGCACATCGCAAACGGATATACATAAACAACCGTAGCCATAGAGATACATATTGGAAACGGAGACAAATTTATGACCGTTGCCAATACTTTTGGTAACGGAGATATAAAATTCTCCGTAACCAATGTTGACGGACCAGCCGCGTCCGCAACGCTAAAATCGCGATTCTCTGTCGCCTAACACCTGCCGTTTCCATAGAGGGGTACCCGATGTGTCGTTCTGTACTAGTGATCGAACTCTCGGGGAATCAGTAGTGGAAGCTTTACCTCCTTATCCTTCCCTTGGAAACCTGCAAACAAAGATAAATTGTTTTGTGCCCTCAACCTCACCAAGTGGTTGTCAAGCACAAGGTGTGAGAATGATAATACAAAACAATAAATAAATATGCAAATAAAATATGCAAGGATGATGGAAACAATGATAAATGATATTTTTGGGTTTTATATGATGTATGCAAGATGCAAAATTATTTTTGTAGTTTCGGATTTAATTATGGCTGAAAATGAAAAGTGGACGAAAGTTGTTGGAAAAGTGTTTCTTGTGATTAAAAATGGACCGGAGTTCATGGTTTCACAAATGCACTCTCTCTTTAATGATGTGGTGGACAATGGAACACAAAAGTTAACATATGAGATTGCAACAAAGTTTCATGACAAGTTATAATCATATGGGCATCACGTCCTAACATAGAGATCTTTTGGTTATTAATCTCTCTTATACTCCACTAAGATGCGAACTAAATCATAACACCTTAGTATTAAGATAAATCAGAGCATAGCAATAAGTTTCATGACATGAAGTTGAAATAAGAACATGCTAGATCTAGTCATGGAGTAGTGGCAATGGTCACACCCACATCTCCGGTAGCAAGGTATTTCTTGTTATCCCTAGTGAGGCAACAAAGTAAGGTAAAAATACCCAAGTGGATCGCGGAACTTTCTCTCACGTTCACCGCACTAGCCACCCCCCGTTACTCCATCTAATGCACACGTTCCCCCTCACACGCTCTCATAAACATGCTTGATCAAAACAAGTAAACAAGAACGGGGTACATAATATGCATCTACTTTCATAACTGAAGTAAAACAATTGCAATCTCACACATATATTAACTCATAAAGATCCACCACAAAGGTATTACATAGATGACCGTAATCATGTTAGGCAGCTCATACGGTGCTAATTAGTGAAGCACAAGAGAGAGATACATAAGTTACTTCCACAAACCCATAGTCCAGGGGTGGACTACTCCCTCTTCATCATGGAGTCGATGGAGATGTCGTTGGAGGAGGTGGAGACCTCTCCGGCAGCGCCCCGCCGGAGTTTTCCCCCTCCAATCTGCAGCTCCTGATATCTGTTTCGGTGTTTCTGTGTTTCTGCGGCGCTCCTTTCCGAAGAGACTCGGGGACTATTTTTATAGTCGGTTTAGGTCAAGACGAAGCTTCTGGAAGAAAGATCGACGACAACGGAGCCTCGAGGGCCAAGTTGGTGGGTCCCACGCGGCCTGGTACTGTGGCCGCATGGGCCCCCCTCTTTTGGTCCGCGGACCTCCGTTTGTTTGCTTCCTTCGCTCCCAGGTCTTCTTCCTTCCAAATATTGATGCTCCTAAAATTGCAAGTCATTTGGACGTCGTTTGGGTCCCTGAAACATCAAAATATAGAAAATAGGGTTTTCTGCCTGCGCAGGGTTACTTCCAGAAAAATAGGGAACTTGTGAATTATTCCCAAAATCATTATAAATCAATGATATAACCCTTATATGATGCAAATATGATGGGAATATGAATAAAATAATACAAAGTCCATGTATGCATTTTACATGCATCACCACCGCATCCCATTGGTGCCTGGTGCGCGGCCAATTTCCATCAGGCCATATCGTGTGGCGCCTGAGCTCAAGACGGAGATCGAGAGGCAGGTCAAGGAATTGCTGGACCAGGGCGTGATCACCCAGAGCAACAGCGCTTTCGGCGCGCCTGTTCTGCTCGTCAAAAAGGGATTGGTGGACTGGCGGTTGGTTTTCGATTACCGGCCGCTCAATGCCCTGACTGTGAAGGGAAAGTAACCGCTGCCGGTGATCGACGAGCTGCTGGACGAGCTCGCCGGTGCGTAGTGGTTCTCCAAGTTGGACTTGAAGGCAGGATACCACCAAATCAGGCTCGCCCCGGGCGAGGAGCACAAGACGGCGTTCCAGACGCACAGTGGACACTATGAGTTCAAGGTAATGGGGTTCGGCCTCTCGGGCACGCCTGCGACCTTCCAGCACGCCATGAACGCCACTCTCGAGCCAGTGCTCCACAAGTTCGCGCTCGTCTTCTTCGACGACATTCTGATTTACAGCCGCAGCTTTGAGGAGCACCTGGAGCACCTGGCCACGGTGCAGGCTATCCTGCAGAAGGATAAATGGCATGTCAAGATGTCCAAGTGCGCATTCGCGCAGCGAGCGGTCACATACCTGGGGCATGTCGTGTCTGCTGATGGCGTCGCCACGGATCCAGCTAAGAATCAGACGGTCAAGGACTGTCCGACACCGAGTAACCTGAAGGAGTTGCGAGGAATTTTGGGCATCACCGCGGGCTACTACCGGAAATTTATCGAGCACTACGCCATCATCTGTCAGACACTTACTGCATTGTTGAAGAAGGGTGCCCAGTTCTCGTGGACGCCTGCGGCAGAAACTGCTTTCCAAGTCCTGAAAAAGGCACTGATCTCCGCTCCCGTGCTGGCGTTGCCGGACTTCACAGAAAAGTTTGTGATCGACACCGACGCTTGCGACGTCGGCATTGGAGCTGTGCTGTCCCAGAAAGGCCACCCTGTCGCCTATGTCAGCCGCGCCCTCGGGCCCAAGAACCGTGGCCTCTCTGTGTACGAGAAGGAGTATCTCGCGATCCTGTTGGCAGTGCAGCAATGGCGGCCCTACCTGCAGCTGCGTGAGTTCACCATTCGAACTGACCATAAGAGCCTCACGAACCTGTCCGATCAGCGCCTCCACACCGATTGGCAGCGCAAGGCTCTGACGAAGCTCATGGGCCTCCAGTACTCCATCCAGTACAAGAAGGGGGTGCACAATGGTGCCGCGGACGCGCTGTCGCGCAAGCCGCCGGAAAGTTCAGAGCTCTTCGCAATCTCCACCGTGCAGCAGGTGTGGCTTGAAGCAGTGGAACGCAACTACAGCGACGATGCTCGCGCGCAGGCCCTTCTGCAGCAGTTGGCCGTGGCGCCGGGCACGGTCCAGGACTTTACCCTAGACAATGGCATCCTCTGCCACAAGCACAGGATCTGGGTCGGCGGCGACGCCGCGCTTCGGAAGCAGATCGTGTCCGCGTTCCATGACAGTCCGCAGGGCGGCCACTCTGGATTTCCGGTGACATACCGTCGTCTGGTCTCGCTGTTCAGCTGGCCAGGCATGAAGTCCATGGTGCGTGAGCACGTGCGCAGCAGCCACACTTGCCAGCAGGCGAAGCCGGAGCGGCTGCCGCCGGCTGGTCTGCTCCAGCCGCTGCCGGTGCCATCCGCGCCGTGGGAAATGGCCACAATGGACTTCATCGAGGGGTTGCCGCCTTCGCGCCAATACAGCTGCATACTCGTCGTCGTCGACAAGCTCACGAAGTACGCGCACTTCATCCCGCTACGACACCCGTACACGGCCAGCAGGTCGCCGAGCTCTTCGTCGACAACATCTACAAGCTCCACGGCATGCCGGGCTCGCTGGTGTCAGATCGCGACCCCATCTTCACCAGAGCTTTCTGGCAGTCCGTGTTCCGTTCCACGGGGACGCAGCTCAAGCTCAGCACGGCGAACCACCCGGAGATGGACAGCCAGACGGAGCGCGTGAACCAGTCTATCGAGTGCTACCTCAGGTGTTTCATCTCCGCGCACCCGCAGCAGTGGTCCAAGTGGCTGTCCCTGTGCGAATTTTGGTACAACACCAATTGGCACGCGTCCACGGGGAAGTCGCCGTTCGAGCTGCTCTACGGCCGCCAGCCCAGGTACTTCGGCATTACGGCCTCTGATCAGATAGCTAATGGCGATGTTCAGTCCTGGCTGCAGGAGCGTTCCTTGGTTTTGGACTCCGTTCGCCAGCACCTTCTTCGGATGCAGCAACGCATGAAGGCCCAGGCGGACAAGAACAGGACGGAGCGCACGTTCGAGGTCGGCGACGCTGTGTTCCTCCGCCTGCAACCATACATCCAGGTTTCGGTGGCGCGGCGGGCGAATCACTAATTGGCCTTCAAGTTCTTCGGTCCGTTCCGCGTCCTGGAGCGCATCGGTGCCGTGGCGTACAAGCTGGAGCTGCCGCCGTCGAGCCGCGTCCATCCCGTCTTCCACGTCTCACAACTCAAGCCCTGCGTTGGGCCGCGTCCGCCGGCGTCGACATCGTTACCTGATGCTGCCGAGCTCTTCCGTGTTCCGGTTCAGGTGCTGCAGCGACGCGTGCAGTCGCGTGGTCGGCGTGCAGTTCCGCAAGTGCTGGTGCAGTGGAGCGGCGGCGCGGAGGACACTGCGACCTGGGAAGACCTGGACCGTCTTCGTCAAGCCTTCCCTCATGCTCCTGCTTGGGGACAAGCAGGTGTTGAAGACGGGGGGATTGTGAGCGACCCAGCCCCACATGGCAGCGGCGGCGAGGCGTTGGACCCACCTGGAAGTGAGACAAGGCCCCGGAGGTCGCGAGGAAAACCAGCGTGGCTGGCCAAGGGCGACTGGGTCACGTAGCGCGTATTTAGCCAGAGGTGTACTCCTGTTGTTTCCTTGTCGATCAAGTTGGTTGTAATGAACGGCAGTGCCGTGATGAACTAGACTGGAGGATCCGGCTAACAATCCAGTTGCTAGTTCGTCGGGTGATCCCGATCCGCTTCCAAATTCCTCTTGATCGGTAGCTAGGACCTTACACAACACCTCTATCATTTTGCATGTCCGAGCTCTGGATGGAAATTAGCTACTTGGAAATGACTGCTTCGCCCTGCTACTTTTGTTTCTTCTGCGAACCATCTCATCGATGTGCTAGGACAGCAGCCACGCCCAGTTAATCACATTGATGTGCTCATCACATCGCTCAGCTACCAGCGCCAGCAATGTGAGTTAGCATGACTGTAATCATAGCCGGGCTGAGAGGCTTCTTTGCTCAGATGGCGATCCTTTGGTTTTTCTTGGCTTGGCCGGGCTGAGCGTCCCGTATCTGCTCCTTCCATAGCAGTTACGGCTTCTTCTTCGGCATGGGTGGATAGCTGATCGGCTCGTTGCGGAGTGGTGTTTGGAGCTTGGCTCTAGTTGTTCTCGAGGTTGTGGGGCTTCGCTCCGTGGGGTTGTGTTGTTGTATGGTTTTCGCTCGGTTTCTTCCGATAATAAACCGGACACATTCTACTTAATAAATGGATAAGACAAAACTTTTGCCTTCGGTTTCGATAAAAAAATGCCAGAACCGGCTGGCGGGCCATAGACTAGAGCATTCGCTGAGAGGCGGATGCGTCCAACCACTGCTGATACAAGCCGAGAGAAGGGAAGCCCCTGCTGATATCAAAATTAACTTTGATCGTCTCTCTCCAACATATTCGTATGGTGCTCCAATTAGTAAACCTTTAAAAAGTCTTTGATTCATAGGACGGGAAAAGCGTAGGAATAAGAAATTTATATGATTGACATGGCATGTCTAATTGAATGGCATGGAAATAATTTTGATCGCTCACATTAGTAAATATATGAATATTCGATGTGGCAATACTCTGGATCGACCATTTCTGCAACCAACTCTGATGCTAATGCGCGAACACACACATTCATCGCGTCGGTACACACACATGCCGATCAATTGTTACCGATCAGCTAATCTAATGAAACGATTAGATTTCAGGATGAGAAGTCAAGATTTTGTTTAACTCGATTAGACGTTTTTACTCGGAACAGTGTAGGCCGGTCAAGCCAGACTAAAAGGGAACTGCGGTAGTTTCTCCTTGATCCGCGGCGCAGCGGGCGCCGGGCGGTGTCCGATGGCAACCGCTGCAAGGCAACAAGCGTCAGCTAACAGTTGGAGCAGGTCGTAGTCGCCGAACTTGCATTGCCACCTCGCCTATGCACACTCGAGGACTTGGTCTTGCTATTTCCGATCGACATCACACCCACGTTCACGTACACCTGCAAAACAGCAACAGTTGCCCCAAATTTGATGTTATGTTTGATTAGCTTTCTGGATGCATGTCTTCTCCATGAGCAGTGCCAAGGTTGGTCGCAGTTAAGGGAGTTTTTTTTTTTTTTTGCGAGAGAGCGAGCGATGTAGTTTGATGACCCCGGCCGGCGGCCGCACACGGATGCAAACAGGCAGCGCCATGAATGGATCAAGTAGCTAGCTT
Organism: Poa pratensis; assembly: GCA_947311845.1. NCBI lineage: Eukaryota > Viridiplantae > Streptophyta > Magnoliopsida > Poales > Poaceae > Poa > Poa pratensis. The sequence continues at coordinate 19,018,029 of CAMZMU010000039.1, forward strand.
AGATAGCTTCTAGTACACGGGGATTATGGTTGGCAAAGCAAAGCACATTCATTCGGCCTGCATGCTTGCTTTGCTAGGGCAGCGGTAGGGGACTGATGAGAGCAGCAATACGACTAGTTTTGCGTTGAATTCGTCGTGCAGGTCAGTTAACTGTCCGACGAGTAGTACACACGCGAGGTATATATGGTACACTGCAATTCGCATTGCAGTTAGGCGGCTTCTGTCTTCTCTTGATTAATCGGCTTCGGCTAGCTTGCTAGGAACTTGATTAGAAGAAGAAGACCTCGCCCGTGCCGGCTGCGCAACCCAACAACTCCACCCGGGAGGGCAGAGCACCTTTCTTTCTCTCCCTCTCCTCGTCCTCTCCGCCCTTGAGAGTCCACCGGAGTCGCCGCCCAGATCTGGCCTCTCTTGCCGTCGGCGCTCGCGCCGGCTGGTGCAGAGATGAGATAGGGTGCCGGCCCGTGATGTATATAGGTAGATTATGTTGTAGTTTAGTTTTTGAGGTGTTCTCCGTGGCGGATGTCCTGTCTATTCTTCCTCGGAGAGCTGCAGCTTCGGCGCTCGGACGCGGTGTCGGGCTCGCCATCGATGCGCGCTCTGTCAAGACTCCAAGGTGGAGGAGGCACGGAGGCGAATCGGTGGCAGCTTTCTTCAATAAACGTCTTTGCCTCCAAGTCCTGTGCTTCTATCTCCTTCTCCTGGCTAGCCTTGGTGGCGTGCGGGCGAAGATGAGGTAGGAGCTGCAGTTGGAGAGCAGCGGCTGCGTCCGCTTCTTGTTTTTCTTCCTCTTGCTTGGCTGCAATCCGGTGAATCGCAGCGACGCCGGAGGTTCTTCTTTTCTTCTCTGCAGGTTGAATTCGAGGTGGATTGCTTGCAGGATGGAGGAAGATCGAGGCCTTTTCAATAAGATCGACTGCTGTATCACCTGCCTCGCTGTTTGGGAGTGGAATCACGATCCTCTGGCCGGCCGTGGCGGCGAGGAGAGGAAGTGGCGCTTCTGCCTGGCGAGGTGGTTCGTGCTGCGCACTGGAGTTCCTCACGCGGTGGACAAGTTCGCCGCCGCGTTCTTTGGCCAAAAAGGTGGCCCATTTTCAACCTCCACATCGGAGGCCTCGTCGATCCGACGCCGGAGCCCGGCTTCGCGAAGCAATCAAGTGGTTCGTCCCCGTTTGCCTCGTGACTGCCGACGTCATGGATCTTCTGCCGGAAGGGAGAGTCTGGGTGATGCAGTGTGCTCCGATCTCGGCGAGCTTTTCGCCTGGAGGTTGCCGGCGGTGGGTGGCAGAGATACCCAAGGAGTTGATTGCTTTTTATTCTGTAGCTCTAGGGTGTTTTTTGTAAAGGAGAAGGCCCTTTCTTCGAATAGTAGGTCTATTAGGGCAAGTGATTAAAGGGCTTTTCTGTAAATTGTACCTGCCACGTGGTAATATGAGAAATGCAGCACCGGGGTCTTTGACCCCACCCCTTTTACAAAAAAAAAAAAAATCTCGCCCGTGCCGCCATGGACCGAGTGATGGTGATGGATGCCGCTGCTTATGTTGTGAGAAACAGAGAATACAGAGAGACATATTTAAGTATACATCAATCCTCACTATGCGTACACAGAGAATACAGAGAGAGATATTTAAGTATACATCAATCCTCACTATACGTACAGGTACAGCCGTGCGTGCACGTGCTTAAATGCTTAATTAGCAGCGTCCTACACATTTATTACTCTCTCTGTTCAAAAATAAGTGTCTCAAATTTGTCCAAAAGTGGATGTTCAAAAGTGAAATCCACTTTTAAACAAACTTGAGACACTTATTTTTAAACGGAGGAAGTATTAGCTAACTACTCTGACATCTCCAACTCATCTGCAATACTAGTAGGAGTAGTATCATATTCGTCTTCCGTGATCTGAAAAAAATAAAGACGACAGATAACACTCGAAGGCACGGGACTCTTTCTTCCATGCAACAATGAGTGATTAATCTACGCTCCAAGTCGAAGCAACATAATTAGACTAGACATAGTGAGGAGTATCATATAGTGGTATCATGCATATGATACTTGTGTATGATACTACCTCTATAATGCATAGTATCATGTAGTAGTATCATAGCCACACCTTATTTAATGATTTGTAGAATCTCAATACAAATATGTGTACAAGATTTACTTGCTATCAAAATATCTTGTTTTACGTGCTATGATACCGTAACATAGGTAGATACCACTATCATCTCTTCCTCATTAATTAGTGTGTCACATCAGATTTTTGCCAACATGGCATGCATGATACTAGCTATGATACCCCACTGTGACTAGTCTTAATCGGCTGTCCCGTCCATGACGGCCTCGAATTGACCACAATGCAGAACCGTGCATTGCATCCACTAGCTGCAATGAACAACAGACCATCAGGACACTGTGGGCGCATAGCAGTAAGCGCACCGCGTTTGGTTGCCCAGCTCCGCTCCAAAAGCAATCCAGCGTGTTCATTAAAGTATCATTAGGCAGACCGGCTGGGCACGCTCGAATCGAGCTTACCTAGCCAAGTCTGCACGATGTTAACGCAGCTGGTATGCAACCTGGTGCCTGAATTTGCTTCTGCTCACCCTCCCTAATCTTACTTCACGTCTTTACTTTTCAATAGTGCTTGAATCAAAATAAGCTCTACACGAAAAAGATGCGCGTTAATGATGTTGTTCCATTCTGATAATCGGTTTCGACTTCGTTAATTGTTAACTTATAATTTCGTGTTCATGCTAGAAACCTTTTTTGACGAAATTCGCCAAACTAATCGCACACGCTCGACTATTTGAAGTTTCCTTTGAGGTGTAGCTTCATCTCATCATTTCACACAACTCTCATGTTGTAAGTTTTTCGTTTCGGTGGTCGTAGATGAATAGATCTTGTACCGTATGTGTGCGTATTTAAACGGTTCTTGTTTTAGTTTGTCGTCTTCAACCTCCGCATGGTTGTTGTGACGACGTTTTATGGTGATTTTGTGGTGCTTGTTACGTCCATTTTGCATCACTATTTTATATTATAATTCACTCTTATTTATTGATATATTTCATATTAGAATGCAATACTTGTGTTATTTTATCTTATTTTGCAGGTTTTCCACTTACTCGGGATTTATCTGTCGGAGAGTGGAATCAGCTGCACAAAGCATCGTCGGGATACCATATCGCCGGTGCTCCAAAAATTACAAAAAATTACAGAAGTTATTATTTCGACAGAAGACGGGGGGAGCCAGAAGATGAACCCGAGGGGGGCCTCGAGGTGCCCAGACGGGGCCGCACCTGGGCCCACCTAGCTGCCCTAGTCCACCTCGGGCACTCCCCTTTCGAATATATCTTCTTCTTGACCTAAAACAGAGGGGAGCGACATCGAAGAAATATTCTGCCCCCTCCACGGGGTGGAAACCACAGAGAGATTAAAAAAACTCTCCGGCAGGGAGAAATCTGCTTGGGAAATTCCCTCCCGGAGGGGGAAATCGTCGCCATCGTCACCGTCATCACGCCGGGCTTCATCGGGATCATCATCTGCATCATCTCCACTACCAGCACCATCATTCCTGTCGCTCCACTCTGTTCCGTTGTAACATCTAGGTTTATACTTTGTTTAGTTCATTGGGAATACTCTCCCGGTGTTGATTACTCCTTATGGTATGTTATTGAGTTTTATTGGTGAATAATCACTTTTATGACCAAATTGTTATCCATCATTATATCATCTCTGATCATGATCCATATGATATCTTGTGAGTAGTTCTTTTAGTTCTTAAGGACATGGGAGAATTATTGTTACTAGTAGTGATATTATGTTGAGTAAAATATTTAATGGTTTGATATTTAAATTGTGGTGTTATTCTTTTAATGGTGTCATGTGAATGTCGAATACATGCTACTTCACCTTTATGGTCCTAGCAGAATCTTCTACTGGCTCCGATCCATAAAAAGTGTCATGGAAAATGAACTTTCCTAGAACAAATCCATAACTATACTTGCGACACTTTTCATGGATCGGAGGGAGTACAAAACATGTACGTTTTGCTAAACTGGTAGTTGTTATTTGCTATCTGGAACAACCAGATAGAGTGGTAACTGTCACATGTAGAGAGATTGTGTCCGAAGACAGAGGAGGCATTCAAAAAAAAAATCATGTTAAAACACGTCTTGCAAAAGCAGCTCCCTATTATTCCCTATCCAGAACAGCCACATAGAGATGCATTTGTCACATCTAGAGAGATTTGGTCTGAGGAAAGAGTAAGGACAGATATAGGCCAAGATGGGTCCACGGGAAAGAGGACTGAATATGTTGCGTCCAGAGAGTTTTCGCCACGGCGGTAGCTAGATCTCCATTAGATAGGTAAAGGTCGTTTCGTGACAGTTAATGGGCATGCCAAGAACGACCCTACAGTGGGAGCATGTGTGAGCCGCGTTGCCAAACGGCATGCCGACCCTGAACTGAATTTTACCCCAATCAGACCAGACCACGGTGCGTTTCCCCTTGATCGGCGGCGGTCCGATGGCAACCGATGCAAGGCAACAAGCGTCAGCTAGCAGTTGGAGCAGGTCGGAGTCAGGAGTGGCCCAACTTGCCACTTCGCTCATGAACATTCTGACACTCGAGGACTTGGTCTTTCATTGGCCCCTCCTCTTTCCGTTCTTCAAAGCCAACTGTCTTAATGTCGTTACACTGAAAAACTAACAGGTGATTTTTTTTTCTTTGAACCAGCGAGGTGATTTTTTTATATATATTTGAGGAGGCAAGGTGAAATATATATTATGTGCTATTTCTCCTTCTCAAATTTCAAGCTCAGCCTTGCCGCCAACTCTTTTTTTTTTTAGCACAATGACCAGAAGCTATATTAATCACTAACCATAATGTTTACAGAAACAGGAATAGGTATTTTTTGACAAATATGGCCTTTTTCAGCAACTAAATCCCTCTTCTTAAAACTATTTCAAATCTGCCCTCTCGAGGTAGGCGTCAATAAGGATGGAGCCGAACTTCTTCACTTCGGTGCCATCCTCTTTTGTCGTCGTAAGTCCCATATTTTTTTCTAAGGAGTTAAAAAAAATTAACAGGGGTCGGCGCCACAGATTATGGAGCCGACATGTACATGGTCGCCTCCATCCTCTCTAAAGGCGACCTCAAGCTCAGCCTTGCCGCCAACTTTTTTTTTTAGCGCAACGACCAGAAGCTATATTAATCACTGACCATAATGTTTACAGGAATAGGTATTTTTCAATAAATATGGCTTTTTCAGCAAATAAACACATATATGACCTCTTCTTAAAACTATTTCAAATATGCTCTCTTGAGGTCGGCGCCAATGAGGATGGAGCTGAACTTGTTCACTTCGGCGCCATCCTCTTTTATCGTCGTAAGTTCCGTATTTTTTTCTAAGGAGTTAAAAAAATTAAACAGGGGTCGGCGCCATAAAGAATGGAGCCGACATGTGTAAGGTCGGCTCCATCCTCTCTGGAGCGAACCTCAGAGGGCCAAATTTAGACATAGTTTTGCATATAGGCCAGTGAGATTAGTTTTACTAAGAGGTCATATTTGGCAAACAATACCAGGAATAGCAAGGTCAGTGCCGCCAACTTTGAAGCTACACGTACCTGCACTAAGTCGATCGACCGGGGGCGGCGGTAACAGTCATGGGCTTGGCCCTTCCAGCCTTAATTCCTACGCCAAGTAGTGCGGACAGTCATGGGCTCGATCGGCCCTTCCGAGCGCCGTCCCACTAACGTTCACGTCCACCGGCAGAACACCAACAACAGCGACACATTCCTCGCATCACTCATCGGCCACAAAGACCATAAATGAGAACTTCCCTGTGGTAGGATGATTAGGAGGGTGGTTGTACACCCAGCCCATCAGAGTTCAAGTCTCAGATTTGATGTTGGTGTTTCTAATTTAGGCGAAATATTCTTCAGTGGGAGGCGACGTTCCTGTCGATAGTGATCGCTTGTGGTGACTTCGTCAATCTCAAGACCCGACCGCCGGTTCGGTATTTCGAAGGTGCTCATAAGGTAGGGTGTGCATGCGTGCGTTCATAGGGATGAGTGTGCACGTGTATGTGAGTGTCTGCGTTGTACTGTGTTTTGCAAAAAAAAGACCAGGCATATAGAAATAGATAGCAGCAATGACAAATACACATGTTTTTTTTGTGGGGCGACTCGACTACACATGTTGTATTTGCCTAGTGTACTGCCTGCCAACATATATGTAGATAGCCCAAGTGGCCGTCCATCAATCGAGTGCACCCAGTATTAATAATCTTCCGTTGCTCCAATGGCATGGGAATCCATTGCAAGGATCTGTGAATAAACATTTGAAAATGATGAACTCCAACTTTGTTAAACAACACATCATTTCGACAATTCTAAATTGTCCAAAAAAAAAGCACAAATATCAATTATAATACATACCTTAGTATGTTTATCAATTCCATTTAATAATCTACTAAACATATTAGTAATATTTGACGGTGGTGAAATGTTGAAAGTAAACTGAATCACACTCCAAATCATCCGAGTATAGTGGCAGGAAATACACAAATGTTCAACTGATTCCTCTGATCACAAAATACATATTTCTGGCATCCGTCCAGCTCCATTTAGCAAGATTCTGTTTGCTACGTAAAACTTCGCGAGGAAGAAACCACATAAAAATTATTACTGACCAACTAATTAATCGAACGACTCTCTTTCCGGATGCATGTGTTGTCCGTGAGCAGTGGGAGGTTGGTTGCAGTTAAGGAAGTTTAATGGAGCTAGTATCATCTACCTGTCGAGAGAGCGATGGATCAAGAACAGTGGCGTTTGTCACATTTAGAGTGATCAAGTCCAAGGAAAGAGCAGGGAGGGACAGAGAGTCAGAGATAAACCAAGATGGATCCAGGAGAAAGAATGCTGAATCTATTGCGTCCAGAGAGTTTTCGCCGCGGCGGTAGCTCTCCATCGGACAGTCATACAGGTGAAGGCCGTGTTGTGACATTAATGGCGGTCGAGGTCATGTCGCACGGAGGACGGACCACAGTGCGTGATCATCGCAGCCCCGCACTCGAAACATACTACTTGGACGTCAGAATCAAGATTACGTGCAACGCGATCGAGGAGCACGAAGGTACCAGAGCTTTCCACGGCGCGTGTGAAAAGTTATAAAACATGTGAACTCGGCTAGACTCTCGCTCGTGAAAAAAATTGTAGACGATTTTACTCCGTGCGCACCGAACAGTTTAGGCCGGTCAAGTCACCCGCGAGGGAACTAATACGGACGTTAGTTTCTCCTTGATCGGCGGCGCGGCTGGCGGAGTCGATGGCAACCGCTGCAAGTCAACAAGCGTCAGCTAGCGCCACGTCGCCCATGCTCACTCGAGGACTTGGTCTTCCTTGGGCGTTGGCCCCTCTTCTTTCTGTCCAACAGTGTCAATGTCGTCACACTGGCAAATTCACAGCGGAAAATTATATTGTCTGTCCTATTTCTTCTTCAGTTACGATCTCAAGCTCGATGTAGCCGCCAACCTTGATGCTAACCGGGGCGGCGGGGCTTGGCCCCCTTCCCGCCTTAATTCGTATGCCAAGTGGCGCAGACAGTCATGGGCTCACACGTTGACGTACACCGGCCGGGCACAACAGCAACAGAAGCCAACTCTGATGCTAATGGACACGCACACACACACACTCATCGCCATCGGTCAGCAACTGTACATACACTCATGCCGATCGATGATGTTGCCTATCAGCCAATTAATCAAAGCACTAGCTTTCTGGATGATGCATGTCTTCTCCGTGAGCAGTGCAAAGTTTGGTCGCAGTTAATTAAGGGAGTTTGATGATCTACCTGTCGAGAGAGCGACACGGATGCACACCGGCAGCGCCATGAATTGATCAACTAGCTTGTAGAACCAGCATAGATCCAAGTACGGGGATTATGCATGGTTGGCAAAGCAAAGCACATGCGAACTTAAACCAAAAGGGCGTGCTGCTTGCCTTGCTATGGCAGCAGTGGCTAGGGGCTGGGTTCAGTTGCCTTTTCGCATACGTGACTGATGAGAGCGGCAACGTACCACCTTGCGTTGAATTCGTCGAGCAGATTCAGTTAATTGGACGATGAGCATGACCGACTACTAGGTTCAGACTTGAGGTACAGTACACTGCAGTGCAGTTAGGCGGCTCCTGTCCTGTCTTCTCTCCTTAATCGGCTAGCTAGGAACTTGATTAGTTAGAACTTAGAAGAAGACCTCCCTGTGCCGCCCGCCATGGACCGGCCGATGGTGATGGACTGCCGCTGATTATGCTCTGATGAGAATACAGAGATACTTATTTAAGTATACATCCGTTTGGTTACAGTTGTATCTGTATGTGCTCTCTGCACATGCGTATCTATCCTACTACTACTATGAGTATTTGTTTTTGACGGTTTATGACAGTAAGGGAGAACCCCCTACTGGGACGCGGATTTTGCGAGCTCGAGCTCGCTCGCTCCGCGGACGACGTGTCGTACTGGTACTGGATGGTTGGTTTGCGGCGGTGTGCCTGAGAGTAGCCATAGTGTTAGTATCTTAGATGATATCATGCAACTTGGACCCAACAAAAATACTTATGTGGCAAGTAATTAAGGAAGAGAGAGAGGATTAGAGTAGTAACATAGATAGATACCGTATCATGACACGTATAACAAGAAAATTTAATGACAAATAGATCTTGTACACATATTTACATTGACATACTACAAAAATTAAATAGATTCAATACGGGTAGTGGGTGCAGATGCACCCACTACCAGAAAACATTTTTTGAAATGTCAAAAAATTCCAAATAAATTTTTTGCATGTAGTTCATGACATTTCATGTTGACACAAAAAGTTACGTGAAGAAAAAAGTTTTTTTGCAACCTGTGCAAAAAAGACAAATCCGGACACACCGAAACGTATATATACGCGTCAGTTATTTCTCTTTTTTGTATAGATCACAAAAAAAGTTTTTTCACCTGCGTTTTTTTGTGCTAAACATCATGTTGTAATGTACACCCGGATTTTTTTCCGGAATTTTTTGACATTCTGAAAAAAAACTAAAAAAATTACATAATGGGTGGAGATGCACCCATGAGCCAAATCGCCGTGTCCATACTAACATATGATACTATGCATTATAGAGCTAGTATCATATATAGTATCATATGCATGATAATATTATATGATATTCCCCATTATAACTAGTCTGATAGTACCACTGCTGGACGCGCTCCTTCGCTCAGCCACGCACCACTAGATCGGTAGGGGATTCGTGTACATGTATGACTACAGCATGTGGGTCGCATACAATGATTGCAGTAAATGAGCTTCATTAACTTTAGGGTGGGGCAGGTGCGTACGCTTTGAACTTCCTTAGACTCATTTCTTTATACATTTTACTGCACGGGTTAGTACGTATTTCCACGATCGGATCATAAGTTCAGATAAAAATATAAGCTAAAAAGAACTTAGCCATGGCGGGGCATTAGAGCATATACTTCTTGGGCCAGAAGCGGAGCGGGATGGCAGAGCGTAGGATTGGAGCCGGACGGTGGTAACGCAGCCTCCGGCCGTGGTGGCCAGCTCGGCGGTGGTGGACTATGTACCGTTGTGCGGGAGCAGGGATTACACCCTCAGTGTGTGGTCGTGCAAGGTGAGCGTGCAGGCTGCGATGGCAAGGTGAGAACAACGGCTGCGGCGAAGCGAGGGGCAGGTTGTGCGACGTGTAGAGCGATGCGCGAGGACGAGGTGGTAGTTTTGAGTGGGGCATGCTGGATTGCGGGAGGGTGATTTAGATGATTTGCAGTGGTTTTTTCTCGGCTTCTTTGTGATGGTGATTAGCGGCATCGGACAATGTTTTATCGCTAATGACGGGTGCGATTGAACCCTTAGATGATGGTTTGATGGCTATGATTTGTTGGATCTTCCCTCTCTATGTCTTTTTATATTGGTATAGATGCCTCACACCTCCTCATGATGTCATCATAGGGTTGTTAAACCAGCGCGAACAGGTCGTAAAAGCTCATCATGCAATCTTTGATCGACTTTCGAACGTTCATGCATAGGTTCCAGTTCCAGCTCGGCTTGAGCCCGCCAATAGAAAAATAATTTTATAACGAGCCAATATGAGGATTTTACAACTATGTAACAAATGAGTACGAGCCGTTCGATTTTTTCTTTTGCGCTCTAAACCGTTCGCCCCAAAGAAAATAAGAAGACATAAACACTTATCAAAACAAAATAAATCAATGTTCACTTACATATACTCCGACAAAGTAAAGGGAGGTTGTTTCCATAATATGAATATGTGACGCACAAAAACAATGTACGCTCTGATGATAAGTCGAGCAAACTTGATAAAGCATGGGTAAGTTTCTATGTTTGTAATGCGACAGATGTCATCGGCGTAGCAGGGACGTTCGTAGTCGTCGACTCGTCGTTCTATTGTTAGTTTTGTACCGTAATGTCAAAGGCGAAGGACAACCCAAAATTTATGTATGGCGGAGTAAAAAACATCAATCATTATTTAACTAGGATCATGGGTGTGTGTGTGTGGGTGGTGCCCCCATCCCTCATGGTAAGATGTAAAAACTGACATATTTTCTTAAACATGAGTGTGCAACTTTCAGTTGTCCAAAGTCGTTAATTTATAAATTTTATCGAAATACACTCCAGGTGGCTCCAAGGAAAAATTAATTAAATGCCATCAAGTTAGACTAGACTCTCCTTTGAATTCCTGGATAATAGAAATTCAGGGTCGATGAGTTAGATTGATGTCTCACACTTGGAACAGGCTCTATCTAAAGGAAACCATCGGTATGAGAGCATGTACATTGAAAATGCAAACGTCAGATATGGTGCCCCCATCGTTGATATATGATACGTCTCCAACGTATCTATAATTTTTGATGTTCCATGCTTGTTTTATACAAATTGCTACATGTTTTATATCTACTTTATGTCACTTTTATACATTTTTTGGGACTAACCTATTAACAAGATGCCGAAGCGCCAGTTCCTGTTTTCTGCTGTTTTTGTATTCCAGAAAAGCTAGTCTGGAAATATTCTCGGAATTGGACGAAACTTCACGGGGTCCCTATTTTACCAGAACACACCAGATGGAGCAAAGGAGCAACAGAGGAGGTCCACCAGGAGGCCACACGCCTCCAGGGCGCGGGCCCCCCTCTGCCGCGCCCTGGGGTGGTGTGGGCCCCTCGGGGGTCTCCAGCCGCCGCCCTTTCGCCTACTTATTCCCCCTGAGAAAATAACCCTAAGTGCCTGAGCCAATATCCACGAAAAGTTTCAGAGACGCCGCCGCCGTCAACCCTAGCTCGGGAGGGTCCAGAACCTCTTCCTGGCACCCTGCTGGAGAGGGGAATCGTCACCGGAGGCTTCTACATCGCCATGCCTGCCTCCGGAGTGATGCGTGAGTAGTTCATCCTTGGACTACGGGTCCATAGCAGTAGCTAGATGGTTGTCTCTCCACTTTGTGCCATCATGTTTAGATCTTGTGAGCTGCCCTACATGATCAAGATCATATTATTGTAATGCTACATGTTGTGTTTGCTGGGATCCGATGAATATTGAATACTATGTCAAGTTGATTATCAATCTATGCCCTATGTTATTTATGATCTTGCATGCTTTCCGTTACTCGTAGATGCTTTGGCCAATTAGATGCTTGTAACTCCAAGAGAGAGTATTTATGCTAGATAGTGGGTTCATACCTCCGTTTAATCTGGGACAGTGACAGAAAGTTCTAAGGTTGTGGATGTGCTGTTGCCACTAGGGGTAACCTAACGATGCTATGTCCATGGGCATATGTGTTTGTTTACATTACGCGCTTTACTTAATGCGATTATCCGTTGCTTGCAACTTAATACCAACGGGGAACTCGGATGACAACCCGGCGGTGGATTATTAGTCATAGACGCTGTTGGATAACGGTCTATGTATCATGTCGTAATGCCCAATTAAATACCATAGTAATCATCATGTCATATTTATGCATTGTCATGCGCTCACTATTTGTCAATTGCCCAGCTGTAATTTGTTTACCCAACATGTTAGTTATCTTTTATGGAGACACCACTAGTGAACAGTGGACCCCGTCCATTCTTTTACACTGATTAAACAACCACAAACTACAAACTGTTCCTTTTTCATTCGCTGCAATTTAATACTCATTTTCCACACGAGACGTTTAATCCTTTGTTTTCAGCAAGCCGGTGAGATTGACAACCTCACTGTTTCGTTGGGGCAAAGTAGTTTGATTGTGGTGTGTGCAGTTCCACGTTGGTGATCGTGTTGCGCCGTGCGAGCCGCCAACAACCTTCAGAAGAGTTGCTGTTCCTACTAGTTCGATAAACCTTGGTTTCATACTGAGGGAAAACTTGCTGCTAGACTACATCAAACCTTTCTCTTGGGGTCTCCCAACGAGCAGGCACGCCTAGCAATCAAGACATTTTCTGGCGCCGTTGCCGGGGAGACAGCAGTCTTCTGCAAGGGGAGTTTCACGCTTCCAATCTCTTTACTTTGTTTTTGTCTTGCTATGTTTACTTTTTTCCAGTTATGTTTTGCTTGTTTACTTGAAAACCCATAAAAATTATAAAACTGAAAATCCTATAAAAACTTTTGCTATGGAAGAATTTACTGAAATTATATATAAAGTATAGAGAATCAAGAGAGGGTAAAATCATGAGAGGCATGTTAAAAAAGTTAAACCAAATTGCTGAAATTTTGCTGGAACGCCATGATATAAATTGTTGCTCTAAACAGGATACTAAACATCTTAAATTCCAATGTGGCTTTAGTGAAGAAGCTTTAATTATGAACTATCATTGGAATAACTATATTCAATTGGGAGCTGAACAAGTGGAACAATTTGTTACATTTATGGGAGCTTCTGAAATAGATTCCTTCATGGCTAAAAATTATGAAACCTGTATTGCTTGTAATAAACTTAAAGAGACGGTCTCTTTATCCTTGATTATTGCCTAGAAAATTTCAGCAATAATTGTTATATCATTGATTATAAAGAGAGACTCATTAATGCACAAGAATGTACTCACAATTTGCAGGAACCTGTGGAAGAAGAAATTGATGAAACTGAAAACTCGTTGGATGAAAAAGAGAAGGAGAGTGATGAACAAAAGGAGGAAGAATGGAGCTACCCATGCCTACCTTCTAATGAGAGTAACTCTTTAACTCTTACATTATTTGATCACCCTCCATGCTTGCCAAAGGAGGATGAATGTTATGTTCCTGTGGATTCTCTTGAAATATTCCCTATGAGTAAAACTTGTGAGAATAATTATGCTACTGTTATTTATGATAATCCATGCTATTTTGATGAATCTTATGATAATCTTTTATTTGTGCCTGATATCGAAATGCATGGTACTAAAGAGTTTTGCTTAGAAAATGTTTATGATAAAGCTCTAGATGATGGTCCTATATTGGTTGATAATATTAATTGTACTGCTAATGAAAATGGGATTGGAGAGGTTTTGACTTTATCTAGATGGAGTCCCATACCACTTGAGAATAATCAATCATCTTGTTATAAAATTGTTAAAAGTGGGTTTGAAAGTTTTAATCCCACTATTTTTGAGCTTGATAAAAATTATGTGTTTGTAGATCATGAAAAGCATGCTTTATGTGATAGTTATATTGTTGAGTTTTTTCATGATGCTACTGAAAATTATTATGAGAGAGGAAAATATGGTTGTAGAAATTTGCATGGTACTAAAACACCTCTGTATATGCTGAAAGTTCTGAAGTTGCTCTTGTTTTATCTTCCTATGCTTGTCACTTTGTTCTTTATGAATTTATTTGTGTACAAGATTACTATGCATAGGAAGTGGGTTAGACTTAAATGTGTTTCGAATTTGCTTCTTGATGCTCTTTTTGCTTCATTTTCTATTTTATGTGAGCATCATTAAAACTATCAAGCCTAGCTAAAAGGCGTTAAAGAAAAGCGCCTATGGGAGGCAACCCATTATTTTTATTTCTGCAATTTTTCTTTTATTGAGTCAAGGAGATTGTTTACTTCTGTAGCAACTCCTTTGTATCTTTATTTTCTCGCATTGTTGTGCCAAGAGTAGCCTCTAGTGTTAAGACGATGCTTAATTTTGATTGCTGCGCAGAAACAGATTTTTGCTGTCCACTGTACGAAAATCCCAAATTCACCAGATTGTTGAAAAAATCTGAACATTATTGTGCGTAATCTTTATGAATGTCTGAATCTTTCATTAGTTTCAAAGTTTTTGATCTGAGCGTCGTAAGTGTCTCGAAAAAATTCATCTTTACTGGTTGTTCTGTTTTGACAGATTATGTCTCTGTTTTTTTTTTTTGCATTGTCTCTTGTGGGCTTTAGGCAAGGCTCTCTAATGGAGGGCTGACGAGGTGTGGACTTGGCAAATCCCTGGGTTGTGTACCCCGGGTTGATTGAGGGGAGAGAGATGAGCGCTGGTGATCACGACGGCTGACAAGCAAGGCGTTTACCCAGGTTCAGGCTCCCGGAGGATAACACCCTACTTCCTGCTTGTCTGGTTATTGATGGTGAGTTGTGGCTACAATGGCGAGATGGCAATCTCGCTAGGGTTTGTGTGGCGGCTATGAGCGTACCCTAGACGAAGGACCCTCCTAGCCTTTATATGGTAGGCTAGGTCTCAGGTGAACGGTGCCGATGGCGCTTACAAGCATGGCGGGGTCGCATGACCTAGCGTCGACTATCTTGGGCCGCACGTCGTCCTCCTTGGGCCTTCCTTGGGCCCTCGTCATAAGGCTGATGGGCTTGGCGTGACCCAGGTATCCCCACCGTGGGGTAGTCGAAGAGTGACCCCACGACAGGAGCCCCCGAGTGCTTAGTCGAATCGTAGAGTCGGGTAAAGGACTCCTTCCTCCTGGGCACGCCGTCGGGTTCCTGAAAGAGATGAGTAAAATTGGTCGACTCCGGCCGTTCAGGGCTTATGGAGGATTCCTTAGTCGAACTGTCACTTCCAGGGTAAAATACCGTGAGTACAGCCTTAGTCGGTGATTTTTCGACTGCTATTGTTCTGAGTCACTCGGGAGCGCGAACAGCGCTCCCGATGGGAGTAGCCCCCGAGATTAAGCTGAATTGCTTGCAATTGAGGTTAAACTCAATTTTTCTTCAGTCGAAAAGCCGCTCCCGATGGGAGTAAAGAAGGGACTCGACTTGGAGTCGCGACTGGCTTTGTGTGACTTACTGTGTATTCGGCCGGTTTGGCTTACTGCGCGAGTTTGTTCAGCACTTGGAGCTTACTAAATGCTCTTGCACTCGAATGAAATGTTCGAGTTCTCAATCAGCTCGTTGGCTTACTGTACGAACTTATTCAGCTCTGAGAGCTTACTGAATCTTCTTGCACTCGAATGAACTGTTCGAGTTCTCCATCAGCCCGTTGGCTTACTTCCTACGCCTTCGTGGTTGACGTCAGTGCTGACGTTTTTGATGCACTCTGTGTCCGATGGGACGTGACAGTGCGGTCCCACTGTCAGTATTGACTGGAGACAGCGGTTGCCGCTTTTTTCTGACCGTTGGGCGCGAAAATTTCGCGGTGTGATGATGGCGCCTTGATTCCCGCGCGTAGTGGGCGGCGTGGCCGTCGACGGTTGCTATCTCCGCGCGACACGTGGACGGCCAGATGATGTTGCGGAGAGCGGTTTCAGCAGGGATGGCCAGGATTGACTGACCGCGCGGTATATAATTTTCACCGCGGCGGTGAACAGTTCATCCATCCCCATTCCTTCATCGTCTCCACTGCTTCTGTTCCGCCATTGTTGCGCTGCGTGCTCTCTGTCAGCTTCTAGTCTCACCCTCCATGAGCAAGGCCGCGATGAAGAGGGGGAAGGCTGCTGCTGGCGCCGTCGCCGCCGCCGAGGCGAGCGTGATGAAGAAGCCCGACGGCGACTGGGTCAAATCGTCGGTGAAGAAGGCCGACCTCGAGGCCCTCCGCGCGCAGGGGCTGCTGCCGCCGGTAGACCAGCGACGGTGCGCGCTCCTGGGAAAGAGGTTTCCCGCTCCTCGCGAGGGGGAACGCGTTTGCTTCGTGGATTTCCTTCCGCGGGGTTTCGGGTTCCCCCTCCACGATTTCGTCCGTGGTCTCTTGTATGCTTATGGGATTCAGATCCACGATCTGACTCCCAATAGCGTCTTGAGCATCGCGAGCTATTTCGTGCTCTGCGAGTGCTTCCTGGGATCGCCCCAACTGGCTGTTGTGGAAGTCGCTATTCCTCGTCAGGAGGAACGTGGGGAAGAGCAAGCAGGTGTACCCAGTCGGCGGCTTCGGCATCCAGGTGCGTGGCGACACCTCCTACTTCCAGATGAAGAAGTCCGACTCCGTCCAGGGCTGGCGGAAGAAGTGGTTCTACATCAGGTGCGACCAAGCAGGGCTTCCTGAATTCGCGGCTGATCGCGAGTTGCGGAAGACGAACGCGTGGGCGCACCCGCTGTCGAAGGAGGACAGGGAGCGACTCAGCCCTTGCTGACGCTACTTCGTGGCCTTCTGAAGAGTCTGGGCGCGAGACGGGTGGAATTCACCTCATCGCCACCTTCTTCAGGCTTCGGGTGCAGCCGCTGCGCAGTCGCGTCCACCCATGTGGGCGCGTGAGGATGCTGGCAATGAGCTTGATGATGACGCAGTCGAGTCGAAGGTGAGGAGCATCACTAGTCTCCGAGCCGCTGACCCGTGCAACGTCAAGTGCCCAGTCGAGCCATATGGGCCTAATAATCCTGTGCCTGAGGTGAGCTTCGTTTGCTTTGTCTTGTATCTTCTTCTGTCGAATCCTTTTGCTTACTCGAATGCTTCATTTGCTGACAGGGTCGTTCGAGCTACGTCAGTCTCCCTCCGTTGATGGAGAATGGACCTCATGAAGAGGCAGAGTTCCCTGAGGACGAGGTTGATGACGATGAAGTTCCCTCCGCCACCTCTCCGAGTGAAGAGTTGGAGGAGGATGATGAAGACGAGGAGCCGCTGCGGAAGCGGCAGAGGCGAAAGGGTGGCGACTCTGGTTCTGCCTCGTCGCCTGTGAAGGAGGCGGGTGTGAACGAGGAAGAGACGAGCGAGTCCTCTTCGGGTGCTAGGCACCCGAGTGACCTGGCTGAACCTTTGGTCGTGCCTCCACTCGGCTCTGCACCGCCGACCGAGTTCGCGAGGATGGCCTCCGTCTCCTTGGGGAGTGAAGATGATGATGTCGTCAGGTTAGTCGCATAACCATTGCTTTGTTTTTGTCGAGTGTGCTTTTTCACTTGCGGGTCCTTGAATTGAGTTTCTTGTCACAGCGACCGTACTGGCGCTGCTGTTTCTTCCCCTCGTGAGATGGAGCACACTTCTGCTCCCATGATCGAGCAGACTGCGAGGACGACCGGAGAGGAGGCTCTGGCGGGTGACGTTTTGGCCTTGAAGGCTTCGACCTCCGCCATGCCAGAGAGGTCTGCTGATGCGACTCCGGTTGACGCTGGGCTGCTTGAGCATGTAAGTGTTCTTCGATCCTTCTGCAAGATCTGTATCGGGTGCGCGTACAGCGCTCCCGATGGGAGTAGCCCCCGAAGATGCGCGTGACTAGAATAGTCGGGCGTAGATTGATGTCTTGTGTTTCCTGCAGCCATTTTATCGCCAGCAGATGGAGGGAGCCGCAGCCTTCGTTCGCATGGAGCAGGAGAGGGATCAGCTCCGCACTGCTCTGGAGCAAGCGAATAGTAAGTGTGAACCCTTGTGTTCGAGGGGTGCTTCGACTGCCTTTATTGCTAACTTTGCTCCGTTGATCCGTAGGCGAGAAGGAGAGCATGAAGACGCGGGTCGCGGAGCTGGAGAAGTCGCTGGGTGAAGCCCAAGAGCGGGAACAAGCTCGGGATGCTCTGGAGAAGACCCAGGTCGACCGCTTGCTCGCACTCGCAGATGTTGTTGGAAGTAAGTTTTTCGGCTCAGTGCCTACTTTGCCTTTTCGACTTCTGACGTCTTACGGGTGTGGATTTCTTTTGAACAGAGACTTGCGGAGGTGCTCCTCCAGAAGGGACTTCCAGCGAGAGTGTCGGCTTGGCGGAGGCTGTTGGCTTCGTCGACCGCGTCTGCGCGTATGCATCGGCAGCGCTGCAGCAGTCGACGGCGGCACTGCAGAAGTCGACGGAGGCCTTAGCGACTGTGCACCGGAGTATCTTTCCCAGCAAGCCGCCACCAGCTGCTGTTGACGCACTCGCGGCTCCATTCGAAGGCAATTCGAATGTCCTGGCGGACTTCACGCGCGCGCAGACGGTACGCGGCTCCGAGCTCACTTTCCAGCTACTTCTTGGTCACCAAGTCGTAGGTGATTTTGAGAAGGTTGTCAGCGACTTCCCTCGGAAGCCTGATGGCAGGACCGCGTCCCTTAGCGGTGTGAAGGTGCAGGCGAGCCAGCTAGCTGCGAAGTTGGTCGCCACCTTCGAGAGAGGATTGCCAAAGCTGCAGAGTTGGCTGCTAGGAAGAGCCGTTCCCAGTCGGAGTCTGTAGTGTAGACTTTTTCCTTTTAGGACTATGCTTCTGCTTTTGGGCTTGAGTCTGTAATGCACTTTATATTGTGCGAGTGAACATGCTGATGATGAAATGTGAATTCGCTCCCTCGGGGGTGCAGTCGCCGAGTCTTTTTTGATATCTGGCTTGGATGAATTATGTTGATTCTTTTCCTGGCTTGACGCTGTCAATTCTTGGCAGTCTGATATGGGCGAAGCTCCTGACGTTGCTGGAACGACTGGCGCGGACGATGAGGAGGACACCACTTCGGCTGCGCCTACTCGTCGCCGCCGTCAAGCTCCTCCAGCTCCTGTGCGAAGCGTAAATGACCAGAGAGTGATCACCTTCATGAGGAACAAGGTTTGAGCTCGAGTCGAAGCTGAAGAGTGCTGAGTTGGAGCTGGAGCGATTGAGGTCGCGGCCCGTTGCGCCGTTCTCCCAGCGAGAGAGTTTCTGCTTGGCGAGATGGACTTGATCAGTCGACAGCTGCAAGGTTGGCCTTCTAGCGTTTTTGCTTCGGCTTCTGTGTCTTCCTGCTATGCTTAATGCTTGGCCTTGATGCAGATGTGAACTCTGACTTGAAGGCTGAGCAGCTTCGAGTGGACGAGCGAGTAGAGAAAGAGGCCGCCGGTGACTCACCCGAAGCGCGCCAGTTTTGGTCGAACAAATCCAGAGGTAGTGTACTGGCACGAATGCTGGATCGCACCTGGCGGGCTGCTGTGCTCTTGGAAGGTTGCAGAAAAACCCTCTGGCAGATCAACAAGGTGTACTTTCCTCACAACGAGCAGCCGAATGGACTGACTGCGCTTCTGGAGAGGTTCCGTGAAGGCGGTGCGTTGAAGGAAGTCGTGCACGCTCAACTTGTTGCCGGGGCGAACGTGGCGTTGGCATACGTTCGATGCACCGGCCTAATCTTCCATTGCACAAGGTGCTTGACGGCTTGCCTGGAGAGGGTGACTATGCCGATACTCTTGCGGCTGCGCGCCAGATGATTCAGCAGGTCAGAACTTCAGCGAGCACCTTGTAGGGCCACTTGATGCGCCAAAGGGCGAGCCTGTAGAATAAGAGCAGTAGAGTGCTGTTGCATAGCGTTAGCTTGTAAAAGAAATTTTCCAAGTGGAAATATGAGTGTATGTATGTCGAGGTGGGGGTAGCCCCCGAGTTAGTAAATTGTATTGTAGACGTCTGTAAACCTGTATGGCGCAGCCCCCGAGCGGATCGAGTGCGGCCTAGGATTTTGAATTAGACATGTGCGGCGCAGCCCCCGAGTGCGGCCGAGGTGTGGCGAGTCAGACCTGTGCGGCGCAGCCCCCGAGTGCGTCGGGTGGCGACCTAGGTTTTCGAGTTGGACCTGTATGGCGCAGCCCCCGAGTGCGTCGGGTGCGGCCGAGGATTTTTCGAGTTAGACCTGTATGGCGCAGCCCCCGAGTGCGTCGGGTGCGGCCTAGGTTTGACTTAGACCTGTGCGGCGCAGCCCCCGAGTGCGTCGGGTGCGGCCTAGGTTTTGACTTAGACCTGTGCGGCGCAGCCCCCGAGTGCTTCGGGTGACGGCCAAGGATTTTGCGAGTGACCTGTATGGCGCAGCCCCCGAGTGCGTCGGACGCGGCCTAGGTTAGACTTAGACCTGTATGGCGCAGCCCCCGAGTGTTCGGGTGGCGACCTAGGTTTTCGAGTTGAACCTGTATGGCGCAGCCCCCGAGTGCGTCGGGTGCGGCCTAGGTTTTGACTTAGACCTGTGCGGCGCAGCCCCCGAGTGCTTCGGGTGGCGGCCTAGGTTTTTTAGTTGAACCTGTATGGCGCAGCCCCCGAGTGCGTCGGGTGCGGCCTAGGTTTTTGACAGACCTGTGCGGCGCAGCCCCCGAGTGCTTCGGGTGGCGGCCTAGGTTTTTGAGTTGAACCTGTATGGCGCAGCCCCCGAGTGCGTCGGGTGACGGCCTAGGTTTATGTTGCTTTTTGACTTAAAAAGTAAAGGGGAGAGCTTGTTCCACAAATCACTTCATTGATTTTTGCGAGCAGGCCGCCTCATTAAAACCCTTCCAGTCCCCTCAGGTACCCTGGTAAGGGAAAGAGTGCGTCTGGAACCTGCCGCTTCTTGAGATAGTACACTTTGTTACAAGGGGGAGTCGATTAGGCGTAGAAGCGGCGCAGTTGCGCCACGTTCCACGGGTTGCTGCAGACTGTCCCTGTCTTCGAGTCTTCAGGCGGTAAGCTCCGCCGCCAATTGCCTCTGTCACGATGTATGGACCTTCCCACGGGGAGGCTAGTTTGTGCACCTTCTTCTGTTTGAGGCGGAGGACAAGGTCTCCGGGGACGAACGCTCTGGGCCGCAGTCGCCGTCCGTGATAGTTGCGTAAGTCTTGCTGATAACGGCTGTGCGGGTAAGGGCGATGTCGCGTGCTTCGTCCAGGGTATCCATGTCGTCCTCGAGTGCTTCTTCTGCCTCGGACTCGTCGTAGGCCACCACTCGGGGTGCATCGAACTTGATGTCGCATGGCATGACTGCTTCTGCGCCGTAGACCATGAAGAATGGCGTGTATTGAGTGGATCTGTTTGGCGTAGTGCGCACTCCACAGCACGGATGGCAGCTCTTCGACCCAGGCGCCTGCAGCGCGCCTCAGTGGTACTCGCAGACGCTTCTTGATGCCCTTGCAGACTAAGCCATTGGACTTTTCGACTTGCCCGTTGGACTGCGGGTGCGAGACAGATGCGTAGTTGAGCTTGATGCCTTGCTCGGAGCAGAAGTCCTTGAACTCTTCGGCTGTGAAGTTCGTGCCGTTGTCGGTGATGATGCTGTGTGGCACTCCGAACCTGAAGATGATCGACCTGATGAAGTTAACTGCCGAGGAGGCAGTCGAACTTGTGATAGGCACGGCTTCGATCCACTTCGTGAACTTGTCGACTGCCACCAGGAGATGCGTGTGTCCTCCTGGCGAGGACTTCTTGAGTGGACCCACCATGTCGAGCCCCCATTGAGCGAAGGGCCAGGCAAGTGGGATGGTCTTTAGTGCTGAAGCTGGTGCGTGCGGCTTGTTGGCGAACTCCTGGCAGCCGAGACATTTCCTCACGAGTTCCTCTGCGTCTTGCATTGCGGTGGGCCAGTAGAATCCGGCTCGTAAAGCTTTGGCCACTAAGGCTCGACTGCTGGCGTGGTGCCCGCAGATGCCACGTGGATCTCGAGTAAGATGGCTTGACCGTCGACTGGGTCGACGCACCTTTGGAGTACTCCTGAGATGCTTCGCTTGTATAGCTCCCCCTTGATGATGGTGAAGCCTTTCGAGCGGCGAATAATGCGCTTGGCTTCGACTGAGTTGACTGGCAGTCTCTGGTGCAGCATGTACGCCAGATATGGGCTCGTCCAGGTGGGCTCGATAGCAGAACCTCCATTGGCTCCTTCTCTTTGCCTGGCGGGTCGGCGGTGCTCGTTGATGGTGTGGAGGATCCGGGCGTGGGTCGAAGTTTGACAGACCGCTGCGTGATGCGCTCAAGGAAGACGCCAGGTGGCACCTGCGCCTTGTCTGAGCCCAGGTTGGCGAGGGCGTCGGCTTCCTCGTTGCTTTCGCGGCCGATGTGCCGCAACTCGCAGCCGTCGAAGGTGCCCTCCAGCTGGTTGTACAGGTCTCTGTAGGCGATCATGTTGTCGGCGATGGCGTCACAGGCCTTCATGGTTTGCTGCACGACGAGGTAGGAGTCGCCGTAGATCATGAGGTGAGTGGCGCCGCAGTTCTTGGCCATTCGCATGCCATGGATTAGGGCTTCGTACTCAGCCTCGTTGTTGGAGGGTGTTGGGAAGTCCATCTGTAGCACGTACTTCAGCTTGTCGCCTTTGGGGGAGATGAGGATGACTCCTGCCCCGGCTGATCTGAACTTTTTGGAGCCGTCGAAGTACATTGTCCATGCGTTGGACAGGTCGGGGACATCTGGCAGCTGGCCTCTATCCACTCGGTGGTGAATTCTGGGAGCACTTGGGCCTTGATTGACTTCGGGTGAGCGTATTTCAGCCCCCAGGGTCCTAGCTCGACGACCCGACTCGTCCTGTCGCGCATTGGTTGGTCAGGATGTCGGAGAGCCCGGAGGAGCTTACCACCGTGATCGGGTGCTCGGAGAAGTAATGGATTACTTTCCTTGAAGTCATGAAAACTCCGTAGGCCAGCTTCTGGTAGTGCGGGTAGCGCTGCTTGGACAGGGTCAGCACCTCGCTGAGGTAGTAGACAGGTCGCTGGACAGGGTGGCTGTGCCCTTCTTCTTCTCGTTCGACTACGAGTACCGTGCTGACCACCCTGTTTGTGGCTGACACGTAAAGGTATAGCGGCTCGTTCTCCAGTGGAGCCACCAGTACTGGGGAAGTCGTGAGTGTTTTCTTGAGTTGGTCGAACGCGACTTGCGCTTCTTCTGTCCACTCGAACTTGTCTGTCTTTTTCATCAGTTGGTAGAAAGGCAGGGCCTTTTCTCCCAACTTACTTATGAACCGGCTGAGAGCTGCGACTCGGCCGGCTAGGCGTTGCACCTCGTGAAGCTTGGTCGGTGCTGGCATTGCGAGTATGTTTTGCACCTTCTCAGGGTTGGCTTCGATTCCTCTTGCAGAGACGAGGTACCCGAGCAGTTCCCCGGCTGGCACGCCGAAGACGCACTTGTCTGGGTTCAGCTTGATCTGGTACTCGTCGAGGGCGGCGAAGACCTTGCGGAGGTCGGTGATGAGGGTGTCCTCCTTGCGGGTGGTGACGACGATGTCGTCGACGTAGACTTGGACGATCTGCCCGATGAGCCCTTTGAGGCATGCTTGCATTGTGCGCTGGTACGTGGCACCAGCGTTCTTCAACCCGAAGGGCATCGTCTGGTAGCAGAAAACGCCGTCGGGTGTGATGAATGCTGTCTTCTCCTCATCGTCGACGTTCAGTCTGATCTGCTGGTAACCTGAGTAGGCGTCCAGGAAGGACAGGCGTTCGCAGCCTGCAGTGAACGAGTAAGCGGCCCTCCTTGTAGCTAATGTTTTATTGAGTTCTTGCAATGTGTCACAACAGAACCAGTGGATTAAAAATTTTGAGTACTAACCACTCTAATGAGATTTACTTTGAGTTTAGTGTGACGGAAGTTTTCAAGGGTCAAGAGAGAAGGATGATAATAGGATCAAGAAGAGTGAAGAGCTTAAGCTTGGGGAGGCTCCCATGGATCTCCCCAGCATATTTCAAGAAGACTCAAGCGTCTAAGCTTGGGGATGCCCAAGGCATCCCCTTCTTCATCGTCAAAATTATCAGGTCATCTCTAGTGAAACTATATTTTAATTCTTTCACATCATATGTGCTTTTCTTGGAGCGTCTGTGTGCTTTTATTTTCAGTATTGCTTTTATTTTCAATAAAGCTTGACTGGACCCTAGCATTCTTGATTGGGAGAGAGACACGCTCCGCTTTTTCATGAGAATACTCCTATTCTTCACTTATATTTGTTGAGTATTCATATCTAGCGCTGTTCAGCTTTTAGCTCTTGTTTTCATGTATCTCTTGTCAGAGCTATTAGCTTTCTTTTGTAGAAAGTACTCTCTTGCTTCACTTATATTTGTTTGGAGAGTTGATAAATAAATTGATTGGTGTTTGGTTGGTTCAGAAAATGTTGCATGTGGTAATTGGTATAAGGAAAAACTTGCTTAATCTTGTAGATCACTAAATGGATAACTTGATGCTTGTCAATTGTTTTGAGTTAACAAGTAGATCATGATTAAATTGTGCATCACATGAGTTAAGCCTATTAGTGAAGAACTACCGTAAAGCTTGTTGAAAATTTGGTTTGCATCGGTGGTATCTCTAAGGTCTAGATATTTTCTAATAACGGTTAACAAGGAAGACGGTATGAAGTCTTATAACGTTTGCAATATGTTTGTCATATAAAACTTGGTGTACGGGTTGATATTCTTGTTTGCTTACATAACCTTGCTAGCCTAAACTCTGTACTGAGAGGGAATGCTTCTCGTGCATCCAAATCCTTGAGCCAAAATCCATGCCATTTGTGTCCACCATAACTACCTATATGTGGTATTTCCTTGCCACTCCAAGTAAATTTTTCATGTGCTACCTTTAAATTATTCAAAATGTTATTATTCCCTTTTTGTGTCAATGTTTACTAGCTCATGAGGAATTAGTGTGGTTATTCTTTATTCTTTGTCAATGGACTTTTACACCTGGACTAGTGGCATATACATCCGCTTATCCAATTTGCAAAAAGAGCTGGCAACGGGGTGCCCAGTCCCAATTAATTACAACTTTAACCAATTAATTCTCTTCACACTTTTGCCCTGATTCATCAGTAAGCAATGACAAACAGTGAAATACCTGAATGTGTGTAAACCAAAGAGAAAGAGGGATGATCTGCCTTGCTGGTAGAAATAACGTCCTTCATGGGAGCCGCTCTTAAAAGTCCGTTTGACAGGTAGAATACTGTTCTCACCCGCTACCATTCGTTGACAATTAACAAACACCTCTCAAAAATAGATACTCCTCCATGGTATGTGATTGATGGAAGGCACCCGAGGATTCGGTTAGCCATGGCTTGTGTTAGCAAGGTTGGGAGGAGTATCAAATATTTTATGCAATCTCTATATGCTTTCAAAAACCTAAAAGCTCTAGCACATGATTTAATCCCTGCTTCCCTCTGCGAAGGGCCTTTCTTTTACTTTTATGTTGAGTCAGTTTTCCTATTCTTTCTGTCTTCCACAAGCAAACACTAGTGTCAACTTTGTTACAACATGCGTTATATGCAATGTATTGGACTTGTTATACTACTTTGTGTTGACAATATCCATGAGATAAATATGTTGAAAGTTGAAGCAAATGCTGAAACTTAATTCTTCCTTTGTGTTGATTAAATACCTTTTATTAGAAACTATTGCTTTATGAGTTAACACTTATGCAAAACTGTTTGATGCTTGTCTCGAAAGTACTATTCATGAAAACGTTTAGCTTGTGTGATTCATTGTTTACTCATTATCTATTTGGTAGCAAATTATAGACCATTGACTTGGATCACTTCATTCATTTACATGTGCCTTGCAATATTATATGATCAAGATTATGATGGTAGCATGTCACCTCAAAAATTATTTTGTTTTTATCGTTTACCTACTCGAGGACGAGTAGGAACTAAGCTTGGGGATGCTGATACGTCTCAAACGTATCTATAATTTTTGATGTTCCATGCTTGTTTTATACCAATTGCTACATGTTTTGCATCTACTTTATATCACTTTTATACATTTTTTGGGACTAACCTATTAACAAGATGCCGAAGTGCCAGTTCCTGTTTTCTGCTGTTTTTGTATTCCAGAAAAGCTAGTCTGGAAATATTCTCGGAATTGGACGAAACTACACGGGGGTCCCTATTTTACCAGAACACACCTGACGGAGCAAAGGAGCACAGAGGAGGGCCACCAGGAGGCCACACCACCAGGGCGCGGGCCCCCCTCTGCCGCGCCCTGGGGTGGTGTGGGCCCCTCGGGGGTCTCCAGCCGCCGCCCTTTCGCCTACTTATTCCCCCGACGCGAAAACCCTAAGTGCCTGAGCAAATATCCACGAAAAGTTCCAGAGACGCCGCCGCCGTCAACCCTAGCTCGGGAGGGTTCAGAACCTCTTCCCGGCACCCTGCCGGAGAGGGGAATCGTCACCGGAGGCTTCTACATCGCCATGCCTGCCTCCGGAGTGATGCGTGAGTAGTTCATCCTTGGACTACGGGTCCATAGCAGTAGCTAGATGGTTGTCTCTCCACTTTGTGCCATCATGTTTAGATCTTGTGAGCTGCCCTACATGATCAAGATCATATTATTGTAATGCTACATGTTGTGTTTGCTGGGATCCGATGAATATTGAATACTATGTCAAGTTGATTATCAATCTATCTATGTTATTTAAGATCTTGCATGCTTTCCGTTACTCGTAGATGCTTTGGCCAAGTAGATGCTTGTAACTCCAAGAGAGAGTATTTATGCTAGATAGTGGGTTCATGCCTCCGTTTAATCTGGGACAGTGACAGAAAGTTCTAAGGTTGTGGATGTGCTGTTGCCACTAGGGATAACCTAACGATGCTATGTCCACGGGCATATGTGTTTGTTTACATTACGCACTTTACTTAATGCAATTATCCGTTGCTTGCAACTTAATACCAACGGGGACTCGGATGACAACCCGGCGGTGGATTATTAGTCATAGATGCTGTTGGATAACGGTCTATGTATTATGTCGTAATGCCCAATTAAATATCATAGTAGTCATCATGTCATATTTATGCATTGTCATGCGCTCACTATTTGTCAATTGCCCAGCTGTAATTTGTTCACCCAACATGTTAGTTATCTTTTATGGAGAGACACCACTAGTGAACTGTGGACCCCGGTCCATTCTTTTACACTGATTAAACAACCACAAACTGCAAACTGTTCCTTTTTCATTCTCTGCAATTTAATACTCATTTTCCACACGATACGTTTAATCCTTTGTTTTCAGCAAGCCGGTGAGATTGACAACCTCACTGTTTCGTTGGGGCAAAGTAGTTTGATTGTGGTGTGTGCAGTTCCACGTTGGTGATCGTGTTGCGCCGTGCGAGCCGCCAACAACCTTCAGAAGAGTTGCTGCTCCTACTGGTTCGATAAACCTTGATTTCATACTGAGTGAAAACTTGCTGCTAGACTACATCAAACCTTCCTCTTGGGGTCTCCCAACGAGCAGGCCCGTCTAGCAATCAATATAGCAGAGTACTCGTTCGATATTATGGTCCTCCTTTCGATTTTAGCAAAGGAAACACTTTGACATTTTTCCCTCGGAGTATTAATGAAGCACTTGGTAATATTAATGAAGCACTTGGTAATGCTCAATGGAAAAAGGCTATGGACGAAGAATTTGATGCTCTCATGCAAAACAAAACGTGGCATCTCGTCCCTTCAAGTTCCAAGAAAAATGTTATTGATTGCAAGTGGGTATATCGGAGCAAACACAATGCAGATGGCAGCAATGACAGGTGTAAAGCACGGCTTGTTGCAAAAGGATTTAAACAACGATATGGTATAGACTATGAAGATACTTTCAGTCCAGTTGTCAAAGCCGCCACTATTCGTCTTGTCTTAGCAATTTCAGTTTCTCGGGGTTGGAACATACGCTAGCTAAACGTCAAGAACGCGTTTTTACATGGTGTTCTGGAAGAGGAAGTGTATATGAAACAACCTCCTTGTTTTGAAGATCCTAGTGCTCCACATCATATATGCAGACTTGAGAAAGCGCTTTATGGATTAAAGCAAGCACCAGGGGTTTGGTTTTCTCGTTTGAGTTCTAAGCTTTATGATCTTGGTTTCCAATCCTCCAAAGCCGACACATCCTTATTCATCTACCACAAGTCAGGTATCACAATGTTTATGTTAATATATGTTGATGATATCATTGTGACTAGCTCTTCTAGCCAAGCTATTTCGGCTCTTCTTGCTGATTTGGGCAAAGCATTTGCTCTCAAAGACCTTGGAGATTTACACTATTTCTTGGGCATAGAGGTTAGCTGAAATACATCAGGTCTTGTTCTCTCACAAGAAAAATATGCTCGAGATCTTGTTGCCAAAGTGGGTTTGCGGGATTGCAAGCCAGCCTCTACACCACTATCAGTTAAAGATACATTAACATTGACTGACGGAGATCCACTTGGTCCTGATGATAGTATAAATTACAGAAGTATTGTTGGAGCCTTACAGTACTTGACGCTCACTCGTCCTGATATATCTTTTTCTATCAACAAAGTTTGTCAGTTTCTTCATGCCCCCACTACTGCACATTGGGCAGCTGCCAAACGAATTCTTCGATATGTTCAAGGTACTATCAAACTTGGCTTCACATTTCAATAGTCTTCTTCGACACTTCTTAGTGCTTTTTCAGATGCAGACTGGGCAGGTTGTCTTGATGATCGACGTTCTACAGGAGGGTTTGCAATATTTTTTGGTCCACACTTAATCTCATGGAGTGCTCGAAAACAGGCTACTGTCTCGCGTTCAAGCACAGAAGCAGAATACAAGGCTCTTGCAAATGCTACAGCCGAATTGATTTGGGTAGATCAGAAGCATTACTTCGAGAACTTGGGGTTTCTCTTCAGGAACATCCTTGCTTATGGTGTGATAATCTTGGTGCGACTTATCTGTCAGCAAATCCAGTTTTTCATGCAAGGACCAAACACATTGAAATAGACTATCATTTTGTTCGAGAACGAGTAGCAAGCAAATCTCTTGATATCAAGTTCATCTCTAATAAAGACCAAGTGGCGGATGGTCTTACAAAAACATTACCTGTAAAGAGTTTAGCAGAGTTCAGGCGTAATCTCAACCTTAGTCCAAGCTGAGATTAGGGGGGGGGGGGGGGTGTGTGTTAGCGATGTAATACAGACTCGTATACGATATGGTGTAGTACACCAATCGAATTCAAGTCCAACTCCTGTACGCCATATTGGCCATCTATATCAACATGCAACCGAGGCCCGAGAGGGTACGTACCATCGTTTCCAGGAAAATTTACACACTTATCCTGGTCACCCAAATACTTTGCGATCCATACACAAATTTATCAATGCATGTTCAAATATCAA
Organism: Poa pratensis; assembly: GCA_947311845.1. Lineage (NCBI taxonomy): Eukaryota > Viridiplantae > Streptophyta > Magnoliopsida > Poales > Poaceae > Poa > Poa pratensis. The sequence goes on from CAMZMU010000039.1 coordinate 19,047,154, forward strand.
TGCATTATCAATAATTAATGGATTTATGTAATTTCAATTTTAGATTCATGTAATAACAAGAAATTTATGTCTATGCATTGAGAAAAAATTAAAACCACGCATTAACATATTTTTTTGTTTTATCAACACATAAAATAGTAGGAATAATATCGTTCGTCGGATGCAAAATCAATGGTCGAGATAAGCGGTGGATATCCTCTTAGTTGTGGGAAAACCGCTTTGGTGAAGTCGTCGGCGACGAGGGAGGGAGGCGTCGGCTGTGTCACTGAGACTCTCAAGGAAAGCGAAAGGGCAGAGAGAGAGAACCGAGGGACACGGGGGGTTACCTTCTCAGTTGTTTGGATAGCGGGTATTTGGAACTAATTTTCCTTTAACATATCTAACATCCTAAAATACTAAAACTTTGTTTGTTTTGTCTAACTTTTTTTTGCGAAAAAACTTCCAATCTATTCATCAACTATCAAGGCAGTACAAAGAACACCTGAGGTAAGAAAAATTACATCCAAGTCCGTAGACCACCTAGCGACGACTACAAGCACCAGAGCGAGTCGAAGGCGCGCCGCTGTCATCGCCCTTCCATCACTAGAGCCACGCAAAACTTGTTGTAGTAGACAGTCGGAAAGTCATAAACCCAGAAAAGCAAGACTTGGCGAAATGAACTAGCATTCCTTTTTTTTGTATATAAACTCGTTTATACTATCCTGATCAATCTAATTCATATTTTCTTTTTAAGCCATGCAAGCGGAATTGCTGAGAGGAGAAATGACGAGAAGCCAGACAAGGTTTTGCAAAGACCGATTGGAACCTTTTACGAGTCCGGACAAGATTTTCAACAAGTATGTTCCGGATAGAATTATCAGTAATAAAACTGGTTTTCCTAAAGTTTTTCTTAAGACGCGCTTTTCTAAAAGTACTGGTCGCTGTTATCGGGTATCTAGAACAACCGGAGTGATAGGTACTGTAACTGTCACATGTAGAGAGATTGTGTCCGAAGACAGAGGATCGATGGACAGAGACGGACCAAGATGGATCCAGGAGAAAGAAAACGGAATCTGCTGAGTTTTGGCCACGGCGGTATCTAGTAATACAAGTAAAGGTCGTTGTATGATAGTTAACGGAGGCGATCGATCTATGTCGGTAGTACCATCGGTTGAGTGAGATCCATGGTGTGTGACCATGGCAGCCTCGCACTCGAAACATACCACGTCAGGGTCAGGATCACGTGTGCAATGCTTTCCACCGCTCGCGCGCGTGGAAAGTTAAAAAAAAAAAAACATGTGAACTCGACTAGACTTGCTCGTGAAGAAAAATTGAACTTTTTTTACAGCAAAAATTGAACTCGGTTGATTACACGTTTTACTCTCAACAGTTTAGGCCGGTCAAGGCAGACCCAACGGAACGAACTGCGTTAGTTTCTCCTTGATCGGCGGCGCGGCGGGCGGAGTCCGATAGCAACCGCGGCAAGCCAACAAGCGTCAGCAAGCAGTTGGGGCAGGTCGGAGTGGCCCAACTTGCCACCTCAGCTCGCCCATGCACACTCGACGACTTGGTCTTCCTATTTCTTCCAACCGTAACTTGTATGCCAAGTGGCGCAGACAGTCATGGGCTCGATCGGCCCTTCCGATCGACGTCACACACGGACACAGATCCTCTGACTTTCCTACCCTGACTTTCCCTGACTTTGGGTCACCGACGTGTGGGGCCCACCATGCGCGGGGCCCACATGTCAGCGACCCAAAGTCAGGGGAAGTCAGGGTAGGGAAAGTCAGAGGATCCCGTTCCGTCACACACACCGGCAGAACAGCAACAGTTGCCAACTCTGATGCTAATGGACAGTGGAGTACATGCTCATCCCGATCAGCTATAATTAAGCAAACGAGTTCGCTTTCTGGATGATGCATGTCTTCTCCATGAGCAGTGGGTTGGTTGGTCGCAGTTAAGGGGAGTTTAATGTACTCCCTCCGTTCAAAAATAAGTGTCTCAAGTTTGATAAAAAGTGGATGTATCTATACATGAACCCATGTTTCATGTATGGTTCATGTATAGATACATCCACTTTTTACCAAACTTGAGACACTTATTTTTGAACGGAGGGAGTAGTTTGAACTACCTGTCGAGAGAGCGATGGTCGAGGACCCGCGTGCACACGGACACACGGATGAACCGCCGGCCGGCAGCGCCATGAATGGATCAGCTTGCTAGCTAAGCTAGCTTACAGGACGGGGATTATATATGGTTGGCAAAGCAAAGCACATGCAGATCGACTTCTCTACTCCTATAAAAATCACAGTTGGTGATGATGGTGTGCCTGCCATCTTTCATTTAGTATCGTTCGATTTATATCTAACGGACAGGAACACACCCACGTTACACTTTGCAGATAACCCCTTGTGTTCCTTACTTTTTTCCTCTCTAGCTCAGACTATAAAACAAGAAGAGACGTATTGCTTTTTTCCTCTCTAGCTCGCATCTGCGAGCCGTGCGTCTTGGTTTTAACCCAACTGAAGCCCAGCTAATTCCTTCCAAATCTGAATATGGACTTGCAGTACCAACTAGCTTGTGTGAGTACCAAGTACCAACTAGCTTGTGTGTAGTACCCTCATCAAAAAATAAATAAGCTTGTGTGTATAAAAATAAACTAACTTGTGTGCACCTGTGTAAAAAAAATATGCTTACAGTTGAGTGATTTGAGTCCAGTTCTCACATTTTGGAAATAATGAATATATTATATATGTATAAACTTGATTCTATGGTTGAACTCGAAATTTTTTTATGGCTGGTTTGTCAAAGAGTTGAGTATGTTGTTTATAATCCTTTATGTAGGTGGATTCATATAACTGCAATACCGTTCATGATAACGGTGATGGGCCCGCTGCGAAGCACGGGCATTGTGCTAGTAAACCAAAACGATGGAGTGCCGGCACATTCATTCGGCGTGCATGATCTCTTGCTTTGCTAGGGCAGTAGCGGTCTGGATTCAGTTGCCATTTTGCATACGTGACTCGATCGCCAACACTACTGTACTGGTTGCGTTGAATTCGTCGTGCAGGTGAGTTAATTAGACAATGGGTGTGACCGACTAGGTTCAGACTTGAGGTACTACACTGCAGAGCATGTCCTGTCTTCTCTCATTAATCCGCTAGCAGCTAGGAACTGGATTAATTAGAAGAGGACATCGCGTGTGCCGCCCGCCATGGACCGACTGATGGTGATGGATGCCGCTGGCTGCTTTTGCTCTGAGAATAAAGAGAGAGATCTAAGTATACATCCGTTTGGTACAGCCGTACGTGCGTGCACGTGCTTAATTAGCTAGCATCGCTCTATACATGCGTATCTATTAGCTAACTGCTCTGAAATCTCCAACTCATCACCAATGGAGTTAGAGCTCACTGGATGTGCTATTATATATAGCTAACCCTCCGTAGCCATGTCATGGGACATCATTGATGTTTGTGGCTGTTGGCTCGACCATTTGGCAGTTACGTAGATCGGACAAACGCACACAGTCGATTTTGGCAATCGCAAACGATTATAACGCTCGTCGCTATCCATGGGTGGGCGATGTCGCTACAGATTGCAGACGGAAATAAAAAGCGTGTGCGTTGGTTCAACCAAGGCAGACGCATTTTTTACCTTAACCGTGTGCGATAGCTAAATTGCACACGGGGTCTGCTTCACAGCCGTCTGTGTTTACTTATAATTGCATACGTCTTGGTAGGGCTATTCGTGTGTATGTTGAAGAAATAACACACACATTTATCGTAGTGTTAGTCGTTTGTGTTAAGGAGTCATCACAAACGGTTTGAATATCCGAACCATGCCAGTAGGCATTCTACCAGCTGTAACACATGCAAAAATCAAAAACAGGAATCATCCAGTAGCAAATATCCTTGTTTCATTCATTTCATATTCATACATTGCGACAAAGTATGAATTCCTAGCTATACAAATGTGAAAGCTACACAAAAGAAAGAACTTTTCTTGGTTATGTCTTTGTCTCCGTGACGAAAGCTAGGTTCAGAGGGTTGGGAATCTCTCACTAATCCCAAATCTTCACAACCTGTCCATCTCTGCGGTCATTTTTTCCACAGGATATGAAAGCTAGGTTACGAGGATGCATAAATCGATTTACACATACGAGGATGCATAAATTGATGTACACATACGCTGCTGACCAAAATCTTTTTGGATTTTGGGGAGCTGGACTTTGCCTTCGACGGGTAAGTGGTCCATGAAACAGAAATAGAGAAAATGACTTCTGTTAGCTCGGTGTACATATAACATGAATAACATTTGACATAAGGGACGAATAACACAGGAAGACAAACTTATAAATCCATTGCATAATTGTTGTTGTGACAATCAATGCAAAAGACCATGTACTGTGAATAACAAGAGTCACAAGGTCAGCCACAAACCCGTCAATGCAAGATGAACACGAAAACAAAAACAAGTTTAAATGATTATTCACTTACCACCGTAAAGGCAAAGATATTCGATGAAATTGGCCATCTGTTGCTGCATATATGTTATGTGTGAAATATTCCTTTCTGCATGATGTGTTCAAAATCTCCATCAATGGAAGGAGGTGAAAACATAAAAATAACATTAAAACTGAACTGGGTAGTGTCACTTACCAGCCACTACGGATTGGCCAAGAGAAGGAAATAAACCCTCTCTTCATTTCTTGTACAGTGCCACCAAAATAAGATCCCTATTACACAAGTATAAAATGAAATGTGTTCTATCAAATTCCTTCTGGTAAAATATTCATAGTGACAAGATAAAACATAAAAGAGGTTGCTATTCTAACAGATAACATACCAATATCTAACAGTACCACACCAACAAACTAGCTATTCAAACAGATCCGGCCTTGCTAATGCATAAACAATATATTCGAAAAGATCTGGCATATTAAACATGAGGATGGCCTTGCTAAACGAGCGCTAACCTTCGGGATGTGGACGAAAAGATGGCCCCCTCGCCATGGGGGTCGGCGGCCTAGGACAGGCCTCCGCGAGGTCATCATCCGGTCGGTCGGCGGGGTAGGGCCGCGGTGGAGGCCAAATGCGGCGGCGGAGGGCCGGGAGGGCGTGTGTGTGACTGTAGAAGAGAGGAGGCGGCTGGGAGAGGGGAGAGTGGAGCCTATGTACGGGTAAAGCGCATATGGTCCTTATTTATATGGAAGAGTTCCACTTACTGGGCCCTAAAGACCCAGCAGGTATCGCACATGATTTCATCCGCAAAAACCGTGGGCGCATCCAACCGTCTAGCAACTGTTATCGCACACGATTCAGCCCAGGAAAAATCTTGTGCGATTAGTTTGTGGCAAAAGGTAATCTTCGCACACGTTTCTTATGCGAATAAACCGTGTGCGATTATGTTGTGGTTTAACAACATTGAAGATAACGAGCGAATATGAGGATTTTGGAACTATGTAATGAATGATACAAGCCGTTCGATATTTTACTTCTCTCTAAAGCGTCCGCCCAAAAAAAATAAGAAGACAAAAACACGTACCAAAACAAATTAAATAGATGTTCACCTACATATACTCATACAAAGTAAAGCGAGGTTGGCTCCGTAATATGAATATATGATGCTCAAAAACAATGTAGGCTCTTATGAAAAGTTGAGCAAACTTGATTAAGCATGTGTAGATTCATGTGTTCATCTTTGGTAATAAGACGGACGCGTCATCGATTTCATGCCTCTGGTGAAAAACACAGAGTGAAGCTGTCAAACATTGATGACCCACAAGTATAGGGGGTGTATCGTAGTACTTTCGATAAATAAGAGTGTCGAACCCAATGAGGAGCCGAAGGTGCTGGCAAGGAGTTTCGGTAAAGGTTTCACTGTAAACACTAGCAGGCAAGTTTTTAGGGGTTTTTGATATAGCAGATAAATAAATTACGGGTAAATAAAATACAGTAATAATAATTGGAGCAAGTGTCCCAATCCTTTTTAGAGCAAAGGACAAGCCGGTTGGTTTACTTATGATGGCAAAATGTTCTTGAGGACACACGGAAATTTAGTCAAGTGCTTTCGCTTCATATAGTTGATTAATCTTTATTGTTTTGATAAGTGTTGTGTGGGTGAACCTATGCTAATGCATCGCCCTTACTTGGACTAATACATACTTGTGATTATACCCCTTATAAGCATCCGCAGTTACAAGAAAATAATTAAGATAAATCTAACCACAGCCTTAAATTCTGAGATCCTACGCTCCCTTGTGCACCGGTTCACTAACGAGGGTTTAGATTTCTGTCACTCGGCAACCCCACAATTAGCAACCAAATACACAATGCATTCCCCTAGGGGTGAAGTGTCATGTAGTCGACGTTCACATGATACCACTACAAGAATAACACCACAACCTAAATATCAAACCATTAAATATTACTCAACATAATTCGCTACTAGCGAAAGGACTTTCCCATGTCCTCAAGAACTAAATGAACTACTCACAAGACATCATTTGGATCATGATCAGAGGTGATATAATGATGAATAACAATCTGGACATAAACTTTAATTCACCGATAAAACTCAATAGCATCAACCACAAGGAGTAATTAACACCGGGAGAGTTCCCCCTATGAACTAGACAAAGTATATCCCTAGATGTTACAGCGGAATGGGGCGGAGCAGCGGTGATGATGGTGATGACGGTGGAGATGATGATGATGATGATCCCGATGAAGTCCAGCGTGATGACGATGATGATGGTGATGATCCCCCCCCCCTCCGGGAGGGAATTTCCCTGGTAGATTTCTCCCTGCCGGAGAGCTTTTTCTCTCTCTGTTGTTTCCGTCCCGTGGAGGCGGCGGAATATTTCCTCGGGCCCTCTCCTCTAAGATTAGGGTTGAGGGGATTATGTACGCGAAAGGGCAACGCCAGAGGTGGGCCAGGGGCCCCACACGTGGCCTCGGCGCGGGCCCCATGTTGGCCGCGCCCTGAGTGCGTGTGGGCCCCACGTGGCCCATCTCAGCCTCCCCTTTTGGCTTCCTCCGTCTTCTGATAAAATAGGAACTTCTGTATATTTGACAAGATTTTTAGAACTCCAGAAATATAGTGTCTTGACGGTGCCTTTTCCAACTGAAATCTGACTCCGGTAATTAATTCTCCAATAATCATCAAACATGTAAAATAAGATAAAATAATATAAGTAACACATCTTAATATGAAATATATCAACGAATAACAGTAAATTACGATATAAAATAGTGATGCAAAATGGACGTATCAACTCCCCCAAAGCTTAGACCTCGCTTGTCCCCAAGTGAAAGCTGAGCTCAGTAAATTAGACCACAAGTTTATGGAGTGAAGCGTCGATAATAAAGAATACGGACAAGAAGCATCAGCATTTACTTGACAACACAAATCATTTCAAACAGCAACTACTCTTCATATAACTTATCTTGAACATTGATACGTCTCAAACGTATCTATAATTTTTTATGTTACATGCATGTTTTATATCAATTGTCACATGGTTTATATGCACTTTATATCATATTATGACATTTATTGGACTAACCTATTAACAAGATGCCACAGTGCCAGTTTCTGTTTATTATGTCTGTGCATTGCAGAAAATGTCCAAAATTGAAAGTGCTCAGAAAAATCTGAAAAAGTTACAGAAATTCTAAAACGCCAGAAGACTCCGGGAGCCAGAAGGACAAGTCCACGGGAGGCCCACAGCCCCCACACGCCCCCTGGGCGCGGCTGGGCCTTGGCCGCGCCCAGGGGTGGTGTCGCCACCTCGTGCATCGTCTCGCGACGCCCTTTGGACTATATATTTCCCCTGACCTAAATCTCACGAAGGAATCGACGATTTCCCCAGAAAAGTTCCAGAGCTCCACCGCCATCCAAAACCCTAATTTGGGGGACAAAAGTCTCTGTTTCGGCAGCTTGCCGGGACGGGAATTGCCCCCGGAGCCATCTCCATCGACGCCACCGCCTCCATCATCGTCGTTGCTGCCTCCCATGATGAGGAGGGAGTAGTTATTCATCGGGGTTGAGGGCTCTACCGGTAGCTATGTGGTTTATCTCTCTCTCCCATGGTGTGATCTTTATGTGATCATGAGCTTTGTAATCTAGTTGAATCCATAGATGTTACTCTTCATTATCCTATGTGCTACTCAAGTGGTTTTATTAATGTAATCTCCGGAGTCACCTTTGTCCCACGGTGCGAAGTTGACAGTGTGCGCACCGTGTGTGACTCTTAGGCTAAATATTACAGGAATACTTATCATGAGTTATTATTTGCGTTGGATGTCTCTATGAAATTGCGGTGTTTGTCTAGTACTATTTAGGGCGCTCAAGTTGACAGTGTGGGGTTCCCTAGATGTGGAATGCGACTTTAAGGTGTGCTTTTATAGCCCTACACAGTGGATTGGTGTTCGTTATCCAACGAGAGAATAACTCAGAGTAGCATAGTGAAGAGGAAATATTTATGTATTCAATTATATTATCATTGTTGAGAGTGTCCACTAGTGAAAGTATGATCCCTAGGCCTTGTTTCTAAGCATTGAAACACCGTTTACAACCAGTTCTGCTACATGTTTGCTTGCTGCCATTTTTATTTCAGATTGCAATTACCAGTTATAATCATCCATATCACTTGCATTTTAATATCTCTTCGCCGAACTAGTGCACCTATACACCTGACAAGTCTATTGGGTGTTTTGGGGACACAAGAGACTTCTTGTATCTTAATTGCAGGGTTGCTTGAGAGGGATATCTTTGACCTCTATCTCCCTGAGTTCGATAAACCTTGGGCGATTCACTTAAGGGAAACTTGCTGCTGTTCTACAAACCTCTGCACTTGGAGGCCCAACACTGTCTACAAGAATAGAAGCGTGCGTAGACATCAAACATGAGTAATGAAACAACCACAATAAAAGTGCACGAAGGAAATTATAAATTAGTGATGGCACACTTCATTCTTAGTCATAGAACAATAAGCAATTCAAACTTATCTTTCGAAAGGAGTCTTTATATTAGAACTTATATTGCCGAAGTTACATACTCAATTATCACACCCTCCTTACAGTCATTGATAACTTTCAAAGTTATATTCTTAGAGGCAAAGGTCTTTTGTACAAAGATAAGGAAGGATAAAAGACATGATTGAAAACATTAATGATATATATGCTTGAATCACAACAACTCAAATGCTTGCTCAAGGAGGAAAGAAATAGGTGTACTGACTCAACATGAAAAGTAAAAGAAAGGCCCTTCGCAGAGGGAAACAGGGATTAAATCATGTGCTAGAGCTTTTTAGTGTTTGAAATCATATAGAGAGTAAAAATTAAATTTTGAGAGGTGTTTGTTAATTGTCAACGAATGGCAGCGGATGAAAAAATCATTCCCCCTATCAAACAGACTTTTAAGAGCAGCTCCCATGAAGGACGTTATTTCTATCAGCAAGACAGATCAGCCCTCTTTCTCTTTTGTTTACACATGCAGATATTTCACTGGTATCATTGCTTGTCTGATAAATCAGGACAAAAATGTGAAGAGAATTAAGAGGTTAAAGTTGTAATTAATTGGGACTGGGCATCCCGTTGCCAGCTCTTTTTGCAAAATTAATAGATAAGCGGATATATATGCCGCTAGTCCAGTGGTAAAGTCTGTTTGACAAGTTGAATAAAGAATAACCCACTACTTCCTCATGAGCTAGTAAACACTGACACAAAAAGGAATAATAACAGTTTTGAATAGTTTAAAGGTAGCACATGAAAAATTTACTTGGAGTGGCAAACAAATACCACATATAGATAGTTATGGTGGACACAAATGGCATGGGTTTTGGTTCAAGGATTTGGATGCACGAGATGCATTCCCTCTCAGTACAGGGGTTAAGACTAGCAAGGTTGGGTAGCAAGCATAAAATTTGAGGGATGCACACAAATATACATGTAATAAGAGCAATCATGCAATCTTTCTTGTAAGCACAAATATTTTAACTCAAGAATGCTAATCTCATTGGTTAACAAGAAAGAAAGATAAAGGGACAATATTTTTGCATGTAATTCCCTCCCTCTACTTAAGTTTTCATGGTATTGTTGCTACTGACCAATACTAAGTTTGCCACAACCAATCTAATTTACTTAGTGTACCCAAAAGTGGTGTCAATACTAATGACAAAATCAGCACATGAAGAGGATTACAGGTTAAAATAAAATGTGCTAAAAGTAAAGGTGAAACTTCTCATTAATATTCTGAACAAAGACACACTCAAACCAACGGATACATAGATAACTAAAAGAGTGACACTCCACATTGCAAACCATCTTATAAGATAACTTCTCTACTCATGATATGACCACGAAATTGTAAAAACAAAAGGTAAAGATGATACTGGGCACTCCCCCAAGCTTGGAACAAGCCAAGGGAGTGCCATTACCCCTTGACGATTTAAACTTGATCCCTTGGTGGTGACGGTGGTATCACAACAATCGGGGTTAGGAAACGTTTGAGCATCCGGCGGAGCCAATTATTCTCACCTTGAAGTATTTCCACCTCAACTCTCAGGATACGATATTGATCACAAAACTCGTTCGTGGTTCGGAGAGCTTCGGCAGCTGCAGGGAAAAATCGCAGGTCTGGAATTGGTGGGGTGACTTCCTGCACATTATGAGAAAAAGCACGTTGAGAATTAATCACTAGTACAGAACGACACATAGGATACCCCTCTATGGAAACGGCAGCAAAAAGGCGACGGTAAAACGAACCCTCGCGTGGAAAATGAGAGCTCGCGCCCGTGAATCGCGACACATCGGAAACGGTCAAAATAAATGACTGTTTGCAATAACTATTGGCAACGGATGTTTTTAATGTCTGTTTGCGATGTGAGCCACTATAGCAACGGACATTTAACTCGGCCCGTTTGCAATATTAAGTGGGCCTACCTAGTCAGGTCATTTATTGAAGATAAAGTTCAGCCCAAACGCCCCTTCCTGCTCCAAACGCACCGACACCCACCTCCTCCACAAGTCCACATCTCGATCCCCTTTCTCTCTCCACCGCCGCTCCCCACCTCCTCCGCCCGATTCTGCTCGCCGGCCGGCCTCCCGCTCTCCAGCCTTGACACCAGCCGACGGCGTCGCTCCTGGCCACCATGGACCGGTCGGCGTAGCTGCTGCACGCCAAGACGCGAGCCTCCTCATGGAGGGGAGACTTGGACGCATGCAGCAAGATGCCTGTGCCCTCCTCCACGAGGCCATTTGCCGGCCACCTGCCGCCTCCAAGGTCGCCGCAATGGAGGGATTCCACCTGGAGATCGAAGCCATCCGCGGTCAGTCCCTCCTCCCTCCCTCTCATTCGTCGTCCTTCCCATTGTCGTTTTGCTCACGCCGCTGCCTTGTGCTCTGATGATTCGCTGCTCGGTTCGATTTGATCCTGGGGGACGGCCACGGGGAGGAGACGACCAACATCTGGTATGCTCTGGTACTTTCTGTCTCTCCCACATCTAGATCCGCATATGGCAACCGCTATCTCTGGTTTTCCGTCTTTGTCTCTCTCTGAAAATTATGCGTCCGGCGTGAACATCCCGTCCGGCTGCTAGAGGCAGCTCGTGCACGGCTGGCGCTTGATCTGTACTTAACTTTTCTTTTTACATGTGATTTGTACTTAGCTAGTTGCTCTCTGCAACTGCCATCTCTTGTTTTCCGGCCGGACGACGATACGTATCTTGATACGTTCTTGAGAACGGCAAGAACAAAAACAAGAAAGTGGAGTCCACTAGTATTTGCATCGATTCATTCTTGATCTAATTAAATACTTGGTACATCATGTATACTAATGGATTCCGGGTTACTACTTTTTGTTGTTTCTTCAATATGCAACTATCCCTTGTGTTTGTTCTAAATTTTCACTACTTGTGCAGTATCTCTTGAAGAATGGCGTGCATGTACAGCTGCCTCAAGTCCCGATGGCCTAGATTGATTTCTATTGTGAGCAAGGACTAGTGCGGGAAGACGTGATGATCTGGGTGGATTTTCGTTGCGAGCAGTAGTGGATTTTTTGCTAGTGGAGGCATAATTTTCTAGTGTATTATGAACCTTGTGCCTTGTGTATTTTTGACATATAGTATTATAGTATTATTTAAATCTTGATGTGTGTCCTCTGTAAAGACTAATAAAGTGCAGTACTGTAGTTATCATTGATTGCTTCCGCTACCGGTGGTGACCGGTTGGCATGCTTTTTTTTAATATATATGATTCACAATGGAAACGGACAAAACAACCGTTGCGAGTGAGCTGCTTCACATCAGCATCGTAAGCGGGGCAACGGATGCTTTCTCTGTTGCCATAGAAGGTTTGCCCCGTTGCCATAGTGTCATTCTGTACTAGTGAATTGAGCCCACAAACGTGGAGTTGCTCGGCCTTGGTTCTCCTTGTTGGCGAGACGGGCCAGCTTGCACTTCTTCTCTGACGCTTCGATCCATGTTAGCTCTCCTAGCGGCAATCTCTTCCTCCGTCGCCCAACCGACGAAGGTTCCCTCTTCCACATCGCGTTCGAGTTCACGTCGGCGCCTTGCTGCATACTTCTCGCCATACGCTCCTCGCGACGCCATGTAGGGACTTGAAACTCCTGCTAGAACAGCTCGAAACAAGGTGCGACGAAAACACGATATACGGACCTCGGGAGATCCGGGTGAATATATAGCAAAAAATTTAACAACAAAAGAAAGGTACAGGACGAAACTGGGTCGGAGACGAGCTCCGAGGGGCCCACACGCACCCAGGGCGCGGCTAGGGTGGGACCCGCGCCCTAGGGTTGTGTGGTGCCCTCGGGCACCGTTTCCTACCCTTTCCGACTCACAATTTTCCATATTACGTAAAAACGACAAATATTTAGGTTGGAAAGTAAACGCGAACTTTTTCTTACCGAAATTGTTACCTATTCCAAATCAGATTCTACAGTTGCCTGAATTTTACTTTTTATAAAATCTTCTGGAGTTACCACTTGAATAATATCAACATCTTCGTTATAAGAATCTCCAGAAATGTAATGCTTGAGTCCTTGCCCATTAACCACTTGCGGTCTATCTCCAGCTACTGAATTGATTTTAATCGCACCTGAGCGATAGACTTCCTCAATAACATAAGGTCCTTCCCATTTTGAAATTAATTTTCCTGCAAAATGTCTGAGAAGAGACCTATACAATAAAACTTTTTCACCTACATTAAATTCTCTCTTAAGAATTCTCCTATCATGCCATTGATTAACTTTCTCTTTAAAGAGCCTAGCATTTTCATAAGCTGCACTTCTCCATTCATCTAAAGAGTTCAAATTAAGTAATCTCTTTTTACCGGCTAGTTTAAAATCTCTATTAAGTTCCTTTACCGCCCAATAAGCTTTATGTTCTAATTCTAAACGCAAATGACAAGCTTTTCCGTAAACCATTTTGTAAGGAGACATACCCATAGGATTTTTATAAGCAGTTCTATAAGCCCACAAAACATTGTTAAGCTTTCTAGCCCAATTTTTTCTAGATTTATTAACGGTCTTTTGCAAAATAGATTTAATCTCTCTATTTGATAATTCTACTTGACCACTTGTTTGGGGATGTGTAACACCCCAAAATTTCATCCCTAATTTTAGTGGCGTTTTCCGACACCTGAAAAACTTTTTCCTTCTTATCCTAAAAATTTCCTCAAATCTTTGAGGATGATTTGACTTGAGAATTGCCCCCTCAAATTTTTTCCAGTGATCCGCGAACCACTCCAACACCCGTGGTAATTTTGGCGCTTAAGTTTTCTCTCGAAAACCCTGGCGCTAATTACCGAACCTTTTAAACCCTTTTCACCACCTATCAAAGGGAAGCCTGTTTTCGTCGCCGGATAAATCCCACTAAAATTCCAAAGGAACCCCTATCTCTATGTCTCCAAAAAAAATTCTGCAAAAATTAGGGGATGATCCCTAGGCGGTGTGTAACCGTTTTCTGCAAAAATATTAGGTACCTTGTTAAGAAGGTATTTGACTTTTTCTCGGTTCAAGTTTCTACCCTAAGGTCCAAATGTTTTCAAAACCGAGTCAAACGATTTTTGTAGTGGGAAGAGAACACCTAGATGCAAGCACTGGTAGTGCCCACACCTCTGGACCAAGTCTTGATCAAAACAAAAATTGTTTGCTCCTCCAAACAATCTTTTTCCATTTGGACCAGTACCGTTTTTCAAAAATTCTAGTCGCGCGAAGTTTCGAGTTTGCAAAAACTTTAGTCACCAAAGTTGTAGGGTTTTGAATTTTGCTTGCAGTGGTGAAAACCCCATCGCTTTTGGACCTCCGAGTCGCCGGGAACGCGACGATGCCGCCCGTGTCACGCCCTAGACACGCGCTTTGCTTAGACCCTAAACCCCGATTACTGCGGTGGACGGTGCCTAATCCGTCTGCTGCAGTGCACCTCGTGCCTTCCCTGTGCACCCAGCTCCCCTTCTTATCTTCTCCACCGACAGCACAGGGCTTGGGAGATAAATGGTGAAGCTCTCCCGTGCATTCCCCCCCCCCCCTCCTCCCATTGCTCCGTTCCCTGGCTAGAAAAGCAGCAGCCCGAGCCTCTCCTACCACACTCCCCTCTGCCTGCTGCCTGCCTCCTCTATCTCACGGTGCTGCGAGAAGAGCTAGAAGAGCAGTAGGTGTTCGGGTTCATGCTCGAACCCGCCGTGGCCGTACTGGCCAAGCTCGACGTGGTGCCTCCCGGCCGTCCCCGTCGACGTAGAGGCCGTCCCCGAGCGCGGTGTGGCGGGGTGTGCCCGTCCCCGCCGTCGCCGGCAGCCCAGCCCCCCTGGAACTCGCGTTCCCCATCGCGTCGCCATTGCCGCGATGGCCGAGCCCCGAGCTCGCGCCAGCGCCGCCCCCTGCTCTCCCCTCCATCCCCGAGCCCTCCCCTGAGCGCGGTGGTCCGCGGTGCGCCCTCCTCCGCCGCCTCCAGCCGCCCCGGCCTCTCCCGGTGACCACATCGACGACCACCCGAGGCGCCGTGCTCTCCCGCGTCGAGGAAGACGAAGACCGCAGCCCGGCCGAGCCCGCGTCGCCGTCCCTGCTCTTCCCTGGCCGCGGCGAGCCCTCCACCGCCGTCCCCCGGCCTCCCAGCGTCCTCTCCGTGGCCGCAGCGCCGGCGAGCCCGAGCCGCCCGTGCTCCTCTGTGCGAGACGACGAAGAAGACGACGCGGTCGTCGTTTTTATTTTCAATTTTGACTTCGGCGACGAATAGCTGTCCACCGCCCGCGTGCGGCAGATAGCTATCTTTCGCTCTGCCATATCTCTCGAACCGCAACTCCGATCGAGGTGATCCAAATTTCTAAATTCTTGTCTTGTCGAGCTTTATCCAGTGGCACTGATTTCACATCATTCCAAAATAGTTCTGTTGGTGCCCCGTTTGGATGCTTTCCGGAGTCCGTGGAAAGCGGCGATCGACCCCGACGCCGCGGAACCACCCCGATCTTTCCAAGCCATAGGATCCCCGTCTTCGGAGGCAAGCTAAACCCTTGCTGTGAACAGTCCCGCAATGTTGTTTGTATTTACTTGTTGCCATGCTGAGTGTTTATAATTGTCTGTGTTCGGTGTATGATGTCGATCTGTTATTGTTATGTTCAATATGTTACTTCGAATATTGCCCATGCCATGTTTTATTCATCATCATGTATGCATTGGAATGATGTGTGAATTATCTGTGCGCCTCGCACTTGTGTGGCTTTGTCGAACCCTCTAAATAAACAACTGTAAAACCTGCGTTCCTATGATTGTTTGCTTCTTCTTCTTCGCCGAGGTGAGGAGCGGACGAATGTCGTCTTATGATCCTCGGAGTTGGGGGCATTTGCCAAAAGAGTTATTTGCTTCTTGTCCCTCCGTCAAATATGGTTGGCGTAGACCACCCGGACTGCGACGCTTGGGAGCTGACTTTCCATTTGGTTCTTTTTGCCAAGATTGCTGACACCACGTCAGGTTAATCCTTGAGTGGAATGGATGCTTTCTTTCTTATGAATGCTTTTCGGTTCATTGTTTGGAGGCTACATGCCTCACCAACTTTGTAATTAATCTGCGAGGACGCTGGCTGGAGGAACCGCCACAGTCGTCCGATTGACCCACTGTGTTATCTTTTGTAGTCGATCTGTGAAGGCGCTTGCCAGCGGAAGACCGCTGCCACAGTCTTCCGGTCGACGTTTCTTTTTCCTTGTCAAACGAGAAGGCGCTTGCCAGCGGAAGACCGCTGCCACAGTCATCCGGTTGACGTTCTTTTTATTTTGCTAAGTTTGGACATGGATACTACTATTGCTTGATTTATTGTGTTGCTAATATTTTGTCGTGTGATGATATATTATGATATTATGATTGTTGTGTTGGACTAATCCTCTTGGTTTGGACTTGTGAATGATGGAACTTGATTAAATGAAACACCCCTCCAAACAACGATAGGGTCAGTCCACGGTGCCACTAATCTGAACATCGAAAGCACTGCCACTGTCGCTCACATGGGCGGGCCTTGACCTACGTAATCCTATCGAGCCTCCTTTGATGCCACCCTTTTGGCAAGTCTAGTCGGTTACCATAGTTGGTCGGGGCTAGTCTTGCGAAGGTTCCGGAGCTAGGCGTTGTCCAGAGCTGGAAACGTGCCGGATTCACTTCTGCATAAGGCATAGAGTTATGTCGGTGGCTATACAGGGAGTGTCTTGGTAGCGTGAACGGTCAGGTGAGTGTATCTTGCTGAGTTCGCCTTAAGGATGATATCCTAAAGTACCGGCTGAGTGTGGTGCACTTAGGTGGGTGGTAATTGCAACCTCTCGAGAGTGTCAAATCTGGATGTCTAGCCTCGTTCCAAGGTCATGGAACAACAGTTCAGTGTCGGTCACACTGTGTGTCTTTGTCGTGTCAGGAGGTTAAACCTAAGGCTTGTTTGAAAGAAAGATGAACAACCTGATTTCACTAAATGAACAATAAGATGATGCAGGGAATGTTACTTGTGAGGTGAATGGGATGGCGGTGTGATGCGTTGGAAGCCTATAGTTAGGCAAGAGCCAACATCGACCGTGCATGCCCCGGGAGATAGCCAGAGTTGGCTGGATTGATAGCCAGAGTTGGCTAGAGGCTTGGAAGCCTGATTGTGTTGACAGGAGTAATTGTAAGATTTGGTACCAACTGATACACTCGTCTACTCGTCACAGGTAATCTCTTTGTTTGATTGCCGGTATACGATCCAACCCCACCTGGCTTGGACTCTGTACTGGTGATACTCTTGTTGTTTGCTTACGCCATGTTTTGCTGGTGATGCCATGCTACCTTTATGTTATCATATTGGTCTATCTCGAGTAGACTCTTGCCATGTTGTAGGATTATATTTCCAACGTATATCTTGTTGCATGATTGTTGGATTGTTTGTGGTGAGTGGCGATTCTTGCGAGTGCATATTAATGTACTCACGGGCCTTGTGATTGTGGCCAGGTTTTGTCGAGGATTCATCTTCCACCTTAGTAAGGATTTGAAGCAAGAGCGTGCTAGGATCAGTAGCTCAGCCAGAACCTGTGGAGTGGAGCCGCTCCAAGCCGTAGCCTCTCATATGTCTTCCGCTGCCAGTTAAAACTCTGTATCGTGCCATGCTGGGATTGATATTTTGTCATTCCTTGATGGCCTTGTAAACCATTTGTAGCACTGATGTGCCTGATTGTGTAATGATTTCCATTATGTTACACTGTTGTGACGTGCGGCCAGTTATCTTGGGATGGCGCACGGGACGACTGCCTCTCTGGCGAGATGTGCCAGGGAGGGGTGTCACAGACATGGTATCAAAGCACCAGGCTGGCTGTAGACTACCCTAGCATGGAAAACCCCGCCTTACTTTTGCCCGACAATGAGCCGATGGATTTAACCCATCTCCGCCTAACCGGCATGGCTATTGTTGGTCAACAGTATGGTGCAGTAGGACTTGTCCCAATCCCCGAGTGAGGCTCGCCAGTTTCTTCCATGAGAAGAAATTGACACTAACCCTTAGAAATGAGACCCAGTCCTAGCTTCCAGACATCCCCACCTTCGCCTTCTACCCTTGGCAACCCAACTCTATTGAAGCAGGATTCCGCTAAGGTATCCCGCGTTCTTACCTCACCCATAGCCCTGAAGCTTGCACTAGTTTAGATGGCACCCACCTTCTATATGGATACCACTGCCGACCATTGCCCCGGCTTCCCCCTTCTTCTTTGGGAGGTCGTCCGTGATGCTCTTGGTGCATCGACCCGTCCTCAGTATGTGGTGTTCAGAAGCGAAGACTCACCTGCCGGGCATGAGTTTTAGGCTGTTGTGAGTATCAAGCCGCATCCCGACCGCAAGAAGAAACCCTATGAGTTTAGTGGCAGGTTAATGCCTACACTTGAGCTAGCTTTCCAGGTAACCGCCTTTGAAAGCCTTGCCCGTCTCAGATGGATGGAACCGGCATTTGTGCGGTGTAGAGCCTACTTCTTTCTCCCAGCTATGCCTCGGTCTGGTCCTCGGATAATCTGGGCCAACACCGAAAAAGAAGTCGATTCAGCTGTAGTGCACTTGGTCTCCTACCTCGCTGCAATGGAAAGCCTGAACCATTCACTCATGGTCGAGCTCCGAGTCGCCAGGCAAAGTCTTGGCCCTGCACTCCTCCAGCGTGCTTCCATGAGGAATCCAATCTCAGCCACACAGGACCAAGCTCAAATCCAGCAAGGAAAACCCCAGATTCCAGACCCTGGTCCATCCCACAAAGGCTCCGTGCCAGATCGACTTCAGTGGGCACTACAGGTACCTGAACAGATGGCACCCTATGTTGGTCATTCTGTTCTTGAGGAAGCCATGGCCCGAGTTCGGCAGCAACCCCAAGAACCAGGAGTTGTCCTTGAAGGCAGGCCGGTGATTCCCCACCCCCCGGAAGATGCAGATGTCGACACCACTCTTCGTCTTCGCACCGCTCCACCGACCACCAGAGGCCGTCAAGCGGAATAGAGCCCCTGTTTGTTTAGTCTGGGTGACGCTCGTATGTTGGTAGGTGAGAAGCCGTGAGCTTGTTTGTTTTGTTGGTTGCTTCCTTGTGTTGGTTGTAATGCAAGTTTGTTGTCTGTTTCTTGGTTGATGTCGAATCAGCCGAAATAAAACTTGGTGTTCTTATCCCCAGGTTGACCACTTGGTTGACACATGAAGGAATACCATGCCTTTCTTTTAGTTAAAGGTCTTGATGAAACGACAGATCACTTAAAACAGGAACAGTATATGTGAACCCAGACGCATATACCCACCTGTGAATTAATGCAAACTTTGAATGATATTATCTTCTAGTATGAAAATTATTTTGTGTGTGTTGCACAAGCTTAACTATAAAGTGGAAGTATTTAATGAGACACGGTAACCACGGTGTCCTGCTCACTTAATGTTGGCTCGCGCATAGGTTTGAAAAACTCCTACATGTAGTACCCCAAGGTTCCTCACCCAATATGAACCTTGTCTAGACGCATGTTAGAGAAAGGGGCCCGAGCTCTCCACGAGCAACTCCCTCCCAATCCTTAAAAATGCTTGTTGAGTGTTCTTCCTCGCTGGAACACAAAAGGATTTTTGTAGAGTGTTTTATTTCTATGTTTGCTTGTGCTTGCCTATACGGTATGGTTGAAATGATTATGCCATACTGCTGCAGCCGTTTTGTTTTGGGCCATAAAATGCAGAAATGTTTTATAAAATGATGTTTTGCTACAAGTAGAAATTCTTCTACCCATGCTTGTATCCCTGCCATTTAATCTTGCTGCAAGACACGAACTGTACACGGATGGACAATTTCCGAAATTGATGATGCAAGTTCTACTCCCACTAGGACACTGCGACTACTTCAACGTGAAGAGGTACCCCGAGACGTGTTATTTTCCTCGTATCCCGGAGTTATATATCGAAAATTTCTTTGCAAAAACAAACTTTGGGAATGGCTCTATCCCACAAAAATTTGGTGTTTGTGATCCCACTCTTGTGGCGCGAACGTCATTGTTTGAAAACAAACCTTGTTTCTTTTTCCAAACCTGTATATACATGAAAGGGGCACCTGCCATGTATGTATAGCTTTGCAAAAATAAAACCTTTTGTTGTACGCACATGAAAGGGGCACCTGTCGTGTGTGTATAACTTTTCAAAAATAAAACCTTAGGAGAAGGTTATGATTAGCATATCCCTGCCTTTTGTTTATAAAGGTTTTGAGTTCTTACTCACCCCAGTTGATCTTGTTAGATTATTTGATAATTTGGTTGTAGATCTTGTTTGATCTTGCCCTGTTTGTGCAAAATCTTAGATTTTAAATTCATAAGCATGTGAGTAGATCCTATGTTGTTTGATTAAATGAACCCCTGCCATGCCATCTGTTAAATGCCGTGAGTATGATAGAAGTAGCAACCTTTGAAAAATGTATGTTTTAGGAAAAGTCTTGTTGACCCTTTTGGTGAACCAAAATTCTATTATTTTAGAAAAAGTTTTAAATTGGGGTATAAATGGATCGTTCAAGAATTATCTTGTATAACTCCCCGAATCTCAGGACGAGATTCTTTTTAATGGGGAAGGTCTGTAACACCCCAAAATTTCATCCCTAATTTTAGTGGCGTTTTCCGACATCTGAAAAACTTTTTCCTTCTTATCCTAAAAATTTCCTCAAATCTTTGAGGATGATTTGACTTGAGAATTGCCCCCTCAAATTTTTCCCAGTGATCCGCGAACCACTCCAACACCCGTGGTAATTTTGGCGCTTAAGTTTTCTCTCGAAAACCCTGGCGCTAATTACCGAACCTTTTAAACCCTTTTCACCACCTATCAAAGGGAAGCCTGTTTTCGTCGCCGGATAAATCCCACTAAAATTCCAAAGGAACCCCTATCTCTATGTCTCCAAAAAAAATCTGCAAAAATTAGGTGATGATCCCTAGGCGGTGTGTAACCCTTTTCTGCAAAAATATTAGGTACCTTGTTAAGAAGGTATTTGACTTTTTCTCGGTTCAAGTTTCTACCCTAAGGTCCAAATGTTTTCAAAACCGAGTCAAACGATTTTTGTAGTGGGAAGAGAACACCTAGATGCAAGCACTGGTAGTTCCCACACCTCTGGACCAAGTCTTGATCAAAACAAAAATCGTTTGCTCCTCCAAACAACCTTTTTCCATTTGGACCAGTACCGTTTTTCAAAAATTCTAGTCGCACGAAGTTTCGAGTTTGCAAAAACTTTAGTCACCAAAGTTGTAGGGTTTTGAATTTTGCTTGCAGTGGTGAAAACCCCATCGCTTTTGGACCTCCGAGTCGCCGGGAACGCGACGATGCCGCCCGTGTCACGCCCTAGACACGCGCTTTGCTTAGACCCTAAACCCCGATTACTGCGGTGGACGGTGCCTAATCCGTCTGCTGCAGTGCACCTCGTGCCTTCCCTGTGCACCCAGCTCCCCTTCTTATCTTCTCCACCGACAGCACAGGGCTTGGGAGATAAATGGTGAAGCTCTCCCGTGCATTCCCCCCCCCCCCTCCTCCCATTGCTCCGTTCCCTGGCTAGAAAAGCAGCAGCCCGAGCCTCTCCTACCACACTCCCCTCTGCCTGCTGCCTGCCTCCTCTATCTCACGGTGCTGCGAGAAGAGCTAGAAGAGCAGTAGGTGTTCGGGTTCATGCTCGAACCCGCCGTGGCCGTATTGGCCAAGCTCGACGTGGTGCCTCCCGGCCGTCCCCGTCGACGTAGAGGCCGTCCCGAGCGCGGTGTGGCGGGGTGTGCCCGTCCCCACCGTCGCCGGCAGCCCAGCCCCCCTGGAACTCGCGTTCCCCATCGCGTCGCCATTGCCGCGATGGCCGAGCCCCGAGCTCGCGCCAGCGCCGCCCCCTGCTCTCCCCTCCATCCCCGAGCCCTCCCCTGAGCGCGGTGGTCCGCGGTGCGCCCTCCTCCGCCGCCTCCAGCCGCCCCGGCCTCTCCCGGTGACCACATCGACGACCACCCGAGGCGCCGTGCTCTCCCGCGTCGAGGAAGACGAAGACCGCAGCCCGGCCGAGCCCGCGTCGCCGTCCCTGCTCTTCCCTGGCCGCGGCGAGCCCTCCACCGCCGTCCCCCGGCCTCCCAGCCTCCTCTCCGTGGCCGCAGCGCCGGCGAGCCCGAGCCGCCCGTGCTCCTCTGTGCGAGATGACGAAGAAGACGACGCGGTCGTCGTTTTTATTTTCAATTTTGACTTCGGCGACGAATAGCTGTCCACCGCCCGCGTGCGGCAGATAGCTATCTTTCGCTCTGCCATATCTCTCGAACCGCAACTCCGATCGAGGTGATCCAAATTTCTAAATTCTTGTCTTGTCGAGCTTTATCCAGTGGCACTGATTTCACATCATTCCAAAATAGTTCTGTTGGTGCCCCGTTTGGATGCTTTCCGGAGTCCGTGGAAAGCGGCGATCGACCCCGACGCCGCGGAACCACCCCGATCTTTCCAAGCCATAGGATCCCCGTCTTCAGAGGCAAGCTAAACCCTTGCTGTGAACAGTCCCGCAATGTTGTTTGTATTTACTTGTTGCCATGCTGAGTGTTTATAATTGTCTGTGTTCGGTGTATGATGTCGATCTGTTATTGTTATGTTCAATATGTTACTTCGAATATTGCCCATGCCATGTTTTATTCATCATCATGTATGCATTGGAATGATGTGTGAATTATCTGTGCGCCTCGCACTTGTGTGGCTTTGTCGAACCCTCTAAATAAACAACTGTAAAACCTGCGTTCCTATGATTGTTTGCTTCTTCTTCTTCGCCGAGGTGAGGAGCGGACGAATGTCGTCTTATGATCCTCGGAGTTGGGGACATTTGCCAAAAGAGTTATTTGCTTCTTGTCCCTCCGTCAAATATGGTTGGCGTAGACCACCGGACTGCGACGCTTGGGAGCTGACTTTCCATTTGGTTCTTTTTGCCAAGATTGCTGACACCACGTCAGGTTAATCCTTGAGTGGAATGGATGCTTTCTTTCTTATGAATGCTTTTCGGTTCATTGTTTGGAGGCTACATGCCTCACCAACTTTGTAATTAATCTGCGAGGACGCTGGCTGGAGGAACCGCCACAGTCGTCCGATTGACCCACTGTGTTATCTTTTGTAGTCGATCTGTGAAGGCGCTTGCCAGCGGAAGACCGCTGCCACAGTCTTCCGGTCGACGTTTCTTTTTCCTTGTCAAACGAGAAGGCGCTTGCCAGCAGAAGACCGCTGCCACAGTCATCCGGTTGACGTTCTTTTTATTTTGCTAAGTTTGGACATGGATACTACTATTGCTTGATTTATTGTGTTGCTAATATTTTGTCGTGTGATGATATATTATGATATTATGATTGTTGTGTTGGACTAATCCTCTTGGTTTGGACTTGTGAATGATGGAACTTGATTAAATGAAACACCCCTCCAAACAACGATAGGGTCAGTCCACGGTGCCACTAATCTGAACATCGAAAGCACTGCCACTGTCGCTCACATGGGCGGGCCTTGACCTACGTAATCCTATCGAGCCTCCTTTGATGCCACCCTTTTGGCAAGTCTAGTCGGTTACCATAGTTGGTCGGGGCTAGTCTTGCGAAGGTTCCGGAGCTAGGCGTTGTCCAGAGCTGGAAACGTGCCGGATTCACTTCTGCATAAGGCATAGAGTTATGTCGGTGGCTATACAGGGAGTGTCTTGGTAGCGTGAACGGTCAGGTGAGTGTATCTTGCTGAGTTCGCCTTAAGGATGATATCCTAAAGTACCGGCTGAGTGTGGTGCACTTAGGTGGGTGGTAATTGCAACCTCTCGAGAGTGTCAAATCTGGATGTCTAGCCTCGTTCCAAGGTCATGGAACAACAGTTCAGTGTCGGTCACACTGTGTGTCTTTGTCGTGTCAGGAGGTTAAACCTAAGGCTTGTTTGAAAGAAAGATGAACAACCTGATTTCACTAAATGAACAATAAGATGATGCAGGGAATGTTACTTGTGAGGTGAATGGGATGGCGGTGTGATGCGTTGGAAGCCTATAGTTAGGCAAGAGCCAACATCGACCGTGCATGCCCCGGGAGATAGCCAGAGTTGGCTGGATTGATAGCCAGAGTTGGCTAGAGGCTTGGAAGCCTGATTGTGTTGACAGGAGTAATTGTAAGATTTGGTACCAACTGATACACTCGTCTACTCGTCACAGGTAATCTCTTTGTTTGATTGCCGGTATACGATCCAACCCCACCTTGCTTGGACTCTGTACTGGTGATACTCTTGTTGTTTGCTTACGCCATGTTTTGCTGGTGATGCCATGCTACCTTTATGTTATCATATTGGTCTATCTCGAGTAGACTCTTGCCATGTTGTAGGATTATATTTCCAACGTATATCTTGTTGCATGATTGTTGGATTGTTTGTGGTGAGTGGCGATTCTTGCCGAGTGCATATTAATGTACTCACGGGCCTTGTGATTGTGGCCAGGTTTTGTCGAGGATTCATCTTCCACCTTAGTAAGGATTTGAAGCAAGAGCGTGCTAGGATCAGTAGCTCAGCCAGAACCTGTGGAGTGGAGCCGCTCCAAGCCGTAGCCTCTCATATGTCTTCCGCTGCCAGTTAAAACTCTGTATCGTGCCATGCTGGGATTGATATTTTGTCATTCCTTGATGGCCTTGTAAACCATTTGTAGCACTGATGTGCCTGATTGTGTAATGATTTCCATTATGTTACACTGTTGTGACGTGCGGCCAGTTATCTTGGGATGGCGCACGGGACGACTGCCTCTCTGGCGAGATGTGCCAGGGAGGGGTGTCACAGACATGGTATCAAAGCACCAGGCTGGCTGTAGACTACCCTAGCATGGAAAACCCCGCCTTACTTTTGCCCGACAATGAGCCGATGGATTTAACCCATCTCCGCCTAACCGGCATGGCTATTGTTGGTCAACAGTATGGTGCAGTAGGACTTGTCCCAATCCCCGAGTGAGGCTCGCCAGTTTCTTCCATGAGAAGAAATTGACACTAACCCTTAGAAATGAGACCCAGTCCTAGCTTCCAGACATCCCCACCTTCGCCTTCTACCCTTGGCAACCCAACTCTATTGAAGCAGGATTCCGCTAAGGTATCCCGCGTTCTTACCTCACCCATAGCCCTGAAGCTTGCACTAGTTTAGATGGCACCCACCTTCTATATGGATACCACTGCCGACCATTGCCCCGGCTTCCCCCTTCTTCTTTGGGAGGTCGTCTGTGATGCTCTTGGTGCATCGACCCGTCCTCAGTATGTGGTGTTCAGAAGCGAAGACTCACCTGCCGGGCATGAGTTTTAGGCTGTTGTGAGTATCAAGCCGCATCCCGACCGCAAGAAGAAACCCTATGAGTTTAGTGGCAGGTTAATGCCTACACTTGAGCTAGCTTTCCAGGTAACCGCCTTTGAAAGCATTGCCCGTCTCAGATGGATGGAACCGGCATTTGTGCGGTGTAGAGCCTACTTCTTTCTCCCAGCTATGCCTCGGTCTGGTCCTCGGATAATCTGGGCCAACACCGAAAAAGAAGTCGATTCAGCTGTAGTGCACTTGGTCTCCTACCTCGCTGCAATGGAAAGCCTGAACCATTCACTCATGGCCGAGCTCCGAGTCGCCAGGCAAAGTCTTGGCCCTGCACTCCTGCAGCGTGCTTCCATGAGGAATCCAATCTCAGCCACACAGGACCAAGCTCAAATCCAGCAAGGAAAACCCCAGATTCCAGACCCTGGTCCATCCCACAAAGGCTCCATGCCAGATCGACTTCAGTGGGCACTACAGGTACCTGAACAGATGGCACCCTATGTTGGTCATTCTGTTCTTGAGGAAGCCATGGCCCGAGTTCGGCAGCAACCCCAAGAACCAGGAGTTGTCCTTGAAGGCAGGCCGGTGATTCCCCACCCCCCGGAAGATGCAGATGTCGACACCACTCTTCGTCTTGGCACCGCTCCACCGACCACCAGAGGCCGTCAAGCGGAATAGAGCCCCTGTTTGTTTAGTCTGGGTGACGCTCGTATGTTGGTAGGTGAGAAGCCGTGATCTTGTTTGTTTTGTTGGTTGTTTCCCTTGTGTTGGTTGTAATGCAAGTTTGTTGTCTGTTTCTTGGTTGATGTCGAATCAGCCGAAATAAAACTTGGTGTTCTTATCCCCAGGTTGACCACTTGGTTGACACATGAAGGAATACCATGCCTTTCTTTTAGTTAAAGGTCTTGATGAAACGACAGATCACTTAAAACAGGAACAGTATATGTGAACCCAGACGCATATACCCACCTGTGAATTAATGCAAACTTTGAATGATATTATCTTCTAGTATGAAAATTATTTTGTGTGTGTTGCACAAGCTTAACTATAAAGTGGAAGTATTTAATGAGACACGGTAACCACGGTGTCCTGCTCACTTAATGTTGGCTCGCGCATAGGTTTGAAAAACTCCTACATGTAGTACCCCAAGGTTCCTCACCCAATATGAACCTTGTCTAGACGCATGTTAGAGAAAGAGGCCCGAGCCCTCCACGAGCAACTCCCTCCCAAGCCTTAAAAATGCTTGTTGAGTGTTCTTCCTCGCTGGAACACAAGTTATCAGAAACAGGATTTTCAGCTCCTTTCCTATCTACAATATGCAAATCAAACTCTTGTAGTAAAAGTACCCATCTTATGAGCCTAGACTTAGCATCTTTCTTTTCCATAAGGTATCTAATAGCAGCATGATCAGTGTGAATGGTAACTTTTGAATCAACAATATAAGGTCTAAATTTATCACAAGCAAAAACAACTGCTAAAAATTCCTTTTCAGTAGTAGCATAATTCTTTTGAGCGGCATCAAGTGTTTACTAGCATAATGAATAACATTTAACTTCTTGTCTACCGCTGTCCAAGAACAGCTCCTACAGCAAAATCACTAGCATCACACATTATTTCAAAAGGTAAAGTCCAATCAGGCGGTTGAACAACAGGAGCTGTGATTAAAGCCTTTTTTAGAGTTTCAAAAGCTTCCTTGCAATCATCATCAAAAACAAAAGGTACATCTTTTTGAAGAAGATTAGTGAGGGGTTTTGAAATTTTAGAGAAATCTTTAATAAACCTCCTATAAAAACCGGCATGACCAAGAATACTACGATACCTTTCACATCCCTAGGACAGGGCATTTTCTCGATTGCTTCAACTTTAGCTCTGTCCACTTCAATACCTCTTTCAGAAATTTTGTGCCCTAGGACAATTCCTTCATTAACCATGAAATGACATTTCTCCCAATTAAGAACAAGATTAGTTCCTCACATCTCTGCAAAACTTTATCAAGATTGTGCAAGCAATTATCAAAGGAAGTTCCGTAGACGGAAAAATCGTCCATGAATACTTCCACAATTTCTTCACAAAAACCATGAAAAATAGCAGACATGCATCTTTGAACGTAGCAGGAGCATTACACAAACCAAAAGGCATACGTCTATAAGCATAAGTTCCATAAGGACAAGTAAAAGTAGTTTTCTCTTGATCTTGCTTTAACAGCAATTTGTGAAATCCAGAATAACCATCAAGGAAACAAAAATGAGTTTTCTTAGACAACCTTTCTAACATTTGATCAATAAAAGGCAAAGGATAATGATCTTTCTTAGTTACTTTATTGACCTTTCTAAAATCAATGCACATCCTATACCCAACTACTACTCTTTGAGGAATAAGTTCATCATTTTCATTTGGCACAACAGTAACTCCTCCTTTCTTAGGGACACAATGCACAGGACTTACCCATCTACTATCAGCAATAGGATAAATTATACCAGCATCAAGAAGTTTTAATACCTCATTTCTTACCACTTCTTTCATCTTAGGGATAAACGACGCTGATGCTCAACAACAGGTTTTGCATCAGGTTCAATGTTGATGGCATGTTGACATATAGTAGGAGAAATCCCCTTTAAATCATCCAAAGTGTATCCCATAGCTCCTCGATGTTTCTTTAATACTTCTAATAGCCTTGCTTCTTCATTACCTGAAAGTTTAGAACTAATAATAACAGGATATTTTCTTTCATCAAGATAAACATATTTAAGATTATCAGGCAAAGGTTTTAAATCGAAACAGGATCTTCCTTAGGAGGCGCTGAGGTACCCAAATCTTCCACAGGCAAATTATGCTTAAGTATTGGTGGTTGACGAAGAAAGATATGTCAATCTCATTCCTCTTCCATAAATACTTCACTTTCGTGTTCCTCCATGAATTGCTGCAAGGCATTGTTAGGAGCAAAGCAATAGAAGCAAGTTGTTCAACTTTTAAATTCTCATTAGGTAATTCAGTTTCATAAAGATTTTTACCAAACTTAGAAAATTAATCATAAGATTCTCCATCAAATTTAGTATAATTTTCTCTTTCTTACATCTATAATTGCACCACATGTATTTAAGAAAGGTCTACCAAAAATAATGGGACAGTTTTACTAGCAACAGAACCAAGTACTAGAAAATCAGCAGGGTATTTAGTCTTACCACATAAAACTTCAACGTCTCTCACAATACCAATTGGAGAGATAGTTTCTCTATTAGCAAGCTGAATAACCACATCAATCTCCTCAAGTTCAAGGACCAATTTCATGCATAATTTCTTTATAAAGATCAAAAGGAATAGCACTAGAACTTGCACCAATATCACATAAACCATAATAGCAATGTTCTCCTATTTTGACTGAAAGCACAGGAACACTTGTTTCCTAGCTCTACTGGGATGTGAAACAATATTAGAGGCATCTTCACAAAAGATAATATGTCCTCCTTCTACATTTTCAGTTACCAAATCCTTTACTATTGCTATTGTGGGTTCAACCGCTATTTGTTCAGCAGGTTCTAAAGCTTTCTTTGCACTTTTATTAACCACACTAGCTATGATAGAATGTTTTAATTTTAACAGGAAAAGGGTTTCTCAATATAAGGTTCTGGCAAGATACGATCAACAGTATGAACTTCAATGTTTTTAATAGGCAGAATTAGTATTATCTTTATAAGGCGTGATACTTATTGCAACTTTCTTTAGGAACATCAAGATAAGAGGCAAAAGCCTTGTAACAGTTTGCAATAACTTGAGAATCAAGACCATACATATCATAGAGATTACGAAAATTATCAGTATTCATAAAAGTTTTAATGCATTCATAATCATACTTTATACCTGATTCTCTACCTTTGTCGTTCTCCCATCCTTCAGTATTTTCCTCAATCCGATCAAGAAGGTCCCATTTAACTTCTTCTTTATTACGTGTAAATGATCCAGCACAAGAGGTATCCAATAGAGTTTTATCTTGAAGAGAAAGCCTTGCATAGAAGTTATCAATAACGACTTACCAGGAAGCTCATGAATGGGGCATTTGAGCATTAATGATTTCAATCTCCCCCACGCTTGGGCAATACTTCTCCATCATGAGGCCAAAAATTATATATATGATTCCGATCTTGATGAATTTCACTAGGAGGATAAAATTTAGTAAAAGAGAGGCACAATCTCCTCCCAGCCAATAGAACGCCATTCTTCAGCATCCTATACCATTTGCAGCTTTACCAGTCATATAGAGAAAATTTCTTCTTGACTCTTCCATTGAAATACCTGCACACTTGAACAACTCGCATAATTCATGAATAAATAGCAAATGATCCAGGAGGGACAGTTCCATCTCCTACATAGCGGTTATTCGTAACACGTTCAACAATTTTCATAGGTATTTTAAATGGAATTACTTGATCAGGTGGTTCCTTTCTACTACCGTAGCAGTGGTAGTAGCATTCCAAACAGGGATTCAAATGGAGATCTCTCCATGATAAAATAAAGTAGCAAGCAGAAATAAAAAAAACACTTACAGTAAAAGTTTTCCTTACCAATTCCACTTACCAATAGCGCTTCACTCCCCGGCAACGGCGCCAGAAAATAGTCTTGATGACCCACAAGTATAGGGGGTGTATCGTAGTACTTTCGATAAATAAGAGTGTCGAACCCAACGAGGAGCAGAAGGTGCTGACAAGGAGTTTCGGTAAAGGTTTCACTGTAAACACTAGCAGACAAGTTTTTAGGGGTTTTTGATATAGCAGATAAATAAAATAGTAATAAAAGACAGTAATAATAATTGCAGCAAGTGGCCCAATCCTTTTTAGAGCAAAGGACAAGCCGGTTGGTTTACTTATGATGGCAAAATGTTCTTGAGGACACACGGGATTTAGTCAAGTGCTTTCGCTTCATAGTTGATTAATCTTTATTGTTTTGATAAGTGTTGTGTGGGTGAACCTATGCTAATGCACCGCCCTTACTTGGACTAATACATACTTGTGATTATACCCTTTAAGCATCCGCAGTTACAAGAAAGTAATTAAGATAAATCTAACCACAGCCTTAAATTCTGAGATCCTACGCTCCCTTGTGCACCGGTTACTAACGGGGTTTAGGTTTCTGTCACTCCGGCAACCTCACAATTAGCAACCAAATACACAATGCATTCCCTAGGCCCATAAAGGTGAAGTGTCATGTAGTCGACGTTCACATGACACCACTAGAAGAATAACACCACAACTTAAATATTTTTTTTGAAGATCATTACCGTAGGGAAAATCCCTACGGTGTGCGTTTTTCAATTAAATAACAGCAGCACCAGGAGGTGACCAAGTACAGAGAGTTACATCAAGGTGGTCTAAAGAGGGAATAGGAGTACATGATTAAAAGTTTAAATCAAGGATCCACTGCAGTAGTGGTTGCTCCGAAGCTTCCTTAACACGATGTCTATGAAGCAACAAATCAGATTTAAACTTGACTCTCCACCTCTCTAACGCTGGCTGTATATCTTGGAAGATAAGTTCATTCCGCATTTTCCAAATATTCCAAATCGCACAAGCAAAGATCTCCAAAAATAGCGGCCCAGCAAAATCATTCCGGGCCTGCCTTATTCTGTCAAGGAAGGGCTTATTCATATCCCACTGCCACTGTATACTGCCCCAGCATCTGACTGCAAATTGACACTCAAAGAAGAGATGTTCTCGATTTTCATAAGCCCCTAGCGCACACAGGACACAGTCTGTCCCATCATCAAGCTGCCAATGTTTTCGGATCATGAGATCCTTTGTGTTCAATCGGTCATAGAAAAGAAGCCACAAGAAGACTCTTAGAAAAGAAACCACAACTTAAATATCAAACCATTAAATATTACACAACATAATTCGCTACTAGCGACAAGACTTTCCCATGTCCTCAAGAACTAAATGAACTACTCACAAGACATCATTTGGATCATGATCAGAGGTGATATAATGATGAATAACAATCTGGACATAAACTTTAATTCACCAATAAAACTCAATAGCATCAACCACAAGGAGTAATTAACACCGGGAGAGTTCCCCCTATGAACTAGACAAAGTATATCCCTAGATGTTACAGCGGAATGGGGTGGAGCAGCGGTGATGATGTTGATGACGGTGGAGATGATGATGATGATGACCCCGATGAAGTCCGGCGTGATGACGATGATGATGGTGATGATCCCCCCTCCGGGAGGGAATTTCCCCGGCTGATTTCTCCCTGCCGGAGAGCTTTTTCTCTCTCTGTTGTTTCCGTCTCGTGGAGGCGGCGGAATACTTCCTCGGGCTCTCTCCTCTAAGATTAGGGTTGAGGGGATGATGTACGCGAAAGGGCAACGCCAGAGGTGGGCCAGGGGCCCCACACGTGGCCTCGGCGCGGGCCCCATGTTGGTCGTGCCCTGAGTGCATGTGGGCCCCACGTGGCCCATCTCAGCCTCCCCTTTTGGCTTCCTCCGTCTTCTGATAAAATAGGAACTTCTGTATATTTGACAAGATTTTTAGAACTCCAGAAATATAGTGTCTTGACGGTGCCTTTTCCAGCTGAAATCTGACTCCGGTAATTAATTCTCCAATAATCATCAAACATGCAAAATAAGACAAAATAACATAAGTAACACATCTTAATATGAAATATATCAACGAATAACAGTAAATTACGATATAAAATAGTGATGCAAAATGGACATATCAAACATTCCCGTAACATTCGCCATAGTAGGGGGCTGTTCGCGGTCATTGTTGTATTGTCTGTTATGTATGGTAATGTCGGTGGTGAAGGACGACACAAAATTTAGGTATGACGGAGTCAAAATCATATATTATTATTCAACTCGAATCATGGGTGTGTGTAGGGGGGGGGGGGGCAATTGCCCCCATCCCCCATGGTAAGATGTAAATACTATTTAACGTAATTTTTTAAACATTAATGTGCAACTTTCAGTTGTACGTCCAAAGTAGTTAATTTATAAGTATCGTCAAAATTCACTCCAAGTGGCTTCAAGAAAATTTAATTAAATTCCATTAAGTTAGACTGGACTCTCCTTCCGAATTCCCGGATAACAAAAATTTGTGGTCGATGAGTTCGATTGATTTCTCGCAGTCGGAACATGATCCATTTAAAGTAAAGACATCGGTATGACAAAATGTACAGTAAAAATGCAAATGTCGGATTAATCTTTT
This sequence comes from Poa pratensis, assembly GCA_947311845.1. Lineage (NCBI taxonomy): Eukaryota > Viridiplantae > Streptophyta > Magnoliopsida > Poales > Poaceae > Poa > Poa pratensis. The sequence goes on from CAMZMU010000039.1 coordinate 19,079,628, forward strand.
CATATCACTTTGTTTTGGTTCATTGATATAATAGAGTTACCTGTTCGACATCTCGTCCTGATTTCAATTTTAGCAAAGAAAACACTTTGACATTGTTTCAAAGAATATTTCTCTGACAAGTTTTGTTAAATGCAAAACAAGTTTCCAAAAAAAAATCCTACAGAAATAACAAAGACAAGAGAAGTTCTGAAACATTTTGAAGATAACTCATTTAAGCAAAGTCAAAATCGGTGGTAAAATAGTCTATTATAGCATAGAAGGTGTCCACAATAAAAAAAAAAAGCAATTACGTGATGTCTTCCCATTTTCTTGATTCACCCATTTTGTTACCATTTCATTAAAACTCAAGATTGTGATCTCATTTTCTGTGTAAATTGGTATCTTTCAATGAGGTATCAACCATCTTTTTTCCAATTGAGCAAAACATGTCCTCAAATTCTTAACTATATCAACTGAACTTATACAGATAAAGTTGTAAATCAAGAAAAATGCAAACCCAAAGTACCCTAAGACATAATCCATCAAATACCAAAATTTGGTTTCAGCCACCTCATAAGCTGGCAAAAATACTCTCAAATACAAATCGGCGGAATCACCAAGAGGAAGACCGGAACTCGTCTGCGTTTCGATCGAGGAGGCCCGTCTGAAGCAGATCGACAACATGGCGCTCGAAGAACAGTAGGGTCAAACCACCTTTATTTAGGCCGAGCCCGCAGTCCCTAGGCCTCCGGTTGGCTCCCGGCGATCGGATCGAGCGAGCCGACCCCTTCCAGCTCAGATCGAGCCCAGGGGTGGACCCAGATCGAACCCGCGCCAGCGCCGCCGGGAGGACTCGCGCCGTAGCTTGGTGGCACCGCCGCTTTCGGCCCGCGCCTCCGCACGTATGCCTGACCTGCCTCCTTCGCGCCTCCCTGCTGCACGCTGGCAAGTGCTGCCGCGCAGCCGACCGAACGCCACCCGCACCACCCTAGAAGAGTGGAGACGACCCCCACGCGAAAGGAGTCGGTCGGAGCGCGCCGAGCCCGCCCGTCGCCTTGGACGGCCAGGCGTGGCCGCCATGGCCGGCGCCAACGGTGGTAGCGGCCGCGGCCGGTGAGATTGGATCCGGGAGTTCGTTTTTGGGTCGGAACCGCTCTCGTGCGAGCGGCCCGGGAGGAAAACTCCCTAGTGCAGTGCGATTCTACTCATTTGGTGCCAAGCTTACATAAAGTTTCTATCCTGTTTTATAAAGTTAATTGTTATCTTCACATTCAAATCATGTGATCTTGCACGAAGTTGTTAATTATCGTTGGTTGTCCTATGTATGTTGCTTTATGACCTTGCTTATTTGCTTGGATCTTTGTTAACTGTTGTTTTCCCGGGAATGCACCTTTGTCATCTTATGTCTTTTGTTTGGACCGTTTCAGATGGCTGCAAGGTAGCATCCTATGGTCAAAATGCAAGGTAGCAGCCGATGATCTGAAGTGACGCTGTCTTGCTCCTGTGTCTTGGTGGAGGCAGAACTTGCGGACACGGTGGTCCGATCCCGCTTCTTTGGTGGCTGGCCGTCTTACGCAAGGGTTTGGTGCTCGCCGGTGGAGTTGTCCGATCCTGCCACTTTGGAGCTGGCTGTTCTACGCTAGGGTTTGGTGCTCGCCGCTGTCGATGTTGCGATCTCCGTTTAGCGCTGTGATGCTCGGCTTCCTCTCCTTCGTGCTCGACGTCTGCGGAAGGCGCTGGTCTTTCGTCTCCTACTTCCCTCTTCAATGTCAAGCTCTGTGCTAGTTGCGGTGGTGTCTCCGCTGGTGGTCCGATCCTGCCTCTGGGCTGGCCGTTTTACGCAGGGATTTGGTGCTCGGCGTAGTGTAGCCTCCTTTCTTTTAGCTTGTCCTTTATCTGCTTTGTTTGAGGTTCTCCTCAGCACCTTGTTCTATCTATAACTGCCGCTGTAAAACTATAAGCTTTGTTAATTCAAAGCTGTGCATTATTGGCTTTTATTTAAAAAAATGTGAAGAAAACCGCTAAAGGATTAAGTGTTGAGCGTCCCTGAGTCAGCAGCCGTCCAATTAATGCGTTGGATTGTACAAAAAGCAACTCGCGAGGAGCAGTGACCATAAAAAAACGCGAGGAGCATGTGAAAAGTTTAAAAAAAAAAGTGTGAACTCGACAAGAGACTCCTTGCAGAAAAATGTGAAGTCGGTTGATTCAAGATTTGTGCTCCGTGCGCCCAGAACAGGGCATGGCTATACTTCGCGCGCGCGCGAGCAGTCGAGCGGTTTCGGACAGCCGCACGTGGCCGTTCCGACCGGCGCACGTGGCTGTTCCGGCACCGCCGGCGCCACCGCCACCGACGACGACGAGCTCGCTTCCGTCACCGACGACGACAACCTCGCTTCCGCCGTCACCGACGAGCTCGCTTCCGCCACCGCCACCACCGACGACGAGCTTGCCCCCGCTGCCGGCGCCGGCCTAACCGCCTGCCACCCCGCCCGCGGCCGGCGGCGCTCCGCGACCGCCTCGTCGCCCCGCCCTCTCAAATCACCACCTCCGCCGGTCCGCCGCCGCCACGGACCATCCCTCTAAGCCCCCCCGATCTCGTCGCCGGCGAACCTCACCCCCACCCCCACAGTTAAGTCTCGGCTCGACTCCGCCTTCTCCGCCGCTGCTCCGCAGCACCGTCGCCGGCTTCGTCTCGGCCTGGCCGCCGGACCGGTGAAGGATTTGGATCGAATGGGGAAAAGCGTGAGGAGAAGAGGAAGAAAACGAGAGGAAGAAGAGAGCCACGTGGGTGGGACCCACCCACGCGCTCGCGTGCGCAACCGCGCGACGGCTCGCGCGAGCGTCAGCGAGGCGTTCCGCCCAGAACAGTGTACGTAGGCCGGTGAAGCCAGACCCAAGGGAGGGAATTAGGATGACTCCAACGGGGCGACGCAAACGGACGCGCGTTTGGTCCGCGTTTGGTCCGTTTGCGTCGCCAAAAGGACCCATGTCTGGCCCACGTCCGCCCCTTTCCGGCCACTGCCCCAACGGGGCGACGCATCGAGTCCACCCTCTGTTTTTTTTTCCAGGTAAGCAGGCCCTATATGGGCCATTTTCATTGATACATAGGGGAGGTGGGCCACAAACGGTCAGGGTTTTTGATCATTCTGACCATTTTTTTGGCCATATATACTCGATCAATTATCAAGCACAATAAAATAAGCTCAAATAGCACAAATAATACAATTCATAAAAGCAATCCGAATAGTTCATCAAGTACTTATTATTACAATCCAAATAGTTCAAACAAACACAAACAAACAGTTTCAGAAATAATAAATTGTTTCATGCATTACAAACCAAATAAATAAGACAAGTAGTTCATCAAATGGAACTACTGCCCCTGATCACCCTGGTCACCCTGGTTACCGTAGTGCTGCCAGACATGCTCCACCAAATCATTTTGGAGCCGAACATGGGACTCCTTCTCACGAATGTCACGGTGGAAGTCGAGAAACTGAGCAAATGTGGACGGTCCCTGGGGCTGAACCAACTCACCCCGGAACTGCCATGCCTGATCATTCAAGCCCTCGTCGCGTTCGTCCTCCACGATCATGTTGTGCATGATCACGCACGCTGTCATCACCTCCCACAGCTGGTCCTTGTCCCATGTCCGAGCAGGATGGCGCACAATAGCCCATCGGGACTGTAGAGCACCGAATGCACGCTCTACATTCTTTCTTGCGCTCTCTTGCTCCTTGGCAAACCTCTTCTTCTTCTCATCATTGGGATTGGAGATTGTCTTGACAAATGTTGTCCATGTGGAGTAGATCCCATCAGCAAGGTAATAGGGCTTGTCATATTGGTTACCATTGATCTCAAAGGTCACCTGGGGTGCCAGGCCATTGGAGAGCCTATTGAACACCGGAGACCGCTGGAGCACATTGATGTCATTGTGCGAGCCGGCCATGCCAAAGAACGAGTGCCAAATCCAGAGGTCCTAGGATGCCACGGCCTCAAGTATGACCGTGCAGGCCCCAACATGGCCCTTGTACTGCCCCTGCCAAGCAAATGGGCAGTTCCTCCACTCCCAGTGCATATAGTCTATGCTCCCGAGCATCCCAGGGAAGCCTCTTGACTCGTTGATTGCCAGGAGGCGAGTCATGTCGGCAGCATTGGGCTCCCGCAGGTACTCCGGCCTGAACACCTGCACCACGGCCGCGCAGAACTTGTACATGGCTTCCAGGCACGTGGACTCGCTCATGCGCACATACTCGTCCACAAGATCGCCGGCAATCCCATACGCAAGCATGCGAATGGCGGCGGTGCACTTCTGGTACGACGAGAAGCCCCTCATACCACATGCATCGGGCTTGCACATGAAGTAGTCATCAAAATGCATCACGCCCACCCGGATGCGGTTGAACAAGGACCTCCTCATCCGGAAACGGTGCCGGAAAACCTTGGGAGGGTATGTGGGCTTGTGGGGACGAAAGTAGTCCCCATACAGCTGGATTTGGCCAGCTCGCCGGTTCCGGTCAAGAGCAGGAGAACGGCCCGGCAAGGAGCCAAGGAACACCGGTCGCATCCTCTCTATGTACTCGTTGACGATGAGGGTGGCAACCAGGCCGTCACTGTCATCATCGTCGGAGGAATCGTCCGAGGATGAGCGCTGCATGGTGTGGTTCTTGTAGAACCACTCATCCGAGCTATCCATGGCCGAGGGACGTACCTGAGTAGCCGGGGCGAACGGCCGAACACCTTGTGGGCGGCGTGTCTATCGCGGGGCGCTGTGGACGCTCCTGGCCGCAAGAATCACCGGTGACGGTGGGGAAGCACCTGCTCCGGTGACGGCGTCCTCGGAATGGCCTGCGGTGCCAAATCGAGGGTGTGACGGCGGGTGGCGGCGAGAGGGGCGGAGGAGGAGGAGATTGGGGTGGGGATGGTCTGATTTGCGGGCCAGGGGCGGACTAGGGGAGGACACAAAAGAGCTCCGTTTCGCGTCCGGGGCCGACGCATCGGTGGCCCAAATTTGGGCCAGGGATGCGTCGCGGCGGACCAAAAAACGGACCGCGGTCCGTTTGCGTCGCCCGTTGGGCCGTGTTTTTGGCCCTCGCGGACACAAACGGATGCGCGCGGACTCGATGCGTCGTCTCGTTGGAGTCATCCTTACGTCGGTAGTTTCTCCTTGATGGACGGCGCCGGCGCGGCGGGCGGGGTCCGACAGCAACAGCAAGCGTCAGCTAGCGGTTGGAGCAGGTCGTGGTCGCCTACCTTCCATTGCCACCTCGCCCATGCACACTCGAGGTCTTGGTCTTCCAAATTCCTTCCTTGGGTTCGGATCCCCTGGAGTTGGACTCAACTCCACCGCGCACACACACAGATTCATGGGATGGGTCAGCAACTGTGCACCCTACTGTCTTCTCCGTGAGCAGTGCAAGGTATTTGGCCGCAGTTAATTAAGGGAGTTTGATGGATCTCACCTAGGGTGAGATCCTACCCAAGTCATTAGGTGAGATCGTAGGATCAACTTTTTTAATTATTTTTTTAAACTGTAAAAAAATCTGAAAAAAATAGACAACATACTTACAGTCGACTCGTACAACTCCAAAAATTGGCAGCTCAAAACTCGACCTACAGTTAGAGAGGCAAAAAAGAGAAACTACACTGTGAATAGTGTCAGATTTGAGTGACACTATTCACACCGAAATTTCTCTTTTTTGCCTCTCTAAGTATAAGTCGAATTTGAAGCTGCCAATTTTTGACGTTGCATATGTAACATAGATGCGTGTTGTCTATTTTTTTCGGAATTTTTCGACATGTTTTGAATTTTCAAAAAAATGGATCTCACCTAGGGTGAGATCCTACCCAAGTCGTGCCCGCCATGCAGGTCGTCTTAAACCAAAAGAGCTTGCGGCCGGAACATTCATTCGGTGTGCATGCTTGCTTTGCTCTAGGGCATGCGGTAGGGGAGGGCTGAGATGAGTTGCCTTCTTGCAGACGTCAAGGTACCTCTTGCGTTGAATTCGTCGTGCACGTCAGTTAACTGGCCGATGAGTGATCACCGGCTACTGAATATTGACACGCGGTATGGTACACTGCGGCGGTGCGGTTAGGCGGCTCCTGTCGTCTATTATTAATCGGCTAGGAACTTAATTAGAAGAAGACCTTCACCTGTGCCGTCATGGGCTGACTGATGGTGATGGATATGTTGTGATGAGAATACAGAGAGAAAGATTCAAGTATACATCCGTTTGGTTACAACTGTATATATGTGGATCCTCACTATACGAGTACACATACAGCAACCTACTCCCTCCGCTTTTAAATAATAAAAAATTTAGGTGTTGCACATGTTCACACTAAAACATGTTTATATATATTTGTATATATATGAATGTGGACAAAACCTAAAACATCTTATATTAAAAAACGGAGGGAGTATTACGTAATCGGGTGTCTCGTCCATGATGACCACAATGCTACATAGATCATGCGGAACCGTGCATCGCATCCACTAGCTAGGAGCAACGCACAAAAGACCATCAGGATCAGGACACAATTGCTGAGACATGTTTCTATCTGTGAAACCACCAATAATAAACAAACATGTGTGTGGTTCCAGGGGCCATATCAGAGGTAGCCCAAAACACTCGAGAAATCATGGCGCCAATGGCAGTTCGTCCTCATGGAGAAACGTGAGGAGCTGAGATATCCCCGACTTTGACGGAAAATTAAAGTAGATGGGTTGGTAGGTAGACAGATGATTGTATCTCATCACAATCTCCACATCTGGCCTTGGCATCTTGTCTCTGTCTGTCCTCACATTTTCCTTGTGAACTCGGACCAAACCAGCCAGCCAATTCGGTCTGAAACATGCCTCGCGTTTGACTTTGATGGTAGTAATAAGATGCCAAATGAGAGCTGGTCTCTCAGAGTGTTGTTGCCATCAGCACTGGTATTTGATCACTAAGTACATGTCGTGTACAGGACAGCTACGGTTTGCAAAGTTGCAGAATTTCCAGGCTTTCTTTCTTACGGTCTCGTAGTCTGACGTAAAAGTCTCTAGTTTTTTAACTGTCAAAAACGTAATACTGACGAAACATTCTTCATGTGTGCTTCTTGGAGATACTCATTAAGCAAAATTTTACTAGTCTGCAGTTTAGAAATACTTCTTTTTTTCACCTACATTTGGATGTATGGAGACTTGTGAATCTAGGTTCAGAAAGGTTCATTGATTATTCGTGGTAGGATTCAGCAAGTTGGGTGCGCCTAATTTTTATGAGATACTTCCAATGTTCTTGCCAATTTTCTGAGGAAACAATTCACTGTTTTTTTGCACTGTCAAAAGTGGTACTGTAGTAAACATTTGGATATGAGAAATGCTTGCGGTACGATTCTAGAAGTTGGGTGTGCGGCGTTTGCCTAATTTGATGAGATACCTCCCACCCCTGACGAAAGGTTGAATATTGCACCAGCTGATTCAGGAGTCAGGACAGACAGAGGAGGTTGTCTGGAAACTACACAAGTGTGGTTAAGACAATGCAGCAGCCGGGTAATGCCAAAACAGCTGGTGCCTAAAAAAGGAACTGAGGTTCATTAGATTAAGATTCAGAAGAAGTTGAGCTGAAGTATCTGAGATTTGCTTTTATAGTAGTGAAAAATCAGGGTCTTTGGACACAGGTCTCAGTCTCTGACCATCCAGTAGGCAGAAGCACCTGACCAAGATTGTTTATTCCCCTGCTCAATTCTCTATGAACTAAAATGATTATTTTTTCGTAGGAGATAAACATAAGGAACATTGCAGCGGAACAACACCATTGATGGAGCAACAGTGCAGCACATTAATGGATGTACGTACTCGTATTAGCGTACAGCAAACCATTAACTGAATATTTCATATACATTAATCGTACAGCAGCCTTTTGAGTCAAAAAGAGAAAACAGAAAGAAAAAGAAGAACACCATGCATGCTTATGTCTCGACTGATTGATCGAGCTATACTGTTATCTACTTCCTCTTGTTCTTGCTGCCGACGAGCAGCACGACGTAGAAGAGGGCCCTGAAGAAGAACCCGAAGCCTGCGGTGACGAGGAGGCACATCCACTTGCCCAGGTCCGTAACCGCCTGCTGCGCGAGCACGTCGGCGCCGGTGACGACGCAGGTGCTGGCCGTCATGTGTGTGCCGAGCGTGTTGCCGATGGCGTTGAGTACCTTCATCTTGATGGCCTGCGACATGCCGCCGATGGGCGTCCCGTCGAACATCTCGATGCCGCGCGCGAAGCACCGGGTGGCGTCGCCGAACTCGTTCTGCAGCACCGCCTGGTACGGGTACTTCACCAGCGACATGTAGTGGAACCAGATCCAGTAGTCGGGGATCCTGTCGCGGTTGATGAAGAAGCCGGAGAAGAGCAGGAAGTAGGCGAGGATGGCCACCACCACCGTGTACCCCAGCATCACGTGCGGCACGACGGCGGAGAGGAAGGTGACGAAGCCGCTTCCCGCCCAGAGCGACGCGAGGATGATTAGCGCGAAGAACATGAACGACGACGCGCCGCCGGCGAGACCCACGGCGAAGAACGTGGTGACCGCGAACGCCAGGGAGAGGACGACCAGCGGCGGGAAGGACACGACGGCGTTGGCGAGCACGTAGGACATGCGGCGGTAGGCGTTGTGCGCCGTCTCGCGGAGGTAGATGTGGCGCTCCTGGACGAACACCGGCAGCGCGTCGGCGCAGACGTAGAACATGGTGGACATGCCCATGGCGAAGAAGCCCAGCCGCTCCTGCACGCCCTTGGGCGTGTCGTCGAGGCGCAGGAAGATGGTGGCGAGGATGAGGCCCGTGATCATGATGGTTCCGAGGCGCATGCCGAAGAGCTCGGGCATGCGCCGCGTGTTGGTGAAGGCGCGCTTGATGAGCACCCACACCTCCACGCTCATCGGGTTCGCGTACGTCGGCACCGATGTTGCTGCCGTGCCCGTGCCGCTCCCGGCCACGAGCTTTCCGCGGGACACGCTCTCGGCGATGGCCATCTCCAGCGTCAGCGGCGAGGGAGGCCTCTTGTTGCCGTCCGTGATGAGTTTCTGCGTGGCCTGCCATCCGGCGTTGAAGTCGGCGAGCGGCTTGGCGCCGTCGGGCTTTCCCTCGAGCTCCCGGATGGTGTCAAGCGCGAACTCTGCCGGGTTCTCGTTGTCCGGGATGGGCGTGCCGAACTCGGAGAAGAAGGGCTTGAGTCCCGCCGGCGTGCCGGCGTACACGGTGCGTCCGCGAGACAGCAGCAGAAGGCGGCCGAGGATGCCGAGGATCCGCGAGCTGGGCTGGTGGATTGTCATGACGACGACGCTGCCGCTGCGTGCGATGGTGCGTAGCACCTGGACGACCATGAAGGCGCTGGCGGAGTCGAGCCCGGAGGTGGGCTCGTCGAGGAAGAGCACGATGGGGTCGTGGATGATATCCGTGCCGATGGACACCCGCCGGCGCTCGCCGCCCGACACGCCGCGGTGTCCCTCGTCGCCGATGACCGTGTCCGCGGCGCGGGTGAGCCGAGCTGGTCGATGAGCCTGTCGACCCGCTCGCGCTTGGCGGCCGGGGAGAGCGCGCGAGAGGCGGAACTCGGCGGCGAAGAGCAGGGTCTCGCGGACCGTGAGCATCGGGTAGAGGAGGTCGTCCTGCATGACGTAGGCGGAGATGGCGCGGAGGCGGCGGCCCTGGAGCGGCTCCCGTTGAGCGTGACGGCGCCGCCGAGGCTGTCGCGCGCGATGCGGCCGGCCAGCGCGTCGACGAGGGTGGACTTGCCGGAGCCGCTGGCGCCCATGACCGCGAACAGCTCGCCCTCGCGCGCCTCCCCGGAGACGCCGTCGAGGAGGCGCTTCATGTTGGAGGGCAGCGTGTCGGAGGAGGCGAGGCGGTTGCTGGCGCGGGACGGGAGGCAGCCTTTGAGGCCGGGCTGGCGCTTCTTGACGCTGTAGGAGAGGTCCGTGAAGGAGAGGACGTACGGCACGGGCGGCGTCGCGGGGAGCAGCTCCCTGCAGTGGCCGTCCTCGTCGGCGCCGCCGACGTCGACCACGATGTGGCCGGAGTTCGCCATCGCCGCTAGCTGTGATCGGTCAGGGCGTACGTCGCGCGCGGGATCGGACGAGAACTCGACGGAGATTTGTGTTGTGTGTAAGACGGGAACGAGAACTCCAGGGAGATTTTAGTGTGTCGTCGTGCGTGGTCTGGAGTGCGGGTATGGTGCATCTTATATAGCGCGTGGCCATGGCGATCGATCGAGGAGCTGATATATTTCTGAATCGGGGGCAGAGAAGAGAAGCGGTCCGAGTCGAGATCCGAGTGGGTGTTGTCGGGGGTGGCGCGGAGAGCGTGGGGCGGGTTGCTTGCCACGCCACCCCTCCGCCCGGCTCCGTGTTCGGACCAGACTCACTGGAGTATAACCGACGAACTTAACCGTATGTCGTCTAGCGGATTTATTGGGCGACCAATGTGTTTCTTGCTTGGCGGCGGCTTCGATTCAGTCGGCCGGGGTCGAGCTTGGCACGCTACCGGCCTCTTGAACGCGGCTCGCAAGATGCAGTTGGATGTCTTGTGTGCAAGGGCGTGAAGAAATTACTGCTGCTGCCTGCCATAACGCTGGGGGTCAGACATAGGCTTTGTGTGCTTCACTACCGGAACCAGCCATAACGCATTGAGTGTCATCGTATTTGCCAAGTGCATTTTATCACGCACTCAGCAAACATGCGATTTTTGACAAGTGTCACCATAAAACACTCACGGAAAAACAAACATGCAACTTTTGCAGAGTGTTCGCACTCCGTAACCAAAATTTTAGAACTGAATTTTGGGGGGGGGGGGGGGGGGCTCTCATTTCCTTCCCCACTTTCTCTCTCTTCCCTCTTGTCTCTGAGAGCTCCTCCGCTTCGCTCGGCTCCTCCTGCCCTCTTCTCCGGCGGCTCGGCCGTCCGGTGGAGATGGGGAGGGGGAGGCCACCCTCCTATGTATAGCAGTAGCTTAGGTAGGCTTGGTCCCATGTGGCGACTTGGAGTAGAGCGTTGTTTCTCCGGCCAGATCCAGCGCGTGCTGTGGTTCCTTGTCCTCATCGCGCTTCTCTGGCAGGAGCTGGCGTCGGTGCGAGCGGTGAACCCGGAGATCTCCGTCAATAAGGCCCTGTTGGGCTGCTCTGCTTTGGCGTCTCGGTGCAGCGTCGAGCGGGAGTTCTTGGGCGTCCTCGACGCGCTCCCGTGGAGGGAGACGACGTTGGGGAAGCTCGAAGCCAGCCTGGTCAATAAGCACCGGTTTGTTCTTGGCCATGATCTGAAGATTTGGTTGGGCACTCCTCTGTTCTGCTACTGTCATGGTGACAGAGGAATAGTTGGGGGCTGCCCTGCGCTAATCTGTCGATCTACGCCCTGGTGTGGGTTCCGGCCGTTGGCGAGCAGCGGCGTGGGACTGTCGGCGGTCCCGTCCGTGCGTGCTCCAAGGAGGAGGGCGGAGCGGAGGACTCGATCTGGCGACTACACCTTCAATAATATGCTCGTTTCTTGCAGTTCTAGCGGCTGTGGCGGGTGGGTAGAGATCCCTTCTGGTTCTCGTCATGGAGGCGAGCAAGAAGGTGGCCTTTATCTTCTTGCCTATTGGGCGTCGGCGTGTCAGCTTGGGAGCTCGGAAGCTGCTCCCGGGAGGGCATCCATGGCGGCTCTTGGTCGGCTGCCAACCAAGATGGTCGAAGGGCGACCCCTCCCTCCCTCTTCGTCGGCTTCGGTTCCTTCCGGCCGGCGATTGAAGGCGACAATCAACCTCCAGGCCGTCGTGCCAAGTTGGAGGCCCCTTTGCTCCGGTGTAGCTGGCTCCCGGCGCCTCACCCCAAGTGGTTTCGTCCCCGGTGGTGTTGTGCTTGGCTGCGCCGTGGTTCTCCGTTGCGGTGGTGAAGGAGCTGGACCTGATGGCGTTTCCTCGGTTACTTCTAGGGTCCTTTGTGCAAATTGTATGGACCTGAGTGTAATTTCCAGTTTGGTTTGGTCCTCTATGTATTATGCCACTGCAGTGAATGAAAGCTTCTAGGTCCCTCTGGGACGCCCCTTGTTCAAAAAAAAAAAAAGAACTGAATTTTGTTTTTTCTGAAATGTGAGCGCTTGGCTTTCAAATCCAATTACAGAGAGTGCATGAGATGCGTATGGGAAAAAAAAATTCCATGTGATTCTTTGTTCATATAATCTTTTTGGTTTAGTCTTCTTAGAAACATTTAGATAATTTTGTGACTATTTTATGGTGTCAACAAGATGTTTAAAACTTCGATACCGAAGCTCATGAAAGCTACTACACATGCGTGTGGATACTGCATGTCAAATTTAAGTAATTCGTAAAAAAATATAGCCCGATAACAGGATAAAACATTTAGATATTGAAGTTTTGACGAAATTCTATTCAAGTATGTGGGCCTCGATAGTATGAATCAATCAAGCAAAAAACTCAAGGTTGCTCCTCGTCAAATGTATACTACCATTACTTCCAAATAAATTCGTAATTCTTTATGTTGTGTATGCGAGGTTGAAATTGTGAATACAAAAATTTTAGGAAAGGAGACATATTTGCACGGTAGATCAGGTCTGGTCTACCGATAAGCTTATGAGTAAATTCCAATTTAAACCATATATTCATAGATGATGTAGACATTGAACGATATATATTAGGAATGATGATGATTTAAAGTCTCTCAATGACAAATACGAGCGACCGGCACGACGCGTGGGGGAGGAGTGGCTGACACGCGTGAACGTTCGCGTCCCATATTTGCTCAGCTAAAGATTAACCAAGGATCATTGCGTTGACTGCGGCCACGTCAGCAATCCCGGTCTGAAAACAATATTCAAGCAAGTAACAACCGGGATCGAGAGTTGAGGATGCTGATTTCCGGGGTTCGAGAGTTCGAAGTTCGATTCCAACATCGTCTATGAATACAAGGTTCAAAATAGACTTTACTTTAAGCTTAATGTAGCCCATCCACACGTGTACAATGTTTGTCAAATTTTAGGTTATTTTAATCAAATCTTTGCGTGTGAACAACTGAACACTGACCACAAGGTTCGAAGATCGAACGTTTTTCCACACCCCCGCCGCACCGGAACACGGAACAGCATGAACCCGCCATCTCTGTTCGTGAGTTCACAACGGAGACGTAATCGAGAGAGTTCGCGTTCGCGGGCGACACGTCGACCGATCCCGTCCGTCCATCTACACCCGTGACGCTGCTTAAATTTCTCCTCCCGACGCACCGCTTCTACAGGTTTCGCGAACTCTCTCCTATCCCTCTCCCACTCTTAACTCCGGGCCGGACGAGCCCGCCGCGTCCACTCCCCGCCCGCTAGGGATCTGCGCCGCTCCTGCTCCAAGGTTCGGATCCTCCCATCCTCCTCCCATCTGCGCCGCTCCTGCTCCAAGGTTCGGATCCTCCCATCCTCCTCCCCTTTCGATTTCTCTACTGTTCCTTCGCTGGATCGTCTTGGCGTGATTGCGTTTCCGTGCGTTACCTGGTGGGGTCTGTAGGCTACGCGCGCCGATCCGCGACGGATTTTTCGAATTCCGACCGGGGACTAGTCGAATTTCGGTCGGATCTAGTTGGATCAGATGTCTGGCGAGGGGAGGGACTCGATTGTTTTGGTGCGTCGTGCGGTGGTTTGTTGTGGGCAATTGGTGATTCGCGTACGGCTTTCTGCCTTTTTTCGCGGGTGAGATGTTCTGTTTCGAGCACAAGAGGATCCTCCAATCCAGGATCCAATAGTTTACAGTATTGCTCGGAACTAATAACCTGAAACTTAATTTGCTCAAGTAAAATTCGGTACATCCGCTAAGCACTAACCTCGTAAACCCATATGTTTAGATGCGTCGTTATTAAACCCCCAAAATTCCATGAATTGATGTTTATGAAGATAAGAGTAACTGAGTGTTGCAGTTAGATATCTAAGTTTCTCATGTGGGATCACCCTCCCCCAAGCTTTCCAGTTAATGCGATGTGATTCATTGTTCTTCTGTGAAGTTGTGTGAGAGCAGAGTAGGTAGTTCGTGCCTAACTTTTAGATGGTCTGATACTCTTATAAAAGGTATTGAGAAGGATTTATCGAGTACAAAAGATATACTGTTGGTCGTAGGATCTTTACTATATTCGCGCTAGCAAATCTTCCGAGCAGAATTTTTTAGGAGAGAATGGGTAAAGTTTATTACTTAGTGTCTGATTGTTAAACGGTCTGGCATATTTGTTCTGCTATTGGGCTGATCTAATCTCATTTTAGCACGCATTGTTTCAACTTAATCACAATACTCTTCACACTGGGTACCTTCAAGCCCCTGTAAACTGATTGAACCGCAGCTATCTAAATGTGCATGCTGTTGTACCCATTATTTGTTGGAGAGGAAGATAACCGTTTATTTCTTTGTATATACAAGCAGCACAGCATAGCATGTACGTAATAAACTATCTGTTTCTGTATCAACATTGTGAAAATAATGTTGAGTGGTCTTTAACTCTTTATCATGTTATTTGAGTTTTATCTTTTATGCTTGTTAATATTTATTAACATTGTGAAAAGACTGATGGAGTGTTCTCTTATTTTCAGGAGATGCCTCGTTACGATGACCGCTATGGTGGAAGCACACGCTTGTATGTTGGTAGATTGGCCTCTCGCACTCGTTCGCGAGACCTAGAATATCTTTTCAGCCGATATGGAAGGTAATGACAATACAGTGAACATTAAGAGTCCTTCGTCAAATGGTTTCTGATGTAACTGACTTTCTGACAAGCTTTAAAGTTTTGACTTTTGTATATGATTCTGCATACATTCAAAATATTTCTTCGTTTTTGTGAAGGTTATGAATCACCATTATTGGAGTAGTGCTTATTATGTACTTTGTGTAGTCAAATTCCGTTGAAAAAGTTAGATTATTTGCCTCTTGAACTGTCCTTTCTGAACTGTTAAGGCCTTCTGCTAGCTTTCTGTAATTTCTGCATGTATGCTGTGGAAACTTGATCCCTGGTCCTGTGTGTAACTTGAATGTTCTTGTTGTGAATGGTTTATAGCAGCTATTGGATTAACTATGAGTCTCTCCAAACTAGTGTTTGGTGTTTTGTGTTCTTTCATCTGTATGCTGTAGATGTTTGATTCCCAGGTCTTGTGTGTTTAACTTCAATGATCTTGTTGAAGGTTTTTCGGTTTTTAACACAATCCGGGAGGTATGTGGTGGAAGGGTGCCCTTGGTGGAATTGGTGGCCATTGCTCCAAAGTTTATGGAGGACTTTGGTGAAGGGCCCCCTTGGTGCTAGGTGTAATGTTATTGACTGTTTTAGTGGAAATTGCAAGATGGTGTTGCATTTAAGTACTTAAATCATGATGGCTCACTGTTTGTGGCAACCGTTTGCGCAGAATACGTGAAGTGGAGTTGAAGCGCGACTATGCTTTTATCGTACGTGAATTTCACTCCCTTCCAAGCTTATTATGCTCTTTGAAGTTATTATCATACTTAGAGATGTATGAGATCTATATTATTCACATATGAGGTCTCCTGCTTTTGTCCCTTGGCAATTACCTAACAGGAATACAGTGATCCTCGTGATGCTGATGATGCACGATACAATCTAGATGGAAGGGATGTTGATGGGAGCAGAATTATTGTTGAATTTGCTAAAGGGGTAAGTTACCAATTCTGTTGTACACTATTGGTATAGTGACGATGATCTTTTTCTTCTCTCTTTCTGAAGCTACTAGAAACTCTTTGGGCCGTCTCTTGAAACTAGTTTTGTGTTTCAGGTTCCACGCGGGTCAGGCGGTTCACGTGACCGTGAATATATGGGAAGAGGTCCTGCTCCAGGAACAGGCCGTTGCTTCAACTGTGGTATTGATGGTCACTGGGCCAGGGATTGCAACGCTGGTGACTGGAAGAACAAATGCTACCGCTGTGGAGAAAGGGGCCATATAGAAAGAAATTGCCAGAATAGTCCCAGGAGTACCAGGTATTGTTTTTTGTTCAGCTCCATTCAAACGTTCCAAATGGCATCAAAGCGTTCCTGTCTCTTAGTACCTGATTGTTCTAAATCTATATACTTTATCAGGCGCGAGAGAAGTTATTCACGGTCCCCAACTCCACGCCGTGGACGGGCCCGCAGTAGGAGCTACAGCAGAAGCAGAAGCCGGAGTTATAGGTAAGCTGAGAAGCCACCTGTTACTCATGAGCTGTTTACTTGTTAGTTCTGTTTCCTCATCCAGTTTATAACATCCGTCTTCTTCTAACCAGCCGATCTAGGTCCAGATCCTTTTCTGAATCTCCCAGAGGGCGCCGCCGGGAGCGTGACGCGAGATCAAGGAGCCTTAGCTACAGCAGGAGCCCCAGGAGATCACTTTCCCCAGAAGCAAAGGAAATGGATCGTCGCCCCACACCTGATGGCAGTCGGAGCCCCAGGCGGTCTCTCTCCCCAGAAGCAAAGGATAATGGCGATAGCCCTCGGGCCAGGGAGAAGAGCAGGAGCCCTTCTGAGGGATACCGTAGCCCTGTGGCCAATGGGCGCAGTCCGAGTCCCAGGGGCAAAGACGGCAGCAGAGTCCTACTAATAAGGGCACTCCCAGTCCTACTCACAAGGGCAGTCCGAGGGGTGACAACGGTAGCCCCAGTCCCAGGGGCAATGGCGATGGTGGCAGCCCAAGTCTGAGGGGCAATGGTGATGGTGATGACTGTGTCGGCTCAGGCTCACCAAGAGGAAGCACGTCCCCTGAAATTCAGAACCATTTTCAGTTTCCGCTCGCTACATATTGATGTGACTATGGTTGTGATGGATATACTTCGCCTGCATTCTGTTTCCTATATGTTTGTTCTGGATTTGTTATTTCTGTACTATCTAGTTATATGTTATGACTAATGGATTCATAATTAGTTAATTACTAGCATGAGGTGTATGGAATTTTCAGTTTGTTGTGACCTTTTCTGCCTGGTGTTGGGTTTTGCTCGACTGAAGTACTTGTGGTTTGGAGATCTGTGCAAACATATTCTGAACCAGGTATGTGACTAATGAATTATGATATCTTTTGACCAGCCTCTTCGTCTTGACGCAATTTATATCTCTACTATATAATATGGCTTGAGGTGATGGTTTGTTTTTCACTTTTCGGTTTTATCCCTCATCGTTAGGCTGAGTTAGAAAATATTACATGGTATGCCATCGCCAAGTGATCGTCGTGGCAGTTTTGCAATTTAGTCCTTCCAAAATCGGGTAATCGACCCGCAGTCTAGAGGAAAGGTGTCCGTGCCTCTTCGTTCTCTTGCGAGGCCGCACCCCTTCGATCCAAAATCCCGAGCGAAATCCAATTCCTCCGACCTAGGGTGCCACCACCGCGCCGCCGCTCCCTGCCGCCGGTACTCCGTCTCCGTCAGCCGCCCCGCCTTGCTGGCGCCCCCCTTCGGGCACAAGAGGCCGAGCACCGCCAACGTCGTCCCCGCTCCTCCCGTGATCCCGGAATCGATGCCGACCACCGCCACCGTCGTCCCTGCTCCTCCCGTGATCCCGGTGAGAGGCCACACCTGCTGCGCAACTCCTTTCTCTCCCAGGCCCCCCTATTTCTTCTGTCCGCCGTGTTCCGCCGACGTCCGCAGCTGCAGACGGTCGTCTCGGTGACAATCGATTCCCAAGCCCACCTCCCATCGGTGCTGCGATGCTAGGCACCTAGCTCGCCACCTACAGACCCCCTACCCCGCCTACGCAAGCGCGTGGCCGGTGAGTCGTACGCCACGCCCGAATGCCTGAGGTGAAGAGGCGACGACAGGGCACTCCAGGGTCGATTCCATGTGTGTGATGGATCAGCGGTACGCGGCAGATCTCCTGGCTGGGCTCGGCGTGGTCGCCGGAAGTAGAGCGAGGCCGGCAAGCTGGCATCGTGCGGACCTCCAGCAGCGTCGACCGGCAGCAAGCAAGGCGGACAACAGCCGGGCGAGCACCGGTTGCCGTCTTGCCGACAGTTAAATCTTCACGAGGCTTCATTCTTTGATCTGCACTTGCAGTTCCCGACCATGTGCTAACTGTAGCGGGCCTTCTGCTGCCATGTGCGCACGGTGTAATTCTGAACATGTTCTTCTCTCCTTAATTTAAGTTGTTTGTTTTTAAAGGCTCTTAAAGATGAGGATTACAAGTATTTACTTCACTGGACAAGCGAGAGTTGAAGGCCCTTGCTGTTTACCTACAGATGCAGTTCAGTTCAAAACGAAAACTGAATGAACACAGGCTGAAGGAATTGTCAGATTTTTGTTCGGGACTAGGCTTCTGTTTAGATCGGTTTTATTGAAATAACAGTGAACCAAGTTCAGAATTACGAATTTGTTACAATTTAAGTATTTTTCCCTTTATTCATGGCCAGAATTGGTGGGCTGAACAAGAGCAGTTGAACCCAAACGGAGAAGAGGGTTAAGTAAATACTCCCCTTTTGTCTGTTTTTAAATAAAAAACTCTTCGGAGATTTAAAGCTCCCCCCACAATTTTATGCAAATTATCATAGGGGTAAATCCCACATCACTATAAAATTTTCCAGCATTTCAAGATCAATATTTGTATTTAAAAGGTTTTACAATTCAAATAGATGATTTTTCACTGCAGTGTGACCGGAAAACTCACTTCAAGCCCCAATAAAATGGTATTTATCATATCAAGTAGTGGTTGCAACTGCATGGATATGGTAAGCAACATCAAAGTTACAATATCGTGCCTCTGGTTTAATCCACTCACATTGGCGCAGTTTGTTTTCCACTTTTAATGTTGTCATGATTTTATTTTTTGTCTTCTAATTGTGTCTTTTCATTGAATTGGATTTTGTTTGTATCGGGAGGGTTCCAGGCACAGCTCTTTGACGAGACAACACAAGAGGATATGCAGCACATGGTTGTTGGCTGAGTCGTCCATCTTCAAGCTGCTTATTTTCACTATATCTGCACGGATTTATTATCACCCGTAGCAACGCACGGGCACTCGGCTAGTAGGTATAAGGCCAGCATCGAATACATCCATAAAATTATTTTCTTGTGTTTTACTAGCAAATTGCCCTTGTGTTGCTAGGGAAGAAAATGATGTATATAAAGGTTATGATATTTTGTGAGCATGTGTTGAGTTCACCATCTTTACCGGCACACCCAAAATCCCAACGGTCTAGACAAAAAAACGTCCCCATCCGCACCCCGTCCAAAATGTGTTTGGCATTGCCGATGCACCCCATCCAAAACCCATTGGCACCCGTCCAAAATGTGTTTGGCATTGCCGATGTAGCCTCGGGGGCGCCACCCCATCCAAAATGTGTTCGGTGCTCCCGAGGCTTTGCTCGGGGGCGCCACCCCATCCAAAATGTGTTCGGTGCTCCCGAGGCTTTGCTCGGGGGCGCCAGACACACCTCGTGGGGGAGTGACAGAAGCCGGTAGCCAATTGCTCCTACCCACCCCTTTCTCTAGTTTCCTCTAGCCGGAGTCCGCAGCAAGCATGTAGGCTGACTGGCTGCTGCTCCATTATTGATTCATTGCATAACTTCATTGTTCAATCCAGTGTTGCCAAATAGATTACGGATAGCGAAGATAAGATCATGTTTCACCAAATAATGGAAGCTGACGCCCTACCCACCCCGTTCTCTAGTTTCCTCTAGCCGGAGTCTGCAGCAAGCATGTAGGCCGACTGGCTGCTGCTCCATTATTGATTCATTGCATAACTTCATTGTTCAATCCAGTGTTGCCAAATAGATTACGGATAGCGAAGATAAGATCATGTTTCACCAAATAATGGAAGCTGACGCAGACCTCACACCCGATGATCAACAGAATCAGATCGTACTCGTTGTTTTTTAACTGTGTAACAGAAGCTGGAAGCTACTCCCAAATGCGGTGTATCGAGGCGGACTGGCTAGGCAATAAGAACTGTCGAAAAACGATGGGTCATGTCCTGCTATTCAATGACTATTTTGCTGATAGCCCATCTAACGGTTCAATTCCATTCCGGCAGCGATTTAGGATGGAGAAGTGTTAACGTGCATTGTGGATGGTATTTGGGACCGATGACTAGTTTGAGCTGAAAAAATTGCACCAGTCTTTTTGGATTCTCTACTGCTACACGGTGTCTTGCATATGGAGCTCTTTCAAACTGTTTGTACGGTTAGAATCCACGTACATGTTTTGTGCAACAGTGATGTAGTGTTTGGACCAACCTATGTGAGAGCATCAAATGCAGCAGACACACATGTCGGATTGTCGGGTTCATGACAAAAGGTGAAGCGAGATGATTTCCTATATTTGAAGTATCGATTGTATGCATTAGAGATATAAGAATTGTTAAGTCCCTTGGCAAGGGATGGACACAATGAACAAGTCGGGTGTCTATTTCACCCTAACTACCTGCACAAAAAATAATCATTACTACTTTTTCACAATAACCAAGGCACCTAACTAATTACAATGTTCAGATAGTCGGTCAACTATATATCTCATGGTATCAGTGGACATCCCAAGCCCAGTTCATGTGTCGGTATGTTACTTTTTGACATATCAAACTCGTTGCTCGTCACCACTCGCCACTTTTCACAGTGAGACAGTCAGTTTCGAAAACAACTCTTTAAACTCATAGACGTTCTGCCACTTTCTCATGTCCTTGATCAGTGCCATTGCTTCTTCATGGGTAGGCCACTAGGTGCACTCGCCCGATCGATGCTCCAAGCAGCAGCAAAATGGATTTCTCCGTCTGAGTTTGTGGCAATACATCACAACCATCAGAGCATTTTTCTTTAGAAAAAGTTGCATGGAAATTGATCTTTGTGAACTCCTGTTGGGGTGCTTGCCATCTCTAAATATTGTGAACTGCGAACATTAGGACTGACAAAAGCATTTCTCAACTGCGAAAAATAGCAAAAACACCACACACCCACACCTAATCCTACTCTCTCGCCATTATTCTTCTCCCTCCGGTCCTCCCAGGTTCCCAAAGGTTCAGATCCTCCCTAATTTGATCAACTAGCTGATTTTCGCTACATTGCTCCTTTTTGTTCCCAAACACTCGCGCATTGTGCTGCTTCTAGAGTCTCCAAGCCACCAGAATCAATAGTGTAGAATCTTTTCCTGTCAGGTTTACTCACCCTTTTCCTAGCTTTAGTCCACCACTCCGTAAGGTTACTCGTCTGCTGCGGGTGGCTCGATCTGAGGTTCAGCACCTCGGAGGCACGAATACCACACCGATTTGGCATACCGCATACACACACTGCATAATGATGTTATCCACCTTATCCTCATTTTGCAAGCAGCTAAAACAATCTGCCAAGTCCAAGTCGCAGGCTTCGGTCAGAAGTCCATAGCCTATACTTAGTCGCAAGCCAAAAAAAAAATTGCACTTCAACGGCGCGCAAGATCCCCAAATCGCTGGTGCAATCTGCAAGCTGATGTTAACCTCGCTTTGGCAATATCACCTGTGCACAACAAGTGTAGTTTGAACCATTGTCAAATTCAGTACAGTAACTGCCCAATGTGTAACTAAAGAGAAAGCAGGGATGCGACAAAATTGCAATTCACATAAAATTCATTAATTAACCATCTGTACAAGGCAATAACCATTCAGTAGAAGTAAGCAAACATCTATGCTAATATATGCAGTGCAGGTTTGCTAATTGAGAGTGGAAATAGAGAGCTTGATTTTTTTCTTTTTTGAAAGTTCCATCAACCGCTGGCTTCCGATTTCATTAGTAGGTAGAATATTTACAGAGTTGCCCGTAAGCAAAGAGATAACCGAAATGAATTTGAGAGAAAAAAAGATCTCAAAAGATCGACCGAACGAATTCAAGGAGGTTCCCAAAGTAGCCTACGAAGGTTCTTTGCTCCCACGAAAGCCCATTCTCGTGGCTCGTCGCGGATGCGTTGCACGACGTGCCGCACAGGTGCAGACTTTTGAGAAAAAACTCTTCTGTTGCGCTCTCTCCAGATGGACCAGCTTGTTAGGATGAGGAGCGATCTGATAGCTTGCCTGTGCTGCGGCTAAGGCTGTGCACGGTTAACCGAAAACTGAGAAACCGAACTGAAAAAACCGAAATCGAACCGAAATTGTGGTTATTTTGGTTTCCGATAAAGGTTACGGTTAGTAAAATAGCTAACCATATGCCTTGCGGTTAATACGGTTAATAACCGAAAACCAAATGGTTAACCAAAAAACCGAAATGCCTATTAACTTTTATTAATTTGCTACTTTTATTGACTTTTATTAACTTTACGGGTTACTTGTAGCATGTGATTTGCTACTTGTATAGACTTTTATTAACTTTATGGGTTATTTGGTTACTTTGGATCATATGCCTATTAATTTTATAGTCTATTCCGTTATTTTGTAATATATGGCCACAAAAAGAAATTGTCATTTTAAAATTCGCGTCAACTTAGGTTAATTTGGTTATTACCGAAACCGAACCGAAATTAAATGGTTATTACCGAAACCGAACCGTATTCTCGTACAAAACCGTATTTACCGAAGTATTGAAACCATATAAATAAAAAAACCGTATAAACCGAACCGAATTATCCATATTAACCGAACGCGCAGCCGGAGCTGCGGCTCCGTGGCTTCAATGACGGCGGTCCAAGCATCGGAGATGGAGGGCGATTGCGACCAGGTCGTTGGGGAAAGCCCAGCGCAGCTCGGCCACGTCGCGACGTCGGCCCAGATGGTGGTCGCCATTTGGCACTCCAGGAACAGTTGCCATTGCAGCGAAGGCGGAGGGCACAAGTCACAACTCATGAGCAAAGCGATCAATGTCCAGGAACCCTAGACCGCCAAACTCCGTGGGCGAGCACACCTTGCTCCAGCTGATTTTTCACTAGCCGCCTACAGTTGAGTTTTCTTCCATACCCCAGACGAAGCGTCGACGAAGGCAATCGAGCTGCTGTGTGAATTTTTTTGGGCAATTTCAACACGATCATGGAAAAAATCGGCACTGTGCTCAAGGACAGACAACGTGGGCAGCAGCCCCGGACGGTGGCGGACATCGAGGCAGCGGCCTCGGACTTCCACGCGTCGATGGTCCTATGGGGCAGGGGCGTGGCCAAGCGTGGGTTGAGTGGCGTCCTGCTGCTGTGTGCACAGCAGGTTCGTCGACACGACTGGTTCGACTTCGGACAATGCGAAAC
This sequence comes from Poa pratensis, assembly GCA_947311845.1. NCBI lineage: Eukaryota > Viridiplantae > Streptophyta > Magnoliopsida > Poales > Poaceae > Poa > Poa pratensis. The sequence continues at coordinate 19,102,747 of CAMZMU010000039.1, forward strand.
TCGTCATGGTTGCTACGCCGGGGCGGCGGATTTGGGTGACGTCCTAGTGCTGTGCGGACTACAGACTCGTCGACCCTGACTGGTTCAACCTCGGGCTATGCGAGGTTTCGTCCTGATTGCTATGTCAGCCTATGTCGTAATGGTTGCAGTTTTTTGGCCATGTTTTCCTCATAAACAGGTCATCATACAGTTTGTATGGTATTTAGACCCGGTTTCTCTTATAAACTGGGTCATCTCTCATATCTATTCGAGCAGTGAGTATCGACCACTTTGACTTAAAAAAAGGGCTCGCCGTCCATCATATGCGCCATCCAGCTCCGGCGAGACGGCCACGCCAGCGTCCACGCCCCGCCAAACCCACGGCGAGCAGGTACGTGTTTCTGGGCGCGAGCGTGACGGTCTCGCCGGGCGCGGACGTGGGCATGGTGGTCTGGCCAGGCGCGGAAGCTGCCGTGGCCGTCTCGCCGGAGTTTGTAAACGAGAGCGAACGGCACGTAAAGGGATTTTTTGATCTTGGGCCGGGGCAATCTATCTTGGGCCGGGCCCATATGCCGCACGGTGCAGATTTTAGACTAGTACCAATTGTACTAGTCCCACTTTTATCACTAGTATGAAACTTCTTAGCCTTTGGATTAAAGAAAATGGTTGGCTGTTATTGATTTGGGGTACCACATAAGGTCTTTATAAAGAGTAAATGACACTAACGGTCACACAACTCGTCCCGCATGTACACTTAAGTCACACATCTGAAAAACGTAATTTTTTGGTCTCACAACTCGACGAGTGGGTGCATTTTGGTCGTAAACAGGACACGTCATCCCGTTTTGGACTGGAATTTTTCAAAAAAAAACCTGGTGTAATATTATGAGGATTATATTGCAAAATCTCTCGTCTTCTTCCCTGTGCGTCGCCTTCCATCTCCATCTCCGGCAGCCACGCCGCACTCCATCCCGTGCAGCCGCGCCGCCCTCCACCCTCCACCCGCAGGCGCGCCTCCCTCCATCCTCGCCAGCTACGCCGCCCTCCATCCCCTGCAGCCGCGCCACCCTGGATCCATCGCGGCGAGCTCGAATTCCGGCTCGATTTGTGAGCGGCGGCGACTTCCAGCTCGATTTGTGGGCGGCGGCGACCTCTGGTATGGAGTGCGGCGCGCAGGTGGAGGCGGGGCGGCTGCCTGGGATGGATGGCGGCGCGGCTGCCGGGGATGGAGGACGGCGGCTACTGCCGGGGATGGAGGGGGCGGCGCGGCGCGGCCGGGGATGGAGGGCGGCACGGGGACGGCGCTCCAGCAGCAAGGCGGCGGCGGCGCTCCAGCAGGGGGCGGCGACGCTCCGATCGTTGACCTCCCTTTTTTTTGCTGAGAAGGCTTTCTAATTTTACAATATGGCCCTCTTAATATTACAGTAAGGGGTTTTCTAAAAACTTTATGTCCAGAACGGGATGACGTGGCCCGTTTGTGATCAAACTGCACACACTTGTTCAGTTGTGTGACCCATTTTTCACGTTTCTCAGATGTGTGACTTAAGTGTACACGGGACGAGTTGTGTGACCGCCAGTGCCATTTACTCCTTGCAAGATGTTGGTTAGGCATCCATCGTGAGGGGCATGCATAGACACTACACTGAGAGTCGAGGAGATCCCACTGATGTTTTTTATAGGCAAAAAAATCTGATAAAGGACAATATATATTAATATCAAATCAAAATCAAGTAAACTCGATATCTATATATGTTCCTCTTGCTATGGTACCTTCCCTCGATCCAATTTTAAAACAGCCAAGATAATCTAGGGAAGCTGAAATGGTTCGACAATGACTGTCGTGTATGTATTAATTACTCAACTGATCCCCGCGGGCTGAGCGCCTTTTTCCAGTCACGTCACAACACCACATCATATCGAGTGGAAAAACCAGGCTGGATGCAGAACACAATATCTCCATTTAAAATATCATGCTAAAATTTGTACTAATCTGAACATAGGGACAAAGTTAATACGTTGCTTCAGAAAGATTATATTAATTAGACATGTAATACCCTTTTTATGGAAGACATGTACGCATGTCCAGTCCTATATATTGGCACAACTATATTTACACTATAAATTCCAGTTGTGTCATGGTCAAGAGTGACTTAAGATATATAAAATATAACAAAGGACGTGTCATTTTAATAAGATTGAATATGTTGAAGTCTCATCTCAAAATTTGTTGAACTTTAGCATACCCCGGAAGAATCTAGTTACTTTCATTCTCTTTTTTTTTTGAGGTTTAGTTTCATTCTTCTTCTGCATTAGTACACATACAAACAAATACATGCAAAATTGTTCTACCGTTCTGATAGAAGGTAATTAATCTTTTCGTTTGTGATCATCAACACATCTACTGGATGCCATAGATGATGTGATCTTATTAAACAATTATCATAAGATTAACATGTAGCCTTTAAAGGTTCTCCCAATTAGTAAATATACAAGATGCATGTTATAATGCCGTCGCTCAGGTCAATGTCAGTGGTTACAAGTAGGTTTTGAACCTACTTGTTTTGAACCAATTAGTAAGACAATTTCTCTTACAATTGTTTGGGCCATTAATGTGCCGGTAGTGGTATAAATGGCTTAAAATATTTAATAGACTACAGAGAGCTACATGCGGGTACACTTCGTCATCATATGTTTTAGATAGAAGGCTCCAAAGACCTGCTTTATGAATAAAGCTCCAGGGGACCAATGTAAGGTACATTTGATAAGGATGACTCCAACGGGCCGACCCAAACAGACGCGCGTTTGGTCCGCGTTTTGTCCGTTTGGGTCGGGGAACGGACGCGCCCAGTCCGCCCCTGTCCGCCGTTGGTGGCAGTGCGCCCAACGGCCTGACGCATCGAGTCCGCCCTGGTTTTTTTTTTAAGCTAAACAAGCCATATATGGGCCTTTTCTATTCATATATAGGGGGGTGGGACACAAACGGCCTTTTTACATAATATTTTTAAAAACAAAAATATTTAAAAACTACAATATTTGCCCTTCGCGGGCTTCTACTCCTCTTCGTCATCCCCATCGAGGATGACGTAGTCCGGCTGCCTCCAGAGGTGCGCCGGTGGTCCGCCGCCTGCCTGCGGTGGGACGACGGCCGGCGGCGTGGGCGGCTGCTCCTCCTCCGCCTGCTCCACCTCCCAGGCGCCGCCATTGAAGACCCAGCGCTGCCCTCGCAGGCCTTCTGGCAGCGGAGGCGCCGGTGGCAGGTCCTCGTCCATGGCCTGCCACCATGGCTGTGGTTCCTCCAGGACCGCCGCCTGCTGCGCCTGCAGGGCCGCCTCCTGCTCCCTGGCGACGTTGGCGAGGACGATGGCCCAGCGCTTGCGCTCGTCCTCCACCATCTGCTTGCGCGAGGCCTCGAAGACGGCCTCGAGCTCGGGATCCACCTCCGTCTTCACGCGCGGCGGCGGCGGCGGCGGCGGCGATCCAATCCGCAGCGCGCGCGGCGGCGGCGGCGACCCAATCCGCAGCGCGCGGCACTGGCGGTGCGTCCCGGCGCCGCGTGTGCGGTGGCTGTGTCCAACGCCCAGATGGCGGCGTCGGAGCCCGCGTGTAGAGGGCCTGCCGCCGCAGGTTGTGCTCGTCGCGGAACCACTCCACCCAGTTACGGGATGTGGCCGCGAAGGCGGGGTCGTTGCGGAGCTCGGCCGGGAGGCGCCGGCGGCGCCGCTCGATCTCCTCCTCCCGTGCCCGCTCGCTCGTGGGCATCGGGGGCACCGGGATGCGCTGCGGGTTCAGGTGCCAATGCTCGGGGAGCTTGACATCTGGCCACGACAGCGGGGTGGCGTGGTCCCAGTACCACTGGCAGTCTTCTTTCCGCACGTAGACGCGGTCGCGCAACGCGCCGCCGGGCGGCGCGAGCTCGAAGACGGCGGGGACCGGCGCCGGGGGAGAAGGTGGGGAAGGTGGGGAAGGGGGAGGTGAGATGTAGCGGCGGCGGCGGTGGCCAGAGGATGACCCCGCCTCACCGTCATTCTTGGCCTTGCCGAATCCAGGCCACCGGAGCGGCATTGCGACGGTGGCAGTGGGCTAGGGTTTGGCTAGGGTTTGGTCGCCGGAGACGGTGCGGCAGTGGGGCAGTGAAGTGGGGTTGGTGGGGGCTGGCCGTCCCTATCCCCTGGCATTAAAAAGGACTGGGCCAGGGGGAAGCTGACCGGTGCCCTGTCGCTGACATGTGGGCTCGGGGCGGACGCCACGCGTGGACGCGCGGACGCGTTTTCACTCCGCCGCGCGTCCGCCCCGACGCATCGGTGACCCAAATTTGGGCCAGGGATGCGTCGCGGCGGACCAAAAAACGGACCGCGGTCCGTTTGCGTCGCCCCGTTGGGCCGTGTTTTTGGCCCCCGCGGACAGGAACGGAGGCGCGCGGACTCGATGCGTCGCCCCGTTGGAGTCATCCTAACCTGCCATAACAAACCGGGAAGAGTCATTCGGAACATAGGGAGTTCAACCGGAACAAACCGGGAAGCGAATGCAAGTGGCCCCACATCACGCTGGGGGTTGGGGGGGGGGGGGGGAGTGGGGCGGACACACACACAAAACAACGACGTATGATCAACTAGGTATCTTCGGTGAATATGGATAGCAATATTTGCCCTTAATAAGCTTGTCAACGAGGGAAGAGATGGCGTCACTCCTTTTGCTCAGAGGTCTCCATAGCTGCAAATAGACAACAAGTTTACAAAGACCATCGGAGTGACCAGTGGCGAAAATAGAAGATAAATTAGTTGTGCCAGCTTAACAAGTTTCGGGCACTTTTCTACCAATATAGACAGTGTTATAAGAACTTTACTTACAGAGTGTTTGCTGAATTTCATTGGGATTAGCTAACCCCAATATCTGAAAGATATATAGATAAATTAATGAGTGACAGTTCAGTAGACTTGAATAAAATAGAGCATCTATTATAGCGCAGCACCCTTCTTGGTGCCGGAGGGACCAGCTTCGTCGTCATTTTTGCCGACACGATAGCTTCCATTGCTCTCCCTTTCCTTCTTCATACCGCTGATGATTTCAGCAGAAATTCTTTCCTTCTCAACAACAAGTTCATTGAGCATATCTCTAATTTCCAGCAGTCTACTCAGCCGGAAGTTAATTGCCTTCTTCTTACCAATATTTTTGTTGATCCTCTTGATCTGTGGAGAAAACCAAATGACACATAAAATGCATCGAAGATCTTATATGCAATATATATACTACTCAGTTAGCAATATATAAGATATATGCAACTGCACATATGTACTTACTCGGTCCAACATCCAGGTCCATTGCATCTTACGACAAAACCTCTTGACCGCGAGGGATGGCTTATGGATATCCAATTCCCTTTGAGCCTTCTCCTTTATCTCGTGGAGGTACTGCCGAATCTTCTCCTCCTCTTTCTCCTTCTCCTCCTCAGTACTAGAGCTTGCCATTCTCTCTTGCTGCCTAGCTGAGTGAACCCTAGCACTCTCACTGGACTGTTCTTCCCGAACAAATGGGCGAGACTCAAAAATATCTGGCTTTATTATTTCATGTGAAAGGTTGGCATTTGTAGCGGCCTCCATGGCTGGTGCAGGCTGAGCAGCCGGAGGTGGTGGCGGTGGCACTGGCACTCGCTGAGCAGCCCGAGGCGGAGATGGCACGGGCATTTCAACTGCGGCACATGCAATAGTTAGATAGGTTGAATCACAAATGGGTTATGTGCTCCCAATATACCATGTACTAACCATTTTCGGGATTGGAGTCTATGATCTTCAGCATTGCAATTTCCATTATCTGGTATGCGTCATTAACTATTGGAGGCGTGTTAACGGCTTCGTCGGAGTCCTCCACTGTAGCCATCCCCTCATTCCTTAGCGTCCTCACAACTACTGCGATGAGGTCGCGCACGTACTCGCCCGTGCGCCTGCTGAAACTGAAACATAGAATGAGACAAAATTAGGGTTGCTTGATCTGCATGCATTTCAGGGATAATTAGTTCATGCATGGTAACCTGCAAATAATCATGCTTGTGTGTGACACACTTACTCCACGTACAGCCGTTCGGCCCTAGCAGCCTGTCTGTCTGCGGCAATGTATTTGATTTTGCGATCAAGGATCGCATGCTCAAACGTCCCATTATTAGTGGCACTGTGGATACGGACGATATCATCTCGGGTCTCTTCAAAATACATGTAGAAAATTGCAAGGAATGAATAAAAGTTAGCGATCAGTCTTGCAAGATATAAGAGCCACAAAATAAATTGCATGCTTACCACTTTGGATCTTGATCTGCCTGACGACCCGGCAGTTGTTGCACTGCAGTCGGCCTGGCACGAGTGGCACGAACTCGTCCTCGTCCTCGTCCTCCATGGGGACAATGTCGTCTGGGACATACTCTTCCTGGTCGTCTCCTAAGACCAGCATCGGCATTTCATGTTCGAAGCCATGGAAGTCCAACGTGGGCTCGCCTAGCAATTGTTGGAGTGGTACAGCCGTCTCCGGCACCTGATCTGAGGGCACCGCCTGAATATTGTTCTGAACGTTAGCGACGGCTGCCGGCATCATCAGTTCTTGGAGGGGCGTCTGATGGTGTTCCAGATGTTCTTGCACGTGAACCGCCCGGGCATCAGGCTGTTGAACGTGAGCGATGGGCGCCTGCGTCATCATCTGCTCGTCGAAGCCATAAGCCGACGCCTCCCCCAGAGTTTGCTGGTGTTGGACGGGCGGTGGCGCCGGGACCTGAGAAGGGAGCAGCACGTGATCAGAGGCCGCGGCCTGGACATCGGGAAATACCTGAGCGTTGAGCACCGTCTGTGTCTCGGCGAGAGTCGCCGGATCCTGTCGCGGTTGGGCGGCGGCGTCCACGGCCTCCAGCAGAGCTTCCACGGAGATCTCTTCCTCCATGGCGTCGAGGTTGAGGAAACCGTCAACGTTGAAGTCACTCTCTTCTTCCATGGCGTCGAGGTTGAGGAAACTGTCAACGTTGAAGTCACTCTCTTTTTCCATCGCGATGGCGTCGAGGTTGAGGAAACTGTCATCGTTGTACTCACTCTCTTCGTCCATGGAGGGCAAGTAGTAGAGTAGAGGCGGTAATAGTAATACTGGTGGAAACTGCAGGGGTGGGAGGGGGTTTATATATGTGGCGAAGGGGCGGGAGTGAAGCGTGTCCGGACCGCTCGAGTGGATGCGGCGGTTGCCGCGCGCGCGTTCCGGAACTGTGTTTCCATCAGGTGCTGGCGGTTAATTTTGAGGACAAGGCGCGCGAATGTTTTTACGTTGGCGATTCCTCGTTTACCGCCGGCCGGGAGCGCTCGTTTTTCTTTCTTTTTTTGGTTGTAATAGTTTGCCTCGGATCGTATCGTGTAACGCCTACATGCATGCTGCGAGCCGGCGAGCCGAGTGTGAGTTTGGCATGTTGGAGATTCTGATATTCGCACTGCATGCATGCTCGTGCATGCAAAGCTCGAATTGTACCGAAAATAGTCCCTCCATTTCAAATTATAACATGTTTTAGACAATTCAATGTGAACTAAGTATAGACTGAAATGAATCAATCTACAAACTACATAAGAACCTAAAAAACAGAAACATTTTATACTTTAGAAAGAAGGGAGTAGCAGCTTTACAGTTCAGTGGCTTCAGATCATGTCCGAGTTGATGATTTCTGTATGTTTGTTAGTGAGAGAATTGGTGAAGATTAAACTTGCTGCATGCAAACTACTCCCTCCGTTCGGAAATAGATGTCTTAGCTATCTCAAAATTTAGATGTATGTACAGACAACTATTTCCAAACGGAGGGAGTAGCTCTCATTAACTTTACTAGCACCACGGGGATACATCCCACTGAGCGACGGATGAAGCCTTCTTTTCTAGTCCGTAGTGATATTTGTTTACCGTGGATGGACAATGTGTTCTAATTCTGCGCCCATTAGGGGCGCGTTACTCTACAACCCTATATCTTCTGTTATATATATTCGGTCTGATGGCAACCTTATCGTCTCACTTCACTCAACAAGAGCCTCCCATTTTAGGATCATACCCTGTTCACGTTCGATATAACATTGTTCCCACGACCGTATGGAAGGCCAGAGATATCGTCGGTGGCTTCGGTCGCACCGTCACGTTCTCGGTTTCCCCTATGTCAAGGCAGCCGTCATATTTTCAGATTGAAGGGCAGACGCTTCGTGAAACATTTTATATTTCATGCATCTAAAACCTGAAATGTGTCTAAATATATGCAAATCTAAAACATTTTATATTTCAGAACGAAGGGAGTAGCTGTTTTACAGTTCGGTTGCTTCAGATCATGTCCAGGTTGATGATTTCTATATGGTTGTTAGTGAAAGAAATGTTAATATTAAACTTGATGCCCGCAAACTACCTCTCCTTTACTTTAATAGTTAGCTGCCTGTATGAAGAGTAGGTTCTTAGATCAGCCACACCTTTGAATCGGTCAAGACTCACTGTCAGAAAAAAAGAATATTATCCCGTCAACTCGTTCTTCTACCTCTAGAACTTTGGTGGATGATTTCCTAATGGTAAAATTGGTCATTAAAAGGCTGAACTATGTTATAATAAATCTTGTTCCTAAATGTAAAGATCTTCTTGATATCAAAATTCTGCCATATTTGTTATCCCAATGTGAGCTTTAAGATAATAACTAAACTTCTTAGGAACACGTTGACTCACATTGTTATTATCAATCCAACTAGAACGGTTTGTCTGGAAAAATCGACATACAATGTAGAGTGTGTTGAATTTGCATGAAACTTTAACATATTTGCCTATGGAGAAAGTCAGGAACTATGTTTAAAGTGGACTTTGAATAGGAGTACGAAAAAATGGCCTTTTGTGCTCCAGATGCCCAAACTTAAGGGCTTTTTTATGAGTGGTGTGACATGGTCATGAAAAGAGTCAGTGGTGGGTATGTTGGGATGAAGTTAATGGAAAAGTTGGGCCTAATTTCAAGACTCATCTAGGCCTTAGGCAGGGGGTACTTTGTCCCCTCTACTGTTCAATATTGCAGCGGATATTTTGGAAATTATCATGAATAGGGCTAAAGAAAATGCTTTTGTTAAAGATTCGTTGTTTAATTTGGTGGGGGAGGGGGCCAGTCATTCTGCAATATGCAGCTGACACAACCTTTTTCCTGGAATATGATATTAAAAATTCTTATTGTGTGTGTTTGCATAGATGCTTGGACCAAAAAAATTAATTACAGTAAAAGTGAACTATATTGTTTTGGAGAAGCTGAAATAAAAGTGAACTATATTGCACAATCACTATATCTCGCTTAATGCGAGTTGGTATGCCGACTCAGCCTACGCGTTTACACAATGGGCCGGCCCAAGTTATCGCTTTTCTTTCCGATGCGTCAATTTATTAGGTCTTATGTTCCCTTTCCTGCTCGGTTTTTTCCATCGTTCATTTAATTTCTTTTATTTTTCTATTCCACATAGTTTTACCTTTGTTTCTTGGTTTCTTTTTCGTCTTTTTTGGTTCTTTTTCTGTTTCTTTTTTCGGTATGATTTTCATTTTTTTTATTTTCCGTATCTTTTTTAGTTTTCTTTTGTTTGTTTTCCTTCTTGTTTTGTTTTTTTGTTTCTTTTACTCAGTTTTCTTTCTCTTTTCATTCTTTTTTAGTTAAACATATTATTTCATCCGTGAACTTTTTTACCCGAGAACAAATTTTATTAAAAAACTTTTTTACCTGTGATTTTTTTATCCGTGAACATTTTCTAAAAATATGTTCACCTAGAAAAAGGTTCATAAACGTCGAAGACGTTTTTCATGGCCATCATGTTTTTTACGTGTGAACATATTTAGCCCGGGAACATTTTGAACACGCGTGAACATTTATTAGAAAACGTGGTGACCTATAAAAAAACATAAACTTTCGACGACATTTTTTATCCGTGAACACATTTTACCCATGAAATTTTTTTACCCCTGAATATTTTTTAGAGAAAACGTTCAGCTATAAGAAAGGTTCATAAAGTTTAAGAAATTATTTCATGAATGTTGAAAAAATTCACATCATTCGAGAAATTGCTCTTGTGGTTCAAAATAAATGCTCTCGAGGTTAAAAAAATGTTCACGGGTTTAAGAAATATTCAACTAGTTCAACTTTTTTGTGAACCACATGAACATTTAGCTTAAAAAGCTATATGTTGCAAACTATTTTAGTTTATCTTTTGTATTCTATGAAAATGTTCATCCTGTGTTTAAAATAATTTAAAAACATTTCCAAAACAGAGAAAAAGGGAAACAAACGTGTGATAAATATCGGAAGAAAAAAAGAGGAAAACATGCGCGCGCTGCTCTGGAAGCTGATAGTATTTTTGTTTTGAGAATCGCTGTTTTTCTTCTGAAGATGGCTCGCTAGACGACGCGTGCATGCTCTCCCGCTGGCCCAGGCCCTTATAGAGTAAAGGACGTGAGCGAGGCGGGACTTCCCCTCGCTTGGAGGGATATATAGAGACGGCGGTGCATTTTCCTTTGTTTTGGGCTCATTGCCTCATTGGCCTGCTCGGCCTTTTTCCTTAGTCATGAAGGGATTAATTTTTTTTTGAGAGGATCTATGAAGGGATTAATTGGGTGGGTCCTAATTCTCTTACCAAAAAATGAGGGTAGCATATTCGGTCATGTGGTCACTGAGACGTTATGCACACATCACACCTTCTTCTTTTTTTGCGGGAAGCACACATCACACATGAAATCATCAATTTGAGAACGGCATGATTTGAATATATCTAGTTCACGCAAGAGTTAAATAAGAAGAGCTCATAGGCTTGCTTGAAGCTCCCCGTATTCTGATGTAGGTCCTGACACTAGGCAAGTCAATCGTTAGGATCTGTGTAAACTTGTTTCAGAAGTAATATAACTAACAGTGGCAAGCGATTAACATAACAAGTGGGATGGGGCCGGTGGATCGACCATGGCAACAAAAATCGATCTACGAAATGCAAAACATAATCAACTCATTCTTCTTTTCCCTCATGCGATTGATTTGTTTGATTGTTTTCCAACGCGGAATTGCGAGGCCATGACTAGGTACACAATGTGCGCCGTGTGGGGCACCATTCGTTGTTCATGGTCGGAGCTAGAGTCGAACCATCGCCGCCCCTCACACGGACACACCAATTGAGGCGAGAAATTACCGAGTCGTCGAGAATGTCCAATGTAATTAGACAATGCTTTGATTTTTTTTAACGGGAAATGTCCCGAAGGACCTAGATTCTGCATTAAACTGACGGTGGGTACAATTTTACAAAAAGAGCCTCAAAAGAACCGGAAAGTACAATCAGGACCCAGAAATTTACACCCTACAGGTGACCGCAGAAACGTGATCGGATCCAAGAACTTCGCCGCCGGAGATCCACCTCGAGGTGCAGCCGTCTCTACCAACATCGGGGACAAATCCATTTGGGTTGACAGCGGTGTCCGATGCCGCACCGAGGCAGTAAAAGATCCTCTCAACATGGAGGAAGAAAATGCTCAAGTTGCCGTGCCAGACGAACACGGTGAGGCCAAACCTCATGGCCGGAGATAGCTGTGGCTAGACAATGCCACCGGTTGGGATTCGCCGTGTGAAACGCAGAACCAAAACCTGCCCGAGGCAGGCTCGCCCACCACCATCCAATACCGCCGATGTCCAAGCTTCTCAATACGGGGGAGATTTTTTGTTCTAAGCCTTCGTCGAAGTTCAGTTAGTGGTTCTATAAACCTTCCTGGTGTTAGTTTTAATCCATACTTTTTGATTCAGTTAGCACCTACTTTCAGTTAGTTTCTGGTGAGCTACCTTCTAGCTAAACTCAGTTAGCGTCCGAGCTAGGCGGGGACGCAGTCTCTGTGCTCCCATGTGACAATGTAGGAACATCATGGAGCACCTATCGATCGTGGGACGGCACGATCGTTAACCGGGTGATCTCCACAACAAACGCTCTGAATAAGTTGAGAAAGTAATTAAGCAGAAAACCAGCAAGGAAATTACGATCTGCAAAACACACTGTGTCTCTTTTCTACGTCTTGCACAAGTTCAGAAACAAGGCTAGATACGTATATCACGTTCCCTCCGGGCACCGGCCCCGCATGATAGATCTATCTCTGTCCCATATTATTGCAGGTAGCCCTGCATGTGTATCTGCATGTCAATTGCTGTCTACACCATTAAATTTCAGATTCAATCATAATTCGTCGCCGTTGCCTTTGCCTTGGAAAACCATGGAGTCGATTTTTGGGCTGGCTTACGTACGTGCGCCATATGCAGCTGGCGTATACGCCGTGATGTGCATCGTCGTTGTCAACATTATGCTAGAGGACATGAATGAATGCAAGTAAAGAATTTCGTTACTTCTGGTCCTCCGAGTTGTACTATCTCTACCCACACAACGGGAAAATAGCAGTACAACATGGAGATAGCATTTAGTAATCTTGATTATGGAATTTCTTGATCTTTCAAAAAAACGATTATGGAATTTCTTTGCACGTAGTGGTTTTATGTCTTTCCCTGGCATCTTGAAACCAAGTTTCTAGCGATTGAAAAAAAATGTCGTTTCTAACCACGATTGTGATTGGAGGATGTGGTTGTTGTAATTGTGATAATTTATAGTGCCAGTAATTTCTCAAAATAGGCCGTAACTCCGCTATATTAATATAGCAACCACTCGGTACAACCAACAGTGTCGAAATGTTGGCGGCGGCAGCAAACATACACCCAAAGAAAAGAAAACAAAATGCAGATATAGGCGGATTGACTAAATGCCGGTGACCCGCAACCGCTGCACCCTCTCCGACGAAGGACCAACACGCTCCTATCACCGAATCGACAAGTACCAAGCAACACCTTCAAGAAGGAAAGCCACGCTGCTGCCCGGACCAGCGCACTGGTCATAGGGTTTCCCCCGGCACAGAGGGAAGCGGACAAAGGGTAGCCACGACGCCATTCAGGAAGGAAAGATGCCACCCGGAGGCGGCATGGCGTCAGTGTCGGACGAACCGATAAGGATTTCTCCCGAAAAACCCCATCCACAACCCCGGACGATCCGTAGGAGGACGAGACTCGACACCACCAGACTAGCCGCCCACCAATATGTGCCAAAACGACCCTGAAGCCACCATCGTCGTCTCACCGAGGTAGCCACCACGAGGTGCGCAAGACGGAGGTGAGGAGAGGAATGAACCGGGAGGGACTAACCTCCGTGATATGTGCATCGTCGTTGTCAACATTATGCTAGAGGACATGAATGAATGCAAGCAAAGAATTTCGTTACTTCTGGTGCTCCTAGTTGTACTACTATCTCTACCCACACAACGGGAAAATAGCAGTACAACATGGAGATGGCATTTAGTAACCTTGATTATGGAATTTCTTTGCACGTACTGGTTTTATGTCTTTCCCTGGCATCTTGAAACTAAGTTTCTAGGGATTGAAAAAAATGTCGTTTCTAACCGCGATTGTGATTGGACGATGTGGTTGTTGTAATTGTGCTAATTTATAGTGCTAGTAATTTCATATCGTTAATAAACAGCTTTCAGATTTGTTGCGTAATACTCCTATTAAAAGGTTATGTAAATTCTTGTTAAGATACTGAGTAGGTGCCTAGGCGGATGAGACGTAGTGAAACAATGCCACATATCAAAAGAGGAAGTGAATTGCATTAGAGACACTAAACTTTTGGCGCGTTGGTCCAAGCTGGTTGATGAACTCCATACTACATACCTAGGTTAAAGTAGGTCACCTAATAAGATACTTACCGTCGCTAAGGCGACAAAAGGGATTTAGCCGGGATTTAAACAATAACGTGCCTTCGATGCAAAAGTCAAGAGAAATTGTCGGTTGCCTCGTCGGTTGTTCCATTCTTAGCTGATCTAGCCTTGTGATGACATCAGATCAGAAATCTAGAGCGTCTACAAAGGCAGAGTCATGCAAAAATGATTCCTCCACGACTTCATCTCGAAACAGGCTTTCGCCCCGCTTTATAAATAAAGCAACATGTCAAGCAAGTCCATACACAGTTACAAGTAGAAAGAAGTAGAATAGTTTGCTGGGGCAGCAGCACAAGTAAGCCTAAGAGCAAGAAGCTAGGGAGGAAGGCGGTGTGGGGGGGGGGGGGGGGGGGGGGGGCTACAAAGAGAGAGAGGGGGGGGGGGGGGGGGGAGAACAAAAGGCAAGCCCCTCCGGCGCTAGCTGGAAGAAGTAGAAGACAGACGCCGAGCGGTCTCCACAAGTCTATCGGTCATGTCCTCCAGCCGCCCCCTGTCGCGCTGCCTAGACAGCAGAAGCCACTGCTGCAAGAAAGCCAGAAATTTAAACATCGAGTCAGAAGCACGTCGAAGAAAGACCCGCTCAGTCACCATCTTATTGCGAATCGTCCAAAGAGTCCAAATCAACGCGGCAAACACCAACCAGAAGAGGCGTCGCCCCCCTCTGGTACGGTTTGCCTGGACCTCTAGGAACTCGCCAAGGTCTGAGGCCTGCCACGCAGGCCCAAGCGCCTCATAGACAAAGTTCCAGAGGAACCTGGCAGCGGGACAGGTGAACAGGATGTGGGTTCCCGTCTCAAGGATCCCACACAAGGGGCAAAGTCCATCCCCCGGTCCCTGTCGCTTACGGACCTCCACCCCTGAAGGGAGGCGGTCCCTAAGAAGCTGCCATACGAAGATTTTTATCTTTAAGGGAAGAGGGGCCTTCCACATCGGAGAAGCCCAAGCTCTAATTGGGTTAGAGAAGAGACACGATAGGCCGACTTTACGGAGAAAGTCCCAGAGGGCGCCAGATGCCAAGACACGCGGTCTTGGCCACCAGGCAACGCCTCCGGGAGTAAACTCCGTAGCTCCGCCCAAGCTGTGGCCTCGGCAATACCAAATGTTTGTCTAAACGAAATGTTCCAAGTCCCATCGTGCATTGCCGAGCCCACCAGCTGCAACGGGTCCGCACAAATCGCAAACAGCGACGGGAAAACTATGTTGTAGCGGGCTTTCATCAAGCCACGGGTCCAGCCAAAAAAGGGTGCCTTCTCCATTACCAACGGAGAATTGGGCACCCTTCCTAATCTCATGCTTGATGGTTTGGATGGATCGCCAAAACTGCGATCCATCCCGGCGGTCGCAAGAAACAAGGGGATGACCCTGCAAGTATTTTGCTTTGATAAGCTGCAGCCAGAGCCCCCTCCTCTCTAAGTATCCGCCAAACCCATCAAAGCATGAGCGCGACGTTCATCTTACGGAAAGATAAGATACCTATGCCCCCATGTCCTTGGGGGCGCACACATCCGCCCATTTGACCATGTGATACTTCTGCCGCCCATTAGCCGCCTGCCAGAAGAAGCGCGAGAGTTCCCTATCAAACGTGACATGCGTGCCTTCTGGGAAAATGTAGACTCCCATCATGTACATAGGCAAGCTAAAAAGGCAGGCGTCAATCATGACTGTTTTGCTCCCCTTGGAGGTAAACCGCCCCTGCCAAGGCTCCGCCTTGACTATGACACGCTGGGTAACCGGCTCTAGATCCTTAATAAGGATCCTCGAGTCACTAACAGGCATCCCAAGGTAGGTCATAGGGAAAGCAGACAACTTGCAATTTAGTTTGTCCGCTATCCTCTGTTGCTCCTCCACGACTTCATGCCATGGACGAGTTGACTAGCATGTCTTTTAAGTTGACTATGTGTGATATAACTAAATGCATCAACATATATATTAAAACTATGAGGTCAACTCTGGAGTTTCATTGTGTAGACTTAAACCGCTCTTGCCTCCTCATCCTCCCCGTCCTCCTACCGATCCTCTCTTTCATGTGGCAATCACCAATTGTCATATGCAAGTAGACGAAGCTGTTATCTACTGTCACATTCTCACCAATGTGCTTGAACACATAGTACGATGAACCTTGTATTTCCTTTCCGGAAAAGACAGACCCCCATCCTCATGTAATCGTCGTAAAAAGCAGAGGCCACAACTAATTCTCAGTCGACCAAGAATTAAATGACATCGCCCAATTTCAATTGCAGCTCATGTGCAACTGAAAAAAATCGGTCACAATCACAGCACCATGCGCAACTCTCATGACATAAATCATGATGCAAATCCAATGGTATAGACTCGATCCAGGTGTAAGTAAACTTTCGATGGGTCGAGAACCGAAGAAATCGAAAACCAAAGGACTAAAACAACATTAAAGTTCGGTCTAGCTATGTCCAACATATGTAAATTCTACAACTTTATAAAAAAAAAACTCCACAAAGTTCACAAACCCGTAAGAAATAATACTCTGCCCAAAAGAGTAATTTACCATCCTATTATAGCCCAACCACTCCCGTGCACTTTCCTCTCTCCCAACAACAATGTCGCCCCAAGTCCATGCCTGCCCCCCATGGCACGGCGGTGGTGCTCGCATCGCCATCAGTAGGTGAGAAGTGCGGTGTCTCGCTCCGTGTGCTAGTGTAACCTCTGCCTCAGGGATGCTGATTAGCACGCACCAACCACAGCTAACAACAACGGTTCGTATTATTTCCGACTTAAAATTTCCGCACGGCACGCAGCAGCATCATCTATCTGCATCTTTTGCCTTTGCCTTTGGCTTGTGCCGGGTGGGGGGTTGCCTTTCGCCTTTGCAGCCTTTTGGCCCGTCGTTGCAGTGGGTACTGTGGCCGACTGCCTGCCTGACTGCGAGCGAGAGAGCCGACGCCCCCACTCCCTCTTCTACTTCGTCTTCTCCTCTGCTAGGCTGCTCCCCACCAGTGTGGACTCCGACCGCCGCAATGCTGCCCGCGTCCAGATCGAGGTGCCATTCTCCTCTCCCGGTTCTTGCCGCCGGTTTTTGCGTACTGTTTCTTGTTCGGTTTGTTTGCCCGTCGGCGGTAGATCTCGCCGACATTTCCTCTGTCTCGATGTTTGCTTTCACCGGTTTCTCTGCGGCCACGAATCCAGGCATCTCGGGGCCTGGAAACCGAAAATTTCAGTTGGAACTGCATCAGTTGGAACCGCTTCTTGATCCGCTTCCTTAATTTTACCTGTCGGTGTTGCGGTTTCGTTTGGATTTTGTTCTCCCTCTGGCTAGTGGCCAGGAGTGTAGTGTCGAGAACTGTGGTCGATTTTGGTTTCCGGTTTGGATTCGGGGCAGCGCATTTTGCGCAGCGGGGGAAAGATTGGAGCTTTGATGGATAACTGAGTCTGTCTGTTGTTTTGTTGTTTTGAGCAGATCTGGGCCGAATGAGTCGCCCGTCGGCAGCAGGACCAGGCCCAGCACGCCGTCCTCCGGCCACCGCCCTTCCACGCCTTCATCCGGCTACCGCCCCTCCACCCCCGGCGGCACCAGGAGGAGCACCGCCACCGCCACCGGCGCCGGCGGCACGCCCTCCACCCCGCGCTCGCGCAACGGCGGCGGGCCGTTCAGGTCCGAGCCCAACTCGCCGCCGTCGGCCGCGGCCGCCCGGCCACGCCTCTCCTTCGACCGGTCCCCGAGATCCGCCGACACCAAGCCCGTCGTCGAGCGCCGGGTGCCCAAGATCGGCACCCCTCCCGAGGTAACTTCATCAGTGCCCTGAAAATTTTCATCTTGTCGGTCGGTGGATGGAAATGATGTGCATTTGCCGGAAAGTGATGCTGAATTGCGCAATGACGGTGCAGAAGCAGCTGAGGAGGGAGGCGGAGCTGCAGGGGCGGCTCGAGTCCCACATGAGGACCTCAAGAAGGCCAAGGACCAGCTCGCCTTCATCGTCGGCGAGAAGGACCGCCTGGTCGGCGAGCTCAACGAGGCCAAGAGGGTGGCCGACGAGATACACGAGAAGCTCCAGGATGCGCTCATGGCCAAGCGGTGGGCCGAGGAGGCCACCGAGATCGAGAAGTTCCGCGCGGATGAGCTCGAGCAGGCGGGCATCGACGAGGCGCAGAAGCGGGAGGAGGAGTGGCAGAGGGAGGTCGAGTGTGTGCGTGGCCAGCATGCCGCGGATTTGGAGACGCTGGTCACCACCACGGAGGAGCTGGAGAGGTTTAGGCGTGAGCTTTCAGTTGCCAATGAATCCAAGAAGGCTGCGCTTGGCCACGCGGACGATGCCATGAAGATCGCCGAGGTCAATGCGGAGAAGGTGGAGATCCTCTCTAGCGAAGTCACCCGCTTGAAAGGATTGCTTGATTCGAGCACAGAGAGCAAGGAGAGTAAAAACCGTGAAGCTGAGGCATTTGTTAAGAATTTGGAATCTGAGATCTCGGTTCTGAAAGGCAAACTAGAGGAGGCAAGTGCTCTTGAGGAGAGGTTGGCAGACATGGAAAAACAGACGAAGAGCTTAAATCCCAGTTGGCTGATGCAAAGAAGGCCGAGTCAGAATTGCATCAGCAGTTTGAAGAATGGAAGAACAAGGCCGGATCACTTGAAATGGAATTGGAGGAACTTACTCTCTCAGAGAAGGTTAAAGGCGAATCCCTTATCTCCATGGCAGAAGAATTGGACAAGACCCAGTCTATTTTACAGGACAGAGAATCTGAAATCGAAGTGCTCAAAGGAAAGACAACAGCTCTGGAAATAGAGGTGGCAAGGCTTTCAGCAGACATTAACGAATCCAGTGAGCACTTGGATGCCTCTCAGCAAGAGTTGTTTGGGCTGCAGACAACAATAGATGTTCTAAAAAACAAGCTTGAGGCTGCCGAAGATGTGGCCTCCGAGGCTTTAAACAATGAGAAGACTGCTAATGCAAATATTGTAATCCTGACTGAGGAGAAAATCAAGCTAATTAATGAGCTGAATGATGCTAGGGACAGAGAGGAGAAAGAGAGAAGGGCAGTGGAAGATCTCACTGTTGCGCTTAGTGAGGCATCTGGCAAAGCAAAGGAAGCACACGAGAGATTTCAGAACAAAGAAGATGACTACGAGCATGCCCTTGCACAGATTGGTGATCTGAAGCTGTCCCTAAATAGTACTAAAGAGAATTATGAGGTAATGCTTGACGAGGCAAACTATGACATCACTTGCTTAAGGAAAACCATCGGAAACTTGGAGGCCGAGGTGAGCAAGTACAGAGAAGAGTGCGAAGCTAAGGAGCTTGACATAGTCAACTCAAGCAAGCAGTCAGAGGAAGAAATTGCCACTCTTAAAGTAGAGGCCGACAAGGTAGTAGCATCACTGCGAGATGCAGAGCATGAACTCGAAACTGTCAAGGAGGAGAAAGAGATGCTTCAAGAGAAGCTAATGTACACAGAATCAGCAGTTGCTGAAGCTAACAGGGCTGTGCAGGAGGTAAAGGCTGAGAAAGAGGATCTTCAAGACAGCTAATGCACACGGAATCAGCGGTTGCTGAAGCTAACAAGGCTGTACAGGAGGTAAAGGCTGAGAAAGAGGGTCTTGAAGAGCGGCTAATACACACGGAATCAGCGGTTGCTGAAGCTAACAAGGCTGTACAGGAGGTAAAGGCTGAGAAAGAGGGTCTTGAAGAGCGGCTAATGCACACGGAATCAGCGGTTGCTGAAGCTAACAAGGCTGTGCAGGAGGTAAAGGTTGAGAAAGAGGGTCTTCAAGAGCGGCTAATGCACACGGAATCATCAGTTGCTGAAGCTAACAAGGCTGTGCAGGAGGCAACTTCTGAGAGTTTGCAACTGAAGGATAGGTTACTTGATAAGGAGAACGCATTACAGAGCTTAACCCAGGAGAATGACGAATTCAGGCTGCGAGAAGCTGATGCCATGAAGAAGATAGAGGAATTGTCTGCTTTGCTCGCTGAAGCCATGGTAAAGAAGCATCCTGAGGAGGAGGAGAAGCTAGTGGTTGTCGATGAGGTACACAGTGCAGCGCGTGAAGAAGTTGCCGATTCAGCTGCTGAAACTGAAGATACTGAAGGAGAGAGTGATAAAAAACCGAACACGGAACTCATTGTTGCCAATGGGAACTCCAATAGGGACATGAGTCAAGAGGAAGAGAAAGACGACAGTAAGGTTGAACAGCAGGAAGTGAAAACCGAATGCACCACCGTACAGGAGAGCAACAAAGTTGTCGAGGACCAGCCGCAGACAGACAGGAAACAAGAAACCGAATCTTCCAAAGATGAACAGTCCTCCAAGGATGATAGCAGCACCGAGCACGTAAACGGGACAGCATCAGCAGACGTTACCAGCAAAGTGGCAACGTCCCCGGCGACGAAACCCCAGAAGAAGAACAAGCCTCTGCTGAAGAAGTTTGGCAGCCTTCTGAAAAAGAAAAGCAAGTAGTAGCGATAGCAGGTGAACAGAAACACATGTGCTATTATTGGTGTTTACTCTGATCTTTTTTTTGTTTGACAGCAAGTAGTGTGCTTATTTTCCACGCGCAGTTTTTTTTGTCAATAACTGTACTTGTTTGGTGATTGCAGTAGTTTGTGGCTGTGTCCTTTTTCTTCTTCTTCTTTTGAATTTGGACCTCCTGTTCTTGCCCTAGGGGTGTGGCTATTATTATCTACACGATTTGTGGCCGTTTGTCTGTAACTGGATGGAGTTTCTCCTATTCACAGCGGTTGCTCACTCCTGGAAACTGTGTAGCTCCTTACGATAAGCTGATCTCTTATACTATCATGTATTGTACTGTACTCTTACCAGTGAAAAAAGTCCTAATATAACCATCATGCATGTTGGCATGATCTGTTGGCTATTCTAATCATGTCTGTTGTCAGAAAGCATATTCATGTGTCTGTTGGCAGGCAGAAAGCTGATCACTCATGTTTGTTGCCATGTTGGCCATCCATCCATGATAGTTTTTTTAACAGCTGAAATGGATCGAGATGATTTGCCTTTTTTATTTATTTTTACTTTTCTTATGTGGTTGGACCCTCCTAATCTTGGTTGCTTAGGAAGGTGGCGTCGATCAAATCAGGTGCATGAAATGAAGTGACATTATATATTGATATGGTACATCTACTCTTTTTTTTGCTGAGATATATGGTACAGTTAAATAGCTGTGATTTCATAATGGTTTGGTTTGATGGGGCTGGATTTTGCACATGCACCCATGTGATCTACACCTGTACATAATGTCATCTTTTTTTTGAGATTTCCAGGTCTTAGTACAGCTTGTAGTATCTGAACTCACGCACAACGCACTCCACACACACACCACCACACGCACACCTCTGTGCGCAAGCTAGACCTAACCAGACTATACTAAGACTTGAGCCTCCGCGAGCCTAGATCTTCCGGGAATCCCTGCGGTGGTGGGCACACCACAATACCAGTGTCGAACCGCGGTGGAAATTGGCTCCGTAGCTTGAACTGGGGCAGACTGATTTATGGGCTCAGTCTTCTGCGTATATGCAGCCCCATAGGGCCCTCCAGAAATTTGCTACAGCGCAACACTGTTCACATGAACAGTGTTGGAACAGTGTTGCGCTGGACACTGTACAGTGTCGCGCAGGTGAGACGTTCAGCAAATTCGGTCCCGTAGGACTCGAAGCTGAGACGGGTTGGAACTGGCCACTGCCAGCCAACCACCTGTACATAATGTCATCTTGGTTGGGTGTAAAGTATCAAACGGGGGCAGCATTCATTTGGTTCCCAGTGTTGTTTGGGACTGCTTAGAGATCTGTTGCAGGTGCTTTTTCTTAAAAAAAGTTAGTGTAGAGACGTAGCAATATTTCTTGAAGCGAGTATTCTTGAGTTTGTTTTGGACTGCTTAGAGAATTTTCTGCTGGTTTTGTTATCTTCGTGATGCTTCGATTCGTTGTATGATTGAAATGTAAGGGCACGTACAACGGGCGGTGCTTACAGCGACGCTAGGATTAAAAACCCAGTCGTTACGGCCCCGCTCGCTCCAATCCTGGCGATCAGGCTAGCGTCGACGCTTTAGTTTGCGTCGGGCGCTTGGTGATTAACCTTGTACTTCCTCGTGCGCTTGTAGTGCAATTTCTATACGATCTAAGCGCCCACGCGTTGGAAGCTGCATCAATTTAGGGAGTGCTTCACTACTATTTTTTTTCTCCAAGCGCCTCTGTTAGCGTCTCTGATTGTACATGTCCTAAGGGCATGTTTGGTTGCCCACGGGCTGCTAGAACGCCCCGTTTCTCCTCTTTCCTCTTTTTGGCCCGTTTGGTTTCCTAGCTCGTTCCTCGTCCCTGCACGAGCACGAACCTTAAAGCACCCCTGGGCCTGACCTGAGAGGAACGCCCGATTCCACCGTTCCTCCAGAGCCACCCTCCCGCAAGGCAAAATGGGGAACGCGGAGCCGAGCTCGTGCAGGCTTGCGAGATGGCGCGCGGCCGCGGGCGCTCGCGCGCGCACGCGAAAATGGTGGTGGGAGAAATTTCACTCACCGCCCCGTGTTTTGCCTCCCCTATTTCACCCCCCTCCTCTCACCGCCGAAGCTCCCGCCACCATTTCCCCCTATTTCGAGCTCTCCGTCCGAGACGAGATTCATCGACGACGACCAGGTAAGCGGCGCTTCCTTCTACTCCGGTGAAGGGTGGTCGACGGCCGGCGGCGGAGCGCTTCTTCCTCGATCTCTCCGTGCAGAGAGCGGCCGTCAACGCTACGATGCCGGTAAGCGCAATCGAAACCTAGGCTATGATGTAGATCTTTGTAGATCTGTGCAGATGGAGTAGATCTTTAGGTCATGATATAGTTTGAGCATGTTTAGGATCTAGATTTGCAGTTAGCATGTCGATCTGGTAGACCATGATGTAGATATTTGTAGCTTCGGCTTCGGATGATGTTCTTGTGACCTGTCTTGGTCGATTAGTCATGCACCTGTCTTGCTCGTCACCGTTGTAGGACCTGAGCGTCGACGAGTTTAGCCAAGCTCTGCTCGAGGGGGAGAGCCAGCTCGCTCTCTCCCTTGTCCCTAACTCTCAGCCGGAGGAGGTGTCTAGCATGCCGGAGATGTTCGAGGTGCCTAGGATGGGGTCTGTGCTGGTCATGCCTTGTCAGGGGGCGGAGAAGACTGCTGGTGCCAAGGAGAAGAAGAGCAAGATGGGGACGACCATGAAGTGGCCTCCAACCAGTGCTGCCAAAGGTTCGAGACTCTACGGGAGGCCCAGGAAGCTTTCGCCATGTCCCAGGTAGAAGAGATCCCTCTCCAACCTCAAAGCAGCAACACTAGATCAAGGAAGACCGGTAAGAGCAATGGTGGAGGACGGATTGCATGTTGCGGCATCAAAGACTACATTATCGTCGCCCTGCTCGGCATCATTGCCTATTTGTGCTTGTTCTAAGTCTGTACCTCCTTAAACCCTAAACCCTTGTGGGCTGGTAAGCTCACCACTTGGACATGCAAGGTAAGCGCAACAACCACAAACTGGGCAACCAAAAACTGTGGTTTATGGCTTAAACACACAATCTGGGCATCCAAACACGAGCACATTGGTTCTCTGCACCCAGCCGAACGGGGCTGGCCAGCGCATTGTTGGCAACCAAACGGGCTGCACAACATGGTTCAGGCCACGTTTTTTCAGGGCCAAGCCCAAGTGAGCCACGGATGCAAATCCCAAATTTTGATGCGAGCAACCAAACACTCCCTAAGTAAATATGGCCGTTGCAGGTAACAGCAGTAACATTTGTTGTTGCATTAGCTGCCTGATACAGTAACTTTCTGTTTCCGTCACTTGACTGAGACCAAATCTGCAACAGAAAGAAAAAGGAGAAAATGAAAAAGAAAAAGAAAAAAGAAGGTAGAACGTGATAGTACTATTTCAGCCCACGGCGTATCTCAGAGCTGCTTTCGGCCCAGCGTGCTCATACCGACGTGCCGAGCACGAGCAGCAGCACAGGCAGCGACCCGGGACTCCACACATCCTGCACCATGCTGCCACCACTTCTCCACTACCACCTACAGCTCGTCTCCGCTCTTCTGCCAACCAGGCACAATTAGCATCTCTGACTCTGCACAATGAGCTTCTTCTTGTTGACCTTTCAGTTTGAGTCCTGCACTTTGATCTTGTCCTGCCAGGGACCCACACATTCACGCGTTGAAACTGATCAGGTCCTCTGTGCCTTGGGAGAGAAGGTGAAATTAGCATACATTGGTTTTGGAGAGGTGAAGGGGCTGGCTAACCGGCGGCGGAGGGGGCGTGGAAGAGGATGCTGCAGCGGGCGGCGAGCAACGCCTACTCGTGGTGGTGGGCGAGCCACATCCGCACCAGGCAGTCCAAATGGCTCGACAGCAACCTCCAAGGTATGTTCTTCTTCTTCGTCACGCCAACCCATGCACCTAGATTTCATTTCTTGCTTGACACATCTTCGATTTTTTTCCTGGTCAAAACTCTGCATACTATCCTGCAGAAATTGTCAAATAAAGGCAAAACATGTAATTTGTAATTTCACCTCTACATGTATAAAGTATATGTTAATTTCACCTTCTCTCCCAGTGCACCATTCTAACCAAGAAACCCATGGATCATGTAAACAAGTATACACTACATCATTATCAGGTGATTATGAAATCGATGTATGACTCAGATTAGCAGAAATATATATTTTTTTTTCCAAAAAAAAAAGAAAAAGAAATATATTGGTATATCGCTACTTGGTAGCCAAGTTATGTGGATATTTGGTCACTCGGATAAAGAACTACTTGCTGCGTTTGGATTAGCATATGTACAATTAAATTTCCTCCAAAACGTAATACACAGTTCAAGTTGGTCACAACTAGTACCTGAACACCATTCTACATAAATATTAACTGGAGAAGCTAAAAAGCCTGAAATAATTGTGATATCAACCCATCTTTAATAAAATTTACTCTGAATTCTAAGCATTTTTTTTAATAAGAGTAACATGGCTATCCTATAAAAACATCCAGCAATTCTGCACATGATCTTGATGATGATTTCGAGCAATCACTTTTACCAGCTCAAGTTTCACAAAACAGGGTTGAACTGTGTTGCTGCCTGACTGACTAATTTTTAGTGTTACTGTACTGTATTTTGGGTTGACCATTAAGATATTACCGGGTCTTTTTTGCGAATTAAGAGAGATTACCATTAATGTGCAGATATGGAAGACAGGGTCAAGAGCATTCTCCTACTGCTCGGAGAGGAAGCAGATTCTTTTGCAAAGAGGGCAGAAATGTATTACCAGAGGCGGCCAGAGGTTATTAGCTCTGTGGAAGAAGCGTACCGAGCATACAGAGCTCTTGCCGAACGCTATGACCACATGTCAGGAGAGCTGCACAAAGCAAACCACACTGTCGCAACTGCCTTCCCTGAACAGGTTCAGTATTCTATGCTAGAAGAGGATGATGACAGTCTCCCAAAGGCCTTCACGACAGTTGATCCTCGGAAAATCCGCAAGTCAACAGTCGAGGGGCTGATGAAAAAAAGAAAGGAGGGAAGTCAGGACGGAAGGATGGAGGAACGAGTTCTGCAGATCCAGTCAACAAGGAGAATGCACAAACAGAGATCAGCAGGAAGCAGAAAGAGATACTAGTGCTGCAGACCGAGAAAGAGTTCATAAAGAGTTCTTATGAGAGTGGAATTGCAAAGTACTGGGATCTTGAAAAGCAAATCAATGACATGCAAGAAGAAGTCTGCTACTTCCAAGAGGAGTTTAACGAAAGCGCTGTGATTGAAGATGATGAGGCCAGAACTTTGATGACAGCAACTGCCCTTAAATCTTGTGAAGATACCATTTCCAAACTGCAGGAACAGCAGAAGTTATCGTTCAGCCAAGCAATGGTGGAGCTGGAAAGGGCCAATATTTCAAGAGGGAAACTGAAGAATATCTTGAAAGAGCATGGTAAATCCTTATCAGATTCAGGAAATTCTCTTTACAAGAATGTGAGAAATGAGGCCAGCATTAGTATGGGTGATGTGTACTCTATGAAGCAGGAGAAAATGGAAATGGAAGCAATAGTAGATAAGATCAGGGAATATTTTCAGAAAGACACTGATATTTCTGTGGCAGAGATTGCAGAGAAAATTGATGACATAGTCAATAAGGTTGTGGATTTAGAACTTATGGTTTCCTCACAGACTGCGAAGATAGATAGGCTGTGTCTGGAAAACACGGAGCTGGAGAAGTCCTTGCAGGAACTGGATGTAGTGAAGGGAGTAGTAACAAGTGGGTCCGGTGAATTAAACGAGAAGCTTGAGAAAGCAGAAGATGAGCTGATGAGAGTGCAGTACCTCGAGAGCTCCTTTTATGCAGATGAAAGTATAGTTTATTCAAATTTCGCTGAAACTGCAAGTAGTTTCTGTGATATTACAGATATGTTGCAGTCACCTCTCATTCAGCACCAACCTGACTGGGTACCCACACTGACTGATGAAGCAACACCATCTGCCCATAACGAACCATCCGGCGATTGTGAGGAAATAAAACCAGATGAAGCCACACAAAAGCCTGACATAGATGGGTTCGCAGATTGCTCTGGTAAGTCAGAGTTAGCCATCATCAGTGATGATTCAGAGGCTTTATGGCATTTTGAACATGAAGGAAAATCTAGCTTTGCAGCTCCATCAGCAGACAAGGGAGCAGCAGAAAATGCAGATAACAATACATTTGGTGAACATAACAGTCCAGAAGTGGAATATGTTCATGGAGTCATTGGCAGCATCATGCAACCATATGGTATACATTCCCATGAGCAAGGTTCACTGGATCTATTGCATCATATTTCATATGAAGGCCCACAAGATCAAGACCTAAAACAAGTGGGTGACAAGCAGCAAGATTTATCAACAGCAGATCATAGCATTTCCGAAGGCCACTCAGAACAAGAGATAAACAAAGTAGAAGAGTCAAAAAATCGTACATCACTGAAAATTCTACTCCTGGCAATGGAATAGTTGTTGGTTTTGAAGATCAAGATGAGAACATGGATAATATGCAGCAATTTCTTATGAGTGAACTTGAAGAGAAGGAAAATGTATTATTAACTGAGTGCAAGAAACAAGACCCAGAAGAAGATCCTCAGATGGATAAAGATACAAGAAAGCTTGACATAGATGGATTCCATGATTGCTCCGATAAGTTGGAGCTAGGAATCTTCACTGATAACAAGCAGTCATCTGATGGTTACCACGAAAATATGGCAGAAAAGCATAACAGCGCAGATGATTCAGAGGATTTCTGGCATCGTGGGCTTGAAAGAGAATCTAGCTTTGTAGCTGCATCGGCGAGTAAGGAAAAAACAGACAATGATGCATTTGGTGAGGATAACAATAAACATGTGGAATACGCTCACGAAATTGTTGGCAACAATGGCAGCAGCATGCAACCATATGTTGTAAACTCCCATGAGCAAGGTTCATTAGCTCAATTGCACAATATTTCAACTGATGTCCCACAAGATCACGACCTACAACAAGTGGATGACAAGAAAGATTCATCGAAAGCTGGTCATAGCATTTCTGAAGGCCACTCAGAAAATGAGATGAACAAAGCAGAACAGTGGGTAGACACCCGTACCACTGAAAACTCTACTCCTGGCAATGGAAAGGTTGGTAGCACTGGAGATCAAGAGGAAAACATGGCTCATTTGCAGAAATTGCTTATGAGTGGACTCCAAGACAAGGAAAAGGTACTATTGACCGAGTACACTTCTATCCTCAGAAATTACAAAAATGCAAAGAGAAGCCTTTCAGAAATGGAGATGAAGAATCAGGAATGTTTGAATGAGATGGAAGCCATGGTGAGTGAATTACGCGGTGCCAATGAATTGAAGGACAAGGAGATACGGTCACTACGTGAACTCCTGAACTCTTCTACTGACAAAGATGCACATCACAGTGGCCATCAAATTAATACAGACATGAACTTGAGTGTTAAGAGTGGGTCATTCAGGGGGCACCGAAGGATCCCAAGCTTCTTGTCAGTTCATCAAAGGACACAAAGTGCTTCTTCCACTTCAAGGACAATCATGAACAATTCTAGCCTAGAAAATAATGTAAACCACGAATCCCTAACGAAGATAATGCATCACATGGTGTTGTTCTTGACCCAAAAAACATTGACTTGGGCGACCACAGATTAACTAATATTCTTGAGATGGAGAACGCCTCACCTCTTGAAGACAAGTTCAGAAGAGATATCGATGGGCTTTTGGAGGAGAACCTAGAGTTCTGGATGAAGTTCAGCACGTCATTCACAAAGATACAAGAGTTTCAGACCAAACATGATCAGCTACAATCAGGGATTGGCAAGATAATAAGTGAGGACAAGCTGAAGCAACATAGTGGTCGTGCAAGTGATGCTTCTGCAAAATCTGAATCTGAAGCTAAAGCCATAGAAAAGCAGCTAAGAGAACTTAAGATTGAAATGCAAGTATGGTTGGAACAGAATGCTATGTTCAAAGGGGAGCTCCAGTGTAGATTTGCTTCCCTATGCAGTATACAAGAGGAAATCCAAGCAGCTATGGAGATGGATGCAGAAACCGAGGAAGGAATTCAATTCACTTCATATCATGCTGCCAAGTTCCAAGGGGAAATCCTGAACATGAAGCAGGAGAATAACAAGGTAGGAGATGAACTGCAGGCTGGTTTGGATCATATAAGAGGGCTACAGGGAGAAATCGAAAAGGTCCTGCCAAAGATACTTAACAGTGCTAGCTTATCTGGGATGAAAGGCAGCGGCACCTGGAGGAATACACCCTCTAAATCAAGAGTGCCGCTTCGGTCATTCCTCTTTCCAACCAAGAAAAAGAAATCATCGCTGTTGGCATGCATGAATCCGGCATTACAGAAGCAGCACAGTGACATGGAGTTCTTCACTAAAATGGAATAGGTACTCCATAGCTGTTCTGTATGCATAAATGGCTAAACTTTCAGCTAATGTTTCCCCTATGACACTTCATGGACTAACACGCTGTGATG
The DNA here is from genome assembly GCA_947311845.1 of Poa pratensis. Classification (NCBI taxonomy): domain Eukaryota; kingdom Viridiplantae; phylum Streptophyta; class Magnoliopsida; order Poales; family Poaceae; genus Poa; species Poa pratensis. The sequence continues at coordinate 19,131,498 of CAMZMU010000039.1, forward strand.
ATTATCAGGCCTTCGCGGATGAACTGAATTCATGATGCATGGAGCTAAATGAACGTCAAGCAGACATGGCTTAAAATATGATGTCGGGTTGTATCTCTCTCAGCGCCGGACAGTTCCTTTCAGCCAACTTCAAGGTTTTGACAGCAAATTGCTGGGATTAGTTAGAGTTTACAAGTTAGCCTTTGATGTTCAGAGGATATACTGATATACACATACTCATTTTTTTTATAAAACTTGATGACATTGAATGTCTCATTATCTACAAGAGACACGATTCCTTATCTGTAGGGATTGCTTATGAGGTTAGCTTGTGCTACTGTGCCGTTCAGTGCAGATGACAACAATATGCATTCTGAAATTTAGGTATTGAGACGCCATTAAAATACAGTCAGAAGATGCATGCCTGGCTAACTAAATCTTTGCTTGTGCTTCTACTTCCAAACGTGAGTGCGTGGGGGTGGGGGTAAACAAGTAATTAGCTGCTCACTCTGCGCAAAATTTGCGAGTTTACAGGGGGAGTCGCTGTCTTGGGATGCTGAGCCTCCGGCCTTTTTAGTTCACAGCCTGAGGGCTGATTGTAATTCTGTGTTTTCGAGTTAATAAAGAGTGGTTTAGTGTCAAAAAATAATTAAGCGAAAGGTGGAGAACAAAGCCGCATCGGCGAAAATATATGGTGAAAAAGGTGATGATTCTCACCAGCGTCAGAGGATATGCCGTGATTCGCGTAGAGAACCATGCGTGCGTGCGTAAATGACGGCGGAGAGAGATCACCCGGGGCGGCATTCCGTCGAACAGGTCGCGGCAATAGCACGCACCCGGCGAAAAGCAGATCCACCACTCAGTACTCTCTCCGCGACGACGCTTAGCCTGACGTGGCCCACATGGTCGGATTCCATCGCTCCGCGCGCGACACGAGTGGATGACCGGCGGCGGGAATCCGATTCCCGCGGTGTAATAAGAAGTGGGGGTGGGGGGAGGTGAACCCAGAAGACCCAACTCGCAAAATCGGATCCTCCTCCTGTTGCTGTCTGCTTCGGAATTGGTATTGCTCCTCTTCCCATTTCGTCTCTGCATAACTTGGTTTCCAATTCTACTTTTGCTGCTATTGCTCGATTTCTGCGTAGTTTTGGGATCCTGGAACGAACTCGGTGATCGATCGATCGAAATATGGTTCTGCGCGGGAAATACATTGACCGGTTGGTTGGTGATTCACGAACCAGGATTTTTAAATTTGTGAATTGTGTTCTCTGTATCGTGGGCACCCAGATCAGCAGGAACTTGCATGGGTACACGTATTTTTTTCCCTTTTGTTTTTTTGTAGTAGCCCGTGGTATGAACCTCCTGGGTTCAAAGGTAGAGTCGAAATTGTACGAGCGCTCACACCCTTGGCTTCGAAATCTCGCATGATTTTTTACTTTGTCTCCACTCCACACATCACAGACTTGAATGTTTTAGTGGTGATTCATGCATGCCAGGATGGATGCATATATGTAGCTACGACGGGGATAATCATAGGGTCCGCCTAGCGCTCGTTCAAATTCGAAGGAGGATTAGCGTAAGTGTCATTCAACAGATGTCATACATATTTGAAAAGAAATATTCAGTTGCAATCATAGTTTAAATTGGAAAAAATTATAGTTTAAAATAAATAACCTCAGTTACAACAGTTGCAAACATAGTCATGGTGCAGCTAGAAATTTTTCAGTTGCATCTGGCCAGCATGAATCTCCGCGTATCATCCAACGACTCAATACTTGATCTAAGCTAATTCTTATTTTAATGAGAGTTAAAAATGGATAATTATATCTCGTTGTAATCTATCTTTGCCTGGCATGGGACATTTCTCTTATAAATTGTGTAAATTCTTATAGGTACCTCGGCGGCGCAAAATGGAAGGAGGGAAGGACAAGCATGAGGAGAAAGATAGGGGGTTATTCTCAAACATGACACATGGTGGATATGGATACCCGTCTCAGGGATATGGATATCCTTCGCATGGTTACCCACCACCAGGGGTACCATACCCTTCTACTGGGACGTATCCTCCTCCACCTATTGCATACCCTCCGCAATATGGATACCCTCCATCTGCTGGCTACCCCCCTTCCCATGGTAATTTAATGCTTTTTTTTAGTTATATACTCCCTCCGTCTCAAATTATAAGGCGCCCTTAAATTTCGCTGGTCAACGACGGCCAACTTTAAACATATTTTTTACTTATAATATGTCAACAAAATTAGTATAAAAAATATATGAAATGAAAGAGTTTTGCAAGATGAATCTAACAATACCATTTATACTTTCTACATACATATAATTAGTATATATTATGGTTAAAGTTGAGTACCAAAACCAGCATAAAAATAGCGCGCCTTATATTTTGGGATGGAGAGAGTATTGTTCACCCTAATTGTATATATAATGTTTAATTCGTTAGCTGATCTACTTAAGATTTATGATATGACTAGAAGCTTAATTTGGTTATCCTTGCACCGTTTATGTGTCCCAATTCATGTCTTATTGAGCATCTCATTATTATTATCGACTAACTCAATTTTTTAGGCTATGGGAGCGGCCATGGAGGACACATGGGACCATGGCTAGGCGGAGGCGCAGCTGCGGCTGCCGCTGCTTATGGAGCACACAAGCTTTCTCACGGCGGCCACGGAGGCTACGATGGACATATGGGATATGGAGGCTACGGCGGTGGCAGCTACGGCCATGGAGGCCATGGACACCATGGTTACGGACATTACCACGGAGGGCACGGTTACGGCCACCACGGCCATGGACACCATCACCACCACCACGGCAAGCATGGGCACGGCAAGTTCAAGAAGTGGAAGTGCTGATTTGCATGGTTGACTGAACTCCAAACTCCAACTCTTATATACGTAGCTAGCGTCTCTGCAGTGCACTCCAGTTGAGTCGCAGGCTCTCCCCCCAGGGAGCTATATATGCATCAACCTATCCTACCTCTACGTACATACATAATTTGGTGCTTTGGCTACGCTTAATTGTGCGCATCCGACTGACGAATATATGTTTTGCTAAATAAGGAGTAGCAGAGTACATACCAATCAGTTGCTGAAGATGGATCAATCTTCGTGTCCTCTGTTTGCTTGACTTATGTGTATGAACAGCTTACCGGCGGCAATCCGGTAAGCTCTGATTGTTGTCACTCTGATTGAGATAGCAAATTACCATATGCTTGGGCCATGAGCCCATGACGCTCTGATTAATGGTTGCTATATATATGTACAACACGATGCAGTACTTTTGTTGTCATTGCAGGAAGTAGTCTTGTTTGTTTGACTGGTCGATAAGTCCATCGTGATGCCCGATTCTTTGGGCAAGGATCTTGCTGAGGGCTAGGAGAGGGTTGTGGAATAGCTAGCTGGGTGAGGAGCTTGATCAATAGGCTGGCAACGAGAGAGGGTCAAGAATCGAGATGGGCAGTGAGGCCGAGAGTTGATCACCAAGAATTGCACAGGGAGCCGAGAGTGTCAATGGGAAGATTCGAATGATCATGGCCTCAGTTTACATGAACAATTGTATACGATGGACCAATAAAATGTAACACATAGGAACAACTTAGTGAATTGTGGTGACAATTTTTTATTTGTCCACTAATCGATCTTATGTGCTTTCCTGACATATGTTATATGAACAAAATTGCTAGATATATTTCCGATGTTTAATTTCATGCATTTCTTATTTGAGAAACTAACATACGCACATGTATACACCATGGGATATAGAGACCCAATGACCCATGGTGGTAAGCTTATATAATAGTTGATTTTTTGTGTGCAAAAGTAATAGAAAGCAATGGTAATTCAATAACACTTATCGATCATCGACATATTATAAACTTATTAGTTGTTACTGAATCCACCGTAACTTGTAAAACACATTTGACCAAGAAAATAGAATATCACACAAACTATTAAATTTATCTTTGTTGAACAAACTATTAAATTTATATTCTAGAAATCTTTATATATTTGTTTACATAACGATACGCTACACACCTCTATCTATGCAATATTTGTTAGGTTGTATACTTTGAAATCTCTACCAATATATATATTTAAATAGAGAAGAATATTCAGACAGTGACATGCATATACTCACAAAGGAAAAAACTTTCTGCAACTCATATATATTTTCAATGATATACATTACTATATAACATAAAACTATTGAGAAAAGGTATTGTATGGTAAACAATGTTCTCTAATTAGCATGCAACATATATGTTTTTTAAGCATAATATGATAAAAAATAATAAAGTATAAAATTTAGTATAATTGTATATACTTGTTCTACCTCGTCCCGCGTCCAAAATTAACCTTAAATGGCCATGTCTCATGGGCTCTTTCAGTTGTGGGTCTACTGGCTTCGCCACCGGATTGGTGTTGTCTTGTGATTTGTTGATGATGTGCTTCGTCGGTGGCGTTAGCTTCATTAATGATGTCGCTTTGTGCTTCGTTGATGGCAACTGCATGTGTTTCATTGATGGCGTCGGTTTGTGCTTTGTCGATGGTGTCTGCTTGTGCTTCAGAAAGGGCAGTGATGGACCACAGGAGTCCCACATCCGAGTCCGCCTATAAAATGTTCAGTTGAACTGAAATTAAGCTCAAATCAACCGCATGAACAACGTACTCCCACGTATGCACGCACGGAGCAAGGAGGAAGAGAAGGCTAACAACCTAATTCTAGTTCGTGGTTTTAGAAGGAGATGATGATGATTAGGAAGAAGGAGGAGGAGGATTTGGCCATGACGACGGTGGTGTTCGGAGATTAACCATGGCTTCGCATCGTAGTGGCACTAATATGGAGATGGGCAGGTGTATTCATGGAATGCACGCACGCCACGCAACATATGCACCAGATACCCCTTGCCATGTTGTCTGTTGACTTCTGACAGCCGTTCTGCGCCTCTGCCCCACTGAGCGGTTACCTGGTCGATCGGCCACCTACGTACAATCCAGTATATTTACCGTACTGACAATCCAACTCGTTTTGTAAATCAAATACATACCCCATCTCCGAATACAACTATGAGTGCCCACTATGAATGCCAATTTAAAGGATCAAGTAGGTGACTAGAGTGGGTTGTGAATAGGCAACAACAAATTTTACTTTTCTTTTCAACAATTTAGTCTTTGCTTAAATATATGTTCTCTATATCATGTATCTACGTGAGCAACCTATATGATGAGCAAGATGCAAGCTAGTAAAAGATACTAAACAAGATATATTAGTAACAAGTAAATTAAGAAACGTTAAGAATTGCCTATGTCATACAAATAGTTTTCTACTTAGAAAACCGATTATCAAGATCGAAAATGCTCACTTTTACGGGTTGTTCACCAGGCTACATATTGGATCACTACGTGGTCCTTCCTCTTGCCGCAAGACCAGCGACCCTTGATGCAAGCCGGCTGCACCCGTTTAATGGTTGTGGTGCGGGCTATCCTCAACCGAGATGGGTGGCAGCATGACCGAAGAATTTGCGCTCCTTAGTGTTTTCGGTTGCTTCATGTTAAAAGTGGCTGACTTGTAGTCACTATGGATGTCTTTTTTTTACTCTCGTTTTGTAATACTCTAAATACTCTTAAAACCTTGCAATAAAAAGTTATGTGCATCGCGATGCAGAGGTTGCGCTTTAAGCTCCCATTAAAAAAAAAAACGATTATCAAATAATACAGCCGGGGTTTTGAATTGTGGAACGTTTACTCTCATTCCCACTCAGAGATCCCAACAAATATCTCAAGTATATGCCAAAATACTATTAATGGATGGATCCACCGGCGGTGCTGAAAGAGATAGCACAAGCTAGCAGTACTTCTCCGGCTTGGCGAGCTCGCATTTCACCTTCTCGAAGACGACGGTGCCAGACCAAGGCGACGGCGCGAGCTGCAGCTTGACCGGGCAGGTGGCCTCGAGCTTGCACTTGGTGTAGCGCGCCGTGTAGCTGAACTCGCCGGTGAGCTTCACCTCCACCTCGAACGTCCCCGTCGCGTTCTGCTTCCTGTACTCGGGCACGGCAGCGCCGCCAAGTTCGACGTAGAGGTTGCTGCCGGAGGCGGTGACGAGGCGGTACACCCTGGTCTTCCTGGCCGGCAGCTTGTCTCCCTCGTCGCTGACCTGCACGAGGTCGAACCGCTGGCCGTCGAAGGAGTAGGCGGCCAAGAGCTGCTTCGTGTTGTTGATGCTGATCACCCAGTTGGGGTTCCTGAAGGCTAGCGTCAGCGACAGTTCGTACGCCAACCCTGTCGCCGGGAAGGTCACGAGGTCGAACCTCGTCAGTGAGGCGTCCTCCACGGTGATGGAGACGTGGCGGAGGACGCCGTAGGCCGCGAGGAGGACGGCGCCGGTGACCACCACGGCGGCGACCAGGACGCATAAGGACAGTTTGTACCGGAGGCGCATTGTTGACGCTTTGCTTCTCAATTCCTACTACCCCACAACTTGTTTGCTGCAGCGTGATTAATAGTTGGCCCGATCATTAACAGCCTGGAGCTTAGACCATAGGGCATAGGCCCACTCGTTTGGCATTCGATCGATCGGAAGCAGCTACGTACGTGGTTTGTTACATGGAAAACAAAGACAATATGCAACCATGTGGTTTCGACGTCCTTTTCGTCAACATCTTTACTCTGTACTATATCTGTCCTTTTCGTTAGACAGTTAAATGGTGGGACTTGAGCTTAACAAATTAAGATGGCCCAAGCCAGGAATAATAGAGTAATATAAAGGCTTTTTTTATTTATACACGAATTTATTTGACGAAATGGAGAGGGGAAATGCCGTTCTTAATTATAACTGAATATAAAAAGTCAGAAGAGAAAACACTTTTACATACATACATCAGGTGGTATTCCAGGCAAACTATACAACAGCTTTCTCTGCCTTTGCTCTGTTTTTCACTCATCTTTTGCTCTGTTTTCCAATACTAGTTTTCTGTTTGCTTTCTGGTCCCAATGATCCGCGGTGTCTACACATATCTTCTCTGCCTAAATAGGAGCACCCACTAGGAAAATCCATATCGGCTCGTAGGTCTAGATGCACCTACTACTCAAAAAAACATTTTTCAAAATGTCAAAAAATTCTAAATAAATTTTTCGGATATACTAGATGACATTTTATGGTAGAACAAAAAGTTTCGCGAAGAAAAGACATTTTTTGTGGGCTGTGCAAAAAAGACAAGACAAGTCCGGAGTTTTTAAAATGACTTTGTACGCGATTATTTTTTGTCTTTTTTGCACAGGTCAAAAAGAATGTTTTTTCTTTGCGAAATTTTTTGTGCTAACATTAAATATCATGATGTATATCCAAAATTTTATTTAGAAATTTTTAACATTTTAGAAAAAAATAAAAATGTTTTACATAACGGGTGCATTTGCACCCGTGACCCAAAACGTCCACTAGTAGAGACAGTGCCTTTCGTCCAACCCCTTTAGTCCCGGCCCACTTACAAACCGCGACAAATGGCCAGGCCACGTCGCCCGAAATAGCCCAGGCGCCCCTCCCCCCTTTTGTCCCGGCCCGTGAGGACCCTTTTGTCCCGGTTTGAGATACAAACCGGGACTAAAGGGGTCCGCGGCCCGCAGCGGCCAGGTCCCCCCCCCCTTTAGTCCCGGTTTGTATCTCAAACCGGGACAAAAGGGCTGGCACCCCTATATATATGCCAGCACCCTCTCCACTCACTCTGTTTTTTTCCTGGTGGAGGAGGTGTGGTCTAGTGCTATTTTTTTCTCTCCTTCATATGCACTCAAGGTGTTCGATGAAATGCCTGTTAGAGTGATGCCATTTGAGTTCACACAATACAAACATGATATGAGGTGCCCGAGCCACACTTAAGCTTTCACCTCTTTATTTCCACTTGTCCTAAAAGGTTAGCAACTATTTTCTAGTCGGTCACCGTGCGGTACTAATTTTAGCATCGTCATTGCGTTTGATATATAGTTGTATGATGCAGATGAGCCATCCATGGATGTACGGTGACCGACGCACAGCCGCTTACAGAGCAGGCGTGCATTCTTTTCGCGATGCGGCCGAGGCGAACAAGCATGGGGGTGGCTTTATGTTTTGTCCATGTGTTAAATGTCTGAATGTGAAGGATCACACTAACTCAAGAGTCATTCAGAGCCACCTGCTTCGGTCCGGTTTCATGCCCGGCTATAGTGTTTGGACCAAACACGGAGAAAGAGGGGTTATGATGGAAGACGGCGATGAAGAAGAGAACGATGATGACAACTACCGATCTATGTTCCCTGAATACGCTGATACCGCAATGGAAGACAATGAAGAAGAAGGTCAGGGCGAAGAACGGGCACCAGATGAGCCCGTTGATGATCTTGGTCAGGTCATTTCTGATGCAAGGCGAGACTGCGACACAGAAAAGGAGAGGTTGCAGTTCGAGCAGATGTTACAGGACCACAACAAATTGTTGTACCCAACTTGTGAAGATGGCCAGAAGAAGCTGGGTAGCACACTGGAATTGCTCAAGTGGAAGGCAGAGACCGGTGTGACTGACTCGTCATTTGAAAAGTTGCTGGTACTAATGAAGAAGATGCTTCCAAGAAAGAACGAATTGCCCGCCAGCACGTACGAAGCAAAGAAGCTTGTCTGCCCTCTAGGATTAGACGTGCAGAAGATACATGCATGCCCTAATGACTGCATCCTCTACCGCGGTGAGAAGTACGAGAATATGGATAAATGCCCGGTATGCACTGCATTGCGGTATAAGATCAGAAAAGATGACCCTGGTGATATTGAGGGCGAGCCACCCAGGAAGAGGGTTCCTGCCAAGGTGATGTGGTATGCTCCTATAATACCACGGTTGAAACGTCTGTTCAGAAACAAAGAGCATGCCAAGTTGTTGCGATGGCACATGGAAGACCGTAAGAAAGACGACAAGTTGAGGCACCCCGCTGATGGTCGGCAGTGGAGAAAAATCGAGAGAGAGTTCGGGGACTTTGCAGGTGACGCAAGGAACTTATGGTTTGGTCTAAGTACAGATGGCATGAATCCTTTTGGGGAGCAGAGCTGCAGTCACAGCACCTGGCCCGTGACTCTATGTATCTACAACCTTCCTCCTTGGTTGTGCATGAAGCGGAAGTTCATTATGATGCCAGTGCTCATCCAAGGCCCGAAGCAACCCGGCAACGACATTGATGTGTACCTAAGGCCATTAGTCGATGAACTTTTGCAGTTGTGGGCCAAACCAGGTGTAAGTGTGTGGGATGAGCACAAACAGGAGACATTTGACCTACGAGCGTTGCTTTTCGTAACCATCAATGATTGGCCTGCTCTTAGTAACATTTCAGGACAGACGAACAAGGGATACAATGCATGCACGCACTGTTTGGATCAGACAGAAAGTATATATCTGGACAAATGTAGGAAGAATGTGTACCCGTACAATCGTCGTTTTCTTCCGCACAAGCATCCCTTAAGGCAAAAAGGCAAGCATTTCAATGGCAAGGCAGAAACCCGGACGAAGCCTGTCACCCGTACTGGTGCTGAAGTATTTGGTATGGTCAAGGATTTAAAAGTAATCTTTGGAAAGGGTCCTGGCAGCCAACCTGTTCCGAACGGCGCTGATAAGCGCGCACCCATGTGGAAGAAGAAATCTATATTTTGGGAGCTACCCTATTGGGAAGTCCATGAGGTCCGCTCCGCAATCGACGTGATGCACCTGACGAAGAATCTTTGCGTGAATATTCTAGGCTTCCTGGGCTTGTATGGGAAGTCAAAAGATACACCGGAAGCACGGGAGGACCAGGAACGTCATAAAGGACGAGACGGCATGCATCCAGGGCAGTTTCAAGGGCCTGCCAGCTACGCTCTTACCAAGGAAGAGAAGGAAATCTTTTTTGAAGTCCTTTTCAGTATCAAGGTCCCGTCTGGCTTCTCGTCGAATATAAAGGGAATAGTAAATATGAAAGAGAAAAAATTCCAAAACCTAAAGTCTCATGACTGCCACGTGCTTATGACGCAATTGCTTCCGGTTGCATTGAGGGGAATTCTAGCGGAAAATGTTCGACTGGCCATTGTGAAGGTATGTGCATTCCTCAATGCAATTTCTCAGAAGGTAATCGATCGAGAAAGTCTATCAGGGTTACAAATTGATGTGGTCCAATGTCTGGTCAGCTTCGAGTTGTTGTTCCCGCCATCCTTCTTCAATATTATGACGCACCTCCTAGTTCACCTAGTCGAAGAGATTAGAATTCTTGGTCCTGTGTTTCTACACAATATGTTCCCCTTCGAGAGGTTCATGGGAGTCTTAAAGAAATATGTTCGTAACCGTGCTAGGCCAGAAGGAAGCATCTCCAAGGGCTATGGAACAGAGGAGGTCATTGAGTTTTGTGTTGACTTTCTTCCTGACCTTAAGCCGATTGGTGTTCCTGAATCTCGGTATGAGGGGAGGCTGACTGGAAAAGGCACACTAGGAAGGAAAGCAACGGTATGTAGGGACGGGCATTCTTTCACTCAAGCACACTACACAGTTCTACACAATTCCACCGTGGTGGCTCCGTATATCGAGAGACACAAGAATATTCTACGCTCCGAAAACCGTGACGGGGAACACGAGAAGACTTTCGGCAGTTGGTTGCAGATACATCTCATGAATAACACCATTGTTGGAGATCAGCTGTACTTGTTGGCCAGGTGTCCATCTTCGACTATATGTACTTTCCAAGGGTACGAGATAAATGGTAATACATTTTACACGAAGGCCCAAGATAAAAAGAGCACCAACCAAAACAGTGGTGTCCGCTTTGATGCAACAGACGACAATGGGCAGAAGGACACATATTATGGGTACATAGAGGAGATATGGGAACTTGACTATGGACCTACTTTTAAGGTCCCTTTATTTCGGTGCAAATGGGTCGCAGCTAGCGGGGTAAAGGTAGACCCGCAGTACGGAATGACAACAGTGGATCTCAAGAATCTTGGGTACCACACCGAACCATTCGTCCTAGCCAATGATGTGGCTCAGGTTTTCTATGTGAAGGACATGTCCACCAAACCGAAAAAAAGAAAAGATAAGCAAAAGAATACATCGTCCGATGAGCCAAAGCGCCACATAGTTCTTTCAGGGAAAAGAAACATCGTGGGAGTGGATGACAAGACAGACATGTCAGAAGATTATAATAAGTTTCATGAAATTCCGCCCTTCACAGTGAAAACTGACCCAAGCATCCTGTTAAATGATGAAGATTCTCCATGGCTACGGCTCAGAAGAAAACAGAAACAATAGATAGGGATGTTGGTGATGTGTAATAATGTATTAAACCTTTTATGTAATGCATTCTATGGAATGTATTAAACCTTTATGTAAGGAGCATGTGTAAGAAGCTTCAATCAGCTGCAGTTTTACCAACACAATCTCTGCATTCTCCAAGATCTTTAGCATTTCCAAGTGATAGAACAAAACATACGGTTTCCCCTGCCTACCTTCTCCAGTGGCCACTCTGACCGGCAAATCGGCAAATCATCGCGTGGTCGTGAGACGGCAAATCGGCCTTCGATCCAAACAGCGGCAAGACGTCTCTGATGATTTGCAACCGCGAACAAGTGTTGGGGATGTTGCTAATCATCAGAGATCCTTGCCGCTGCTTGGATCCGACCGAGGGGAGGGTTCACCTTCAGCCTCCGCTCTAGGAACTCCTGCCTCTCAGAAATCTTGCTCTCTGCTACCCGTGTGCTGCCAAAATGAACTACAATGAGTAGACACTGAGTGCTGAACATGTCCGGGAGGGGGGCTATATATAGGGTACGTGTGCTTCTTTAGTCCCGGTTGGTAACACCAACCGGGTCATGTGGCTCACGAAGTGGTCGTGATACTGCTGATCCAACAGCTCACAATCCCTCAAAAGAAACACACCCCTGATCCAACGTCTCACAAGCGCTTGAAAGAAACACACGATCCGTGTGCTTCTTTAGTCCCGGTTGGTAACACCAACCGGGACTAAAGTCGGGCTCACCCCTGATCCAACGTCTCACAAGCGCTTGAAAGAAACACACGATCCGTGTGCTTCTTTAGTCCCGGTTGGTAACACCAACCGGGACTAAAGTCGGGCTTTGCGGAGCCACGTGTCCTCCCCCAGCGCTGCCCTAGCCACGTGTCTTCCCCTAGCGCTGCCCTGGAGGTCTTTATATATTGTCGCCGACGGGGTAAACCCTAATCCACCATTCCTAGCCACGAACGCATCGTCTCCACGAGATGGATCCGCCACGCCCGCCGCAGCGCCTTCTGGACGAGGTCGAGCGTGCTCGGCAGAGCGCGCTTGGGCGCTACCGCGGGAGCCTATCCCGCCGTATGCCCACGAGCCCGGCGTGGAGAGGAATGCCCTCCTACCGGCCTCCTGCTCCGGTGCCGGAGGAGGTGCGGAGGACGTACGAGCGCGCGTGGTCCGACGTCCCTGACCCCGACGAGGATGCGTACGCCGCAGGGGTGGCGTGGGGATCCGCGGCCGTACCTCCACCAGTCGCCGCCGCCCCTCCCGACGAGGAGGATGACGACGACGACGACTTCGACTGGAGCGACCATGGGGAAGAGCGCGGCGGGCCGCAGATGCAGGAGGCCCTTGAAGCCTCCTTCCAGTCCGTCCACGACGACCGTGTACAGCGAGCCAGAACTGTCTGCCAGCTCAAGGCGAAGGAGGCTTCCGAGCTGGATTGGGCGCTGAAAGACTCATCCTCCATGGATCTTGCCCTCCGCCGCAAACGTGCGCGCGAGAACCGGGCGGCCGCGAACGGGGCTGGCTCCTCCCGCCGTTCCTCCTAATCCTACGGCCTCCGAGCCAGCAAGTCCGTTTATGTAGAATAATGTTGGTGATGTTGGTGATGTGTAATAATGTATTAAACCTTTTATGTAATGCATTCTATGGAATGTATTAAACCTTTATGTAAGGAGCATGTGTAATAATAATGAATGTGTATTTCCAATGTGTATTGTCAAGAAGCTTCAAATCAGCATTTCCAAGCAATTTTATAGATGGAATTTTATAGATGATAATATTATGCATTTTGAAATAATATTGTGTGCATTTTGCAGAAACTATGGATCCAACGGCTCACAAGCCCTCAAAAGAAACACACCCCTGATCCAACGGCTCACAAGCGCTCGAAAGAAACACACGATCCGTGTGCTTCTTCCTTATTGGTGGGATTCCCTTTAGTCCCGGTTGGTAAAATTGCGCGGGAACAAATAAGCCCTTTAGTCCCGGTTGGTGGCTCGAACAGGGACTAAAGGTCTGTTTCTTCCCGCCTTATTTCTTCCCGCGCTTTCCACCGCTTCCCGCCATTTCTCACTATATATATGTAGTCATGGCCTCCATTGGCATAGCACATCTAAACTCATATCTGCAACCTCATCACTCTCCCATGGCTTCCACCGTACCCACTCTGACCTACTCGGAGGCGGAGGCGCTTTGCGCCTCGAACTACCCCTGCGCCCGGCTACGACGTCCCCGCCGGTTGGAGGCTGAGCACCGGAGGCGTGCCGGTCCCTCCTGTCCCTCAAGGTTTGGCGCGCCGGGCGGCCATCACGAACCACTACTACCTCGAGCTCACTCCGGAGCAGCGGATGGATTCCCGCTGGCATCCAGACTATCGCCCAACTTGGGACGCCTTCTTCATCGAAAGGCGTGAGAAGGCGCTCGCCAGGTACGAGGAGGACCGCCCGCGTCCTTCGAACTTCAACGAGGCCGGCCGTCGGCTGTGGTGGGCCGGCCGGACTCTCAAGAGGGTCATGGACTACATCACGGCCGGCGATAACCCCCGCCTGCGCTACCCTCAATTACAGTCCAGCGACAACCCCCGTCAACGACTACATCACGGCCGTCCGACGACAGCGACGACGACGGCGGCGACTACGACGACTACACCCACGAGTATTATAGGCCTAGGCAAGAGTATGACTAACCTGAGCCACATCATTGGTTTGGACAAAATGTTTGTTGTCATTCGTCTATGTACCCAAGTTTGTTGTCATTCGTCTATGTACCCAAAGTTTGTTATCATTCGTCTATGTACCCAAGTTTGTTGTGTCTATGTACCCAAGTTTGTTGTTATTCGTCTATGTACCCAAGTTTGTTGTCATTCGTCTATGTACCCTTCATTGGCAGTTGTTGATTCATTTTTTCAAAATGATAAAATGGTTAATAGTTTGAATAGTTAGAATAATTATTTTATAAAAGATAAAATGGTTTTGAAATAGTTATACAAATTTAAACACTTTTCATGTTGAAAGTTTAGTGAGATTCAAAAATATGCAAAAGATAAAAGTTAATGCATTTTTTAATTCAAAATGGCAAAATGGTTAATAGTTTGTAGAGTTAGAATAATTATTTTATAAAACAGAAAATGGATTTGGAATACTTATTCAAATTCAAGCACTTTTCATGTTAAAAGTTTTCTCAAATTCATAAGTATGCAAAAACTGTTTCATTCAAATGTTCAAATATTTAAAATTGTGCTAGATTTAAAAAAAAAGTAAAAACGGCCCAGCCCGCGCAATTTTTGGGCCTTTAGTCCCGGCCCATCTCACCAGCCGGGACTAAAGCCCGTGCTGCGCGCAGGAACGTGAAAAGCCCTCCCAAACCCTTTAGTCGCGGCCCGTGGCTCAAACCGCGACTAAAGACACCGGGACTAAAGGTCCCCTTACTACTTAAGCCACGGTTGGGACTTAGCCATTTTTTCATCGAAGACGAAGGAGCGCAGAAGGCAGAGGAGACGCCGCCAGGCTGCTAAATTTTTTCGTCGCCGGCGAGGCCGTCCCCGACGCCGCTGCCGTCTTCGACACGGCCGCTGCCCGTCGCCGGCGCCTCCTCTACTTCTCCACCGAGTCGTCCGTGGTAGGAAGGCCGGAATCCGGCGAATCGAGGCCCCTCCCCCAACTCCGGCCACCGCGTGCGAGCACGATTCCGTCGCCGTACGACCTCCCCCGACATCGTCGTCTACTCCATCGTGCTCGGGTGAGCTTTTGCATCCTCCAGTGCCTTCAATTCGAGTATTGCGCCCCGTAGCTCCGTCGCCGCGTTGCCCGTCGTCGGCCGTCGCCAAACATCGTCGCTGGCGTTGCTCCAGCGACCCAAATTGGGCGGCGCCGCTACCAAAAGGTTCCCTGCAACCTCCTCTACGTCGCAGCGCGTTCGAATCATCCAGAAACGCGCGGATTCGAGCAATCTTTGATTAAACCGAAATTTCATTCATGTTTGAACAATTTTGTTTCTGTGCTGTAGCTTTAATTCAAAATAAAATAGTTAAACTCCGTGTTTGTGCAAACCAAAAATCACAGTGATAAATGAATGAGTTTAGTACCTCATAAGAATCTTCCCATCAGAGCTTACGATCTTACTGACGAGCAAACCGCAGCGGCCGCAATGGCCGAAAAAGATGCGCATTTTGCAAAGATGAAACCCAAGCCCGCCCCGGTATACACCGAGAAGCAAAAAACGTGGGCACGTGATTTTCTGAACACAAAATCGAATATGAGTTGCACCATAAGCCAGATGACAATGTACGCACACTTCGGAAGGAAGTGCAGAAGGGCAAATCAAGTAAAAGTGCAAGCGGGAGCAAATCAGGTAAAAGTGCAAGCGGGAACAGAAGGGACGTTCCCCAGCTCGGAGAACAGGCCAAACAATCGATCCCATCCCTCAAGGTGTTATCCGAAAACGTTCCCCAGGTGCTGCAGCAGGATATGGAAGAAGCTGCGAAGTTGACGGCCTCTATGGGTATGACTGTTGCTGAATTGCTAGGTTCCCAAGACGACAATTTACCCAAGGCTGATGTTGTCCCTACATATATCCCAGGGAAGCTTTTGGTCAGCAACGAGAAGTTGGCACAATTGCCAACACATATGCGGAATTTGCATGACTGGTACTTGAGTGTGGTAGGGGGGGGGGGGGGCAGAACAATGATCGTGGCGAAAGTCCCACATGACTACTTCTTCTGACCCGAAGAGGTCCATGTTGAGTTTTCAGAACTCTTCCAGTTATACAATTTCGACGCCCTCGACAAAACTCTCATGAGTTGCTATTGTCTGTAAGTTGTTGAATTCATTGTCTACATATAAGTTGTCCAGTTTTTCAGTTGTTCAGTTCATTGCATGTAATTATCCTTATTATATCCTTTTGTACTCTATTATGCAGAATGAAGATCCGGGAATGTAAAACAAAGATCTATAGTGTTGGGTTCATTGACCCAGATAAAGTACATATATATTCGCTAACGACGAAACCCGACGAGACGGCGAGTAACCTTCTAAGGTTTCTAACGGAGCAACATTTCTGTGACCACATATTGTTTCCTTACAACTTCCAGTGAAGGTCTTACTCTGTTGTACACATTCACTTTTGCTTACTCGATGTTAAGTGTAATTGATGAGTTACTGACGTATATATAAACGTGTGCAGGTTCCACTGGATTCTGCTAGACATTCAAGTTGATAAGGAAAAAGTTGAACTCATGGACCCATTAAAGAGACACCTGGAAGAGTTTCGCGACATGCAGGACATGCTCCAGAGGTAATTTTCGCGCTATATCGGTCTCTTTCGTTGATTTCATGAGATATCAGGTAATGAATAACTCATTCATTAATTTATTTTATTTGCCGGGCAGGGTTTGGAACCTGTTCAGGAGTCTGGTGGCGGGTTCCTTTAGTGAGAAGCTGACGTTTACTCCGGTCACGGTAAGTAGTACGAGATATGTCCGCGCATCTCTTTAATTCTAGTTTCAATACAATTATGATGCTAGATTATTATTTTGATTGAATTCTATTCTCGTAAAGTGCGCGAGGCAGCCACCGGGGACGAATCTAGGTGGATACTACGTTTGCGAGTTCATTCGCACGTTTACCACTGAGCACAATGATTATAGACTCTACATAAGCAATACATTCACAACATTATTTTATTACCGTCACTTTTTGTTATCATGCTTGATATTCATATTGATCTCCTTTTCTTATATAGTTCGACAGAATGCGGGAACAACTCCTACCAGAGCAATGCCTACTAGGAATTGCAGAGGAACTGGCGGGATTTTTGATGAAAGAGATGGTAGACGACGCCGGAGAATTTAGTGTGAATATGCGCTACTGATGATCCCCGGCCGTGTAATCGAATAGACGGACTCTAGTCCCGGTAATTGTGATCTCCATGTAACTATCGAAATTGTATATATTTGTATATGCTCGATCGTAAGACAAGTTATCTTATATATATGCATGAACGTGTACGGTATGTGGTAGCGTAGAAATACCGCTAAAATAAAACAATTATCTTTGTATGCTCGAAGAAAGAAAATAAAAGAAAACAAATAAACCCTAAAGAAATAAATAAAAGAAACCCTAACCCTAAAGAAATAAATAAAAGAAACGCTAAACCCTTTAGTCGCGGCCCGTTATACGAGCCGGGACTAAAGGGGTTGCCCCCAGCGCGCCTCGCAGGCGGCCACGTGGATGGCCTCTGGTCCCGGCTGGTAACAGGCCCTGCCCTTTAGTCCCGCTTGTCCTGTCCCGGTTCGCGAACTGGGACTAAAGCCCCTCACGGGCCGGGACAGAAAACCCTGTCTCCACCAGTGGTCATGTCTCACCCACCACGAGAGCGGTGATTTGGCTCCCGAGCTCCACGGAGCTCGGTATTTTTGAAAAATGGAAATTCACATTTTTGAGTTTCCAAAACAAGCGAAAAAAATCACAGGTGTAGATAGTGTCGAGATACACGCGTGAATTTTTTTGACTTCAAATTCGATGTATTTTGGGCTGTGCAAAAAAGACAAATTCTGACAGATTTCAAAATTTTGAATCTGGATATGTCAATTCAGAAATTTGTTTTTTAGATCTAGCCCAAAATAAAACGAATTTGGACTTGACATTTGGCATGCTTGTAGATCTCGACACTACCTACACCTGGTATTTTTTTTCTCGATTTTTGGAAACCAAAATGTGTGGATTTTAAAATTTTGAAAAACCGAGCTCCGTGGAGCTCGGGCTCCAAAAGGACTTTCTGCACCCACTACCTCTAGTCTTCGCCTGCCTCCACGCCATCTTCTTATTGTCGACCGTGTTATATTTTTGCACGTCTCTTGAGTCGCTTAATCACGCTGTCACTTCTGTCCCTGGCATCGCTTCATCGTAGGTCGCCATGGGCGTCCCTAATTGGGCCGGAGGATAAGCCCACATGGGCTGGACGAGATGCTTCGCTCACTTGCCCTTCCTCCCGTAAAAAATTGATCGCTGATGTTCGTCTTCCTAATGACGCTCTCCGTCGCCGGCGCCCATGATTTCATGGCCACAAATCTTCCCGCTGTGACCTATGCCCTCCTTGCCACAAATGCTCATGAAACCTCCCTATGATGCCCAACATTCATCAGTCATCATTGCTTTGAAAATACAGAAGAAAATGCTAGGTTTAATTAATTCTACATTGTCTCCGTCTTTAAAAGGATCCCCGTGTTGCAATGGTTTCCAGCGCGCCATCTTGCTCTCGTCCATCTCTAGTGCCTTTCTCCACTCTGGTAGTTAATCGTTCCAGATTCTCCTCCTCCCTCTACCTTTCATTTTTATATATCTTCTTACACTAGTACGGAGTAGAAAATAGCCTAGAGGCAATCGACGTTTAGCAGCATGCGCGGAACAGAATTACTCATGCTTGTCAATTTGTTAGGTTGTTTTCGGCTCGAAAGCTGCTCGACGTTTTGCCTCCCCCGATTTGATTGCATTTTCATTGGGAACTGCATGTTGCTCACTCAAGTCCCCATCGTTTTTTTGGATTATGATTGGATTCTAAATGCTGGTCGGTTTATCTTGGTTCGCTAAAGCTTCCATGCAATACATATGAATCTGAGTAGAAACATAGACCGAAAGCAGCACTAACGGTCTATCTCCACATAAGAACTAAGAGCAGCAGGACCTCCACCACAGTTTCATGCACTAGCTTTACTGACAATCAATATTTTCAGTATTATTTCTGTTACGACTATGGCATGATTTGATTTTTACAGCAGGGACCCAAACGGTCGGATGAACTCAGCTCGGCGGATCCTAGAATTGTAGACATGTTAGTGCGTAAAAGATAATGTTCTTTGATGAGATATGGTTAAGCATTATTTTTATTTTTTGTTTAGCTCATATGTACTGTAGTTGATTTTCATACATCCTTGCAGGTGCCTCACAAGTCACGGGTTAAATATTATTTGTACACTCAAGTCCGAGTTAAAAAAAATGCTCCTATGATTGGAGAAAAATATTCACACGTTCCCAAAAAAAAGTTCACGAGTTCAATAAAATGTTCATTTGAGGGAAAAATATTTGGATAATTAAAAATAATTGTTCACGAGGTTCAAATTTGTTCACTTAGTATACAAATACTAATTCATATAATTTATTAATCAAAAAAGTAAGGCATAAACAAAAATAAAGATAAGAGAAAACATAAATTAAAAACAAAAATAAAGAAGAGAAAGAAAACGAAAAAAAGAGAAGGTAAAATGAAAAGGCGAAGGAAAAAAAAAGATAGTGTTACCTTGCTGGGCCGGCTCACACCACTTGTGGAATCGGCGTTCCTCCCATATACGGTCATCGAGCACTTTCCACCATGGGCCGAATCACGTGCCCCTGCCCAAAACGGGGCCACAAGACACGTGTCGCCGCGTCGTCATTTCAACGCGAGAGATAAATAAATATATCCACCCAAAGCAAAGTGGGGATTCCTTCGCCGCGTTGCTCTCTTCACGACGGTCTGACGCGCTTGCTCCGCGTCTGCCTCGACTTGCGAGCCTCAGGTCCCACATGCCAGCGACTCCGTCTACGAATGTCAAAGCCTATCCATCCACCCCCACGAGCCACGAACGAATAACTCCAGCCGGGCCCACCTACCAGCCAGCCGGCGGGATTCGGTGCGCCCGCGACGAAAGTGCCTACTTTTGTTTTCGCGAACGGCGATAGCGCGTTAACCCCGAATCCATCGCCTCCTATATAAATTCCCCACTGCCCACCACAGGAACAAATACACAGAGAACGGAAGAAGAGATCATCCATCATCATCATCCAGATCGACTGCTCTTCTCCTGCGGAAAATCTCCGGTCCTCGTTCTAGGTATGTATGCGCTCCCACTCCATGGTTGTGCGAATTTGTGGGTGAGAGATTTTGCTTGGATGTCGCGGAACGGGGATGATCCTCACGGATCTGGCTCTCCGCGGAGTTCGATCGATTCCTCGCTTCGAAGATATTTTTTGGTTTCTGGATTTCTCATACCTAGTTCATGCGGGCACCCGGGTTAGCGTGTACGAATTTTGTTGTGGAATGGTGGTAGATACGATCTCCTGACGGATCAGCTCCGTCGATTATGCACAGGTTATGACGAAATTGTGAAATGTTCGTCTGCCTGATGAACTGCTGTTCAGGCCTCCTAGGGTTAAATATTTTTTTCGGCCCTTTGTTTTGTAGCACCATCTCCCGAACTCCTCGGTCGGTTAATTAGACCCTTCGTGTTAGATTAGAGCACCTTGGTCCTTCAGGCATGTTCTGGAAGAATATGATTTAGTCTCTTGGGATGGAATTGGGTAAACACCTAGGCATGATGGATATTATTAAGTTGTTTAATGGAATTTGACCAAGTACTAGTGTCGACGCGGCATATTAGAATGTATGCGTGGCTAGGAGGAACTTAGCAAACTGTTTAATATTGGACAAGTGCCCACTAGTGCACCATCTGTCGTGCTAGCAGGTACCCTGGTGGTCTTTTCTCCTGATTCAAGCATGTGAAATGTTCTGTTAGGACAGAGACTAGTTCAGCGCAAGTTGTCATAGGCACATCATTCTGGTGTTGTTGATCTCAACTGATTAGAAAATTATTTTGTATGGTTACATCGCCTATTTGAACGAGTATGCACATGCCTGGGCACAGCAGCCCAAGTTTCGTTTGACTCCTCACATAAGAATGTCTAATTCCTTGCACACAAAGCTAACTCTATTGTACCAAAGCAAGTGTTCTGCAAGGACATGGATTAGTTCCACACTAACTGGCATTAACACATCAATGGGTTGCTATTGGCTCTTAACTGAGAAGAAAATTATTTTCTGTGCACACAACCTGCATTCTGATGTCTAACTCATGTGCTTGGAGACAGCAAGATTTATCTTATCTTGTATGGTGTACTAACATTTGTCTGATCACAATTTGACAGTTCAGTTCCTCGGGACAATGGGAGGAGGCAATGACGGTTCCAGTGGCCATGGATACCCGCCTGGTGGCCCCGGCTACCCACCGCAGCAGGGATACCCTCCCCAGCAAGGAGGATACCCACCTCAGGGATACCCTCCCCAGCAAGGAGGATACCCACCTCAGGGATACCCTCCCCAGCAAGGGTACCCACCACAGGGATACCCTCCCCAGCAAGAGAACCATGAGGAGAAAGACAAGGGGCTCATGTCCACCATAATGCACGGCGTTGCTGGTGGTGGTCATGGATACCCGTCCGTGGCCACGGCTACCCGCCGCAGCAGGGATACCCTCCCCAGCAAGGATACCCTCCTCAAGGATACCCTCCACAGCAGCATGGTTACCCTCAGCAAGGTGGCTACCCCCCTGCCGGTTACCCTGGCTCATCTGCGGGTATGTACCACTCTCTGTTCACCAATTCTATGCTGTTGATAAGGATATGTGCATAGCTATCATGTTATACTATTTTGTAATGGGCCAGCCCAGTACCGCACACACGCGTAGCGTTGGATGTTGTTTGGGGATCAGCCCCGCCACAGACACAGCGTTCAGTAACCAGCCCATACCACTCACACCCAAAACCCGGGCGTTGAGTGGAGGAAGGCTGTCCTTATAAGCCAGTGCTTGGCCTCCTCAACTAGCGAGGTGGGACTAAAGCTCTTGGCACGCATCAGCTTCTCTGAGGTGTGACAATCTCCCCCCCCTCGGGGGCCGGGAGACGCCAGCTCTGATACCACTGTAATGGGCCAGCCCCAGTACCGCACACACGCGTAGCGTTGGATGTTGTTTGGGGATCAGCCCCGCCACAGACACAGCGTTCAGTAACCAGCCCATACCACTCACACCCAAAACCCGGGCGTTGAGTGGAGGAAGGCTGTCCTTATAAGCCAGTGCTTGGCCTCCTCAACTAGCGAGGTGGGACTAAAGCTCTTGGCACCCATCAGCTTCTCTGAGGCGTGACAATCCCCCCCCTCGGGGGCCGGGAGACGCCAGCTCTGATACCACTGTAATGGGCCAGCCCAGTACCGCACACACGCGTAGCGTTGGATGTTGTTTGGGGATCAGCCCCGCCACAGACACAGCGTTCAGTAACCAGCCCATACCACTCACACCCAAAACCCGGGCGTTGAGTGGAGGAAGGCTGTCCTTATAAGCCAGTGCTTGGCCTCCTCAACTAGCGAGGTGGGACTAAAGCTCTTGGCACGCATCAGCTTCTCTGAGGCGTGACATATTTCTGTTGGAAATTCGGTAGTTACTGCAATTTGTATTGGCATTGATAAATTGACGATTGAGATGTATTTATGTGTGTGCTGCATCTTCAACATTAACCAATTTCGTTCTCAGGATATAGTTTGTGCTTTATCTTAATGCCAGTAGCGCCGAGTTTTCTTGTATTGAAACTTGTATTGTTCTAGAGCATTCCATCCTTACCGGATGTTGTTTTTTCAGGTCATGGTGGTAGCCATGGTGGTGGCATGGGCGGCATGCTCGCTGGAGGCGCAGCAGCTGCGGCTATGGCTTATGGGGCACACAAGATTTCTGGGAGTCACGGTGGGCACATGGGAGGTGGACACATGGGAGGAGGCATGATGGGCCATGGAGGCTACGGTGTCGGCCACGGCGGCTATGGCGGCCACCACGGCGGCAAGTTCAAGCACGGGAAGCATGGCCACGGCAAGTTCAAGCACGGCAAGCATGGAAAGCACGGCGGCATGTTCGGTGGCGGCAAGTTCAAGAAGTGGAAGTAACGAGCTGGCTAGCTAGTAGCTTGCTATGGCGGATGGATCTATATATATAGCTGAACTCTTGTGTAGGCTTCCAGAACTGGTTTGGTTAGGAATGCCTTTGCGATGTATCTACATAGGGTTTTTGTGGTCGCTCCCGTAGAGCTTCCAAACTTTCCCTTACGTATTTCAGTTCGGTACTTTGCATCTGAGTGACAAGATGGTTTGCTAATAAGTACTTAACTAAACACCGGTTGTTGCTATTCTGTCCTGGGCTGATGCTGTCCATATTATTTCGTTCTGAAACATATGCCATACTGTTGTTTCGTTCTGAAACATTTGTTGTCTGAATTTTTAACCGAGACATGTTCTCTGAACTATTGGTGCATCGTTATCTCAAAATAAAAAGAAGAAAACTATCAGTGCACTCTCTTTACATTAATATATGTGATCTATGCTTGTTATCTGGTATGGTCTATGAGACAATCTTGTGACCTTGCAAAGTACAGATTGGCTGAAGAATTGATCAAGGATAGCTCTGTCATAAGATGAACTAAAAGTTCCAGAACTGTAATCTTGTTTGTCCCTGCAATGTGACGAGGACGTGTCCTTTATCTCTGCGCGATGTGACGAGCACGTCTTCTGAACACACGCCTAGAATGCCGGTTGCTTTATGGCCTGCAGTCATTCCTTCGCACTGCCGAACACTTCAGTTTACTCCCTCCAAATCATGCAGATCAACGCCCAGTTGGTGTAGGATTTAGCTTCGTTCGACTGCAGCGGAGCCCGAAGTGATCAACTGTCTCCGCAACCATATGGACACTCATCATCATCCACGATCTGCTGCTTAAGCAGAAGTGCCCTGAATTTTATCATCCTCTGATCAACAGCCAAATGTTCTTTTCTGGAACGTCTGTTCTCTGATGGTGCACTTGACCAAACATTGTATTGCAATGACCCATGACACAATCTTGTACTGAAGAACAAGCTGAAGAATTTCCAATTATAGAATTGTTATCGCGATGTGACGGGCACGTCTTGTGAACCCAAGCCTATAATCCGTCTGTATGCATGACAATTACCCAGACAAACATCCCATATCTTGAAGTTTCAGAAAATTTCTTATTGGTCTACTGAGTCACACGAAAACTGGAGGAAGAATCCCTTTTAACTATTCGGCAAATACAGAGTCTTCGAGCTGGAAAGCCTTGGTGAAGAAGGCAGGCCAGCAGAGGTAGGTGGAGAGGATGCTGCTGACGGTGGACGCCCCCATGAGCATGTTCATCACGACGATCTGCAGCTGGATCGCCTCCAACGGCGACGCTCCCCCCATGATGAGCCCCGTCATGGCCCCCGGCAGCGAGATCAGCCCCACCGTCTTGGCGTTGTCGATCACCGGCGACAGCGCGATCACCAAGGACCTCCTCACCTGCCCTGCCGTCGCCTGCCTCGGCGTCGCACCCAGCGCCAGCGCCGTTTCCACCTGCATGCCCATACCGACACACAAGAACGAGAACCCAAAATCACGATCAAGAACTCGATGGAGCCTAAATTCAGTCAGGTTCTGTTACTTACGAGGTTCCTCTGGGACTTGACGTCCTCGTGGAGCTTCTTCATGGTGACCCCGGTGACGGTCATGGCGTTGCCGACCATCATGCCGGCGACGGGGATGATGTACCGGGGCGTGAACTCGAACACGTTGAGCACGACGAGCAAGAACATGGTGACGCCGGTGCCCACCAGTATCGCCACGCCGGCGATGTACCCGCTGCGCGGGACGCGCTTGGCGCGCTGCCCCGCCGTGTAGCCGGCGACGGTGACCATGAAGAGGTAGGCAAGGAGGATCCAGAGCGGGCTCTTCTGGGTGAAGATGAAGTGGAGGACGAAGCCGATGACGGAGAGCTGGAGGAAGGAGCGCGCGATGGCGTAGAGCATCTCGCCCTCGATGCCCAGGTGCTGCGTGGAGCTGAGCACCACGGCCATGGCGACGGCCGCCGTGGCCGCCAGCGGCTTGAGCATGCCGATGCCGAAGTCGCGCCAGAACCCCGGCGCCCATGGGTCCACCTCCTGCGCCAGATGCTGCAGCAGCGCCGAGATCGGTGAGGTCGCCATCGCTGTCGACTGAGCTGAGCTGAGCTGAGTGCCGGCGTGATGCCTTTGTTGTGGTGGAGGTGGGCAAGTTGGGGGAGGGAACAAGTGAGAAAGGCGATGTATGGGCGAGGTCGGTTCTGCTTTGTGCCGTGGCGCGGAAAGGCGCTTTGGGTGCTACGTGGGGGGAGGGATATCAGCCGATCACCTGGTGGAAGGTGGGGCCCAACGCGTGCAGCAAAGAGCAAATATACATGAATCCAGCAGCAGAGCAAGTCAAAAACAGTT
This sequence comes from Poa pratensis, assembly GCA_947311845.1. Classification (NCBI taxonomy): domain Eukaryota; kingdom Viridiplantae; phylum Streptophyta; class Magnoliopsida; order Poales; family Poaceae; genus Poa; species Poa pratensis. The sequence goes on from CAMZMU010000039.1 coordinate 19,156,853, forward strand.
TACTGCTCATTACAGAAGGAACTGCCTATTCAAAAACAGTTTCTGCTCATTACAGGAGATGATGGTCCTGATGCACAAAACGAACCGTGGCATAAGCTAGTGCAACAGTGGAGAATGCGCGCGGTCAATAAACTAATGCATGTCCCCTTAAAGGCTTAAACCTCCATGAATCATGCACGCATAGCACCTCGAATGTTTGCAGCTAACAACCAGCTGATTCCATTTGTAAACATGCTTGCAACTACGGAGTAGATCAGAACTGTCTTAAAACGGAGAGAAATGAGTAAGAAGAGTCGTTCCTCAAATGATAACGAACTTAAGACTCCCCGGTATACGTAACAATTAGCACGGGCCTACACCTACTCCCTCAATTTCAGATTGATCAATGTCTTGGAAATTCTAGACAAATTAGGCCATCATTTCTTACTACTACTTGACCTTGGTAATCCACACACGATGAAATACAATTCTTGTTCCACTGAAAACAGAAAACAAATGTCTTCTCGTTTAGTTTTGGCTACTTAGTAGGTGTTGCTCTGGTTGGTATGAGCAGGAGTGGAGGATGTCCCATCTCCTGTTCTTAACACTGTGAAGTCATGTTTGTACTGCTTGACAGACAAATTTTTAAATGAAACCGGGGCCCTTTTGGGGATCCCTTTGATAAAAAAAATGTCAGCCATCCATTATTTTTTTGAAGGGCACAGCCATCCAATTTGCATACAAAGTTTGTTCACAACCATATTCGACCTATATGTCGGTAGTTTTTTGTTTTACCCCTGAACCAATGACTACCTCAACCCACACTCTCGAGTGCGGTTGGAATCAGAGCCAAAACTGGCCAACGAGCCGGTCCGAGCACGACACGACCTGTCTATGTGATACACGGGCCTGGCATGTCACAGCCCATGGGGGCCTATTTACTAGGCAGGCCGTGCCAGCACGTGGGACTGGACTAAACGCCCAAGCACGTCAAACCGAGTGAACAGACCGACCCAGACACGTTAAGCACTAATGGACCAAATTTGCCTGACCACTCCTGGTACCAGATGACAAAGCTACTAAAAATGTGCATTCCATAAAGTCTTCTTTATTTTAGCAAGATTTGCATAACTTTCTCATATCCCTAGTTGTAGTTTGTCTAGAAACTAGTTTGAAATTAGGATTATGAGCAGTTTGTATATTCGACAAAAGCTTCCAACACACCAAAATACCACAAAGAGATTAGGTAATATTTCCTACTAGTGAATGGTAAATCATTAACAACAATCAAACGACAAAGAGATTCTCTCTGCAGAGAAGGATCATAGGTCCAATTACGTATCGAACTGTCGGGGTTGAATTGGAGCGTACTCTGGACCCGTGACGGCATTGCCGCGGACTTCTCATCATTCTTCATGTGGCCATCGATGTGTCTCTGCAAGTGGCCAGTTCCTCCTCCGCTTTTCATGGACAACACACTTGTGCATCCATGCCATTTGCACTTCGCCCTGACCTCCTTTACACCCTGCACCTCCGATGTTTGTTCTTCAAAGTGATCCCGCACCTTGGAGGTTATTTTGCGAAGCCTTTTTGTGGTGGAGGTGGAGGAAGTGGTGGTATGAGAAGTTTGAGAAAGTTGCGATTGTTGATTGCGAGACGGTGCGAGAGAGGAAGTGGAATAGGGATTGTTGTGATAGTCGGTATTATCGACAAAGTTGGGGTCAAAATCACAGAGAGTGAAGGAAGGAAAGTGGTAATGATCAGCAGTGTTTATGTGTGAGAAATGAGGGGTGGACAGGAAAATGCTAGAGTGCTCCGGGCGGCATCTACTCCTGGCGCATCGACACAGTTGGAGAGTTCATGATTCAGAACCTGAGAATAGCAGGCCATGTACATCATCTGGACATGCTTGTATTTAGGAGCGTAAATGCGTGTATAATTGTGGTTGTGGGGGACAATAACTGTGCCACAGCACTACAGCAGGTGTACAGGCGTGGGGCATAGCATATGTTGCAGACATAGGGTCATAGCTTTCTTTGTAGTTTGTGTTAGCACAAAAAATGTCGTGGAGAAAAAATATTTTTTGTGACCTGTGTAAAAAAGACAAAAAAATGTCTCGTATAAAATCATTTTGGAGCCTTCGGATTTGTCTTTTTTGCACAGGGTCACAAAAATTTCTTCACGTAAATTTTTGTGCTAGCATAAAATGTCTTGAATTATATCCAAAAAATTTATTTTCAATTTTTTGACATTTTAAAATTTGTTTTTTGGATAGTGGGTGCATGTGCACATGCTACCCGTTATGGATTTCCGAGATGTGCAGGCCTAGGTTAAGTTAATCCCAGTGGCCGGCTTGGCCGTAACTCACCCAAATCGTCGGCACCCATGCACGGACAACCGCATCCTTGGCAGGTCGCATGCCAAAACGGCCGCACGTGAATCCGCCTCCGAACCAGAGCACCGCTCCCCCATCTGCCGCTTGCCAGAGGAGCCCTCGTCTCGTGCCAACGTTCAGGACCAGCAGCGACTGTGTATGCGCCCGCACGCAGGCTGGACTGTGGAGACGACGACGGCCTCCAGCACCCTGCGTCCAAACGGAAGACAGCTAGCGCCATCCATGGAAGCAACATGATACCATGCGAAGAATCAGTAGACTGTTGGAATAGGCTTGTGTTTTCAGGTCGAGTTTCCGGTTGTGGGAAGCCGGCTGTAGTGTTCCGACTTTGGGCAGCAGTATACCAGGTGAAGAACCAGTAGACTGTTAGAATAGCCTTGTGGTTCAGGTCGACTTTCCGGCTGTGGGAAGCCGGCTGTAGTGTTCCGACTTTGGGGAGTGTCCCGAGTCAAGAGTGTGCCCGATCCGGAGTCTGTTCTGGGTTGAGACAATCGGACGTCGGCTCCGTCTAGTGAGCCGGTAGCCGGATTCCGGGTGCGGGACAGTTTTTCCTGTAGCTAGTTTCCTGAGGTGGTGCGTCAGAATTAGTACAGAGTAGGTAGATATGACATGCTAGATGTCAGCTACAGTGTTTCCGAGTACTGACATCGTCGACAGTGGCGAAGTTGGGTGACATGGTAAGGCAAAGAGATTCTCTCTGCATAGAAGGATCATAGGTTTAATTACGTATCGAACCGTCGAGGTTGAATTGGAGCGTACTCTGGACCAACGATGACATCGCCGCAGACTTCTCATCCTTCTACATGTGGCCATCGATGTGTCTCTACAAGTGGCCAGTTCCTCCTCCGCTTTTCATGGACAACACACTTATGCATCCATGCCATTTGAACTTCGCCTTGACCTCCTTCACACCCACCACCTCCGATGTTTGTTCTTCAAAGTGATCCTAGACATTGGAGGTTATTTTCTGAGGTCTTTTGCGGTGGAGGTGGAGGAAGTGGTGGTATGAGAAGTTTGAGAAGGTTGTGATTGTGATTGCGAGACGGTGTATTGTCGACTTGGTAGTTGTCAACAAGAGGAGACGTGGAATAGGGACCGTTGTGATAGTCGGTATTATCGACAAAGTTGGGGTCAAAATCATAGAGGAAAGAAAGGAAAGTGGTCGTGATCAGCCATGTTTATGTGTGAGAAATATGAGGGGGTGGGCAACCCTTTTTATAGCAAAATTTTGATATAGCCTGGCGGGCCGTTGAGTGCCGTCGTGTTTCGGGCCTCCGTGTGCCTAGCTGATTAAACGGGTCGTGTCGTGCGGACACGCGGGCCTCGCCTCTAGCCCAGCCACGCCCTAGACGTGCAGCAGGCCAGACACGGTCCGTTTAGCCACATGCCGGCCAGGCCCAGGCCCCTGACATGCTGGACACGGGTGCTAATAGGCGCATAGGGCAGGTGGCCAGCTTTGATCAGAGCCGATGTTTTGCATTGTATTCCCTTAATTAAAACGCACATTATTATGCGCACCGTGTGCTCCCGCCCCCAAACTCCCACGCTGGCCATGCTGGCTGCCGGTCCACCGTCACCACCAGGTAGCCTGCCCGCCGCCCACTCCGTCGATTCCAGTATGGGCTGGAACCATGCGTCGTCCCTGATTTCCGATACTGCGCGCATGTGCGAGCTCTGGTTCTGTCATCGCCAAGCTAAGGTCCTTGACGGAGCTCCTGCGCCACCGCTGCAAAACACGGGTGCATCCCCTGCATCTTTCTAAATACTAAGCTCACTAAGATTGGTGTCCTCTCCTTCTTCCACATGTCAACATCATGGTAGACCCCATTTAGTTATATTTATTTATAGTTCCACTTTTAAATACAGTTTGAAAAAAAATTGGATATATACATATGTTTGTACTTACATGCTAATTTTTTTGGTGAAATAAAAAGGAATCTCATCTATAAAAAAAAATTGTGGCCGTAACAAACGAAAAATAGCTCCATTTCCCCTTAAGATTACTAAGCTCCCTAGGCTGGTGTCATCTCCTTCTCCCACATGTCAACTTCATGGTGGACCCCATTCAGTTATATTTATTTATAGTTCCAGTTTTAAATACAGTTTGAAAAAAATCTGTTAGATATATACATATGTTTGTACTTACATGCTAATTTTTTGGTGAAATAAAAAGGGATTCCCATCTATAAATAAATTGTGGTTGTAACAAACGAAAAATAGCTCCATTTCCCTTTAAGATTACTCTTTTTGTGTAGAACAAAATACAAAAAAAAAGCTTCTAGAGTGCATATAATACGTACACGTAGTTGTACGTTTTATTTCAAATAATTGAAACCTAAACAGTCGTTTCGATTTTTTAACAAAGGAGATGCAGCGAGTTCAGAGCTAATGGCTCTATCCAAGAACTCTCTATCTCTTATATCTGCCGCCAACATCCACCATAGCATTGTGCAGGCTATGTCATGCTACACCATTTATCTCCCTCAGCCTCCCTCGAGCCATATTCTACCAAAAACAGTTGTCCTACGCAAATTTTGCCCGTCTCCACACACATCTCTGGCTCCGTCAAGCACCTGGGACTACAGGGCACCTCCATTCCTGATGTCGCGCTCAAGTCCATTGTTAACTTGCACGCCACCTACGCTCCCCTCTGATGGCCACCCAACGCCAGTGAACTGAAAGACTTCCTACAACCCTCGCAGTAGTTGCACATGAACACCTATGTCACCTCTGGCATCGACCGCTGCTATCACCGTTGTTGTTAGTAGCGCTCGACTTGGTGGTGGTGGCAGTTGCGGTTGAACAAATCGATGGTGACTGCGTGTGGAAGGATGAGTTATACGCCTTGTTGTTGGATGCCACCTATTATTGATGAAAGATGATGTGGGTATTTATCTGTGATTTTTTACTGCGGTATATTTACGTATATCTCACTTATATTCAGAGAACGAGCCAGATTATGTAAGAAAATGCATGTGTGTATTTTGTACTCCCTCCGTTCCAATAAGTCAATTAATTTGGAACGGAGGGAGTAGATGGTTGAATGCATACACACTAAAAAATGACCTATGTTTGCCTAGCCTCAATTGCAATTAATTAGAGTGTAGAAAAGTCATGACCATGAGGGTACACAATTTAACTTTCGTGCATGTCATAATTGTCGTTGTACCCTGATCGTCTAACTGAGTGTTGTGCCGCTTATCTACTTCTCTATGTTTATGTGAGGATGTCTGATTATTTGTGTTGTAAAATAGTGAGCCAGTGGTAATATTTTCTCCATCGTTGGTACTGTTTTTATATATGTTTCGTCATCTATCGTTGTTCGTATTAGGACAGACGTGGCAACGCGCGTCTTTTTCTTCTAGTTTAGATATTCAACGTGGATGGCATGCCTCTCAAGTGGGCGGTGAAGGTATAGTGACAAAAGGAGACACATACTGCATTGTACTCTGTAAATATTTAATGGCAAGACAACCTAAAAATCAATACAGAAAACCATATCCAAGCTTATCAAGACGGGAATTTCATCCACATTTACTCGACTAGTTTTATTGACGCCACCATTTGCGGCTCATTTTATTCCTCCCGCACGATCAACCTTTTTCCCTTATGGGCTACTTTGCTTCCTGTGCTATTTGTTGGAGGCGACAATGGTAATACTTTACACATGACTGTGAAAAAGGTGAGTTCATGGCGATCTGAACTCCTATAAGAATGTGAGTTCAAGCGATGGTGTCTCTGCCTTCTAACCATCTCATCTGCCAGATCTAAAATGAATGTTTTAGATGGTACTTTAGATAGAATTTATTCCAACTCTACAAAATGTTAATCATTGAACAGGGGGAGTAATTGTTAATGTTAGATTACCAATGGTCGTGTATTAAAACTCAGTCATGGTGAATGCCTCGTGTCACACATCCTCCAAATTATAGGACAAATTTCACTCCACCTCTAATCTCAGCAAAAAACAAGACACCTCATTATCTCTCCTGAAAACATGCACACTCCACTCCTCTCCCGCCCGTTTGCTCTAGCACTAAATCGGCCGAAGATTGGGCGCTCTGCATGAGATCGTGGGAAAGTTGGTGACTATCGCAATAGTATTTATTTTGAAAAACCTTAATTGGCATGTCCAATTAGCCAAGATAGGCTAATGCATGCATGCTCTCGCTTGTCGACATGGGCCTCACGTAAAAAGGTGAAATTGTCAACATTTCCAATTGTTTCTCAATGAATGGCGTGTTCTTGAATAGCAGAGATCTTCGTGACTTGGCTAAACACGCACGTGTTGCTGATTCTATTCGGGGCCATAGGTTGGATTTTGTGGGCATTTCGTAAACTGGCAAATGAGATTTCTATGCGAATCTATTTAACCGCCTATCCGGTGGTGTAGATTTTAAATGGAGTTCTTGTCCGCCACATGGCAGATTTGGGGGCTTATTACTTGGCATGAGAAGTGACACTATGGATGTGTTGGCTAGTTCTGATGGCGATTTTCATAAAAAGTTCCACATCCACAACAAAGTTGACAATTTCACATGGAATCTTGTTGCCCTGTATGCAACAGCAAATGATGAATATAAGTCTGCTTTTCTCCGCGAGTTAGTAAACCTGGCAAAAGATAATCCTTATCCTATTATTATAGGAGGTGATTTTAATATGCTAAGATTCCCACATCAGAAGAGCATGGGTCGATTTGACAACCATTGGCTGCTATTATTCAACACTGTAATTGACAACCTTGATTTAAGGGAGGTTTCAATGGTTGGCAGGCAGTTCACTTGGGCTAATAATCTCCCAGAGCCGACATATGAGAAGTTGGACCGTGTACTACTGGAATCTGACTGAGAATCCAAATTTACAATGGTATCAGTACAAGCACTCGAATGTATCGAAACATTTTCAGATCGTGCCCCCATACTAATAACCACTAGGACACTTACCCCGCTTTGTAAACGCCAGTTCAAATTTGAATTGGGATGGTTACATCAGGAGGGTTTCTAAGACATGGTTAAGATGGTGAGGAAAAGCCGGTGGCTGGCCAGAGTTCGATCCGAAGGTGGAACAATAAAATACGCGCTTTACGCAAATACCTAAATGGTTGGGCTAGACATATGGTAGGCCAATTAAAAATGTAAAAGCTTTGCTTGTCAACTTTGATTGATGAATTAGAGGCTTTTGCTGAGGTGTGACCGCTGTCCTTGCAAGAGATTGAACAAAGAAACCAATCCAATGCGGATGGCTGGTCTACTTCATGAAGAGGAGCTCAAATGGTACAACGATCAAAAGCCCACCTCATTTTGGAGGGAGACTCGAATACGAGATACTTTCATAGTCTGGCTAATCACAGGCATCGGAAGAAACTCATTCATTCTCTTAATCATCATGAGGGTACGATTGAAGGCCATGAGCAACTTAAATCGTATATCACGAAGTATTACAAAAATCTGTTTGGCGAGCCAGATGAAGGTTCTCTATGGACAAAACACGAACATATGACATTCCGCAAGTTTCCATGAGGAGAAACGCCCACCTTACTGCTCCTTATTCTGAGCAGGAGGTAAAAAGGGGTATTCCAAATGGAACACAAAAAAGCACCGGGTCCGGATGGTTTTCCAGCTGAGTTTTATCAGAACTTCTGGGAGATAATCAAAACGGACTTGCTCGAGTTATTCCATGTTCTACATGCTAGACAACTCAAACTAATTCGCCTAAATTTCGATGAGATAATTTTGTTGCCAAAGGTTAATGAAGCAGAAAGGATCCAACAATATAGGCCTATATGTCTTCTAAAAGTAGCTTCAAATTTTTCACTAAAACCGCTACTATTAGGTTAAATTTGGTGGTGGATCATGTTGTGCGCCCGACTCAGACGACTTTTATGTTAGGTTGCAATATCCTTGATGGGGTTGTGATTTTACATGAAACAGCTCATGAGATGCATCGGAAAAAGTTGAATGGTGTAATACTAAATATCGACTTCGAAATGGCTTATGATAAAGTCAAGTGGTCTTTCTTCCGGTAAACACTCAAAATTAAAGGTTTTTCTGATGAGTGGCATGCTCTGATCCATAATTTTGTCTCCGGAGGAAGTGTAGCCATCAAATTTAATGATGACGTTGGCCGATACTTCCAAACAAAAAAAGGATTACGACACGGAGATCCATTATCACCAATACTATTTAATATAGTTGCTGATATGTTAACCATAATCATTGACCGTGCAAAAATGGATGGAAAAATTGAAGAGGTAGTCCCACATCTAGTGGATGGTGAAGGGAATCGTAGGCAGAATTTTTTTTTCTTCCTAGCAACGATAACCATAACCTAGCCAAGATATATTACTATGCAGATATACCGTAACGGAGGGGATCGATATACGTACCCTAGTAGACCGATAGCGGCGATTACGCTCTGATACGTCCATTTTGCATCACTATTTTATATCATAATTTACTGCTATTCATCGATATATTTCATATTTAGAAGTGTTACTTATGTTATTTTACCTATTTTGCATGTTTGATGAATAATGGAGAATTGGACACCGGAGTCAGGATTCTGCTGGAAAAAGCACCGTCGAGATGCACTATTTCTGAAGATCAATAAATCGAAGGAGACATATGGAAGTTCCTATTTTACCAGAAGATGGAGGAGGCCAAAAGGGGGAGCTGAGATGGGCCATGGTGGGCCCTCCTCACCCCTTGGCGCGGTGGGGCCCCCTGCCGCGCCGACAGGTGGTTTGGGGGCCCTGGCCCACCTCAGCCGTTCCCCCTTCGCGTACTTGACCCCCTCGAACCCTAACACACGGAGGAGGCCATCGAAATATTCCGCCGCCTCCACGAGGCGGAAAACACCAGAGAGCGAAAAGCTCCCCTGCAGGAAGAAATCTGCCGGGGGAAATTCCCTCCCGGAGGGGGAAATCGTCGCCATCATCACCGTCATCGAGCTGGACTTCATCGGGATCATCATCATCATCATCTCCACCGCCAACACCATCATCACCGCCGCTGCACCCGTCTCCGCTATAACATCTAGGGCTGAATCTTGTCTATTTCATAGGGGAAACTCTCCCGGTGTTGATTACTCTTGTTATTGATGCTATTGGGTGAAACCATTGGACTAAGGTTTATGTTCAGATTGTTATTCATCATCATATCACCTCTGATCATGTTCCGTATGATGTCTTGTGAGTAGTTCGTTTAGTTCTTGAGGACATGGGAGAAGTCTTGATGTTAGTAGTGAACTATGTTGAGTAATATTTAATGGTTTGATGCTTAAGTTGTGGTGTTATTCTTCTAGTGGTGTCATGTGAACGTCGACTACATGATACTTCACCTTTATGGGCCTAGGGGAATGCATTGTGTATTCGTTTGCCAATTGTGGGGTTGCCGGAGTGACAGAAACCTGAACACCCGTTGGTATATCGATGCATGAGGGATAGCAGGATCTCAAAGTTTAAGGCTGTGGTTAGTTTAACTTAATTACTTTCTTGTATTTGCGGATGCTTGCAAGGGGTATAATCACAAGTATGTATTAGTCCTAGGAAGGGCGGTGCATTAGCATAGGTTCACCCACACAACACTTATCAAAACAATGAAGATTAATCAACTATATGAAGCGAAAGCACTTGACAATACTCCCGTGTGTCCTCAAGAACGTTTGGTCATTATAAGTACAACAACCGGCTTGTCCTTTGCTGTAGAAAGGATTGGGCCACTCGCTGCAACTATTACTACTGCATTTTATTTACTTGTACTTTATTTATCTGTCATATCAAAAACTCCTAAAAACTTGTCTGTGAGCATTTACAGTGAATCCTTCATCAAAACCGCTTGTCAACACCTTCTGCTCCTCGTTGGGTTCGACACTCTTATTTATCGAAAGTACTACGATACACCCCCTATACTTGTGGGTTATCAAGACTATTTTCTGGCGCCGTTGCCGGGGAGTGTAGCGCTATTGGTAAGTGGAATTGGTAAGGGAAACATTTATTGTACGTGCTGTTTTTATTTTTGCCTGCTGCTATATCTCATTATGGAGGGGTCTTCTCTTGAATTCCTATTTGGGAAAACAACTACCACTGCTAAGGTAGTAGAGGAGGCGCCAGATGAGCAGGTAATACCGTTCAAAATTCCTATGAAAATTGTTGAACGTGTCACAAATAACCGCTATGCAGGAGATGGAACTGTCCATCCTGGAGATCATTTGTTATTTCTGCATGAATTGTGCGAGTTATTTAAGTGTGCAGGTATCTCGATGGGAGAAGTTAAGAAGAAATTATTCTCTCTATCACTGTCTGGTAAAGCTGCACATTGGTATAAACTGCTGAAGAATGGGTATTCTCTTGGATGGGAGGAAATTGTACCTCTCTTTTACTCCAAATTCTATCCTCCAAGTGAGATTCATAAGGATCGGAACCTCATATATAACTTCTGGCCCTATGATGGAGAGAGTATCGCTCAAGCGTGGGGGAGATTGAAGGCATTAATGCTCAAATGTCCCATTCATGAGCTTCCTGGTAATATTGTTATTGATAACTTTTATGCAAGACTCTCCTTTCAAGATAAAACTCTATTGGATACCACTTGTGCTGGATCGTTCACTCGTAATAAAGAAGAGTTTAAGTGGGACCTTCTTGATCGGATTCAGGAGAACACTGAAGGATGGGAGAATGACAAAGGTAGGGAGTCAGGTATAAACTATGACTTTGAGTGTGTTAAAAATTTATGGATACTGATGATTATCGCAAAATTAGCACTACTTATGGTCTTGACTCTCAAATTGTTGCAAACTTTTATAAAGCCTTTGCTTCCTATTTCGGTTTGCCGAAGGAGGGTTTTAAAAATTATCATGAACCATATAAAGATGAATCTGTTTCTCATATATCTAAAGGTGTTGAGGTTAATGTTGCTGATCGCATTATTCCAGAACCTTATATTGAAAAAGTTCCTTTTCCTAATAAGATTAAGGAACATACTATCATAACTGGTGTTGTTAGTAAAAGTAATAAGAAAACTACCAAACCTGATGAGCAAATAACTGTTGAACCTGTTGTAGCATTGGTTAAAGATCTTGTCACTGAAAATTTAGAAGATAGACACATTATCTTTTGTGAGGATGCTTCTAATATTGTCTCACATCCTAAAAGTTCTAGGAAGTCTAGTGTTCCTGTGCTTTCTGTTGGATAGGTGATCATTGCTATTATGGTTTATGTGATATTGGTGCAAGTTCTAGTGCTATTCCTTATGAGCTTTACAGGGAAATTATGCACGAAATTGCTCCTTGTAAACTTGAAGAGATTGATGTGGTTATTCAGCTTGCTAATAGGGAAACTATCTCTCCAATTGGTATCATTAGAGATGTCGAAGTCCTTTGTGGTAAGACTAAATACCCTGCTGATTTTCTTGTACTTGGGTCGGCTGCCAATGATAGTTGTCCTATTATTTTTGGTAGACCTTTTCTGAATACTTGTGGTGCTGTTATAGATTGTAAGAAAGAGAAAATCTTTACTAAATTTGCTGGTGAATCTTATGAATTCAATTTCTCTAAATTTGCTAAAGCACCTTATGAAACTGAATTGCCTAGTGAGGATTTTGAAATTGCTCAACTTGCATCTATTGTTCTTGCTCCTAACAATGCTTTGCAGCAACATATGGAGAATCATGAAAGTGAGAACTTCAGGGAAGAAAGGAATGAGCTTGATGAAGTATTCCTTCGTCAACCTATGCTCAAACACAATTTACCTGTGGAAGATTTGGGTACCACAATGCCACCCAAGGAGGATCCTGTTTTTGATTTGAAACCTCTGCCTGATAATCTTAAATATGCTTATATTGATGATAAGAAAATATATCCTGTTATTATCAGCTCTAAACTTTCAGGTACAGAGGAGGAAAGGTTATTGGGAGTGTTGAGGAAACACCGCGGAGCTATGGGATATACTCTTGATGACCTGAAGGGAATTTCTCCTACTATATGTCAGCACGCCATCAACATGGAACCTGATGCAAAGCCTGTTGTTGAGCATCAGCGTCGTTTAATACCCAAGATGAAAGAAGTGGTAAGAAATGAGGTATTAAAACTTCTTGAAGCTGGTATTATTTATCCTATTGCTGATAGTAGATGGGTAAGTCCTGTGCACTGTGTTCCTAAGAAAGGAGGAATTACCGTTGTTCCTAATGAAAATGATGAACTAATTCCTCAAAGAGTAGTAGTTGGTTATAGATGTGCATTGATTTTAGAAAGGTTAACAAAGTAACTAAGAAAGATCATTATCCTTTGCCTTTTATTGATCAAATGCTTGAGAGGTTGTCCAAGAAAACTCACTTTTGTTTCCTTGATGGGTATTCTGGGTTTTCTCAAATTGCTGTGAGAGCGCAAGATCAAGAGAAAACTACTTTTACTTGTCCTTATGGAACTTATGCTTATAGACGTATGCCTTTTGGTTTATGTAATGCTCCTGCTACTTTTCAAAGATGCATGTCTGCTATTTTTCATGGCTTTTGTGAGGAAATTGTGGAAGTCTTCATGGACGATTTCTCCGTCTATGGAACTTCCTTTGATAATTGTTTGCACAACCTTGACAAAGTTTTGCAGAGATGTGAAGAAACTAGCCTTGTTCTTAATTGGGAGAAATGCCACTTTATGGTTAATGAAGGAATTGTTCTTGGACACAAAATTTCTGAAAGAGGTATTGAAGTTGATCGAGCTAAAGTGGAGGCAATTGAAAAGATGCCTTGTCCCAAAGATGTTAAAGGTATTCGTAGTATTCTTGGTCATGCTGGTTTTTATAGGAGGTTTATTAAAGATTTCTCTAAAATTTCCAAGCCTCTTACTAATCTTCTTCAAAAAGATGTACCCTTTGTTTTTGATGATGATTGTAAGGAAGCTTTTGAAACTTTGAAAAAGGCTTTAATCACCGCTCCTGTAGTTGAACCACCTGATTGGAATTTACCTTTTGAAATTATGTGTGATGCTAGTGATTATGCTGTAGGCGCTGTTCTTGGGCAGCGAGTAGATAAAAAGTTAAATGTTATTCATTATGCTAGTAAAACTCTTGATTCTGCTCAAAAGAATTATGCCACTACTGAAAAAGAATTTCTAGCTGTAGTTTTTGCTTGTGACAAATTTCGACCCTACATAGTTGATTCGAAAGTCACTATTCATACTGATCATGCTGCAATTAGATACCTTATGGAAAAGAAAGATGCTAAGCCAAGGCTTATTAGATGGGTACTTCTTTTGCAAGAATTTGATTTGCATATCATAGATAGAAAAGGTGCTGAAAATCCTGTTGCTGATAATTTGTCTAGATTGGAAAGCATTCCTTATGATCCTATTCCTGTTAATGATAGCTTTCCAAATGAACAATTGGCTGCAATAAGTGTAAGTTCGCGAGATAGTCCTTGGTATGCTGATTATGCTAACTTTATTGTTTCCAAGTACTTGCCTCCAACCTTTTCAGCTCAGCAAAGAAGGAAATTCTTTTATGACTTGCGGCATTACTTTTGGGATGACCCACACTTATATAAAGAAGGAGTCGATGGTATTATGCGAAGATGTGTTCCTGAATATGAACAACAGGAAATACTGAGGAAATGCCATGGAAGTGCTTATGGAGGGCATCACGCTGGAGATAGAACTGCGCAGAAAGTTCTACAATCAGGTTTTTATTGGCCTACCCTCTTTAAGGATGCAAGAAAGTTTATTTTATCTTGTGATGAATGTCAAAGGGTTGGTAATATCTCTAGACGCAATGAAATGCCTATGAGTTATTCTCTTGTTATTGAACCATTTGATTGTTGGGGATTCGACTTCATGGGTCCTTTTCCTTCTTCACAAGGTAATACTCATATACTTGTTGCTGTTGATTATGTCACTAAATGGGTAGAAGCTATACCTACTAAAAGTGCTGATGGTGAGACCTCTTTAAAAATGCTTCAAGATGTCATTTTTCCTAGGTTTGGTGTACCTAGATATCTTATGACTGATGGAGGTTCTCATTTTATCCATGGTGGTTTTAGAAAGACTCTTGCTAAATATGGTGTTAATCATAGAATTGCTTCAGCCTATCATCCTCAAACTAGTGGACAAGTAGAATTGTCAAATAGGGAGATTAAATCTATCTTGCAAAAGACTGTTAATAAATCTAGAAAAAATTGGGCTAGTAAGTTAAATGATGCTTTATGGGCTTATAGAACTGCTTATAAGAACCCCATGGGCATGTCTCCTTATAAAATGGTTTATGGTAAAGCTTGTCACTTGCCTTTAGAATTAGAACACAAAGCTTATTGGGCAGTGAGAGAACTTAATAGAGATTTTAAACTTGCCGGTGAGAAAAGGTTGTTGCATTTAAGTTCTTTAGATGAATGGAGAAGTGAGGCTTATGAAAATGCTAGACTCTTTAAAGAAAAAGTTAAGAGATGGCATGATAGGAGAATTCTTAAAAGAGAATTTAATGTTGGTGAGAAAGTTCTATTGTATAGGTCTCGTCTCAGATTTTTTGCAGGAAAGTTACTCTCAAAATGGGAAGGACCATTTGTTATTGTGGAGGTGTATCGTTCAGGTGCAATAAAAATTGCTTCATTGAAAGATAACTCTACACAAGTGGTAAATGGTCAAAGACTCAAGCATTATATTTCTGGAGATTCTATTAATGAAGAGGTTGATACAATTAAAGTGGTGACTCCGGAAACTTTCATTGAAGAACATTTTTCTGGGACTGCAGAATTCGATTCGAATAGGTAACAGTTTCGGTAAGAAAAGTTTCGCGAATAACTTTCTAGAAGATATTTTCGTCGTTTTTATTAAATATGGAAAAATAAGAGACCGAACCGGATGGGAGACGGCACCCGTGGTGCCCAAACCATAGGTCGGCGCGGTGGGCCCCCAGCCGCGCCTGGTGGTTTGAGCACCCCGGAGCTCGTCTCCGATCAGGTTTCCTCCTGTACCTTCCTTATGTTGTAAAACTTTTTGCTATATAACTCACCCGAACCCCCGAGGTTCGTATCTCGCCTTTTCATCGTGTTTCGTTTCGAGCTGTTTCTGTCCAGATATTGTTTTCAGATTTAGAAGCGCCATGGTCTCCAACAACAACAACAAGGGCAAGGAGCCTTTGGAAGACGAGACTCAAGACCCCAAGCTGAAGGAGGAAGTCAAGAGCAAAGATGAAAGCGTCATGAAGGAAGTAAAGGGGATGCCGTCAACAAAGGGAGAACAGCCTGCAGTCAGGAAGCCCACCTTTGTGGGATCGGTTAACGCTCAACGTGCTTTTTCTCATAACCTGCAGGGAGCAATACCACCTATTCCGGACTACAGCTCTTTTCCGGCAGTGACGGAAGTACTTCGAGTTACAGATGAGTTCTGTGATCAATACCGAGCCCTGCGGAGGGAGGTGGAAATACTCCAGGAAGAGAATATCAGACTCCGCCGAATGCTGGAACGGTTTCTTACTCCAATCCAAGTCATACCGCCACCACCACCGAAGGAGTAATTCATCATAAGTATTGGCATCCCCTTGGTTTGTTCCAAGCTTGGGGGAGTGCCGCGGTATCACATCATTATCTTTACCTTTTACTTTTCCATAAAGTCATATCGTGAGTAGGGAAGTTATCTTATATGATGGTTTGCAATGTGGAAGTATCTCTCTTTTAGTTGGTTATCTATGTATCCCTTGGTGTGAGTTGCCGTTATGAAATATTAATGAGAAGTTTTATCATTTACTTTCTGCATACTTTATTTTAGCTTGCAATTCTCTTTCATATTGATAACCTTGTTGTTAGTATAGGGATCACTTTTTAGAGCACCAAGTTAATCTTTTTGGTTTTGGCAAACTTAGCATTGGTCAGTAGTAGACAATACTTTGAGACTTAAGTAGAGAGAGAGGGAGTGCATGCAAATATATTATTCCATGATCTTTCTTTCTTTGTAGCTCATAAGCTTAGTATTCTTAAGTTAAACTATTTGTGCTTCTAAGGAAGATTGCATGATTATTCTTATCACTTGTATAATTGTTTGTATCCCTCAACTCTTATGCTTGCTACATAACCTTGCTAGCCAAAGACCTGTATCGAGAGGGAATGCTTCTCATACATCCAAACCTTGAGCCAAACCATTGCCATTCGAGTCCACCATAACTTCCTACTATATGGTATTTTGCGCCATTCCAAGTAAATACTTCATGTGCTACCTTTAAATTATTCAAAACTTATTACTCCTAGTTTTGTGTCACTGTTTATTAGCTCATGAGGGTTCTGTAGAGTTTCTCTAGCACTTTTGTCAAACAGACTTTCACCAATGGACTAGTGGCATATACACCGCTTATCCAACAATTTGCAAAAAGAGCTGGCAAATGGGGTGCCCAGTCCCAATTAACTACAACTTTCATTAATAATTCTCTTCACATGTTTTGCCCTGATTTATCAGTAAGCAACTTAATTTGCAAATAGACACTCCTCCATGGTATGTGAATGTTGGAAGGCACCCGAGGATTCGGTTAGCCATGGCTTGTGTAAGCAAAAGGTTGGGAGGAGTGTCAACTATAAAGAAACTAAAATACATGTGTAAACAAAAGAGAAGAGGGATGATCTACCTTGCTGGTAGAGATAACGTCCTTCATGGGAGCCGCTCTTGAAAGTCTGGTTGACAAGGGGTTAGTGTTCACTTTACTACGATTCGTTGACAACGACATACATAGCTCAAACAACTATTTTCATACTCTCTATATGCTTTGCAAAACTTAAAAGCTCTAGCACATGATTTAATCCCTGCTTCCCTCTGCGAAGGGCCTATCTTTTACATTATTGTTGAGTCAGTAAACCCATTCCTCTCTATCTCAAGCAAGCATTTGAGTTGTTGAGATCCAATTAGTTATATGTGTTGATACTTCTAATCATATCTCTCATTTCCTTGTTTCGCACAATAGCTTTTATCCGAATGAATATAACTTTGAAAGTTATCAATGACTGTAAGGAGACTGTTATGATTAAGGCATGTAAGTTCTGCTATATAAGCTCTGATATAAAGACTCTTCTCGAAAGATAAGTATGATCTGTTAATTGTTCTCTGACCAAGAGTTTAAGTTTGCCTTCACCAATCATGGTTCTCTTTATGCACTTCATCGTGGTTCCCTTTACTTATTTCAAGTTAGATTATATGAAGGGAAGTTGCTGTCTAGAATGACTTGTGTATCAATGAATGTGATGCTTCTTGTCCGTATTTTATTTATCGACACTTTGCTCCATAAACTTGTGGTCATGTTTACTGAGCTCAGTTTTCGCTTGGGGACAAGCGAGGTCTAAGCTTGGGGGGGTTGATACGTCCATTTTGCATCACTATTTTATATCATAATTTACTGCTATTCATCGATATATTTCATATTTAGAAGTGTTACTTATGTTATTTTACCTATTTTGCATGTTTGATGAATAATGGAGAATTGGACACCGGAGTCAGGATTCTGCTGGAAAAAGCACCGTCGAGATGCACTATTTCTGAAGATCAATAAATCGAAGGAGACATATGGAAGTTCCTATTTTACCAGAAGATGGAGGAGGCCAAAAGGGGGAGCTGAGATGGGCCATGGTGGGCCCTCCTCACCCTTGGCGCGGTGGGGCCCCCTGCCGCGCCGACAGGTGGTTTGGGGGCCCTGGCCCACCTCAGCCGTTCCCCCTTCGCGTACTTGACCCCCTCGAACCCTAACACACGGAGGACGGCCATCGAAATATTCCGCCGCCTCCACGAGGCGGAAAACACCAGAGAGCGAAAAGCTCCCCTGCAGGAAGAAATCTGCCGGGGGAAATTCCCTCCCGGAGGGGGAAATCGTCGCCATCATCACCGTCATCGAGCTGGACTTCATCGGGATCATCATCATCATCATCTCCACCGCCAACACCATCATCACCGCCGCTGCACCCGTCTCCGCTATAACATCTAGGGCTGAATCTTGTCTATTTCATAGGGGAAACTCTCCCGGTGTTGATTACTCTTGTTATTGATGCTATTGGGTGAAACCATTGGACTAAGGTTTATGTTCAGATTGTTATTCATCATCATATCACCTCTGATCATGTTCCGTATGATGTCTTGTGAGTAGTTCGTTTAGTTCTTGAGGACATGGGAGAAGTCTTGATGTTAGTAGTGAACTATGTTGAGTAATATTTAATGGTTTGATGCTTAAGTTGTGGTGTTATTCTTCTAGTGGTGTCATGTGAACGTCGACTACATGATACTTCACCTTTATGGGCCTAGGGGAATGCATTGTGTATTCGTTTGCCAATTGTGGGGTTGCCGGAGTGACAGAAACCTGAACACCCGTTGGTATATCGATGCATGAGGGATAGCAGGATCTCAAAGTTTAAGGCTGTGGTTAGTTTAACTTAATTACTTTCTTGTATTTGCGGATGCTTGCAAGGGGTATAATCACAAGTATGTATTAATTACTCTCTTCCACCTCGACAAAGATTGCTCCTCTCCAGTTTGGGTCGTTCACGCCGATCTCGGCGAACTCTCCGGCAACGTCATCTTCTCCGGCGAACACTGGTAATGGAATTATTTTTGGAAGTTTTGCTGATCCGGTTTTAGTGGATCCTGAGTTTGAAATTCAAAAAACATTTATTGGAGATAATTTCGCTGGAAAATTCTTTGCAAATCTCCCCCATGATCTCCTCGAGCATATACTTGATTTAAGATCTGCTAATTACTCGGAGAAAGTCATCATGTCTACGTTAGACATGCCTATTCTCCTGCCTAGTGATCGCATTTTTGAATTATTGGGCCGGTGCTCCCGTTGTAGCTCAAAAGGTCACTTGCGGCCCGCTTGTCCTGGGGTTTGTCGCGCCTGCATAGCTGTGGGCCGCCAATGTGCTCAGTGTTCTGATAAGAAAGAGCAGAAAAAAAAGATTCGATGTTGGGCTTGCAAAGAGTTGGGCCATCGCAGAGCCACGTGCGGGCAAAAGCTAATCTGGAGGCCCAAGAGCAGCTCTTCTACGCCGCCTTCCACTTCGGTCCGAAAAATCTGGATGCCGAAACGGCAAAATCGCTCTGAAAAGGAAACAGAGGAAATTCCCCGGCTTAATAGGGATTCTTGCCTGGCCGTTTCGCCTGCCCAAACATTTTTTTCCCTAGCTACAGTAGAACCCTAGGTCGGCGACGACATCGACGACATCGACGCCGCCTCCGTCGCGGATTTCGCAATGGCTAACTTCACCGTCAACCCGCTGGCGTTCATCCCCGATGGGATGACGATCGATCAAGGCCCGCGGATAGGACGGTCAGGACAAGGCTCGTGGTGCCGGCGGTGCCGCCGCTGAACAATGACAGGGTCATCATCGCCGAAACCAACAGGTTCGTCCCGATTCAGATGCGGGAGCAGATGCGCGAGGAGGTTAGGGCTTTTCTTATCGAATCGGGCTGTGCGGTCGTGGATTGGGATGACCATCCTTTTGGTTTAGGGGTTTTTAAGCTCGCCGATACTCTGCATGCGGATACTGCTATTGGACTCACCTATGAGGTAGATGAGATTACAACAGCCACCTTTGTTCGACATGATCAGGCGAAGAACATGCGCCTGACATCCTTTGGCAGAGAAACATGGATTCTATTCCTAGGCTTCCCTCTGGACTACCAAACTAGCTTTTACATTAATAGAGCTGTGGAAGATTTTGGTTTACTTTCTGTTTGGCATCAGCCTAGAGGTAATATGCACTCTGTTCTAGCAAAGGTCTGGATGGTCCACCCCAAATTCGTCCCCAGAAGCGTTGTGGTTACTCAGTTGGGAGGTGCACGGCAAAGCTGGTCAGTTCAGTGTTCTTGTTGAGAAGTTCAGACTGGAATGCTCATGTACACGATGTTCCTCCCCCTCCTGAGGACCCTGAGCCTGAAGATGGTAATCCCCACCCACTGCATGGAGTTGATGTTACAGCTGAACAGATCTATCAGAACCAGCTTGCTAACTGGCTTCAACTGAACCAGAATCACAATGCACAGTATAACAACCAGGGTCACCGGCACATGGGACAGGACCAGCAGAACATCCCTCCTGTAATTCAAGCTCAAGCACCAGTTATTGTGGATCTAAATGCACAGGTGGCAGCAGAAAATATGCAGGGAGCATCTGATATGCTTGTTGACCCACCTTTGGTGAATTTCACAGCTATTCTGGGAGCACAAGGGGTGGCTATGCACATTGGCATGCCCCCTCCTGCATCCAACACTGTTGATAGTCCTATGCAAGCCTGGAATGACTCCATTAGCCCTGAATCTGATCATGAGGAGGTGGTAATCCAAGCTCTGGTCACAGTTGAGGATCATGTTTATAATGCAAATGCTGCTGCTATTCAGAGTTTTCACAGTGGTTATCTGCACAAGGAAGCTTACTCGGCTGCACAGATTGATAGCCTCCACTTTGCTCAGGCCTTAGTGCTTGGCCTCACTCCCTTCACAGCTGATGCTATTACTCAGGTTTCTATCCTGGGTATGTGTGCTAAACAGGCCTTTATGCCTTCACCTTTTGCTATGCACTTGAAGCTCTCCCAGAACTTTTCCTTTGTCTCAGTTATTGCTGGCAAGAGAACTGTTGAGGCCCTTTCTCTGTTCCCCAGCCTCCAAGGAAAATAGCCAGGCTTGTGGAAATACCTGATGAGATGCCTGATGATACTCCAAATGGTGTATGTGTTCAAGGCTTGGCTACTGCTCTTATTGCAGCTGATAATGCTCTTACCTGTTCTCCTGGTCCCTCCACGACACCGCTTACTACTGCTCTTGTGAGAAGGAGCCCTCGAGCCAACAAGTATGATGGGTTTAAGGTTACAGCTGTTAAGGATGTCAAGGCAAAGAAATCGAAAGTAAAAGCAATTGTGAAGCCATCTGTGGTGGATGCTCCTGATGTCCCACCTCCTACTCCTGTCACCACCCTCCAGCATATTGGAGTTCAGATGTGTGGAGTGCCTCCTGCAGATCTCTCCCGGTGAAGCTGCTGGCCAGCCTGCAGGATCAGGAGAACAACAAGGACTAGTTCTTGCTGTTGTTCCTTCAAATTATCTCCTTTATATTTTGTAATGAATTATCTAAGGAAGTGGTTTGTGTTATGCTGGAATATTAGGGGCTTAAATGCAAAGACTAAGCAGTTAGCTTTAATGAATGCTATTAAGTTAAGTGGTTGTGCTATAGTGTGCTTGCAAGAGACAAAGAAGTCCCACTTTGATTTGGCTTTTATTAAATCATGTTGCCCTAGTGATTTCGATGATTTTGTGTATGTTCCCTCCAATGGAGCTTCTGGTGGGCTTATTATTATCTGGAAAAGCTCAGTATTCTCTGGCATGGTTATGCACTGTGAACCTTTTGCTCTCTCGGTTTATTTCACTTCAAAACAGGATAATTATTCCTGGACTTTACTTAATATTTATGGGCCATGCTCGGGTGATATGAGAGATGAATTTGTAAATTGGTTATATAACTTGGCTATACTAGATGAGGAGGATTGGCTAATATGTGGTGACTTTAATTTCATACGATCAATTGATAATCGGAACAAACCGGGAGGGGATGTAGATGACATGCTATTGTTCAATGATCTCATCAGAGCTCAAAACCTGACTGAAATACCTATAAAAGGGAGGAGTTTTACCTGGAGTAATATGCAACAGGACCCTTTGTTAGAGCAGCTCGATTGGTTTTTTACATCCCTTCATTGGTCAACATCCTACCCCAACACTGTGGTAAATCCACAAGGAAAACCAACATCTGATCATACGTGTGTAGCTTCTATTCAGACTTCAATTCCAGCCTGCAAATTGTTCAGATTTGAGAACTTTTGGATGGCTCACACTGGTTTTCTCGAGACTGTTGCTGCTAGTTGGAATAATCCAACCCACAAGAAGAACAGTGCTGCAAATTTAAATGCAAAACTAAAGCGTCTACGATATGACCTGAAATTCTGGAGTAAAAACATCTCTAGACTGACTATCTGCATTGAAAATTGTAACAAGGCTCTGCTGGAGCTTGATAATCTGGAGGACAGAAGAGGGCTTACTGTCCCTGAGACTAATTTTAGAAGAATCATCAAGGATCATCTCCTAAAATTACTTGAATTCCAGAGGCAGTACTGGAAAAAGAGATGCACAGTCAGATGGCTAAATTTGGGGATGAAAACACCAAGTTTTTTCAGGCAATGGCCACTGACAGATACAGGAGGACTTCCATTGCCAGCTTTCACTTCCTGATGGGACCCAGGCTACCTCCCATGCTGACAAGGAAAAAATCATTTATATGATTCCTTCAAAGATAGACTTGGCACCTCCCAGAACATTATCATGGGCTTCGATCTGGCAAGCCTCATTGAACCAATTGAAGGCCTTGGTTGTCTTTCTGCTCCTTTTTCCCATGAAGAAATAGATACAGTGGTAAAGGAAATGCCAGTTGATAAAGCTCCAGGACCTGATGGTTTTAATGGACAGTTCCTAAAAACCTGTTGGCATATAATTAAAGAGGATATCTATCTCCTATGTCAGGAATTTTATGAAGGGAAGTTGAATTTGGAAAGCATTAATACAGGCTTTATCACACTGATTCCTAAAATTGGATCTCCTGCTACAGTTAATGACTTCAGGCCTATCACCCTCCTGAATTGCTGTCTCAAACTGATCACTAAACTGTTGGCAAATAGATTACAGAAAATTGTTCTCAAAATTGTCCACAAAAACCAATATGGTTTTCTGAAGGGGAGAACAATCCAGGACTGCATTGCCTGGGCGTTTGAGTTCATTCATCGGTGTGAAACATCCAAGAGAGAGATAATTCTGCTAAAATTGGATTTTGCTAAAGCTTTCGACACCATTGACCACAGTGATGTGCTAAAAATTATGAAACAAATGGGTTTTGACTCAAAATGGCTACACTGGATAGAATCCATATTTAGTACTGGCATGTCAAGTGTTCTACTTAATGGTGTACCTGGTAGACAATTCCACTGTAAGAGGGGTGTTCGACAGGGGGATCCCCTCTCACCTCTGATTTTTGTTCTTGCTGCAGACCTCCTGCAATCAGCTATCAACAAGGCCTTTCGTGACAATCTCCTACAAGCTCCCTTTTCACCTGATTATGGCATGGATTATCCAGTGGTTCAGTATGCAGACGACACTATTGTGATCATGCCGGCGTGCACTGACCAAATAGTGAAAATGAAGGAGATTCTTGACACCTATGCTCAGTCCACAGGATTACATATTAACTACCACAAATCAATTATGATTCCTATCAATGTTGCACAGCACCAGGCAACAGTTATTGCTGGAATTTTTTGCTGTATTATTGGCACAATGCCTTTTACCTACCTTGGCCTTCCATTGGGTACAACAAAACCGACTGTTTATGATCTTATGCCATTAGTGGACAGAATTGAGAGAGCAATGTCTGCCAATTTCATGATGATGTCATACAGTGGGAGAGTCACAGTTATCAACACACTCCTCTCCTCAATTGGAACCTTCTCTATGTGTGCTCTGAAGCTACACCCCAAAATTCTGGAACATGTTGATAAGATCAGAAGGCATTGTTTGTGGAATAAGAAAACAGAGGATGGTGAGCATTGCAATTCTCTGATTGCCTGGGATAAAGTGTGCAGACCCAAGAATAAGGGTGGTATGGGAGTTCTAAATCTTAAAATTCAGAATGAAGGCCTCCTGCTTAAATACCTGCACAAATTCTACAACAAGATAGATACACCATGGGTTACACTTATTTGGAACACATACTATGTCGACAAGGTGCCACATTCTTCTGAGTTGTGTGGGTCTTTCTGGTGGAGAGATGTATGTAAACTCTCACCGATCTATAGAGGTATATCACAGTGCTTGATTGTCAGAGGGGATACCATTTTATTTTGGAAGGACCCATGGCAAGACCAATTAGCTGCAGCTGCTTATCCCGAGCCTTTTCCTATTCTCTTGATGAGGATGTTTCGGCTAAGGAATTTCTCACAGCAGACACTCTGGGGGCCAATTTTCACCTTCCTCTGTCTATGCAAGCTATCCAAGAGCTGAGGCAGGCCCAAGCAGATACTGCTCATTTCATTCTTGACAATACTGCTAATGATCAGTGGTCCTACCTGTGGGGTTCTGACCAATATTCCTCCAGCCAGTATTACAAATTTTGCTTCAGAGAGATAGTCCCACATGAGTCATTCAATTGGATTTGGAAGAGCAAGAGTATTCCCAAAATAAAATTCTTCTGCTGGCTTCTTCTTTCTGACAGATTAAACACAAGGAACATGCTACGAAGGAGACACTATAATGTGGGGAATACATTCAATTGCAATATGTGCAATGATGGGGTTGAGGAAACGGTGGAGCACCTTTTCTTCCACTGTAACTTCAGCAAGAGCTGCTGGGAGAAACTGAACTTCCCCCTGTCAACCAATGTGGCTGCTAGTAGACTAGAGCTGATAGCCTACTCCAAAGCTCACTGGACCAAACAGATGTTTATGGATGTTTTTGCCTATGCTGCTTGGAGCATTTGGAAAGAAAGGAACAACTTCTACTTCAATGGAATAACACCTTCAACTTCGGCCTGGGCTGCAAGGTTTAAGGAAGACTTCAGACTCCTTGTTCATAGGACTAAGGAGAGCAAACACAACTTTATTTTTTCCCTTTCCAGTACCTTTTAAATTCCAGAAAACCTTCTTGTAATTATGTAATTGTGGCTGCTTCCCCTTTGTGGGTGTTTTAATATAGAGGCAGTAGGGATCTCCCCTACTGTCATAAATGTCTAAAAAAACAAGTATGTATTAGTCCTAGGAAGAGCGGTGCATTAGCATAGGTTCACCCACACAACACTTATCAAAACGATGAAGATTAATCAACTATATGAAGCGAAAGCACTTGACAATACTCCCGTGTGTCCTCAAGAACGTTTGGTCATTATAAGTACAACAACCGGCTTGTCCTTTGCTGTAGAAAGGATTGGGCCACTCGCTGCAACTATTACTACTGCATTTTATTTACTTGTACTTTATTTATCTGTCATATCAAAAACTCCTAAAAACTTGTCTGTGAGCATTTACAGTGAATCCTTCATCAAAACCGCTTGTCAACACCTTCTGCTCCTCGTTGGGTTCGACACTCTTATTTATCGAAAGTACTACGATACACCCCCTATACTTGTGGGTCATCACGCTCCCGCAACAGGCGTTGTCGAAGTAGACGACGTAGCCGACCTCGAGGTTGCGAAGAACTTGGCGCGACGAAGATGAAGGCGGCGCGATGATGACGACAATGGCGCCGACCTCAAGGTGGTGAGGATGAACCTCTTCATGTGCCCCAAGTGTGGCACCTCGCAGGGCTTCACACACGTACGGTGAAGATGACGACCTCCGGGCATTGATCCAGCAGAGCAGCGGAAGCAGAAGACTTGGACCCAGCAGCATGGCGGTGTGCGTATGGTGGGGAGAACTCCCTCATCCGTGCGTAGCCCCATTTGCGGAGCCATGTCTAAACAGATGAGAGAAAGAGAGAATTTATGGTCGTTTTTCCAAGGCATGGGCACCTCCTTATATAGGTGGAGGGAGGTTGCCAACCTTGCTGGATGGGCGGTGTGGGACTAATTAAATCCCACACCAGCCACACCAGCATGGTGCGCCGGCCCCAGATGGGCCCCATGTGGCCCATCCGGACACCTCCCTTGGTGCGCCCCACTTGGGGGGAAGTTTCCCCCCCCCCCCCCCCTTTGGGCCTTTCTTCCACAAGTTAGGCCCATTTAGAATTGGGGCTGCCTAAAAATCCGAAAATAAATAAATAAAAATATATTTAACTATTAATTACACTAATTAATATTAAACACATATTATCTAATTTATTCTGACTCCGAAAAACATTTCTTCGGCCCCCGAACTCTGTTGGATATCACCTGGAACACTTCTGGAGTGCCCGGAACACTTCCGGTGTTCTTCTCTCTATTTTCTTCTCTACGTCCAATCTAAATAAACGTCATCTCCCCTTAAGGGCTAGTTTGGTAACGAGGGCGGGAAATCCCTGGGTAGCGAGGGCCCTCGGGAAGAATTTCTTGCGCGCACATTTCCCTGGATTAGTCGGGGGCGATTTCCCTCAGCCCTGTGTTCGTTTGGCTGCACGGGGGTAGCACGGGGAAAGGAAAGGATGGGAGCGAGAGCAGCGATGTACACGGGCGTAATCAGCTAGTAGTAGTAGAATTCGTACCAGAATAATTTTTTAAAAAATCGTACCAGAATATAGATGAATTATTAATCAAAACAGAAAATAAAATGCACAAAATTTGAAATAAGATGTGACTCCACATCAGATCATCGGATCACATATTTACACAAAATAATAATAAAGCCCAGATTTAATTCTTGAACACAAATGATAAGTAAAAACATCCTCATACATTAATCCAATTCTAGATTCGATGGAGCACATAACAATTATTGCATGTTCAAAAGTACAAGATTTCAAACCCCCATACATCAATCTAATTCCATAAACTCCCATACATTAACCCAATTCCATAAACTCCCATACACCAACAGCCACTGCCCATAAACTGAATGTTGGCATACCTTCGCCAGCTTCTCTTGTTCCATTTTCTGCAGAAATAGTTCAACATGCATGTTATTCTTGGTACAATCAAAATGGTAATGCTAGAAGTTTTCATGAGACATAAAAACAATCAAAATGGTACGTAAAATCAGCTAGCTATGTCTAGAAACAAACAACCGACATTCAACCATCCAAATCAATATGTGCCTACGGTTCAACAAATAACTAGTTCAGGCTAAAATTTCAGAATGAATAAAAGGACAAGGAAAACTTCAACAAAGTACAGCTAGCAGTGTACAAGCAAGCAACAAACAAACATACACCTACAGAGAAAGCTACGACAGCTTTGACTTTCAGGATAGATGCTACTGTATTTCAGAGATGTCTAGCTGAAGTTTTTCAATTGGCACTCAAGTGTATTGACTTTCAGGATAGTATGTTGTATACAATCAACTGTATTGCAAAGTAAATAAATTAGAAAGTTTGCAAGAAACTACTCTGTTGGAAACTAACTCTTTGAGCTGTCCTGCTGCATCAATTTATTAGCATTACAATGCTTGGTTGAATCAATCACCATCATCAAACTACCATCTTTTTTGTTGCAGTTAATTCAGGTTCAAGATCTAGCTGGGAATGGACTCACGCTCTAGCTGGTCAATTGCCTTGTTACCTTCTATACAAGATTTATGTCACAGTCCAATTTCCAAGTTTCAGGTTACTAGAGGTTGAAAATAAATCAATTCAGGAGTTCCATTCAGAGGTTGGCAAAACTAAAAGGGCCATCATTTACTACGGCTAGAAATCAAGCACCAAATTGCATTGTTACTACTCTGTTCTAATCCCTGGGCAACAGATCGACAGACCAGCAATAAGCAAATCTTCAAACCTTTTTTTCTTGTTACATCAAGCTCAGTAAAGTTTCAGCGAGGGAGGCGCCGTGCCTATGCAAATTCAGGTTCTTCTTGTTACATCAACCTGCAAATTCGTCAAAAACTTTGTCAAATTAACTGAAAGTACAACTAGGTACTCTAGGTACTTCATAGTTCAGTGCAAAAATCTTTGATGGTAAAGACATACAGTAATCATAATCACATAAACATGGAAATGTGCCAATCAAGATGATGCTGATTGCCAGGCTGCAGTAGATGAGAGTTGATTGCAATGGTGATTTGTTTTGTTTGTGTAATATTGTCCTACTTGTACAACTGATTTTTGTTGGGCTGCTTATACTACAGATCTGTGTATCTATGATTTATTCCACCGACCGGAAACATAAGTAGTTAATTAACATGAAATCTAAGAAAATGCTGTGTGATCCGTGCTCGTTCGACCTTGCCGCTGGTTTCTTCTACTCCTCTCCTGATCTACTAGGTAGCTGTTGTCCATTTCAAATTTGAATTCTAACTGATGACCCATGCACCAAGTAAAGAAATTGGAGATGAATATTTGCCAAAACATACATCCTCTCTACGCAACATAAGCAAAACCACCAGGTACCAAAATATTTGCCAAATGGAAATTGCAAGCTAGTATAGAAGTTCAGTTCTACATTACGCACCTTATGTTTTCTACATGGCAGCAGAAACTCATTGCATATTTGCCATCAAACTTCTTTTAGCATTTTCATTGGCTAGCTTAAATGGATATGTGATGCTCCAGGCTGACCAGTACAAGAACCCCAAAACTCCTAGCAGAAATGTTAGTACAGAACAAGCAGATGAAGAACTGTTTGCATAAGTTGTTTACCTCTAAACTAGCTACACATGACCTACTATGACTCCAATTTACCCAACAGAACAATTTATGTAGTCAATGAAAACTAACATGCTGATAAGCTGAGAGAAGATAAAGCAAAAGTGACAAAAAGTATCTTCATACAGCGATCTATCTTCTGAAATAATAGCCTTTTTCTCTTTCATCCAGCTAAAATACTATATGATGTCAAAAGAATATATTCATGCTGCAGATTGCCCGGATGAAAAGCATTTTTTCATGAGTTCTTCATACACCATGGGTTTTTATACTAGGTAACAGAGCAACTGGAGTAGCAATAATTATTCACATTTCCGCACATATCACAGAACAGCGCGTTCATGTCCCAAGTACCTACAGTTAATTAAGCAATTTGGATGAATCCACCAAGCAAAGTGTTCGCACTGATAATATATGTACTTGCCCCTAAACAATGCCTATCTGCAACTGAGATGAACTACTGAAAAAGCCTGCAATTTTTAGAAGAAACATCAGCCCATATTTCAGTTCCAACAAGATATAAAGTTGGTACAAAGAGAAATGAATACAGAGATTACTTATACAGTAGAATAAACTTCAAGAAGGTGAAGTATTATTATTAGATGCACGGTGGCTTACCGCATCAGAACTCGTGTGGGATGTGGATAGAACTGGAGGTGGAGAAGTACAAGATGGTGGCTTACCGCACCAGAGATTTGGCCGACCGGAGGCAAGTCTGCAACCCGCACGCTCAAGATCCGCTGCTAGGGCGCCAGATCCGCCGCTGTCCAGCGCGGGCAGCCTCCTCACCTCGCCGGCCGCCACCACCGAGCTCAGGGCCGCCGCCCAAGCGGGACGACGTGGGGGGCGGGAGAAGCTACGTAGCGCTCGGGGTGATGGTTTCGGACGGAGCGGAGGAGGTTGCGAGGCGCAGAGGGAGCCGCTCGGTCGCGAGCGAGACGCAGATTTCCTCCCCGACGTCCCGAGGTGTGGATTTCTCACCCAGGGAAATGACGCGGATTGGTAGGGAAACCCTCTCCCCGTGTGCCACCAAATGCGCCGGCAGAAAAACCGGGCTATATTTTCCACGTGGAATACCCACCCAGGGAAAAGGCAGGGATCCCGGGCGGATCCCCTGCAACCAAATTAGGCCTAAGTGTGTCACCCAAGCGGTTCAGGAACACACGGACATGATCGAGAACACTTCTCCGAGAACCCTTCTCCGATCAATGACTATCAGGGAGACCTGGATGACTATGTAGCCCCTGTGGGCTCACGAATAACTTTCTCGTTCGAACCTTAGACGTCGAGTCTCAGGCCTTTTGCCAGGCGATACTTAGTTTGTCTGAGACTCGATCTCAGGCATCGCGATACCTAGACCGATCTCGATACCGACAATACTATTCTTTACTCGTCTGTGATATTACATCCTCGTGACCTAGTCACATGCTTGCAAGCTCATTGATGTAATCTCACCGAGTGGGCCCAGAGTATCAATCCTGCTATGCGGATTGGCAAATCCTGCTCTTGATCCCTCGCCTCAACCACTTCCTTCCGATACCCGAGAGGGACACCTTTATTGTCACACTATGTAAGATATGACGTTTGATGCAATCAAAGTATCTTTCAGAAATAGCAATTTGAGTTGATCTCATGGTCGAAGGCGTAAGTACTACGTCCTACAAATATTGGGTGTGTCCATCACATCATTCACCTAATGATTGACTCCATTGTCAATTGACATAAATGTCACATGATCAGGAAACCCGATCATCGATTGCACAATGGACTAGTTAAATGGAGGCTACTAGGGACCTGGTTGTTTACGTATCACACGTGTATTAATGTTTCCGCTTAATACAGTTATAGCATGATACAAAACGTATTATGAACAATTGAGATATGTCAAATAAAATATCTTTATTAATTGCCTCTAGGGCATATCTCCAACAGTCTCCCACTTGCACTAGAGTACAATTTAATCTAGTTTACAACTTGGTAAAAACTTGACACCTATAGCAATATGGTGCATGCTTGTCTCGTGGAAGAGGTATTCAGTCAACAGATCTCCCACATTGAGATCTGTATATACTTTGCAACACTTCTATGTCACCTAGTTTGACATCATTCCGTATCTTATGATAACGGTGAAATATATGTTTGTCGATGGAGTGAGACTCGAAATTTCGCGTAGCATGGGACTTAAAAGTCTAAGAGACCTATTAAGGGAAACCACGCATGCTCGGGAAAACCGCTCAGTCCAATCACACTTGCTACTTCTGAAGTAGCCATATATTCCTATACCTATGTAGATTATGCGACAGTGCATTCATATGCAACTCCGCAAGCTAACCCTGTCTTTCTTCAAAACAAAGGACTTCTCCTGTATGAGATTTCTAGTCGTATGGGTCAGTGTCATAACTTGCATCATCGTAACCCTTTTACGGCAAGTTCACTTTCACCCATACAAGAAACATATCTTCAGTTCTCATTAGACACTGAAGGATATACTTAACGCTTGTTCATTGATCCATCCAGGGATCACTTTAGAACCCGTTCTTCAACCAAGAACTTGGGTCACACCAAGTCGAGCGTTCAGTATGATAGAATCTATGGCTAAGGCATAGAGGATGTCGGACATCCGTTTCTTTCAATAACTATCGCTGAAACGCCAAGATAAACTTAATATTTTACCTAGTCATACAAGTAAGAACCTTTTCTTCGCTTGTTCTATTCTGAAACATTTCAGAATCTTAACCTAGGAAAATATTCCGACCTAATGTTATTAAGCCCCTTTTGATCTATACAAATTATAAATCTAAAGCCTAATACTTTTAACTTCATTCATAGAAAATTTAATCACTTAAATAATCATTTATACTTTACTAGAGGATCTGTATCATTCTTAATATGTCATTACATATAAAATCAGGAATGACACCTAGCTCCCACTTAAATACGCCATCCGTATATAAGACCAGGGAATTTCTTTTAGCTCCCACTCAAATATGCCATTCACATATAAGATCAAGAAAAGCTACTTAGCTCCCACTCACTTCTTTGTAAATGCAGGTTTCTTCAACTATTTTGGACGACTCCAAAATCCTTTGATCACATTATCAAAGTGAAGATTCCAGCTCCGATATGCTTGCTTCAGCCCATGAATGGAAAGCTGAAGTTTGCATACATGTCTAGCATCCTTAGGATCAACAAAACCTACTTGTTGTACCAATTACAACTCTTCCTTAATGTTGCCATTAGGGAACACGGTTTCTTTATCCATCCATCAATTTCTTAATTGAAAATAATTGCTAGAACAATCCTAAACAGACTTAGGCATCGCCACTTGAGACAAAATCTCGTTGTGGTCAACTTTTGAATTTGTCGAAACTGTTTTATGACAAATCGATCCTTATAGACGGTTGCCTTTCCGTCAGTGTCTATTTTGTCATAAAATTCCATTTACTCTCAACGGCCTGGAGCCATCAAGAAGATTTACCCAAGTCTTTACTTGGTAATCGTACATGGATTTTATCTCGGATTATATATGGCTCATAGCCATTTCTCGGACTTAGGTCTACCATCGCTTCTTTGTAGTTCGTAGGTTTGTCATGTTCCATTAACATGATGTTCATAACAAGATTGTTCTACCACATAGTGCAGAACGCATTCTCGTACGCCTATGATCTTAGTATGAGCTTAGAGCATCATGATCATTATCATCAGCTCCCTCCCAGTTGTGTAGGACGATACCGGAACCGTTTCCGTTGTGCCACTCTGATGTCCGGAGAGAAAGTTCATTAACTTCGTCTTGCTCTACTCTCTTTCCCACTTATGCCCTTTTGACAAGAAACTATTTCTTGAGTAAGGTATATTCCAGCAACAATTTTGCCTTTATTGTGAGACATGTACCCAACTAATTCTTTAGGTACACTACAAAGATTTATCCGTTTTAGGTTTGATCATATCAAAACACTAAAATATCGAAACGACAATCTAGGCTAAAAGCCATGCCATCACTCATATGGTATTGCCTCCACGGATTTAGATGGTTTCCCTATTATCTAACGTGAATGTTTTGTTTCTACCATATGACTTCAATGATCACAATAATTCGATAAGAGATTTTATTCACCACACACTATTCAATAGAGTGTGATTACGACGTCTTAACACACCATAACATTGTGGTGTTCCATGCGGCGTAATTTGTGGAACTCTTTTCACAAGTCTTCCAATGATATGCCAAACTCATAACTCAAATCCTTGTTTCCTCGATCTGTATCGCAGGAATTTGATTTTCTTGTTAAGTTTATATTTCTTTCTTCACTCTGAACTTGTTTGATCTTATCAAACTTTTCAGACCAGCATTTCATTAAGTGGATATCCATATATCTACTCAAATCATTGGTGAAGTTTACGAAATAATGATTTCCACTACACGTTAACGTACTTCATTGATCCACACACATCATTATGTATGATTATCAATAAGTTAAATGCCTGTTTCCAGAAAACGGTGTCTTAGTTATTTTGCAAGTGTCAAAAGATCAAAATCTAAGGACTTGGAGGTCCATCTGAATGGAGCTTCTTAATGCATATAACATTGACATGACTTAAAACGTTAGTGCCACAATAATGTGGTGTCATTATTAAGTTTGTATCCTTTGGCATTAATGTTATAAATGTGGGAGCTACTACCATCTGGATTCATATAAGAACACTTCATTCATAATCGGTGTATGATCATTAAAGATATCACTCATAAATGTAGGACAACAATTTTGTCACTGACAAATATGAATAATTGTCTCGCTAGAGGCAAGACACACTTATAATGATCATGCTAACAAGCGATCAAACTGAATTTGTTCAGATCCAAATTAATCCAAAATGGTAGATGCAGAGAGAGTGTCTATGGCCATTACAACATATTGCCTGCCATCATCAACACACATTGTCTCCTCATCCTTCCAAGCTACTCAAGCAGAAAATCTCGTTTTCATAAAACATGACTAGTATCAAAACTTAGTCACTGCTGCAAGTACTTGTTTAGGCAAAAACATTCATAACTCGTATATCATATATACACTATCATCATTGATGACTTCCCGGTGATTCATTTCATCTCCATGGTTTTTCCAACACAACCAAGAATTCATGAAGGTGAACGATTCCCCTTGCATGACATAGTCTATGACAAAACATTTGCATCTGGCAACGTTGTCTGTCATCCAGTGATCGAGCTGAGCGAGGCGTCTCAATGTCATCAAGTATGACCAATGTCATCAAGTATGACTAACGTCATCAAGTATGACTGCCACGTGCTCCTTTAATGCGAGTGTTCTCTTCCATCTTGGTTGAGAAGAAAACCTGATTTACGGTGGATACAGATCATCAATCTCAGCGACCATTCCAAATGTTCGCGATCTGTCAACACGCACCCACAGTTCATTCTCTATGGGAGAGATCATAGCATACACTGGACTATGATGAAATTATCCGCACAAAACTTGATAATCCAAATTATTCTTTTGTTAGCGGAATCTCCGGTTTTATCTCCTAGCGGGTTTTGTATCATGTAGAGCTAAAAGGTTTGAAACAAGGAGTATCCTCAAGCTATGGTATAAAACTATGAAGTTTGGACCCAACCTTTTAAGTTTCTCAATCGCAGGAATGCACCTAAGTTTAAAAGGTCTATCAAACAGGTTATTATCTACAAAGGTTTTGCAAAACATAAAGACTTTGTTCATAATAAAATATGGGTTCAAGTTTTAATAAAATAAAACTACCAGAACTCCCACTCAAAACGAATATCCCTCTCTTCGTTTTAGTGATTACACGATCCTCATCCGATATACTATCCCCGATCGTCACGGCCGATAGCATAGCTTCAAAGGTAGACATCGTTTATGTCAATCACAACAACTATGTGACTCGTGCTTAACCTTTCGGTCACTGTGTTCCGAGGCCATGTCTGTACATGCTAGGCTCGCCAAAATAACCTATAGCGTATTGCTTGTGCAACGTGGCTTACACCCACGTTATGCGAACGCAGATACGTCTGACACCCGATCGTCACGGCCTGCCTCGTAACGGAGAACTTTCGGTGGTGCACGCTATAGGGAGAACACTATATGGTATTTTAGGAGGGATCATCTTATATTACTACCGCCGTGTAACTAATATATAGATATATATACACAATATAAGATGCACTCAATCTACATAACATCTAAAATGAAATGTAATGCGACATGATATGGTCTTGCGCCGATGGTCTCCTTCGCGCCCACAGTTTATAAACAATTTAACAAACATACCTTGACCATATCACATTGCCCCTGCAAAATAAAGTTAGACGCTTTCTACTTTATCTTTTGCATGTTTTACGTGGCTGCTAGGGCTTTCGCACAAGAACTGTTTCTTACCTACGAATACAACCGCAACAGCGATAAGACAATTGTCTCTATTACACCCCTTTCGGGGCCCTCCATTGCAAATGCTATATCAACTATTTTAGGAGAGACAGACACCCGCCAGCCACATATACGGTACAAGCCGCATGTCAAGTGTGGAACCAGTCTCGCGTAATAGTACGCGTAAAGTCGGTCCAGGCCGCTTCATCGAACAATGCCGCGATATGAACAAGTACACGTGATAGGGTAACAAATGTAGAATCGATGCCCACATTCAACATGTGTTCTAACCATACAGCTATATCTACGCACAGACCGGCACTGATACCACTGAAGGGAATCGTAGGCAGAAAACAAAAAAATTCATAGCAGCGATAACCATAACCTAGCCAAGATCTATTACTATGCAGGTATATCGTAACGGAGGGGATCGATATACGTACCCTCGTAGAACGATAGCGAGGATTACGCTCCCGCAACAAGTGTTGCCGAAGTAGATGACGTAGCCAACCTCGAGGTCACGAAGAACTTGGCGCGACGAAGATGAAGGAGGTGCGATGATGACGACAATGGCGCCGACTCAAGGTGGTGAGGACGAACCTCTCCAATTGCCCCAAGTGCGGCACCTCGCAGGGCTTCACACACGTACGGTGAAGATGACGACCTCCAGACGCTGATCCAGCAGAGCAGCGGAAGCAGAAGACTTGGACCCAGCAGCACGGCGGTGTGTGTATG
Source organism: Poa pratensis (assembly GCA_947311845.1). NCBI lineage: Eukaryota > Viridiplantae > Streptophyta > Magnoliopsida > Poales > Poaceae > Poa > Poa pratensis. Next base: position 19,192,663 of record CAMZMU010000039.1, read on the forward strand.
GTGGAGAGAACTCTCTTATCCTTGAGTAGCCCCATTTGCGGAGCCACGTCTAAACGGATGAGAGAAAGAGAGAATTTCTGGTGGTTTTTCCAAGTCATGGGCACCTCCTTATATAGGTGGAGGGAGGCTGCCAACCTTGCTGGATGGGCGGTGTGGGACTAAATCCCACACCAGCCACACCAGCATGGTGCGCCGGCCCCAGATGGGCCCCATGTGGCCCATCCGGCTACCTCCCTTGGTGCGCCCCACTTGGGGGGAAGTTTCCCCCCCTTTGGGCCTTTCTTCCACAAGTTAGGCCCATTTAGAATTGGGGCTGCCTAAAAATCCAAAAATAAATAAATAAAAATGTATTTAACTATTAATTACACTAATTAATATTAAAAACATATTATCTAAATTATTCTGACTCCAAAAAACATTTCTCCGGCCCTCGAACTCCGTCGGATATCACCCAGAACACTTCCGGAGTGCCCGGAACACTTCCGGTGTTCTTCTCTCTATTTTCTTCTCTACGTCCAATCTAAATAAGCGTCATCTCCCCTTAAGTGTGTCATCCAAGCGGTTCGGGAACACACAGACATGATCGAGAACACTTCTCTGAGAACCCTTCTCCGATCAATGACTATCAGGGAGACCTGGATGGCTATGTAGCCCCTATATGCTCACGAATAACTTTCTCGTTCGAACCTTAGACGTCGAGTCTCAGGCCTTTTGCCAGGTGATACTTAGTTTGTCCGAGACTTGATCTCAGGCATCGCGATACCTAAACCGATCTCGTTACCGACAATACTATTCTTTACTCGTCTGTGATATTACATCCTCGTGACCTAGTCACATGCTTGCAAGCTCATTGAAATAATCTCACCGAGTGGCCCCAGAGTATCTATCTTGCTATGTGGATTGGCAAATCCCGCACTTGATCCCTCGCCTCAACCACTTCCTTCCGATACCCGAGAGGGACACCTTTATTGTCACACTATGTAAGATATGACGTTTGATGCAATCAAAGTATCTTTCCAAAATAGCAATTTGAGTTTATCTCACGGTCGAAGGCGTAAGTACTGCGTCCTACAAATATTGGGTGTGTCCATCACATCATTCACCTAATGATTGACTCCATTGTCAATTGACATAAATTTCACATGATCGGGAAACCTCGATCATCGATTGCACAATGGACTAGTTAAATAGAGGCTACTAGGGACCTGGTAATTTACGTATCACACGTGTATTAATGTTTTCGCTTAATACAGTTATAGCATGATACAAAACGTATTATGAACAATTGAGATATGTCAAATAAAATATCTTTATTAATTGCCTCTAGGGCATATCTCCAACAGATGGTGGGTTATCTATTCTTCAATATGCTGATAATACAATTCTTTTTATAGAACATGACATGGAAAAGGCGAGAAAGCTGAAATTATTTTTATCAGCTTCAAGCAGCTTTCCGGTTTAATGATTAATTTCCATAAAATTGAATTGTTTTGTTTCCGTAAGGACCAGGCCGATGCTGCCCTGTATGCTGAGTTATTCGGCTGTGGGCAAGGCCAGTTTCCAATCAGCTATCTAGACATTCTGATTCATTTCGGGAGGCTAACGATTGCTCAACGAAAGCATGTTGAGTAAAGAATTGAAAAATGTCGATTAGTTGGAAAGGAGAATTACCGTCCTTGGGTGATAGATTGGTTCTCATATATTCAGTCCCAACCAATATGGTACTGGATATGATTTCCTTCTTCCAATTATACAAAGGAGTCTTGCATCGATTAGACTCTTTTCAATCGAAATTCTCTTGGCCAGAGGATGGTGAAAAAAAATATCTACCGGCTAAATGGAATGTAGTATGTTGTACTAAAGATCATGGAGGTATGGCAATTCATGACCTACAGGTCAAGTTTAGAGCCCTCCGTGGTAATTGGATGTTCAAGATTCTTACCAAAGTAGGGTATGGCATACTCTTTTAAGGAGAAAGTATATTGGCTCAAGTGCGGTATCATAAGTTTCTTGGAAACTAGGTGATTCACACTTCTAGGCTAGCCTAATGGCGACGAAGAAATTCTTCTTCCCATATGAATATTTTTCCATCAAAGATGGTTTGGAGATAAATTTCTATGAGTATAGGTGGCTAGGTGCTACCACGCTACGAGTTTATACAATATTGTACTTGTACGATAGAAAAGCAATACGCTCGCTCAGGTGTTGGAAAACTTCCCGCCAAATGTGACGTTCAGAATAGATCTTGTTGGTCGCAGTTAGTATCTTGGAATGAGTTGCTACATCGTCTGGCTTTAGTCAATTTGACGCAGAGGACCAATGAGTTTCGGTGGAATTTACACAAGAGTGGTGAATTCTTAGCGGACTCTGTGACTAAAACTCTAATCCAACCGATGTGACTGTAGATAATAACAAAAAAATTGGAAGATGAAGATTCCACTCAGGAACAAGGTTTTTGCACGGTATCTTCGTCAAGGGGTAATTCTTAACAAAGATAATCTTGCAAATCGCAATTGGCATAGAAGTAAAAAATATGTCTTCTATCATAAGGAAAGAGACTATTAAACACTTATTTTTCAAGTGTACATTTGCTACTTCTATATGGTCAATCATCCAGATAGCTTCTATATTTTTGACAATTGGATGATGTGGATCCTAGGTTTAAACAACTTATTACGGTGGCAACGCTTGCCGTTATATGTTTATTTTGGCTATGTAAAAATGACAGGCTTGTAATGATAAAAATTCGTCTCTCGTATAGGTTGTACATGAGTACAGCTACGCTCCGTTCGTGGTGACTATTACAACGTGTTGAGCATGACGACCTGTTTACGGAGGTGTGTACAAAACTGTAGTATACGGCGAGAGACTTTTTATTCCAACATGGATACCCTCCACCATCATAATCGTTTTTACAATGCGACTCAATGTCACACTAACGGATCTCCAAAACAAAAATAGATAACCAAAATCTTCCAAAAGCAGATGAAAATCCGGTTGTCTTGACAACATCCATCACATCTATCTTAGATACTGTGTTCAAAAGACTCGACTAGTATTATACCTTCCTGCTCTGTCATCATACGCACTTCAGCATCTTCAGGACCGTCGATGCAGAAGTACCACATAGCCTTCTGGATCGATGTGACGGAGAGATAGAAAGAGATTGATTGACCACACAATCGTGGGTCTCCGATGCATTGCTTATATAGGCTGATTACAAGTACACATGGAAACCTAATCAAACACAATCCTAACCATAATGGCCCGATCTTATATGCATATATACGGGCACTAAATATGGAAGGGAATAACAGAATCGGTTTGCCTAACAGCCCCCCGCAGTCACAGCGGGAGATTCTCGGACGCTGAGACTGGACCGAAAGTCCAAGAACAATGGTGAAGGCAAGCCTTTGGTGAAGATGTCCGCGAACTGTCCTGAAGAAGGCACATGAAGAACTCGAATGTGCCCAAGCGCAACCCGGTCTCGAATGAAGTGAAGATCGATCTCGATATGCTTGGTGCGCTGGTGCTGAACGGGGTTCGTGGACATGTATACCGCACTGACATTGTCGCAGAAGACAACTGTGGCAGCAGGTAGAGGTCGATGAAGTTCCTGGAGGAGTTGGCGGAGCCAACTTGCTTCAGCGACGGCATTGGCAACAGCTCGATACTCTGCCTCAGCACTAGAGCGGGAGACAGTGTGTTGACGTTTGGAGGACCACGAGACCAGGTTGTCGCCAAGGAACACGCAGTAGCCGGATGTCGAGCGGCGAGTGTCAGGACAGCCGGCCCAATCTGCGTCAGTGTAAGCAACAAGTCGATCCGTAGAGGAACACGTCAGCTGAAGACCATAGTGCAGAGTACCCTTGACGTAGCAGAGAACACGCTTGACCAAAGTCAGGTGCTAGTCACGGGGATCATGCATGTGGAGGCATATCTGCTGCACGGCGTAGGCAATGTCGGGGCGAGTAAACGTCAGATATTGAAGTGCGCCAGCGAGACTCCGATACTCCGAAGGATCAGCAACAGGAGAGCTAGCGGTAGCAGCCAGCTTAGACGATGTGTCCACGGGTGTCGATGCAGGGTGACAGGAGCTCATGCCAGCACGCTCGAGGATCTCGAGAGCATACTGGGTCTGCGAGAGGAACATCCCGCTGGAGTCACGACGAACAGCAAGGCCGAGGAAGTGATGAAGCTCACCCAAATCAGTCATGGCAAACTCGGCGCTGAGAGCGGTGATGATACGCTCGAGCAAAGTCGATGTAGAAGCCGTGAGGATGATGTCGTCGACGTAGAGGAGAAGATAGGCCGTCCCCATGGTGCTGTGTAAAATGAAGAGTGACGTATCCGACTTGGAGCAGGTGAAGCCGAACGATGTGACGAAGCTCGCGAAGTGGTGGTACCAAGCACGAGGCGCCTGTTTCAGACCATAGAGAGCACAGTTGAGACGACACACATGGTCAGGGCGAGCAGAATCAACGAACCCCGTGGGTTGTTGACAGAAGACCAGCTCGAAGAGTTTCCCATGGAGGAAAGCGTTCTTGACGTCTAGTTGGCGAATCTTCCACTTGAGGGAGAGGGCCACGGAGAGGATGACTCGAATGGTGGCCGGTTTAACGACCGGGCTGAAGGTCTCATCAAAGTCAATGCCATGCTCCTGAGAGAAGCCACGCAACACCCAGCGAGCCTTGTAGCGATCGAGGGTACCATCAGGCTTGAACTTGTGGCGGAAGACCCACTTGCCAGAAACGACATTGGCGTTGGCGGGGGGCGAACGAGCTCCCAAGTGTCATTGGCGAGGAGAGCACCGTACTCGTCAGTCATGGCGGCGAGCCAGTTCGGGTCTTTTAGAGCGCCACGGACTGACTTGGGAACCGGCGAGGTCGGTGCTGGAGAAGGAACAACGTCGACGTGGAGGTTCAGACGGTCAGGAGGAGGAATGACCTTGCCCGCTTGATGACGTGTCACCATGTGGTGGGTTGGGGCCGCCTGAGGTTGTTGACGAGGCGGCGAGAGCTCCACGGAGCTAGCGCTCGACGTGCTGGAGCTGCGCGGGGAGGACGCGCCTAACTGCAGCGTAGGAGAAGCCGTAGTGTCGAGTCCAGCGACGGGCGAGGCCGTCGAAGGCGAGCTGCGGCCTGCTGGCGTAGAAGGGCGCGGAGACGGGCCACGGCCTGCTGGCGTAGAGGGGCCCGATGACGGGCCGCGACCTGCTGGTGTAGAGGGGCCAGCGGCAGCGCGAGACGAGGCTGGCGAAGACGGGCCGCGGCCTGGAGTCGCGGGGGAGGCCGGCGGTCCAGCAGGGCCACGCGGTGGGCCGGGAGGCGCAGGGCGACGTGGAACTGTATGCATGGATGGCACAGGGACCGAGTCGAGGACGTCGATCGGGTCGATGTCGTTTGGCGATGGAGGCGACGTCGGCTGCAAGTTAGTGCAGGAAAAATCTGGTGCAAACGGAAACCTAGTTTCATCGAAGATCACGTGACGCGAAATAATGATACGACGAGTCTGAAGGTCCATGCAGCGATATCCTCGATGGTTGGATGGGTATCCTAGAAAAAACAGGCAACCGAATGATGCGACAGTTTATGGGGCATGGTGGATGAAATATTTGGATAACACAAGCAACCAAAGGTGCGGAGGTGTGAGTAGTTGGGTGGGGTGGAAAAGAGGGTAAAGAAAGGGGATGGAGCGGTAATGGCTTTTGTAGGTAGTCTGTTGAGAAGATAGGTAGCTGTGTGGAGGGATTCCACCCAATAGTTGGGAGGCATGCTAGCTTGAAATAACAGAGTACGAACAATGTCATTGACAGTACGAATAACACGCTCAGCTTTACCGTTTTGGGGAGAGGTGTAAGGGCAAGAAAAACGATGGAGAAGGCCATTGGCGGTGGCGAGGGCTTGGAGAGCACGGTTGTCGAATTCGCGTCCGTTATCGCACTGTATAGCTTGTAAAGAGAGAGAGAATTGTGTAGCGACATAGTTGCGAAAGGTAGACAGTATAGGGTAAGTTTCAGATTTAAGCCGTAAAGGGAACGTCCACAAGAAGTGAGTAAAATCATCTAAAATGACAAGAAAGTATTTATAGCCAGAAACACTCTCAATAGGCGAAGTCCACAAATCACAATGTATTAATTCAAAGGGACGTTTGGTACTAGTAATAGATGAAGTAAAAGGTAGACGAACATGGCGACCGAGCTGACAAGCATGACACAAACTAGAATTTGAGGAAATTTTATTTAGTGGAAGCAGCGACGACGACGCAAGACGCTGAAGAGCAGCTTGGCCAGGGTGACCAAGACGGCGATGCCAAAGGTCGGTGTCGGCGGTGATGGCAGCAAGGGTACGGGGCACGGACGGTGAGACGGTGAGTGGGTAGAGATCGCCTGTGCTACTGCACCGTAGAATCATGGCCCCTGTCCTGAGATCCTTCACAGAAAAACCCCAAGGGTCAAATTCAACTGAACAAGAATTGTCGGTAGTAAATTGACGAACAGAGATCAAGTTTTTAATAATGCGAGGAGTAACGAGGACATCACGAAGAGTAAGACGACGAGAAGTAGAGGAAGGAAGGGAAACATGACCAGTTTGAGTGACAGGAAGGAAAGAGCCGTCACCTACTATGACATGTTTGTGAGTAGGAGTAGAGGAGAGAGTTGAGGTTACCCGCGTCCGAGGACATATGAGCAGATGCTCCGGTGTCCATGTGCCATTCAGTAGGGGCATGGAGGCTCATGGTGTTGAAGTAGCTCGCGAGGGCGGAAGGATCCCAGGTAGGTGCCGAGGTGGAGCCGTAGCTGGGGTAGTTGGGGTAGTTGGGGTAGGAGAACGTCGCGTGCTGGGGTGCCGCAGGCGTTGGAGCCGGCAGCGCCATGTAGGCCTGAGCAGGACGTGGTGGGGGCGCGGTGGGGCCACGCCCGAGGAGCCCTGAGAACCCTCCTTGATGCATCCCCGTCATCGGGTGCATGTAGATGGCTCCTGTCCAGGGGTTTTGCGCGTTTGGGAAGAAGGGAGCACCGCCTGCCCCGTTCTTCTTCTTCTTCCCCTTGTTCCGGCCGTAGCCAGTAGGGGATGGGGCGCCGGGGCCAGGTTGGGGTGGGGCGCCGTAGCCGGTGTGGCCGGCGGGAGGAGACGGCGCGGGGAGAGCCGGGGCGCGGTAGGAGCCGCCAGATGGAGGGGCGGCATAGAAAGCCGTGGGCGTGGACGAGCGCGTGGTGGCGGGCTTCAGCTCCTGAAGGAGCAGCATGTTCCGGAACTGCATGAAGGAGGGGAACGGCGTGAGGAGCGGCGCCAAGGAGGCCACGCCCGCGTACTGTTCGTCGAGGCCCTTGATGGTGTTCCAGACGAGGGCGTCATCGGTGATCGGAGCACCGACGTCGGCGAGGGCGTCAGCGGCCGCCTTCTGCTCGAGGCAGTATGCGGTGATGGTCTTGTCCCCTTGCTCGATGTTACGGAATTTCTGGCCGAGATAGCCCGCCCGAGCTTGCTGGTTGTCGCGGAAGAGAGCGGTGATGCGTGCCAGGACGGAGTAGGCGGTGGGGGTCTCCTCCATGACCATGTCGACGATGTCGGGGTTGACCGACCCGTACAGCCAGCGGAGAACGGTGGAGTCCATCCGCAGCCACTCCTCGTCGTGAGGGACAGCCGTGGTGAGGTGGTCGGCGAGCGCGTACTGAGTGACGGCGACTTGGAGGAAACGGCGCCACTTGGTGAAGTTAGACGCCTTGAGGTCGAGGGTGACAGGATGGAGGGACTTGATGCTTTGGATGGCCGTGGCCTGCGCCCAGAGTGCGGCAAAAGGGGAGGGGCCGGAGTCTGGCATGGCGGCGGCGGCGGCAGGGGAGGGTGTGCGGCGACTGCGGGGAGGAACCCTAACAGAGCGGCGGCGGTAGAAGAGAGGAGCGGAACGTTTATCTGATACCATGATGGAGAGATAGAAAGAGATTGATTGACCACACAATCGTGGGTCTCCGATGCATTGCTTATATAGGCTGATTACAAGTACACATGGAAACCTAATCAAACACAATAACCATAATGGCCCGATCTTATATGCATATATACGGGCACTAAATATGGAAGGGAATAACAGAATCGGTTTGCCTAACACGATGATTCCTTGGTAATGTCCGATGACATGTTACTCAACTTCTCTCCAACATGCCAAGACGAATATGAGAATACCTTTCATCTATCAACTTCTTCTGGGAGCTACCAGCCACATGATCATCAGCATCACGGATATATTGTGGTAACTCTTTCTTCGGTGCATACGGTGGGATGATCTGTGTAATAAACTGAGATGTTAACACTGATCTCCATACTGGGAAAAACTGATCTCTTGCATACCAGTGGCTATCATGTGCTTTCTTTGTCACAGCCTGCTTAACACATAAATAATCAAAATATCAACGTCAACAAGGCACACAAAAATACATATTTTAACTGTGATCAATCAAAATGTACATGCCCTCTTGAGGTTTAAAACAGGACGAATAAAAAAACTCCTGGTGTAGTAAACATAAAATATATGAATGTCAACATGAACCAAGACACACAAGCTTGCATATGGATTATGAACAATTTAAGTAAAATAAAGGGTGCTTAGCAGCAGGTGCAGACTGGATTTGGCCTCTTTTATATTCAGAGTCCAAAAATGGAATAAAAAGAGAAAGCGTGTCTTATCCATAAGATTTTACTACACCAACCAGACAGATCATTTGCCTACCCCAACTTGATTGGGACAAACGCCTTTGTTGTTGTGACCGGACATATCATTTCCACTTAAGAAAAAAACTAAACAACAGTTTCAGCTCTAGACATCAAAGAACTCTTGAATTTGTATACGCAGCACTAAAATATGAGACTGCCCTGAAACTGTACCCCAAAGACACTTGAATGCCACTACGGCCATGTGGTGCAAGTCAGTGTACTAAGAAAAACTTGTCGTACAAATGAATTTTAAGACAGTTTCTCCTCAGTCTTAAACATATATACAGAAGGAAGCAATTAAATCAGAAAAGATCAAATTAACAAAAAAAGGGATAACAGCATGCAGAAAAATTACAAATAGATAAGTCGAGAGGCACTCAAGTTCAAATGTTCGTACTTTTTTCTCCACTGCTTCCAGAGTAGGTGATCTGATGGTTGCCTTGGTCAAATCTGCGTTCCCTGTTCCCCATGAAAAAATTATTACAGATTATTTTGCAAAATTTGGGAAGCTGTCAAAACAGACGCACCATTTACATGCAACACACTGTCTGGGCGTCCACAGTCATAGGGGCAGCTTCAAGAGCACGTGGAAAAAAAGATTAAAATATTGTTAAGTAAATCATCTACATATACAAGAAGATAACAACAAATCAACAATAGAAGCAGAAGGCAGGAAACAATCAAACCAGTTAAGGTCTTCAATGCAAATTTCTTTTCCACTAGGACCAACATCATAATTCTTGAGAACTGCTGAAACTTTTCCAATGACCTCCTGATGAGATGCCTGCATAACATTCTTTTATCAAACCAGTGACGAAGGTAACCAAGTTTGCTTTTATCATTTTGTTATGATTTACTCGATAACTATCCTACTCAACTCATCTGACATCTGCTATCTACTAACATGTTCCATAAATACATAAGGCCATGAATATAGGAGTGCGAAAGACTTGGACACTATATTTTTTCTCTGTTATGTGCCGTAAGGAAGCCACACCATGGAAGGGCTACGGAAGGGAAAATCCCCAACTTATCTTTATAGTTAGTTTTGGCAGTTAAATCTCTTAGAGATATTTCTTGATTCTCAAGTTTGTTACTTCCTAAAGTTTGTTAGTTTGGCTTAGCCTCCAAGTTTGTAAGCTGGCTACATAATGCCTAGCCATATCGATCAATAGTCAAGCAAGAAAATAGTCAAAGTTATCCTCCCAAGTTTCTCCCTGCTCTTGTTGTGCGGCAGTCCCCCTGTTGGCTCGGCGTCGCACCTCATCCCTCCAGGGCCATCTCGTACCAACCTTAGGGCTCTTGTCCTATCACCTACCATGTTCATAACATCCTCTTGGTCACCGAGGAAAGTGTTGCACAATACTGCTCACTATGATTAATATTTTAAGGTTCGAAAGTTAACCATAACATATAAGAACATTAAGATTCAATAGAAGGGAAAAATAGATATCTAAGACATTAAAGTCATGATCAAGTGAAAATGTGGTACCTCTGTATGAGTTTGAATATATCCGTCAAGAGATTCACCAGCTTTGAGAATTATCTTAACAAGTAGCAATGCGTTAATAAGATGCACTTTCATCTCCTTCAAATGCTTTTTTGCTTTGGTATTTTCCCACTTTCTACTCCACACCCTTCCCTTGCCAAGGCGACCATATAATCCTCAATACGATCCTTGATCATATCAAACCCATTGAGGTTACGGAATTGCCTTTGAGCTGCAAGGTGCAAAATAGCAGCAGGGACAAGCTTCCCTTGCTTGATGTAATTCCAGAGCTCATCGACTACATTATCCGTGTGAGTTGCAAGCAATCTAGTGGTGTCCAAGAATATCTTCTGCATAAGTGATCAATACAAAACAGTTGTAACTTATAGTGCTTTAAATAAATACTGACATCGAACTCTATCAGCAGGCAAACTTAGCAAAAACTTGTAATTACAAAGAATATTGACTCATTTACCCTTGACTAAAAGTAAATAGTGCCTCTTGTATTATGCACATAAATACATAAGAAATTTAAGAGGCAAAATATCATTCTCACAAGTTTAAGTATACAAAATCACAGGCTGTCATTTCTTATTTCTTCAGCACTGCTGTGCTGGAGCAGTGGATCTACATAACTGGCATGATCTGAACTTCTTATTGCTATTGTGTAACCAAAGTATTATTTGATGTAAGGAGGTATTTTACACAAACCATCTCAGGCAGGCAAAGCAGATGCACGAGCTTGTAGATGTACTCGACATTCCCCTTCCAATAGTTCTGATCAGCTAATAGATTGTCCTCCAGATACTTATGCTGGCAAGTGTTCTCGATGGCAACATGGAGTGGGAGGAGGCCTTCGACGATTCTATTGCCCGAGGTGCGCTGATTGGCTGATGCACCGTGGTGGAACAGTAACTCAATCATGTCAACTGAGAATGACTCGGCAGCTTGGTGGAGCGGGAAGTACCCAAAGCTGGTAATGTAGTTGGGGTTGGCTCGCTGCCCCGAGAGCTTAGGCGACTTCCCCTCCAAAACAAGCTTAGCACAACGCAGTGCATTCTGTGCAATAATTAAGTCGAGGGTTTGTGGAATGATGACAAAACCACAAACCAAGCTGTCCGTATACTTCTGGAAGATGCGGAGGAAGTACGCAACACTATCCTTTTGGAGGACGGTCGACAAACGATCGTATATGCGATAAAACTGGATGTGTGCCTCCTGATTGGATTCATTCATGTAGAAACAAGGTGAAGGCAATCAGTTCAGTTATCCAACTAAGCAAGCTTAACAACAAAAGAATTCTACTAAGCATCTTATCGCATTAAATTAGGAAAAAGTGTATTTTTCATCCCTTAACTATTACTTGTGTATCTTACAGTCCTAAACTTTTAAACCACCCAAACTTGAGCCCTCCACTATGAATAGTTCCATAACGTTCAACTTTCATCTCTCATAATGGATTCAAAAACAATTGTGAATCATGTGGGGCCTACATGTAGGTCAGGTCGCCACCATATGTCTAGCATGTGACAAATTTTCTTCATTATATTCCATAAGTTTATTAGAATGTTTGAAGTTGCAAAAAAAAATACATTGACACTAACGGAAAAGATTCCATGATTTTTTTTTACATGTTCTTGTTTTCATCAAGTTTTGAGTTATTTGTGCTCTTTTTGTTTGTACAAGTTCTTTATACAAAATATATGATTTAGCAGGGAAAAAGGATGTTACTTATTCTTTTGACTTTTAAATATCTCTTGAATTTATTATTAAATGTATGCATTGTTTCTAGGGAACGGACACCTGGGGGTGATGAAGCCAACATGTAAGCATCACGTCACTGAACCTCTTTGGATTGGACAAAACTACATATAGTGATGAAAATTGCACTGTATTGATAGTTCAGGGAGCAACTTCAGGTTGTTTCAGGCTTTGGGTATTAAAGTTACACTCAGATAATACTTGAGGGATTTAAAAACACACATATAATGTTGCAAGATACAGGACAACTACAAAAAAATGCAGGAAAAATACAATAATATTAATTACATGTGTCAATCATACAAAATGAGGAAGTATAAAAACCTCGGAAGTGCGGTCCGGGACAATTATGTTGGTGGCTCTGGCGTTAGCAAGGAAATCCTGTATCTGAATCATGTACTGTAGAGAGAAATTGTGAATAAAGTGTATTACGAAGAGGAACGAAGTGGGATATATATCATATGAGCAGGGCCTAGTTACTTTACCTTCCTCATATATTGAACAGGACATGTCAACTCATCTAATGAAGGATGAGGACGAGGATGTGGAGGTTCCCACGGATCATACTCGTCTGTGGGCGATTCATCTGTATCGCTGTTACTATCTTCATCAGAAAGAGCTGCCACTGACTCAGTTATGTGGAATGTTTGCATTGACATTGGCTGAAAAACAAAAACATAAGATGAAATTGCAATGCGAATCTAATTAGGCAACCTGCTGAGATGCCAAATTTTAGTGTGCTACAGCTACATATATGAAAGAATGTAGAGTGCTTGAATTTAACATAGCAGAGGCTTTTGGTACCTAACCAGCATTTAGTGGGCTACCCTATTTGCAAGGATTTAATTACCATTGGGTGCTGGTTTATTCAGATACAAAAGAAGAAAAATAATAATCTTTGACCTAATGCAGCGGTGCAACAGTATAAAAAATAGTGTGCTGCCAACTGAACTGGATCTTCCAAACAATAAGGTCTCTTCTAGAATGATAGAGCTCTTAAGGATAGGTTAAGCATACAGAGAAAGGGCTCTTAACTATCCCTGATTTCTTTCGTTTCCTCCTGAGCTTCTGGATTAGCTTTCCCGCGAATTATTGGAATTTTTCTGTTTATTTTTTCACTGGATCTTGTTGATCCCTTTATGTACCTCAATTTAGTTCATAATGCATTCTAAGGAGGTCTTTCCACTAAATTTTCCACAAAGCGAACCGCGACACATTTTTGTACCTAAAGGAACATATGAGGGTACTTCTTTTACCATTCAGTGACAGGTAACAAAGTTGAAAGAAATAATTCAATAATTATTGAAAATTGAAGGGGGAAAATAGAAGATAAACAAAAAAAAGAGGTACTGCAAATCCAAGTTACACTGAACCTTAGAACATTGGATCGGCAGTTGACCAAAGCATACATATGCACAACAACTATAGAAGTTGAATAATGATATCTAATTGTGTGATATTTGAGCTAAAAAAGACAACTAGTGAGATTTCCAGTTGTCCGTCAGGGTTTGGATTCCATCAGGTCCAGTAGATCAATTATTGCAAGCAAGAATAGCACAGACAAGAGAATGTAAATTAATTAGTTGAAATCCAAAGTATAGTACTTAATTTTAAGAAGTGCTTGGTGATTGAAAAAGTAAGCCAAGATGTAATCATAGTATATAATAGTTCAACTTTTAGATACATGCAATGCAAGTTGGAGAACCAAAAAGAGGAGGAACCTGAAGTGGAACGGTCGATCCAGGTTCTGAGGGGAAGGTAGACATTGGCCCAACTAGATGCTGAACTCCGACGTGCATGCAACAAATCTCAATGTGAATAAGATATTTACTAGGTACGAGCAGCAACTTCAAAACAAAGCCAGTTGCAAACAGTAAACATTAATCGCATCACCCAATGAACGATGCGAGAAGCAACAAACACAAAGAGACGCAGAAGAGGGGGAGACAGACAACACAAGCAGCAGGCACCCTGACAGAAGAATGATTGAACAAAAATTATGAAATTTTTATGCAACTCAGCACCAACTGATGGCGACTAGGTGAAAAAAAAAATATCGTGGTGGATTGTTCTGAGAAGGGAAGCTCCATCTAATGAATCTGTTTGGCCATGGGCCGCCTGAATCTGCTAGCTGTAGCCACGACGGTGGGTGGAACTGCCGACAAGGGGAGGCGCGATGAATCTAGGGTTCCGCTCAGGAGGGTGAGAGAGTGACGTCTCATAGCCGGAGAAGATGACTAAGACGAAGGAGCGGATCGATCTCGCGAGGTGAAGTACCTAGAAACGGCAGCTGCTGGAAGTCGAGAGGAGGAGGGGCACCTGCGACCGTTCAGGACGGAACTGAACTCAAGAGCATAAAGCAGATGCCAGGTAAATGTGGTCCGTTCATTTTACTGGGACACTGGACCGACCAGATTTTCTTCCAGCCCTTCTCAACGATGATTTTGCTTTAGGCAAGACAAGAAGAGTTCTCTCCAAATTTCTTAGAATTCTAGTTCATTTCTTCGTCACTTCCAAAATTTCTCGACCAAAATCTCAATCCAGTCCACACTTCAGATTTTTCATTGTATTTTTTCTGCACCTGGATCTCGCTGGGGACATAGCCGGAGTTTTGCTTGTTTGGCAGCGTGGCAACCGTGTGACCTGCTTATTTGAACGAGATGACGAGAGGGTTAAGAGCCTCTCCACGACTCCACCGGCACCCCAAAGCAGCCCATGGGGTGCTGCTGTCATGTAAATGCATGGGTTTTTATTAGCTATGCTTTAGAGGGCATTTTTTTTTCCTTACAAGAGGTTCCACTCATGGATACATTGCCATTTCTGTTTGTTCAAATCCTTATACGATCTCCTGCACAAAATGTGTATGCAAACTTTGATGGAATCTGTTTGGAGACTGGCATTTAGCTTGACAGCTAAAAGACGATTAAGACTCAATCCTCAAAGTGTCTGGCACACTGATGATCGTTGCATTGCTGAATGCTGGGTAATCAAATGGTTTACTGGGTTTAATGAACCCGAGGTAAAACGACATGTCTCTATTCGTTTTTTAGATAAAGTGATTTTATTATTTAAAAGTTTTAATCATTATACCCGGCCTCTGCATAACTATGATGCACACAGCCTCAACAAGTTCACCAGTCACCAAGTCGAACATAAATAAAAAGGCGAATTACATATCATAATGAGAAATTGTAAAGCCGTCTAGGGTAGTGGAAGGTCGATCCGGAGACTATGCGGCCATCCATGCTGGGAGAATAACTCCCTCGTCGCAGCCTCCAAACGCGACGCCGCCTCCAAAAACAAGTCTCGGTGCTCCACACGGTGTAGGACCGATCATGCTCGGAGCGTTGCTGTGCACCGATAAATAACCTGCATGACAGAACCATTTTTGTCATTAAAAATCTTGTCATTTCTATATAGCCACAACGACCAAATAACGGCAATCGCTCCCACCCTAATAAACAATTTAAACCTAGGATCCACACCGTTTAGCCAATTGCCAAAAATGTTTGCAACGCTACATGGAGGGAATAAGGTAGAACTTATCTGGATGACTGACCATATAGACCTATCAAACTCACACTGGAAGAATAAGTGTTTAATAGTCTCGTCATGACTACAGAAGACACACTTTTTACTTCCGTGCCAATTGCGTTTGGCAAGGTTATCTTTTCTAAGAATTACATCTCGACGAAGATACCACACAAACACCTTAGTTTTTAGTGGGATCTTCATCTTCCAAATTTTCTTATTATTATCGACTGGTACGTTGGGTAGGATTAAAGCTCTATACACAGAATCAACCGAGAATTTTCTATTCTTTCTTAAATTTCATTGAAATTTATCTGGACCTTCCGACAAATGAATAGTGTCCAAACGGATAAGCAAGGCATTCCAGGATGCTTGTCTAGTCCCAAATAAACTTCTTCTGAACGATACATTTGGTGGGGAAGTACTCGTCACCTTAGCGAGCGTGTCGCTTTTGTTTCGCACAATATTGTACAAAGTCGGATATTGTTCCCGGAGAGTGGATTGGCCTAGCCATTTATCCTCACAGAACCGAATTTCTGATCCCTCCCTAAATGAGAAAAATCCATGTAGGAAAAAGAACTTCTTCGTAGCCATTAGGCCCGCCCAGAAATGTGAATCGCCAGGTTTCCAAAGAACCTGAGATACAGCTTGAGATCCCACATACTTCATAAGGAGGGTTTGCCAAACTCCATCTTCAGAAAGAACCTTGAAGAGCCATTTGCCAAGCAGGACTCTATTCTTGACCTCAAGGTCATAAACACCAAGCGCTCCTTGGTCTTTAGGACGGCAAACCACACTCCACTTAGTCAGTTGATATTTTTTCTTCTCACTATCTCCTTGCCAAAAGAATCTAGATCGGAAATAATCCAATCGTTTTAAGACTCCTTTGGGCAGTTGGAAGAATGAAATCATATACAGTACCATGTTCGTTAGCACTGACTTTATGAGAACCAATCTTCCCCCAAGGATAATAGTTTGCCTTTCCAGCTATTTAACCGGATTTGAAGTCTCTCCTCCACCAGTTTCCATTCAGCATTTGTGAGTCTCCGATAATGGATCGGAATACCCAAATAGTTGATAGGAAATTGACCTTGCGTACAACCAAATAATTCAGCATACAAGGAGGCATTTTCTTGAGCCTCACCAAAACAAAACAATTCACTTTTATGGAAATTTATCTTAAGACCCGATAGTTGCTCGAAATCTGACCAAATTAACTTCAGGTTATGAGCTTTTTCGATGGCATGTTTCATAAAAAGAATTGTATCGTCGGCATATTGAAGAATCGATAAACCACCATCAACTAGGTGTGGAATCACTCCTTCAATTTGGCCCTCAGTTTTAGCGCGTTCGATCAAGATGACCAACATATCAGCCACTATATTAAATAGTATTGGCGATAACGGATCACCTTGTCTAAGGCTTTTTTTGGTTTGAAAGTATTTACCAGTGTCATCATTGACTTTAATGGCTACACTTCCTCCCGAAACAAAGCTATTTATTAACGCACGCCACTCATAAGAAAAACCTTTCATTCTGAGAGTCTGCTGAAAGAAAGACCAATTAACTTTATCATAAGCCTTCTCAAAATCTATTTTCAGGATTACCCCATTTAGCTTTTTCCGATTTAGTTCGTGAACTGTTTCATGTAGGATCACCACCCCATCAAGGATGTTACGACCTTGCATGAAAGCAGTCTGTGATGGACGAACCACATGGTCTGCCACACTGTTCAGCCGAATCGTAGCAACTTTAGTGAATATTTTAAAACTAACGTTAAGAAGTCATATAGGTCTGAATTGTTGACTTTCTGCCTCGTTAACCTTAGGTAGTAAAATTATTTCATCAAAATTGAGACAAAACAGCTCTAATTGTCCATCATGGAGACAGACGAACAGTTGAAATAGATCAGACTTGATAACATCCCAGAAGTTCTGGTAGAACTCAGCCGGGAAATCATCATGTCCAGGTGCTTTATTATGTTTCATTTGGAAAACCGCCTTTCTCATTTCATCCTTTGAGTAGAGATCAGTAAGTAGACAATTTTTCTCATCTGAAACCTGGGATATATCAACTGTTTTAGACTCATCCAGTGTGAAGTTTCCTTCCTCTAGTGCTCCAAACAGGCCTTTATAGTAATTAGTAATATACGACTTGAATTGTTCATGGCCCTCAATCGTTTCCTCATCCTGACAAGCGAATGAATATGCTTTTTGCTGTGTCTGCCATTGGCAATACTATGAAAATAACGAGCATTCGAATCTCCTTCAAGGATGAATTGGGCTTTGGAACATTGATACCATTTTAACTCCTCATCACTCAGTAGTTTCGCTATCTCCGCATTAGATTGGCTTTTAAGCTCAATTTCTTGCGTGGATAACAGTCGAACTTCTGCTAATGCCTCTAGAGCATCAATTATAGAGGATAGTCATATATTTTCTTTTTTAATTAAACTAGTGGTATGACGAGCCCAACCAACTAGCTGTGTGCGTAGAGCACAGATCTTGTTATTCCACCTCTGGATAGGCGTATCACCAGCAACCGGTCTTTCCCAAAAAAATTGACCATCTCATGGAAACCCTCACGATGCAACCATCCAAGTTCAAACTTGAATCGCGGCTTACACGGTGGTCTAGGCATGCCTGTGATTAACAGAATGGGAGTATGGTCCGACAATCACTCAATATGTTCTAGAGCACGTACCGACACCAATGGGAACCTAGATTCTCAATCAGTATCCATCATTCCCAACTCTATTCGTTTGTTTTCAGCGGTGCATTTTCCTGTATGTATGGTTTGTAATACACCTGAACATACGATCGATTTCTCCCCCACAAGTAAACACGGCTCAACAAAGCATATAACTAATGTTTACCGGCCCTCAGTACATCAATCATTTATTACATCATCATCACCATCAAGGTTCAGGTCATTTTTCCTTCGGAATCTGAGATGCCCGTTTTTTTCAAAGGAAAGTTGGCAAAAGATGACATTTTTCCTTCGGAATCTGAGATGCCCGGACGTTGATGGTGTAGCTGGATAAGAGCTGAACGACGGTGATCAAAGGAAAGTTGGGAAAAGACGACGTTAGAGGATTCAGTGAATCAACGGCTTCAGATACCATCTCTTCTTTCCCGGCCTCGAGGTCATACCTGTAGATGTTCAAGGACGATTTGGTGCCCTTCACGTAGTAGATGCAGTTGGTGACGACGGTTGGGAACTTATCAGCAGATACACACACGCACCTACGACAGCCGACGAAGATGGCATGGTCGCCGATGCTCTTCACAGGCTCGGGCTCATGGCCGTCGGTGGTTAGATTGAAAACCTTTAATTGATGTTGTAGCATAACGACAGCCAACAGGTGTGTTCCAGATTTCACTAGGAAGCAGTTGTTCGAACGTCTCTGCCCAGCATAATCGGCAAGACCGATAGCAGGATCAATGTCGAACAACTTCATGAGAGCAAATAACTTTTTTGGCAAAGCACCCGGAGTCGGCGGTACCCCAATTGTCTCCTCACCGTCAGCGCAGGCACCACCGGTGACGAGCAGCCGCATGAAAATATAACCATACTTGTTATCATCCCCGATGAAAGCTTTACGGTTAACAGCAGCAGTGTACAACCTGTAACATCTGACAGAGAGCAAGCCGAGGCTGGTGAAAGGAACTCCGTCGAGAGCGGCAGCAGAAATGTCTACCATGGAACTGGAAGGCACGGAGGCAATGAAGACGATCATGTGGCCCGTGAAAGGGTTGAGGACGCGTGCGGCGTGAGGGGGCTCCTTGTCGGCGAGGGCGAAGAAGCCACCGTGTGTAGTAGCAACAATGAAAAACCGGCGGAGCAGAGGCAGGTCCTTGCGCACGACGCGGCCGGTGGCAGTGTTCACTAGGAGGCGCGCGCGTTCGCTCTGGAAGACCTCGTCGATGATGATCCAGTGGAGGGGACGGAAGCGGAGGTCTGGGGTCATCCGTGGCGGAGCGCCAGCTGGGGCAGACGACGCGGAAGTCCATGTAGCTGTCAAGGTCGTTGGTGAACATGAGGCAGTCGGCGATGTGGCGGACGAGGTCGGACGGGAGGGAAGACCAGTCCGCCATGGCCAGGTGGATGGGATGTTCTCGAGTGGGAGAAGATGGATTTTCGTTGTGTTCCTTCTGCTTGGGCCGGGGGCAAACGCTGTGTAGAGGAAGCGGTTAAGTAGAAGTTCGAGGGTGAAAGGCGGAGCGGCTACATTTGATGCGATTTCGTGGGAATCGAAGGGCTTTGCGAGTTCAATAGGCGTGGGAGAAAAGACAGAGCGGCGCCTCTTCGTTTTACTACGTTACTCCGGATTGAATGGCTTGGAACTTGGAAGAGTAGTACCGGTTCATATCTCTAATTCATTTTAGCTAATTTACCTTATTGGTTATTTTGCTTCTAAGATTGTTCTATCCAACGCTCAAATGCACGAGTGCGCGCGGTTTCTATTGCCTGCCGCGCTGTCTGTGGGAATGAATCAACGCCCCACGTGCGAGACATCCTTCTTCTCATGTGCGTGTGCTTGCATAGTTGCAAGACGGTAGGAACATGCAAAGCTATTCCAAGAAAATTCAACAAGTTATTGTTCCTACACCGCGCATCGAAATTATTCTCGTTTGCACCATCGTATTCTTCGATACGAGATTTTCAAATCTTGATCCGTACATATGTTTCCATGAATACTTTTAAAAAGCAAATTTTAGATCGAAAAAACAACTTTATACTAGAAACATGTTGTCGAGTGACGGTTTTCACGATCCCACGATAATCACGATCCCTACATATCGGAAGAGTGTTTCTTTGTTCGGTGGGTGTCATGGTATATTCAACATGCTAGATTTGGGGTGGCTCTTCTCTCTTTCTTCTTTCCTTCCGTGGCTTCCGTCAAGCAGAGTAAGGCAAGGTGCCGGCGGAGGCTACTCGGAGCGGGGATTGGCACAACACGTACACAAGTTCAAGTCCCCGTCGCTGGAGGAGCCCTACTTCTACTATAAATCACTGATGACGATATAGATTGGCGTGCAAGGTTGCCGCCGGTTTATAAGCTTAGGAGGGGGATGTTGACTATTAATTACGTGAATCATTGTTCTAAGGGCGTCTCTAAGCCGGCTTTATATAGTCAGGCAGCTTAGAGCATCTCCATCGGGGACTCTAAATTCGTGTCTGACACCCTAAATTGGGCTCAATTGACAATTGAGGGATGCCGGACACACGTCTGGACGAAACGAGAGAAGTGCCTCCAGCGGCACCCTCCAAATCAGGCCCTCCAATTTCTTATGCATGTAGACAAACAACTTGTGGGTGCCATTGACGTCGGGGCACCGGCAGAGAAGAAGACGGGAGCGAGGCTGCGCTGCACCTTCTCGTTGCTCCGGTCTCCAGCAGCTGGTCGCAGAACGCCCAGGACACGTTCTGCTGCGGCCACGAAACGAGCGTCCCGGCGACGAAGATGCTGAGGTTGATGGCAGCGACAGAGCGACGATGGGTCGTGTACCGGTGCACGGCCGGGAGCACGAGCTCCAGTTCCACGTCGCGTAGACCTGTGACGCTGGGAGGGCAACGTGGTGCTGGTGCCGGCGTGGGTGCAGGAGATGCTCTGAACGCCAGCCAGTTCGAGAGGCGGCCCTCGGTGTCCACCAGCGCGCGCTCGCCGAGCTCACTCCCGACCGCGGACCAGGACAGCTTGGAAGGACAAGGCTGGCGTCGGGCACCCTGTGCCATGGTGGAGTAGCACGGCCCCATGGTGGAGCAGCACCATTTTTTACACAGGAACTAGCTAGAAGCGATCGATAGCCGTGCTGCTCTGTCTGCAATTGCCAGACTTAGTCTGCAAATGTTCTTGCTTAGCTACCTTCTGATCCGATGAGCACACGCTAGTGTTTTGCGTAAACCAGCACTCTCGGCAGCTCGCACGCTCGCAGCCCACGTGGGGTGCTTAGAATTCTGAAGAACAAGAACTAGAAGGAGCGCACGGGCAGTGCAGCAACGACCACCACGACCGGCAGCGCCGCGGAGGTGCAACAACGACCACCACGCTCCAGGGCGAGCACCAGTGCCCAGCTCGCGCACGGCCACGACGGAGCTGACCCGCGCAGGGGTGCGCGCTCTCATGGCCGACCTCGCCGCCGACTTCCTGGGCGACACCCCGGGGGCCACGTGAGTGCGCCCTGCCGACGACCAACCCGCCCTTCCCTCCTCTCCCGGCGCCAATGCCCTCGCCGTCTCACCGATGCGATGTGACGAAAATCTGTCTGAATTTCTCTGTTTTGCAGCCTGTCGTCTTCCTCCACGGCGGTCCTGGAGCCGGCACCTCGCCGGGCAACCGGAGGTTCTTCGACCCGGAGTTCTACAGGATCGTGCTGTTCGACCAGGTTACTTTCGATCGATCCCCCGCAATGTCTCTGCTCACCGATTGCTTAATGTTCGTTTGTGTTTGCTCTCCAGAGAGGCGCGGGCAAGAGCACCCCTCACGCTTGTTTGGAGGAGAACACTACCTGGGACTTGGTTGCTGACATCGAGAAGCTTAGGGAGCATCTGGATATCCGTGAGTGGCAGGCAATTCCATTAGTCCCCTTTTCAAATTCTATCGCCTGCATTGCATGCCTTTTCAGCAATTAAACTCACTGTGTATGATTCTGAGGATAGTGTAGGTGTTTGGCGGTTCATGGGGAAGCACCTTGGCCCTTGCGTACAGCCAGACTCACCCGGATAAGGTTAGCAACTTACCGTGTGTTGTAATTTCGCGTGAACCTGAAGATAGTAGCAAAAGAGTTCTATTGTTCACTCTGCTAATACTGTCATGGATGATCTGTAGGTGACTGGCATCGTTATAAGAGGCATTTTCTTGCTTAGGAAAAAGGAGCTCGATTGGTCTCACGAGGGCGGTGCAGCAGCTATTTTCCCAGACGGTACGTCGTGCTATCATCAAAGGAAAACTTGGTGAAATATTACCAAGCTATTAAAAATACTCCCTCCGTCCCAAAATAACTGTCTTAGATTTGTCAAAAAATGGATGTATCTAAACATGAAACAAGTATAGATACATTCACTTTTGGACAACTTTGAGACACTTATTTTGAGACGGAGGGAGTATATGTACTTCTGTCCATTATGCCCTTTGAGTAATTCCAATCAAATAATGTAGAGAATTGACGGGCAGACAGCCCTTTTAGCCAAATCACCCAAGTTTGTAATGAAATATAAGCATTACATTTACTCTGTTTTTCGAGTAACCTCTTGAGGAGGGCAGAGCGTTCCTGCAATTCGCATAAAGAAAAAGAGTTGGCCCAGTATATAAAAAAGACGGGGGCCAAAAACCATACATTGCCCTCTTTATGAGGAAAACCGGACCGAAAAACAGCACATGCGAGGAGACCCGTCACCCACATCACGGTTGTCCACCAAACTCACTCCACCAGCTCCGGGGCCGCGGCCCCGACTTACACCACTCGGCACCAAAGCCGCACACGAGCCACCACGCCGCCGCCTCGATATCTGCTCGCAGGCCTCGGATGTCGCAAACCTTGGACATTTTACATTAAGCTGTTCCTGCCTGAATAGATTGCTTACTTAGTTTGAAACATGCAGCTTGGGAATCATATAGAGATTTTATTCCTGAGGATGAAAGGAATTGTTTCATAGCTGCATACAACAAAAGGCTAACTTCTTCTGATGCTGATGTCCAGGTAGACCCATCCATCTTGTTACTAGGTAATTTTACGGGTTCCTTTTTGTAGCCATATACTTCCTCTTCTTCATTGCTTATGGTTAAAAAATATACTAGTGCATAGAATGATTTTCTTGATGAGCAGACATGAATTCCTCTTGTTGACCATTTAGATTAAAGCTGCAAAGAGATGGACAATGTGGGAGATGTTGACTGCACGTCTTATTCAAAATCATGAGGCCATCAAACTAGGGGAAGATGACAATTTTTCATTGGCAAGTAATTTCATGAGCATCAAGTCTTTTTTAAAGCACTATTGTTTCATCAACAATTCAGCATTAATTATTTTATTATTATGATTGGCCGACTAGCTTCATTTATTTAAGATGTTTGCATTTGTTAGTTTTTCTTACAGAATTACAATAGTGCCTTTGAAGGTCTCTTTGTTAATTGAAATCCTTGCTTTGATGCTAGTACACTGATGACGGCTGCACCTGCATGTTTCTGTAGATGTCTGCAATGACTATTTTTTCAGTTTTTTTCCTTTAAAGTTATATGCTACAACTTGTTTTCCTAAATGCACGTGCGGACGCTGTAATACTTCATGGTCTTGACACTTTTATTATACATTTGGTAACGTGTTGTCAACTTTCTTCAGGCAATTGCAAGGATTGAAAACCACTACTTTCTTAACAAGGGATGGTTACCTTCGGATTCACACTTACTAGACAATGTTGAGAAGATTCGACACATTAAAGCTTTTATTATACAGGTACATGTGCACTCAAACTCTCTTGTTTTGACAGTATGCGTTGTACGACTGTTAGTGTGCGTGCATGAAGCTAACAATAAGCATGTTTAATTGTGATGCATTTAGCTAGACATTCTGCGTAGCTCCTCGTCTGTTAATCCTGCCCAGTTATTATCAAGTTCATATTTGGCATGTAGCGGTAGGGTATATAGATGACATTGTCGGTTAGGGGTATGATGTGTTAACATTGTAGATTTGGGCATCATTAGTGATTATGTTGCAGGGGAGGTATGATGCTTGCTGTCCTATGATGTCCGCTTGGGATCTCCATAAAGCTTGGCCTGAAGCTGAATTTAAGGTAATATTGTTAATCATTTCCATAGTTTCCAAAATCATATTTGGCCTGAAGCTGAAACTATAAAATTTCCTGTTTGATATTAGGCGTTGTACATGTACTATTGCTTTCCTGTACCTGAAGCCTGAAGCTGTGAAAACTGCATTTTGGTAGTTCAGTCCATCTTTTTGTAGGTAAACCAAATATATTGACCTTAGGACATTGTGACTGCAGGTGGTTCCAGATGCAGGACACTCTGCCAATGAAGTTGGCATCGCAGCTGAACTGGTATCAGCTAACGAACAGCTTAAAAGGATGCTGAGAAAATGAGCATAGCGGCAGAAAGCATTTATATGTCAATTATTTGCTGGTACCTTTAAATATCTGACTCAAATATGACAGCTATATGCCATGTGGAATTTTCAGATCTTTAAAGGAGGGTGTGAGATGTCTACAAAGTTATAACGTACAAGTTTCCTCTAGATTCCTGTTAATAACATTTTCTTTGTCAAATACTAACTATAGGTTGCAAAAAAAAATTAGATACGACACAAATACTAACCATAAAAATAACATGTTATTAAAACAATAATTTATCAAAAGACTCTACCGAAATCACGATACACACATGGAAATAAACTATATATCGGAACAATTAGACGATATTCGTAAGATGGCTGAAAGGATGCAATCTGTGATTTGCCTTTTTTTGGGTTTGAGATTAGGGGTTTGCCCCCGATTTCCATTTTAATAGAAACCAGAGTACAATACAAAAGTAAAATCTGTGATTGCTAGTCGTTAACAAATGGTAATTATTTGTTTTAGGAGAGAGATCATGTAATGCTTTCCACAAATATAATATATTTGCTCCTATGCATATCAAATATACAAGTTGTTCTTGTGAATTTGGAGTATACTAGTCATGGTAAATTCCAAACATGAGTTTGGTTAAGACTCCACCTTAATATTGGTAGTTAATAGCTTTGTTATTCTTAATTCCAAACCAAACGTTTGTAAGACTCACTTTAATGTTAGTACTACGTGAGCATATAAATCGTTTCATGTATCAGAGGCCTTATGCGTTTTTTTTCTAAACGCCTCAAAATCATGTCGAAAGCAGCCGAGGACAATTTATGGACATTTTAACCCAGTTTTTTTAATGTAAAAAAATGATGTTCATCGTTTCTCGGATCTGGATTCCAGAGGTTAAGTCAGAGGTGGTATACTTAACGAGAAAACCATGACGTAATCCACAAATCATGAATGCAATCAATAAATGAACACAATCTTCATAATGCAATAAACCAATCATTAATGGTCCTTAAACCGCCATGAATTCATGCACGCATAGCACCTCCAAGACTTGCATCCAAATGCCCAACTAATCCCATATTAGGGGTTTAAGCGCGGCTTTTGCCGCGCCCGTGGGCTGGTTGTGTATATATATTTGGGAATTGTAAGGTGGTTTTTTTTTGTATTCTGTTATGTGGCATCGTTGCAGCAAATGATAGCTGGAAATCTGGCCATATTTTTTTAATCTTTAGAAATTTGAAGTTCGAAGTAAGTTGACGGCTAGAAGATTTTATGTTTTTTTTTAAATTTGGTCAAATTAGAATTTTATGTGGGATTGAATTGTTTTCACGTATTAAGTTGGTTTGACGCTTTCAAAGTGTCTAGATTTCGGAGGCATTTAAAATTTTAAAATATGCAAATAATTTGAAGGCATTTAAATTTTTGAAATTGTGCAAATTTGTATGCTGCGAATGTGTGGTATAATTTAAATTTGGGAATGTACATATTCGGGAACCGTTTAGGTTTGTAGTTCATTGGAATTCAAAAAAATTACGGGTTAGAATTGTTTAGATTTTTGGAATCGTTCAGATTGGGAAAATCTTAAATTTGTTTTTTTACGTTGCAAAATGGTGGCTGTTGAAAGTCGTTGAAAATTTGGAAATCTTTAAATTTGAATCTATATCATGTGCTGTAAGTGGTGAGTTTATTCTGTTTGTGGTATTTTCCATCTATTTTTTTATGTGCAAATGCCGCACCCGTGTGTGAAAATTCGAGTTTGAAAATATGGCCATTCTAAAATTGTTTAAATTTGAAAGTTATCGGAATTCGAAGAGGTTGTTGTTTTAATAATGGTTGGGCTGTAGAGATAGTTTAAATTTGAAAATTGTTGTAGGTCGGAAGAGAGTTACACTTTTGAAATGTTCAGAGTTTAAAAGTTGGTTAAATTAGAAATGTACTAATGTCTGAATTTACTTCACGTTCGTAAACTGGTTGGTTTTCAAAGATTTTGTGAATTTTGTGGTGTGTTTAAATTTGAAATTCGGATTGAAATGCTGTAGTACGGTTTTTTTTTTCGAAATGTGGCAAATTTGAAGTTCTTAAACTTTTTTTGTTTGTCATAAATAGTTAGTTTTATGGTTTGAAAATGTTTAGGTTTCGAAATTTGTGCATTTTGGAAAGTTATTAAGATTTCACTAATTACGATGTTGGTAGAATGATCAGATGTGAAGGTTTTTAAAAAAAATTAAGTACTGAATTTTGGATTTTGAATTAGAATGTTTCAATGTGCCTGTAATTCATTTGTGGAAGCGTCCACTTAAGTAAATGATCAAATTTATAATTTAGTGGATTTTTTTAAAGGGTTGAGATTGAAAAAATGTGTGTATTTTAAATTGGTCAAATTGGGGAAGTCTAACGTTTTGAATTGTTTGCACTGTTGTAAAATGATTAGATTCGGAGGAAGGTTAAAATTTTGGAATTTTCAAAATTGAAATTTAGATTGAAATGCTCTAATATGCATGTGATTTGTGTAACAAATTTATCCAAATTTTGGCGAACACAAAATGTTGGAGCTTGTTTTTATTTTTTTTCCTTGTTATAAATAGGTTTGTTTTATTTTTCTTGTCATTTCGATATGTATTTTTTTTTTATTGTGGGGAAATTTAAATTTTGGGAGTGTGCACATTTAAACACTGTGTAGGTTTTAAATTCAGCGATATTGAAGGAAGTTTGTGTTTAAAAATTGTCTAGATTTCGAAAGTTGTTTACGCTGGGTGTTTTTCAGATTTGGATTGTTTGCATGTCTGTGAAATGAGTAGATCTTGATTTTTTTTTTTGGAATATGTAAATTTGAATTTTGATTATGTGGCACAATTAATGAGCATTCGGTGAAACGTCGTACCTGTGTGGTAAAATTAAATTTTGGAAATTGAGAAGCTATTGAGATTTAAATTCTTCCGATGTTTGTGAAATGGTTAGTTTGTTCAAATTTTGGTTAAATGGTCAAATTGAAGAGTTATTCATATTCGAACTGTTTTCACGTTTATTAATTGCGCAGATTTGAACATCGTCTGAAAATTTGATCAGGTTGGTGTATTTTTTCCGTGTACATGTTGATAGAATGTTGTACTAAATTTGATTATATTTGCTGTTTGGAAACATATAAAAGTTATTAGGGAAAAAAGCAGAATAAAAAGAAAAGGGAAAGAAGAAAAAAAGAAAAAACAAAAGGAGAAAAAAAACCCGGCCGACCGACCAGCAGGCGGCCCAGCCCACGTAGCGGCCCACCAGCCGGCTAACGCCCAGCGTCACATCACCGGCCGGCCGAACGACCGCGGCGGCGCCGACGATGCCTGCGGCGCGCTACGGCGTCCTGGGATGCGCGCGTGGGCGCGTTGGACGCGCCCCGTCGCGGGGAGGCCGCGCGTGGCGGCGCCGCCCCCAAATGGTCACCGGAGCTGCCGCGCCGGCGCGTGGATGCGGCGGAGGACGGCGGAGGCTGCGGCGTCGATTCCGGCTCGATTCGTCCGACCGAAGAGCTGATCTGCAGCGAGGAGGAAGAGGG
Organism: Poa pratensis; assembly: GCA_947311845.1. Lineage (NCBI taxonomy): Eukaryota > Viridiplantae > Streptophyta > Magnoliopsida > Poales > Poaceae > Poa > Poa pratensis. The sequence continues at coordinate 19,220,783 of CAMZMU010000039.1, forward strand.
AGTGGCGGCGGAGGCCCCTGCGTGGTCGGAATCATGCGGGGAGGAGCATAGCGTGCTGGCGGCGCGTCGGTGGCGCCGGCGGCTTTGCCGTCGTGCGGGGAGAGAGGAGGCTGAGAGGAGAGCTCGCTGGTCATTTTGCAAATAAGCCCCCGGTTTTACGTGAAATTGCGTTGCAGTCCTCACGCAGAGGGAAAACATTGAAAGTATGCGAATATCGGAAAGTTGTGGGGCTTTTTTGGAAAAGCGTGCGTCCACCGGGTGGGTGACCGGCTGCGCCCGGGCGACCGGCTGGGTGACCAGCTGATGTGTCGCGCTGTGATTGGTCAAAAATGGCGATGAACAGTGGAGCGCGGGATTTGGAGCGACGTGGCTCGATCGCGACCGTCCGATCGCGCAATCGGACGGCCGAGGAATGCCGGCGACGTGGACGAATGAGGGGAAGCGGATTCCTCTGCCTTTTATATATAGTGTAATGTAAACAACCAACTATTTCAGAAGAGTCTTAAACATAGAGATCGACAGAGTGGAGAGTCATTCCTCAAATGATAACGACGAACCTAAGTAACAACAATTAGACTGCTAAGCCGGTCATGATCTCATAGACAGTGGTAGGGGGCCCGACGGACTAATCCTTGTTCTTCCCGTCACTGGGCTTCTTGTAGGTGTCTTCCAACTCCTTCGCCTTGCCCAGCAGGCCCCACATGATCTTCTTCATGTTCGGAACATCGTAGTTCTGGGCAATGTAGATGCCGGCACCGGTACCGACCAAAAGGGAGAAAGTGCTCTGGAGGAATCCCATTGGAGCTAAGCTGCACAAGAATCAGTGTGGTCTGTTATAGAAGAGAACTTTCTTGTTAAGCTGCACAAGACTTCGAAACTTGAAAGGTCACAAGTCGACAACAAGCAACAGATCATATCTACAAAAAGAAATATAAAGCAATGCGTTCAAAGTACAAAAGCTAAAAACTTAGTATTCTACTGGCAAAGACAAAACAGTGGGCAATATTAATCATATGTTCTCCAACCCATATTCCAGCTAAACAATAAACCACAAGAATCTATTATAGAAGAGAAGAAATAGGCTAAATTACTAAAAAGAATAAGTGCCAGAAACAAGCATTCCTATGAGATTTTTTTTTAAAAGTACGGCCTTACTTCCTGAAGCATACATTTATCACTAAATCATGTTTAAAAGCTTGGACCGTTTCACAATATGAATAAACAAATCGTAAGGCAACAATCAAAGTAATAACAGTTAAAAAAAGAGCTGATTAACTAGCATAGCTATTTTTTCTCTCTAAGCCTAAAATGATGCAATCAAATGGACAAAGTTTATATAACACACAACATTCAGCCCTTCCACATATGAGAAATCCCCTTCCTTAACCATCAACACCTTTTAGTTTGCCAACAGAACTGAACCCTAACCAGGAAAACAAGTAAATTGACATGATTACCAGCTTCCAAATTCTCAATTATATCAGCATGCTTACAGTTCCCCAACTAACCTGGATACACACGTCCCGTTTTTCCCTCTCTGGGACAAACAAACCTACACGTTTGATGCTACTGAATGAACATAAGTAGCTAAAGCATCAGCCATATACAAAAGCTATTAAAGATTTAACTAGACTACTTTGGAAATCAATCACATTCTCACAGGGTCACCAGTAATTAACCAAGCTTCCAACCTACATAGTTCTATCTAACTCCCACCAAACTTAATCTGCATTGACAGTACCAAATAGCACAACTACAAAAGAACTAGGACCAAGCTACCCGATATCATTGGCAGGGAAATCGTTCTTTCAGTACATTCACAATTATGGTAGTAGGTTACCATTTATACAGTTGCTTAAAAAATCAGTTACACTAAACAAACATCAACTAAGCTGGACAACTGGGAAAACTACAATGGTGTTGATACATACAGATAAATCGTCAAACGAATACTTTTTAATATCCTCCAACTAATTCTAACCAGATACAGAACTACTCATGGAGACAAGTTCCAATAGCTCAAGTAGATTAGCTAACCAAACTCCAACCTACAAGATTAATCTGCATGTACTGCACTAAACAGCAGAATTTGGTAAAACCACTAGAACAAAGCTTCAGGTAACAGCAAATTGGCAGGGAAATTGTTCTTCTAGCACCAGCAGGGTAAAATCGAAGCATCATTTACTAGCCTTGCGCAATGTATGACCAAATCGCCTCAATTAAACAAACATCAATTAACCTGGACAGCAGGAAAAGCAGCAAATCCTACAAGCTTATAAATCCACACAGACCAATCTTCGAACTAAATCGCTAGGACCAACTCGCCATCAAAATCGGACTCGCCGGATTTCTAGTCGGAAACCCTCGCGGAATCGGTGGACCGAGGAACACGAGAGCGACGCCCAGCCAGAATCAGCGAGCCGCGGAAGAGGACGAGGGTTTACCTAGGAGGAGGGGAGCAGGAATCGAGGTCCAGCGGAGTCTGGCTTGCGGCGGAAGTGGGTCGGAACCGGAGGAGACGATCGCCGAAGGGGATTGATTGCAAGGATTGTGTGGGTTGGGTTCTTCGTGCGGCTTGCTCTTTATGGCCGGACCCACACGGGGGGATAATCGGACTTGCTCGCCAAGAAGATCTCGTTTCGGGGCCGGATCGGGCCTGGGCAGGGCTCTTTACGTGGGCCTTGATCCGTGGCACACGGGCCGGCTCCAGCCTTGCTCTTTTACTGGGCTGACTCTCTTTTACGTACCCCCTCCGATCCATATTAGGCCTAATTTGGTTGCAGGGGATCCGCCCGGGATCCCTGCCTTTTCCCTGGGTGGGTATTCCACGTGGAAAATATAGCCCGGTTTTTCTGCCGGCGCATTTGGTGGCACACGGGGAGAGGGTTTCCCTACCAATCCGCGTCATTTCCCTGGGTGAGAAATCCACACCTCGGGACGTCGGGGAGGAAATCTGCGTCTCGCTCGCGACCGAGCGGCTCCCTCTGCGCCTCGCAACCTCCTCCGCTCCGTCCGAAACCATCACCCCGAGCGCTACGTAGCTTCTCCCGCCCCCCACGTCGTCCCGCTTGGGCGGCGGCCCTGAGCTCGGTGGTGGCGGCCGGCGAGGTGAGGAGGCTGCCCGCGCTGGACAGCGGCGGATCTGGCGCCCTAGCAGCGGATCTTGAGCGTGCGGGTTGCAGACTTGCCTCCGGTCGGCCAAATCTCTGGTGCGGTAAGCCACCATCTTGTACTTCTCCACCTCCAGTTCTATCCACATCCCACACGAGTTCTGATGCGGTAAGCCACCGTGCATCTAATAATAATACTTCACCTTCTTGAAGTTTATTCTACTGTATAAGTAATCTCTGTATTCATTTCTCTTTGTACCAACTTTATATCTTGTTGGAACTGAAATATGGGCTGATGTTTCTTCTAAAAATTGCAGGCTTTTTCAGTAGTTCATCTCAGTTGCAGATAGGCATTGTTTAGGGGCAAGTACATATATTATCAGTGCGAACACTTTGCTTGGTGGATTCATCCAAATTGCTTAATTAACTGTAGGTACTTGGGACATGAACGCGCTGTTCTGTGATATGTGCGGAAATGTGAATAATTATTGCTACTCCAGTTGCTCTGTTACCTAGTATAAAAACCCATGGTGTATGAAGAACTCATGAAAAAATGCTTTTCATCCGGGCAATCTGCAGCATGAATATATTCTTTTGACATCATATAGTATTTTAGCTGGATGAAAGAGAAAAGGGCTATTATTTCAGAAGATAGATCGCTGTATGAAGATACTTTTTGTCACTTTTGCTTTATCTTCTCTCAGCTTATCAGCATGTTAGTTTTCATTGACTACATAAATTGTTCTGTTGGGTAAATTGGAGTCATAGTAGGTCATGTGTAGCTAGTTTAGAGGTAAACAACTTATGCAAACAGTTCTTCATCTGCTTGTTCTGTACTAACATTTCTGCTAGGAGTTTTGGGGTTCTTGTACTGGTCAGCCTGGAGCATCACATATCCATTTAAGCTAGCCAATGAAAATGCTAAAAGAAGTTTGATGGCAAATATGCAATGAGTTTCTGCTGCCATGTAGAAAACATAAGGTGCGTAATGTAGAACTGAACTTCTATACTAGCTTGCAATTTCCATTTGGCAAATATTTTGGTACTTGGTGGTTTTGCTTATGTTGCGTAGAGAGGATGTATGTTTTGGCAAATATTCATCTCCAATTTCTTTACTTGGTGCATGGGTCATCAGTTAGAATTCAAATTTGAAATGGACAACAGCTACCTAGTAGATCAGGAGAGGAGTAGAAGAAACCAGCGGCAAGGTCGAACGAGCACGGATCACACAGCATTTTCTTAGATTTCATGTTAATTAACTACTTATGTTTCCGGTCGGTGGAATAAATCATAGATACACAGATCTGTAGTATAAGCAGCCCAACAAAAATCAGTTGTACAAGTAGGACAATATTACACAAACAAAACAAATCACCATTGCAATCAACTCTCATCTACTGCAGCCTGGCAATCAGCATCATCTTGATTGGCACATTTCCATGTTTATGTGATTATGATTACTGTATGTCTTTACCATCAAAGATTTTTGCACTGAACTATGAAGTACCTAGAGTACCTAGTTGTACTTTCAGTTAATTTGACAAAGTTTTTGACGAATTTGCAGGTTGATGTAACAAGAAGAACCTGAATTTGCATAGGCACGGCGCCTCCCTCGCTGAAACTTTACTGAGCTTGATGTAACAAGAAAAAAAGGTTTGAAGATTTGCTTATTGCTGGTCTGTCGATCTGTTGCCCAGGGATTAGAACAGAGTAGTAACAATGCAATTTGGTGCTTGATTTCTAGCCGTAGTAAATGATGGCCCTTTTAGTTTTGCCAACCTCTGAATGGAACTCCTGAATTGATTTATTTTCAACCTCTAGTAACCTGAAACTTGGAAATTGGACTGTGACATAAATCTTGTATAGAAGGTAACAAGGCAATTGACCAGCTAGAGCGTGAGTCCATTCCCAGCTAGATCTTGAACCTGAATTAACTGCAACAAAAAAGATGGTAGTTTGATGATGGTGATTGATTCAACCAAGCATTGTAATGCTAATAAATTGATGCAGCAGGACAGCTCAAAGAGTTAGTTTCCAACAGAGTAGTTTCTTGCAAACTTTCTAATTTATTTACTTTGCAATACAGTTGATTGTATACAACATACTATCCTGAAAGTCAATACACTTGAGTGCCAATTGAAAAACTTCAGCTAGACATCTCTGAAATACAGTAGCACGTCCTTATTATTAGCTAGACATCTCTGAAAGTTTAAACCACATCCACAGGGAGACGCATAATTATTAGCTTACTCATGCGGTTGCTATTAGGAAAGATAGTAGTAGTTGTATGGGATGTGTGACCGAGATTTGAGGGCGCACGTCCTTATGTGGGACTCCGCCAGCCCACGAAATGTTTATAACAACAAAATCGTACACAATTCTATTACATGCTATAACACTCTCTCGGAACGCTTTTATCCCAATTGTAGTTTCCATCATTTACACTGCTTTCACTCGGTTTAATCTCTCTGTTGTTTTCTTTTAATATTATTTTTCTTTCAAACACAGTCACCCCAAACATTTGAGTGCACATACTCTATATTGACCGAGATTTGAGGGCACATACTCCATCTTGATTTGGATGAAACATAATTTGGATGTACATTTTGATAAAGTCACAACAAAAAGCAAAAGACTAAACAACCTATGCACCTGCACACATAACTATACATGTCCACACATGGGAGATCCGGCGAACTCTCTCATCACCGAGGACCCAGAGGCCGTCAACGGAGGGGAGCACCGGAGGCCGGCATCAGAAGGCTGATAACACTAGGAGACAAGATCGCCTTTTTCTTCCTAATCTACATTGGTTTAGGCCCCCTTTGGATTGTAGAAATCTTACAGTAATTTTGGAGGATTCCAATTCGTAGGATTTTTTTCCCTAAGAAAGCCGTTTGAATCAAAGAAATCACACCTATAAAACTTCTATGGACTGCATTGCTACATCTCAATCCTATAGAAATTCTAACATCCGTTCAAACGGTTCGGCTAAAGTTCGGTCCCACTACAGTTCAGTCTAGTTCCACTTCGTTTTACAAGAAAATAAAAGGAGAAAAACCCCTCCTATGCCACGTGACCTCTAGGCCTGGGGTGTTGGAAATGGTTCTCTCAAAGACGGTGGCGGAGCCACCTTAGAGCCTGTGTAGTCAGCTGACTACAAAGGTTTTTGGCAATACAAGCAAAACAATTATGCAAAAAATTATAAAATATTACAAATCCATTTTGTTTTGCAAGGAAAATACATGTATTTGACTACACAATTCCTTATTGACTACACAGGGTTGAAATCCTGGCTACGCCAGTCAAAGACTCAAACAATTTACCCAAAAGGTTGTCGTTTATGATAAATATTTCTTCCGCTGTGTGTTTTTAAAATAATATCCACAACTATTACGGTTTTGCGATATTGGCTCCTCAAATAAGGATTTGTGGGCTGGCTCCATTTCATACCGTGCGCCTCAAACCTTACATGGATGACTCCACTAACTTCAGAAGGTGCGCGTTGTCAAAAACATACTCTTTATTCATTCATATTCCCATCTCAAAAAAAAAAATCATTCATATTCTACTACTTCAAGTATTTCTGTATGTTCATGTAAATAAAATGGGTAGTTTAATCTCGAATAGTAATTTCATGACACCTAAGTGTTATGGGATTTTATACATGCATTAAGTGTTGGGAAAGTTATTTTAGAAAATTATAATTCAAACATTGTAAGCCCAAGGCAAGAATACCGAGGGAGAAACACTAACCTATGGTTGGATGATCACATAAGGGGTTTGTATCTCTAGCCTATAAACAATAATTAAGGCGGAATATTTCTTTCGGCAGAAGGCGACAATCCCGTCAATAGCGACCCTTCTATAGTAACCTCGCCAATCCTGAGGTTCTGCGATTCCGTTCTTCATTAGTCGTTGTGTGAGTTGTGTGTGAGTGTCTTGTAATCGCCGTTCCTCTAAAATATAAAAATGCAAGGGGACATGGAAAAGTTCGTATTTTAGCTTGCAGGAACATATTCAGTTATTCACTACCTCCTAATCACTTTACGTCAGAAACTATTGATGACCAAATTGAACATTATTCAAGTCTAAGATCATAAAATCCGATTTCAAATTTGTAATTATTCATTGAAGTCGAGTAATTTGAACTAACTTCAAGATGCTATAGCACATAGGATCCATAAGGGATATTTTTCATATATGTTTCAACGTGCCACCTAATTTTAATTGGATACATCATAGTGGACTTAATTTGAAGTGAGCCGGGAATAGACTGAAAAACATTTCGCTGCCCCCCCCCCCCCCCCCGCCTTGCTCCTTTCGCCCCCCCCCCCCCCCCACACCCACACACACAAACCTTATCCCTCCAACTCCTAGTGCTACGTCGATGCATGAGTAGTTGCTCCTTGCTGTGGCGAGTTCGTTGCACAATCTCGGCCGGCAACAAGGCAGCGACACGACTTGGATCTCGCTATGTTCCTTATGTCCTCCAAGTGATTGTCTTCACACGGTTCAAGGCCAGTTTGAGAGGAGCTAAGGCTTGGGGTGGGGGGGGGGGGGGGGGGGGGAGGATGCGTTATGGGCTTCTCCGGTGCGTCGGCGGGGTAGTCAGTGCGACGCGTGATACGTCTCAAACGTATCTATAATTTTTATGTTCCATGCATGTTTTATATCAATTGTCACATGTTTTATATGCACTTTATATCATATTATGACATTTATTGGACTAACCTACTAATAGTTGCCAAAGTGCACAATGTTCTTGTTTTACACTTTGATGTGTAGAAATTATCAAAATTGGGCAAAGGAAACCTTGTTGGAGTCAAATTGGGACTTTCCAGAAATCTGTCTGAAAACTATTTTCAAAGATCGTCACGTTCGGGCCTGAAGACGACGTCAAATGGAAAAAGTCTAGTCGCGAAAGTTGTTCGGAATTTTCCGCCGCACGTTTTATACAAAAGGTTCATCTCCATCGGAGTTCGTATGCGGCCTGGAGGCCCGACAAGTCGGCTGGCCAGAAAATCTGCCGCGCCGAGGCCACGTGTGGTGCCTCGGGAACCTTCTGAAGCTGCCCTTTGGACCATAAATAGCCCCCGCGGAGTAAACCCTAACACAATTGACGAAACTCCCGAATACATCTCCGTGCTCCGCCGCCACGAAACTCCGTTTCGGGGGTCAGAAGGTCCTGTTCCGGCACCTTGCCGGGACGGGGAATTGCCCCCGGAGCCATCTCCATCGACGCCACCGCCATCTTCATCGCCGTTGCTGCCTCCCATGATGAGGAGGGAGTAGTTCTCCCCGAGGCTGAGGGCTCTACCGGTAGCTATGTGGTTTATCTCTCTCTCCCATGGTGTGATCTTTATGTGATCATGAGCTTTGTAATCTAGTTGAATCCATAGATGTACTCTTCATTATCTTATATGCTACTCAAGTGGTTTTATTAATGTAATCTCCGGAGTCACCTTTGTCCCACGGTGCGAAGTTGACAGTGTGCGCCCCGTGTGTGGCTCTTAGGCTAAAGATAACAGGAATACTTATCATGAGTTATTATTTGCGTTGGATGTCTCTATGAAATTGCGGTGTTTGTCTAGTACCTTCTAGGGCGCTCAAGTTGACAGTGTGGGGTTAACTAGACATGGGAATGCGACTTTAAGGTGTGCTTTTATAGCCCTACGCGTGGATTGGTGTTCGTTATCCAACGAGAGAATAACTCAGAGTAGCATAGTGAAGAGGAAATATCTATGTATTCAATTATATTATTATTGTTGAGAGTGTCCACTAGTGAAAGTATGATCCCTAGGCCTTGTTTCTAAGCATTGAAACACCGTTTACAACCAGTTCTGCTACATGTTTGCTTGCTGCCATTTTTATTTCAGATTGCAATTACCACTTATAATCATCCATATCACTTGTATTTTAATATCTCTTCGCCGAACTAGTGCACCTATACACCTGACAAGTGTATTGGGTGTGTTGGGGACACAAGAGACTTCTTGTATCTTAATTGCAGGGTTGCTTGAGAGGGATATCTTTGACCTCTACCTCCCTGAGTTCGATAAACCTTGGGTGATTCACTTGAGGGAAACTTGCTGCTGTTCTACAAACCTCTGCACTTGGAGGCCCAACACTGTCTACAAGAATAGAAGCGTGCGTAGACATCAAGCTATTTTCTGGCGCCGTTGCCGGGGAGGTAAGGTAAAAGGTACTCACATCCTCCAGCTACTTAGCTATTTTCTAGCACTGTTGCTGACGTGTGAGTGCTCGAAGGTATTTCCTTTAGATTCTGCAATTATATCTTTTTGTTTCTTGTTTTTATTTCACTAGTTAGGCTTAATGGAAAACAACAAAAAATTAGAGATCTTTATGAAATTTATCTTGAATTAGGACATGATGCTTTTGAAGAGAAAATTAAAAAACCTATGGAAAATTATTTGCATGATGGTAGCAATGTTATTACTATAAATTCTTTGAACACCATTATTGCTAATGCTATGGAAAATCTAAGCTTGGGGAAGCTGGTTTTGATGAAATGATTTTTAGTCCCCAAGTTTTGAGGAGAAAATTTTTTGATTATGATATGCCTCCAATATATGATTTATAATGATGATGGTATTTTGGTGCCACCTACTATGGAGGATAAATTATTATGATTACTATGCCTGCAATTTATGATGATTACAATGATGGATGTGATAGTTTTACTCCCACTATTACTAATAATTAATTATGCTTATGTGGAGAGTAATGATACTTTTATGCATGTGGATCATGATAAGAATGCTTTATGTGATAGCTATATTGTTAATTTTGTTCATGATGCCACTGAAAATTATTTGAGAGAGGAAAATATGGTTGTAGAAATTTCATGTTACTAAAACACTCTCTTTATGACGAAGGTTTTGAGCTTTCTCTTGATTTGCTTTTATTTGATGGTACTTTAAACCTACTGGTCATTATGAGAGAGGGAGACATGGTTTCATATATCTCAATAATATTAAGTCTCCTCTCTTTATGTTGAAATTTTGAAGTTGCACTTGTTTTGCCTTCCTATGCTAGTCACTTTGTGCTTTATTGATTTATTTTCTTACAAGATTCCTTTGCATAGGAAGTGGGTTAGACTTAAATGTGTTTGATATTTGCTTCTTGATGCTCTTTCATATTCAACTCTTATACATATGAGAGCATCATCAAAATTATCATGCCTAGCTAAAAGGCTTTAAAGAAAAGCGCTTGTGGGAGACAACCCATTTTTTTATTTTCTGCATTTTTTTTTATTTGAGTCAAGGTGCTGTTTACTTCTGTAGCAACTCCTTTGTATCTTTATTTTCTCGCATTGTTGTGCCAAGAGTAGCCTCTAATGTTAAGATGATGCTTAATTTTGATTGCTGCGCAGAAACAGATTTTTGCTGTTCACTGTACGAAATTCCTAAAATCACCAGATTGTTAATTAAATCTGAAATTTTTGTGCGTAATCTTTATGAATGTCTGAAACTTTCATTAGTCTAGAGTTTTTCGATCTGAGCGTCGTAAGTGCCTGAAAAAATTCGTCTTTGCGGACTGTTCTGTTTTAGACAGATTATGCCTTTTTATTTTGCATTCTCTCTTTTACTAGTGTTGAGTGAAATTCTTTTTTGGGTGGAAGAGCTTCACATAACATCAGTGGCTGTAGCTAATGTTTAAAGTAACAAGTCATATTGCGTCTTTATAGAACATGTGATTTTTGATTATGCACTAACCCTCTAATGAGATTTTTTGAGTTTGGTGTGACGGAAGTTTTCAAGGGTCAAGAGAGAAGATGATATAATAGGATGGAGAAGAGTGAAGAGCTTAAGCTTGGGGAGGCTCCCATGGATCTCCCCAGCATATTTCAAGAAGACTCAAGCGTCTAAGCTTGGGGATGCCCAAGGCATCCCCTTCTTCATCGGCAAAATTATCAGGTCATCTCTAGTGAAACTATATTTTAATTCTTTCACATCATATGTGCTTTTCTTGGAGCGTCTGTGTGCTTTTATTTTCAGTATTGTACTTTTATTTTTGCAATAAGCTTGATCACAACATTCTTGATTGGGAGAGAGACACGCTCCGCTTTTTCTTGGAATACTCTTGTTCTTCACTTATATCTGTTGAGTATTCAATTTTCGCGCTGTTTAGCTTCTAGCTCTTGGTTTTCATGTACCTCTTGTCAGAGCTATTAGTTCTTTTGTAGAAAGTACTCTCTTGCTTCACTTATATTTGTTTGGAGAGTTGCTTGGTTAATATGTTGGTTCAGAAAATGTTGCGTGTGGTAGTGGTATAATGAAAACTTGCATAATCTTGTAGATCATTGAACTTTGATAACCTGATTCCTTGCAAACGTTTTGAGGTATTAAGTAATAGATGGTAAAGCTTGCTGGTTAATTAAGTTAAAATCATTAGTGGATTATTGTCTTTAAGCTTGCACCGTACTACAAACACTAAAATTGTTGAAGGTGTAGTTGGACTTGATAGCTTTCCATGTCTGAAAAGTGGTTCGTAATAACTAGGTTGTGTGTGAAGGTCGAGGGATCTAACGGGGTACTTGTGCCGCCGTGAACGGCCCTCCTTGGGGTAAATGTTAACCATGCGCTTAATGTTGAACCTGCTAGTTGTTTGCAATAAACTTGTGAGTTCTTTTTGACTAATGTTAAGCTACGGTTTTGGCACTTCCACCATCCAAATTTGCTAGCCTCTTCGGTGCTGTGCATTGCCTTTTCTCACATTGAGAGTTGTGCAACTTCGCCAGTACATCCAAAACCCGTGGGAGGACTTCCTCTTGTTCTCCTACACATAAACCCATACATCTTCCTCAAAACAGCCACCATACCTACCTACCACAGCATTTCCATAGCTGTTCCGAGATATATTGCCATGCAACTTCCATTTTACATTACATGACTTGTTGTCATTTATCATTTATATATTGCTTTGCATGATTCTATACAGCTGATGTGTGGTTTACCCATGTTACGCTAGATCATTGCACATCCTGCTACACTGGCAGAGGCATACAGTTTTATACATCATGTTTTGTTCATTATGAGTTATTTGTACCAAAAAGTTTGTAATCATATTAGAGTGTTGCCCCTGCTAGAAAAGAGCCATGGAGGCCATCGAAAAGAAACAGAAAAAGAAAAAAAAAAAAAAGAAAAAAAAGAATAAAGAAAAGGGGGGCAACACTACTATCCTTTATCAAAGTTGTGCTCATGTTTAGCACTTGCAGTATTCATAGTCATCATTTGTGCTCATGTTTAGCACCTATGCTCCATTTGAGAGAGTTTTCATGCTTTACTAGTATAACTATGTGGGGAATATTACGTTATAGAACTTGGGTTGTATATTCCAATGATGAGCTTCCTCAAAAGTGCTCTAGGTCTTCGTGAGCAACCGAGTTGGATGCACCCCCACTAGTTCCATTGGAGAGCTTTCATACACATATAGCTCTATGTGCATCCGTTGCATGGCAATCACTACTCCTTGCATAGCTTCGATTATAAGACTTCCTCTTGTCTAATGATCACTTATAGCTTTGTGAGACTTTCTTCCATTGGCCTTCCAAACCCCCATTAACGTTCTCTTTGCCATAACATCCTGGTGCCGATACTAAATGCTTACGCTCACCGGTTGAGTAGACCTCGAAACAGTGGATTCATGACGTTCATGTTTACTTTTACTTGACTGGATCCGTTCTCTATGTTATGAAAAATTGCTTGATGCTTGGAATTGAAGGATAGAACTCCTACACTGGATACTTAAAACATCTATAATGAACCTTGTACGGTTTCATGTCTTAAAGGCCGTCATTCATGAAAACTTTTAGCTTGTTTAACTATCTTGCTTTATTATCTCTTATTTAATATCAATTATAGACATTTGCTTTGAATGATTTGATCTCAGCTCACTTACCATTACATCATTATTAGATCAAGATTATGTTGGTAGCATGTCACTTCAAAAATTATTGTTTTATCGTTTACCTACTCGAGGACGAGTAGGAACTAAGCTTGGGGATGCTGATACGTCTCAAACGTATCTATAATTTTTGATGTTCCATGCATGTTTTATATCAATTGTCACATGTTTTATATGCACTTTATATCATATTATGACATTTATTGGACTAACCTACTAATAGTTGCCAAAGTGCACAATGTTCTTGTTTTACACTTTGATGTGTAGAAATTATCAAAATTGGGCAAAGGAAACCTTGTTGGAGTCAAATTGGGACTTTCCAGAAATCTGTCTGAAAACTATTTTCAAAGATCGTCACGTTCGGGCCTGAAGACGACGTCAAATGGAAAAAGTCTAGTCGCGAAAGTTGCGGAATTTTCCGCCGCACGTTTTATACAAAAGGTTCATCTCCATCGAGTTCGTATGCGGCCTGGAGAGGCCCGACAAGTCGGCTGGCCAGAAAATCTGCCGCGCCGAGGCCACGTGTGGTGGCCTCGGGAACCTTCTGAAGCTGCCCTTTGGACCATAAATAGCCCCCGCGGAGTAAACCCTAACACAATTGACGAAACTCCCGAATACATCTCCGTGCTCCGCCGCCACGAAACTCCGTTTCGGGGGTCAGAAGGTCCTGTTCCGGCACCTTGCCGGGACGGGGAATTGCCCCCGGAGCCATCTCCATCGACGCCACCGCCATCTTCATCGCCGTTGCTGCCTCCCATGATGAGGAGGGAGTAGTTCTCCCCGGGCTGAGGGCTCTACCGGTAGCTATGTGGTTTATCTCTCTCTCCCATGGTGTGATCTTTATGTGATCATGAGCTTTGTAATCTAGTTGAATCCATAGATGTACTCTTCATTATCTTATATGCTACTCAAGTGGTTTTATTAATGTAATCTCCGGAGTCACCTTTGTCCCACGGTGCGAAGTTGACAGTGTGCGCCCCGTGTGTGGCTCTTAGGCTAAAGATAACAGGAATACTTATCATGAGTTATTATTTGCGTTGGATGTCTCTATGAAATTGCGGTGTTTGTCTAGTACCTTCTAGGGCGCTCAAGTTGACAGTGTGGGGTTAACTAGACATGGGAATGCGACTTTAAGGTGTGCTTTTATAGCCCTACGCGGTGGATTGGTGTTCGTTATCCAACGAGAGAATAACTCAGAGTAGCATAGTGAAGAGGAAATATCTATGTATTCAATTATATTATTATTGTTGAGAGTGTCCACTAGTGAAAGTATGATCCCTAGGCCTTGTTTCTAAGCATTGAAACACCGTTTACAACCAGTTCTGCTACATGTTTGCTTGCTGCCATTTTTATTTCAGATTGCAATTACCACTTATAATCATCCATATACTTGTATTTTAATATCTCTTCGCCGAACTAGTGCACCTATACACCTGACAAGTGTATTGGGTGTGTTGGGGACACAAGAGACTTCTTGTATCTTAATTGCAGGGTTGCTTGAGAGGGATATCTTTGACCTCTACCTCCCTGAGTTCGATAAACCTTGGGTGATTCACTTGAGGGAAACTTGCTGCTGTTCTACAAACCTCTGCACTTGGAGGCCCAACACTGTCTACAAGAATAGAAGCGTGCGTAGAAATCAACGCGACACGGTGGCATTCGAAGTTCATGTGGTGCTCGGAGGGTGCATGTGCTCGGTCGACCGACAAAGGGAATCTGCATAGGTGGCCAGTCTGCTCGTGTTGTGACCCAAATATGGGCTTTCCGAGCCTGGATATGGTGTCAGCTACGCGGTGACAGTGATCCCGAGGTGATGGTGGCCACGATAGGGAAACACTAGTGCCTAGTGGTCATGACAGCGGTGGCACGCGATGGTAGGCGGTGACATTATGGTTGTTGTAGGGTGCTTTGTGGTGGGTCGGCTTGATCTGGCCGACGGACATGTCATCGTTCGAGCGCGGTGGTATACGGGGGCGGGGTCGTGCGATGGTGAAATCTGGGCCAGACGGATCTAGGTCTAGTGCTTTTGCGTGTCCGTTTGGGTTCAAACTCTGCACACTGCGCTACATCTCGGGTGGCGCAGAGGTCGCCGCATATGTTGTGGTTGTCGTCCTACTACCGCTGCGCCTGTTCTCGATCTAGACGTATCCTCGCGGGCCTCTTGGCCTTGATCTTTTGGGGATGTGTATTGTGGGATCGTTAGAAATCCCTGTTGTCTTGTGTGGCACCGACGCGAAAGCTCCTGCGGGCATTGTCATTCCTCCCTCGACGATGTCGTTGTTACTCTCTCTACACCCCACTCAGGGTGCCGATGAAAACCCTAGGACAAGCTTGTTGGCTCAGATAGAAGTGTCGCTTTGACCTCGCATCCCTTGTCGAAGATGTTGCCTTGATACTCGGTGTGGTGGGTCGAGTTCAGAGGGCACAATGGTGCTTGGCAGACATCTCGTTGTCGTTGTGCCATGAACATCCGCGCACTCTTGCGAGTTGTACTGCTTTTTTATTTCTTATTGGGTACTACTCCGTACCTCCGTTCCAAATATAAGGCATAATTCGTTTGATTTGACCAATGCTTTGACCAATAATTAGTCTATTAATATATAATTTATATGACATAAAATACATATCATTGTATTCCTCAGTCAAAGGAAACGAAATATGCCTCATGGTCTCAACATAAAAATACGATTGTAACGAAGAAGAGGATCAGTGCCCTATGGTGTCATCCCGCACTTTCCCAGCAGCGTGCTCAATTAATTTGTGCCTGCAGTTCATCTACGTTCTTATTTTGTAGGTCCCTTTATTTGGGCCACCACCCCAGTTGCGTTGGTTAATTCTCCAGTAATCCACCTGCAACTGTGCAGCGGTTGTAAATTTCGACTACGCCTCGACTGCTTAAGGAACAGAGAAAACAGCTTTGTTGGGCTGGGACCAGATGGGCAATAGGGAACATTCTCTTCCTTGCACACCCAGTTGGAAGTTAGTTGGACTTTGGTCCCATACACCAGCTATTAGGATTAACGATCGAGCAGCACTCCAAGCTGCTCTTAAATTTCGGCCACAACTTTTTCTTCCGCCTTCATCGAAATATCCAAAATTCTGAAAATCTAAAACTATATATCCCAAACTACACTTTCCAGGAAGTACTTTGCTCTCCAAGCTGCTCTTAACCAGGAGTACGAAGTGGCTAAGTTGGCGTAATTTTTTTTTACGTGCCTTATTACCTGCCTAGTTCGAGTAGAACTCGATCCTAGCTAGGCCGAACTAGGTAGCTGGGGAAGCTCCCTAGCTAGCTGGAGTAGCACTCGCTGCCTCCTTCACATTCCATAATGTCACTCCTTTAATCCATCAATGCGCTCACTAGCTTGGGGCTTCCAGCAGCTAACTACGTACTAATTATTATACCCAAGCTACTGGCAGATTAAATGTAAGTACTGGTGTACTGCACAATCTAAACCAAAAAGAATCCAAGAAGATCGAAATCGAATGCAACAAGTGATTAACTAAGTAACAAGATCGAAATAAACACTCATCCGATCGACTAGACACATAAGATCGATCATCTCTCGGTGTGTACGTACCTGCTCTACGTACTGAACTACTACAAGTCTACTGCTAATACTGGACCGGTCGCCGGGATCAGCTACTGGAGCTAGGCGACGTCGCGCTGCTCCTCCTTGATCGCGCCGGGGAAGAGGTCCAGCGTCTTCAGCGGCCTGCAGAACATCCCCGTCGCCGGCGGCGTCGACTCTTCCGTCTGCACAAACAGCTGCTGCTCGTAGCGCGACGACCGGCATGTGTCCTCCTCCACCACCACCCCGAAGCTTCCCAGCCTACCCAGAGAGTACTCCGGCGACCCTCCTCCGCCTCCTACTCCTCCCTGAAGTCATCACAGTGCATATGTTGATCAGCAAAAGAGAATAATACTATGTATGAGTGTGAATGATGGGTTCATGCGTAGTTGCGTACGTTCGTTACCTGGTAGTTGAAGGACGTCGACAGTGGGGTTTGTGGCGAGGGATTCACGCCGGTGGCGCACCGGCTCGTTGTCTGCGGCGCCGTGGCAGCAAACGCCGGGTACCCGTATCCAGCAGCAGCATAAGCCGCCGCTGCTGTCGGGGATGCAACAGCGGCGGGGAGCAGGTGCTGGTCGAAGCCACCCCTGGCGCACGACGCGGAGTAGTACTGCTGGTGCTGCTGCATGGGAGTCACGGCGGCGGCAGCGCCGAGGAGGTGGTGGTGTCCAGCGTTGGCGGCGGCGTAGTAGTGGGCGCAGGAGAGGAGGTGGTGGCTCATGCAGAGGCGCCTCCTGAGCTTCTGGCGGTCGCGGGCCTTGTGGTTCTGGAACCAGTAGAAGACGTTCTTGCCCTCGATGCGGCCGTAGTGGGCGAGGTGCGCCGTGATCTGCTGGATCTGCGACGCGTTGGGGGTGCGCAGCCCGCCCCGGTACATCTCCTCCAGGATCATCAGCTGCTCCGGCGTGGGGCACCACCGCGTCGTGCCCGACACCGTCACCGCCGCCGCCGCCGCAGCCGCTGCCGCCGTCGCCGCCATTGAAAGATCGATCGAGAGGTTATCTAGCTAGCTAGGCACGGCCGGCGCCGGAGTGGGTTTGCGTTTGCGTTTGTGTCGTGTGGCGAGACAAAAGGTGTACTGGGATGAGGAAGACAAGGGAAGAGAGATCGAAGCTGGTTGGCTGGTTTGTTGGTTTGGTTTGGTTTGGTTTGGTTGCTCCCTGTGTGGAAAGCCAACGATGGCCGGGCAGGGTTTATTATAGCATGCGCCTGGCCAGCCTCTCGAGAGAGAAAGAGAATCTAGCTCTCTCTCTAGAGAGAGAGAGTGTGTGTGAGAGGAATGAAGGCTACTCAGCTGGTGCATCCATGCACGCAAGAATTAATGTGTGTAAGGCTGTGTACTGTTGTAGGTTGGATTTCCTGATTATATAATCGATTGCACCATGATGGTGTTGCAAGAAACAGTTTGGGTGCTTCTGCCTATTTGTTCTACTCCTACTCACTACCATCCATGATGGTGTTGATCAGTACTACTCTCTCCGTTCCATATTAGATGATTTCCATTTGTACAAAAGTGGATGTACCTAAACTTGTAACATGTCTAGATATATCCACTTTTGTACAAATTGAAGTCATCTAATTTGGAACGGAGGGAATACTTGGTTGTATTGCTAGGCACAGTTATTTGTCACTCGTGGTACGTACTCGCATACCGTAACTACGTGCGTAGTGTCGCGCGTATGTCAGTGGGGGTGAAAGAGATAGATGCATGTGAGGTTCAGTTAATGTTATCTTGTATATGCCTGTCGATCCGTCCGTGTATGTGTCGTTGCAAAATCAGAGATACACGTATACGGAGACCAAATTTAAGCAACAACTGATTTTTCGGCCGTCTTGGCCTTCTCGACATATAATAATGTGAGTATCCTTGAAAAATAGCGTCAGTATAAGTTTGTGACTAACACATTGTGTACAACTGTACAAGTTGAAGAGAAGGATCCGGGAGTAGGTTGAGGGACTGATGAATGTACAATTTTATTCCTACCATTTTTTTTTTTTGCAACTGGTGTACAATAGACTTGCATTTGGAGAGCATCCTTTTCATAAACATAGTCTGGTTTCTTTAAAAAAAATAGTCGTCTGGTTCTACATAAAATAGTCAACTTGTTCGCAAGCAACACTGTTAAGAAAAATTCCTCAAAACATATCACCGTTGTTTTAAAAGAATTCAACTAGGTTTAATCGTACTTTTCAAGTATTTTATAATGCATGACTTCATTTCATCTATATTGTTCAGAAGAAGTTGATCTGATTTTGCACACAAATCTTCTGAACTTGCTTAATCTATACTACTATTAAAAGAG
The DNA here is from genome assembly GCA_947311845.1 of Poa pratensis. Classification (NCBI taxonomy): domain Eukaryota; kingdom Viridiplantae; phylum Streptophyta; class Magnoliopsida; order Poales; family Poaceae; genus Poa; species Poa pratensis. Next base: position 19,239,701 of record CAMZMU010000039.1, read on the forward strand.
CAAACATGTTGGGATACTTTAAATCTTGTCAGTTTAATTTTCGATCAACGATCCGGATTGTCCCGATGTCGAGCAGCAAACACTTTAAATCTTGTCCGTTTAATTTCTAATCAACAATTGAGATTGTCTGCATGTTGAGCATCGAACAAGTTTGAAAGCCTTCGGTAGAAATCCTGATAGGAACTGATTCGTATAGAGAAAAGGAAAAAAAAAAGGCAAGCCTAGCAATCCTGATCAGCCACGTTTTTTATCCTTGTGAAAAAAGAAAAGTCACCGTTGTTCGATTCGTGTACGTACAGGGGTGGAAAAGAGCAATTTGGATTTTCGGATCGACCACGATCGGTCCAGAGGCAACAAAAGATTCGTCAAAGAGGCGACGCCCTGCGCGAAGAGGATGGTGACCACGCCCATGCCGAGGATGCGGACGCCGTCGCCAACCATCACACATAGAAGTATCAGGTAGCCAGGCTCCCGGAACGCTTCCCCTGCGACGAGCTTCCAGCCTTCCACCCGGCAATGTCGTCCGCGTGCGGCGCCGCCTCGCTGCCCAGCTCCTCGTAATGCGCAAGGTCGCGCCGCACAGTGCGCAGCAGGATGACGAGCACGATGGCGGCGAGAAATGCCACCACCACGATGGAGTTGAGGATGGAGAACCAGTGCACCTGCGCACCGCCCATCTCGAGGTATGCGTCCCAGCGCGACGGCCACTCGACGGTGCTCTCTACGAAGGTGACCTCGTAGGAGAAGGCCGGCGGCCTGTTGCTGTCTATCCTGCTGTCAATGGTGAATGGTGAGGGCTTCCTATCCTGCTAAGCAAAGCGCTGTCATCCACAAGCCATCCCCAAATTCGAATTTAATTTAATATAAGTGATTGCTGAGCATGTCAGGTCTAATCGGAGAGGAAGTGCTCTAAAGACTAGAGGTTTGTGAACTCCAAATCATGTAATTTGCTACCAGGCATGGCAACAATCAAATCCAGATTTAGCAGCTAGAATTTACTGAGAAGATATGTGCAGCTTAGGAAACCCAGATTTAGCATTTTTATTTAAGATGGAGAGAAACAAAAATTATAAAATGGCAATAGAAATCAAAAACCCGTTATGCATTGTATAGACGTGCGTTGCACGTGCAACGTTACTAGTCTCTTAAAGGTCGTATCTTGAAACCGTTTGCCCCATAGTAGAAGGACAAAATTTGACCTAGAAGATTCTAACGTATCTAGACGAACATTCTTCTCCAAGTTATGGGATGAAGTATGTGTATGAAAATTTTGTTTACAAAATATGACTATTTCGAGGAGAGTGAAAAGTGGACTTTTCCTATGGTTGAACGACGTATAAGATCTGATGGAACCACCTTTTGGCTACTATAGTCCGGGTGGTACTCCACTGTACATTCATCTATAGAAAATGCCTCCTTTCCGCTGCAAATGCTTTGAATGTTTCCATCCGTGTCAGCTGTAATACTCCGATTCATTTTATTAACACGTCTTGTCTTTCTTCCTTTCTCTCTGCCATGGCATCAGACAGAGCTAGCTAGAGCCTAGAGGAAGGAGAGATCAAGAAAGAGGGTGCTTCAATTGCATTCAAGGGTGGACTTACACGTAGGATTCTGGAGATCTGTCTCGGATTTCGGGCGGAGGGGATAAGGGCTCGAGCATGAGGCGATGATGGTTTCTGCACCGGCACTAAGAGCATCTCCAACAGACGCGCATCGCGCCCGCGCTGTATAAAAAATATGCAGCGCCAAAAAGTTGTTTTGGCGCGCCGCTCATGTGTTTCGCTATAGCAGACGCGTCAAAATGGCGCGCCAAAACTTGGCGCTTCAGCAGACGCGCTAAAATAGAGCGCGCCAAACCAACTACGCGCTGGAAGTTGGATCGAAAAATTAGACGGAAATAGAAATATATTCAGATTCGACGAACACGCGCTACAACGCACACACCCGGATTACCTAAACGCGCATATAGGCGCGCACGCACACACTACGCGCCGGCGGGAAGCGCCAGCGATCTAGATGTCCCAGTCCCCGTCGGCGATCTAGATGTCCCAGTCGGAGTCGTCGGAGAAGTCGGCGTCCGAGCTCGTCGTGTCGGAGACCTCATCCTCAAGCGCCGCCACATCTCGTGGCCGGCGGGCCACCAGGCGCGGCCGCGCGCCAGTTCCCCCTCCGCCTGCGCCTTCATCAGACGCCTCTCCTCCCGCTCGTAGTGGAGCTCCAGGCGCTGCTCCCCCCGCTCCGCCGCCATGGTGTTCAAGTGCTCCAGCTCCGCATGTCTCTCCGCCGGGTGCGCCTGGTACCACGCCTGCACGGCGAGCGCGTCGTGCTCCTCGACGAGATCCAGCACGGCGCGGAGGCGGAGCGCGCGGCGGTCTCTGTCGGTGACAATGGCGGGCGCAGGCGCCAGGTTTGCCGCCTCCTGCGCCGAGCGGCAGTCTCGGAAGTTCATCGTCTGCGGCGTGCGGCCGAGCCGCCACGCCGCCGCGTCGTACGCGCGGGCGGCCGCGTAGGCGGACTGGAAGGTCCCGAGCGGGACGCGCATGTCCCCGCAGCGGATCTCCGCGATGTACCCGTTTTGGCGGCGGCGGACGCCGAGGTAGCCGAGGTAGCCGGTGCGGCGGCGCGGCGGCATCGTGTCGGCGTGGGCGGCGTGGGGAAGGCGAGAGGGGGGAGAGATGGACTGTTCACAGCGGTGGCGCGAGTAGGAAGGCGAATGGAAAGCGGTTGGGCTGCGGCGTGGATGACCGCGCGCCGGACGCCGGGCGCTTTATATAACGCGAAATCTACCGCTTGGGCCAGCGCGCGCTAAGGTTTTTGGAGCGCGCCCTTTTTTGCCGTGCTTGCTGGAGCAGCCGAAATGGCCTCTCGCGCGGGAAAAAGCCGTTATTTGGCGCGCGCGCTCCAAATTAGGCGTCTGTTGGAGATGCTCTAAACGCGGCACAACCATCCCATCTCTCTCCTAGGAGTTGCTGTGCGGTGCGTCGTCGGCGTCCTTGCAAAGGGCTGACTAAATGGCGCGTTTACTTCTCCCTAGCTAAGAGCATCTCCAACAGGCACCCAACGCGCAGGCGCTGTATAATCGTTTTGCAGCGCCGAAATAGACGTTTGGCGTGCCGCGCGCAGGTTTCGCTTTAGCAGTCGCGCTATAATTTAGCGCGTCGCTGCCGTGCTTCACCAGGCGCGCTAGATTGCAGCGCGCGAGCTCAGCGGAAACAACATTTGCACTTCAACATACAACCGTGAAGATCAAACAAATACCAAATAAATCAACAATAAATTGTATAATTATTATTACAACACAAACAAATAGTTTTTGTCGAATACAAATAGTTCAGCAAACAATAGAATGAATAGTTCAATAAAAATATAACAAATAATTGAATGAATTTTATTGTTGTCCATTCCACTTCCACCACTCCTCGATTAGATCCTTTTGAAGCTCATCATGCCGTTCGTTGCGTCGAATGGCATGATAAGATGCCACAAAGCGAGCTGTCCTCTCCGCTCTCCTCCGCACTTGCACGGGATGGCCCATCAACTCGTAGTGAGTGTAGTCCAACTCTTCCCCACGCTCATCCTCGATGATCATATTATGCATGATCACACAAGCGGTCATGATGTACCAAAGCATGTCTTGATCCCAAAATCTAGCCGGCCCTCTCACAATAGCAAATTGGGCTTGCAAAATCCCAAAAGCTCTCTCCACATCTTTCCTAGCCGCCGCTTGAGCATTGTGGAAATCAAGCGCTTTCTTACCTTGTGGATTTTTAACCGGCTTCACAAATGTTTGCCACCTTGGGTAGATGCCGTCCGCAAGATAGTAGCCATAGTTGTACGTATGGCCATTTGCTACAAACTCCACCGGGCAAGTTTTACCTTTTGCAATCTTATTCATGAGTGGTGACCGGTGAAGAACATTGATATCATTTAGAGCTCCGGGCATGCCAAAAAAAGCATGCCAAATCCAAGTCTCATGATCGGCCACCGCTTCAAGAATTATAGTTGAATCTTTTTTGTGGCCTTGGAATTGTCCATGCCATGCCTTAGGACAATTTTTCCAACTCCAGTGCATGCAATCAATAGAACCAAGCATACCTGGAAATCCCCGAGCGGCGTTGAACTCCAAAAGCCTAGCCGTGTCTGCAGCATTGGGAGCTCTCAGATATTCCTTCCCAAATATTTGCACAATTCCAACAGCAAACCGCTTGACACACATGATGGCTTGGCTCTCACCCATGGCCAAGTGGTCATCAACTAGATCCGCCGGAATCCCATATGCCATCATACGCAAAGCGGCGGTCACCTTTTGATAGGTGCTATGCCCTAGTTCACCGGCGGCGTTCCTCCTTTGCTGAAAGAACCGATCATGCCTCGCTAACTTCATAGCGATGCGCTTGAACAAGTCAATCCTCATTCTAAAACGGCGCCGAAAATAAGACTCGGGATATATTGGATGCTCCACAAAATAGTTTCTCATTAATCTTTCATGAGCATCGATTCTTTCCCTCCACAATTTGATACGGCCAACAACGGAACCACCATGCTTCCATTTTCTCTTCGCGCGAATAGCTAGGATCATTGCAACCTCTTCCTCCTCTTGAAGATCAAATTCTTCATCGGAAGAATTGTACAAATAACTCATCTACATGCATCAATGCACTCTAATTTAAATTCTAAAAATAAATATGAACCAAATTCATCTAAGTTGAAGTTCACATGTCATTGTTACCTTAGGTGTTTTGTCAAACACCTTGCGCGCGTGCAGATGTGCGCCCGCGAGGTGGCAGCGGCTACGGGTCGCCGAAGCAGCGGCCAAGCGGCGGCGACGAAGCGGCGACGAAGCGGCGGCGAAGAAGCGGCAGCGACTGTTCCGCCCCAACAGCAGCCGCCGGAAGCGCCGGAGGTGTCGGTGAAGGCCCGGCTCGCCCGGGTCGATTCAGCGCCGCGGTGAGCTCCGCGCAGCCATATATAGCGGCGGCGCGCTAGGGAGTACCGGAGGCAGCGCCGGCGACAGGGAAAATCGACCGCGCTGGCGCCGGACAAGTTGGGGGGAAGATATGCGAGCGGCGGCGCGAGCAGTGAGATTTTTCAGATCTGGCGGTTGGTAGCTCGCGCCAGATTTGCTGTCGTCCCGCGCGCTGTAGTCGCCGCCCCAAATTTGGGGCCAAATCTACCGCTTGGCAGCGCGCGCTGGACGTTTTTTAGCGCGCGTGGGTTTTTACCGCTGCCACTGGAGCACTGGATTTCGCTCCGCGCGCGCTAAAAAGTCGTTATTTCCAGCGCGCGGTCCAAATAGGGCGCCTGTTGGAGATGCTCTAAGTAGCTAGGCTAAGCTCTAGCACGTACTACGCTTGTGCTGCATGCGTCGTTGGCTACCGAGATACCGTACGTAGGAGTACTAGGGTTCAGCTGGGAAGTAGATTTGGAGTGTAATTAGATTCACAACTGAAATTTGTCAATCAATCGTCACTCTTCTAAACATTGTATGAATACGTTGTGGCCTTCGGATACACCGTAATGGGGTGGTCTTCGATGGACATCAACCCTCGATGGACAATTATTTGTTGATGTCGTGGCGCTTATATTTATTTTCTCTTTTTAGAGGGTTGGTACATGTATCAACCTGAGCCGACCCATGCATTTGAATTACTGTACTATGAGTACCAACTTTAGTAAGGCAATAAAAAGGCTACAGGTCGCGGAATTTCCCTTTTTAGAAAAAAATGTAAACATAAATTCTTAAATTTGAATGTAGGATTTTAACTCTTATTTCTCTCTCAAACGTTTAACTCTGCAAATTTGAGGGTAAAAGTAAACCATCTTGTAAATATTTTGATTTATTTAATATGGTATACTATATGTAGTATGTAGTATAGCAGGTTCAATAGGCGAAAACTGCAAATGACTCCTGAGCTAGATGGAATTCGTTTTTTGAAAAAAGAAACAAAATCTGCAGTTTTGAGTTTCCAAAAATCATGAAACAATTTCCAGATGACGATAGTGTCGAGATCTATAAACGTGCAAAATTTTAGCTCAAAATCAGTTATATTTTGGGCTGCACAAATAAGACAAATTGGGAACAATTTCAAGTTTTTGAAACTGTGTACTATTCACCACCCATTTTACATTTTTTTCCAGCCCATAATACAATTTATTTTGATGTTAAAAAATTCACACTTGCAGATCTCGATATTATCTACATCTGAGAATTGTTTCACAATTTTTGAAAACTCAAAAGTGACGATTTCTAATTTTTTAAAAAAGAGCTCCATATAACCCGGGAACTATTAGTCCACTCTCGTTCAATAGGCTCATATGTCTTTTTCCCTTATGTATCCTTGTGTCTAGCCGGACGAATGAGTTCAGCGACTACAATTAAAATTTGTACGTGGAATGCACCCCGAATTTTTTATTAGTTTTTAATAGCCTAATATTCTTTTACATGTGTGTGTCGTTGTAAAGCCGGATTGATGACCTAATTGAGTACTTTTTTTTATTTCGGCAAGAAAAATTGTAAAAATATTAGTTATGATGACTTTGAGTTTTCAAAATTTCTTTCATGGGACGTAAAATTATTCTATTTACTTCTTTATACTCGACAACAAATCCTAGAGATACGTTCAAACTCCAGGGCACGTTCTTGTAGTACTATAACTTAAAGCTAATTTTTTCATAGGACGTGGAATTATTGTATTTAATTCTTCATGCTTGAGGGTTGATTTCCTCATATCCAATATGTCGGGTTGTGTTTGTAGGGGGAGGGGTCGCCAACCACGATGATTCCACCTTAGTTCACTATGGGGTTGGTGGTTTTGTCAACAAGTTTGCTTATAGGTGCTTTATGCATCGACGTGGTGTTGGGTCTTCTCGTCCGGCCTCCATCATCTCCAGATCGATGTTCCATAGTTCACATCATCACTGGCATCTCTTGGAAAAATCTTGTGACTTACTGCCCGTTGTTACAATGAATCTTTGTCACGAACATTGCCAAGTAGGTATATCATTGAGCAAAGCCATGATGCTATCGGTTTGTTATGGCCGGAGACGACGATGAATTCCCTGGCATTCTTTGTTATTTTTCTTGTAAGGCTTGAATCTACTTAATATATAGCTTCCAGCCTTCAATTTTTTTATCTGGAAGTATACTGATTACACAAAGCAGACTCGTGCTCATTATGAGTGCAATCCACATGGCCAGGCACAATTTAACATAATATAGAATTCAAATAATTGATAAATTTTGACATAATTGTGTCCACACCGACAAATAAATGTCCAAATTATTCACCCGTCGGCTGTCATCTAACAATGATTAATGGGTCCAACTTGTCACTTAACATAGGCCATAACTAGAATATGTCAAGGTATTTTAAATGGAGCAAAAGCTACTACAAAGACAAACTAGATGGTACATAATACAATATAATTTAGAGGCTCTGAAGTTCCAGAGGTATTTGAGGAGGAGAGCAAGCATGTGGGCGACGGTGGTTGTGTGAGCGCTATACACCGATGCCACATTGATCGCAGACAGATCGATGATGAATCGTTGTGTGTCCTATCGGCGCGGATCATGAGACTAGTCCAAATAAGAAAGAGGAAAAATGATGGACGTAGTTTCCTATATATATCTCACCCACAACCTACTCACGCATACACCAATGCCGACATCAAGGGATTCTAATTTTAATCTTGCAAAATGTTTCAAGCATTCTAATTTTCCTTACTCCCTCCCTTCTGGTTAGCATGGCATGCACGTTGTTGGAGATATGCCCTAGAGGCAATTAATAAAGTGATTTTATTGTCATATCTCTTATTGTTCATAATACGCTTTAATACCATGCTATAACTGTATTACTCGGAAACATAATACACGTGTGGTATAGAAACAACCAGGTCCCTAGTAGCCTCTACTTGACTAGTTCGTTGTGTAACAGATGATCAAGGTTTCCTGATCATGGGCATTAACCGGTTAACAACGGAGTCATATCATTGGGTGAATGATTTGATGGACATACCCAAAATATATATAGAAACGTAGTTTCAGATCTTGGACCGTGAGATTATATCAAGTCGCTGCTTCTGAAAGATACGGCTGATCGCACCTAATGTCATGTCTCATACGCACGACAATAAGGGTGACACTTTCGGGTATTGGAAGGAAGTAGTCGGGGCGAGTAATCAATAGCGCGAATTGCCAATCCGCATAGCAGGATAGATACTCTGGGCCCACTCGGTGAGATTACATCTAATGAGCTTGCAAGCATGTGACTAGGTCACGGGGATGTAACATCACAGACGAGAGAAGATAGATTGTCAAGGATGAGGTCAAGCTCGGTAAAATGTGATACCGGAGAACGACACTCGACAATCTAAGTATCACCAGGAAAGAGATTGAAACTGGAAGTCTACAGGTTCAAACGAATAAAGAGACATTCGTGGACACACAGGGGCTATCATGGATATCCAGATTCCGCTGTTAGTCGATTGATCGGAGAGAGAGTCTCGATCATGTCTGGAGTGATCCCGAACCGTGGGGTAACACACTTAAGGGTGGGTGACGATGAGATTGGATTTAGAGAGAATAAGAAACAGGAACTCCGGAAGTGTTCTGGAGCTCCGGAAGTGTTCCGGTAATTGTCCGATGATTGATCGGAGGCCACGAAATATGTTTCGGGGTCCGAATGAATTAAATACACCGTAATGGGGTGGTCTTCGATGGACATCAACCCTCGATGGACAATTATTTGTTGATGTCGTGGCGCTTATATTTATTTTCTCTTTTTAGAGGGTTGGTACATGTATCAACCTGAGCCGACCCATGCATTTGAATTACTGTACTATGAGTACCAACTTTAGTAAGGCAATAAAAAGGCTACAGGTCGCGGAATTTCCCTTTTTAGAAAAAAATGTAAACATAAATTCTTAAATTTGAATGTAGGATTTCAACTCTTATTTCTCTCTCAAACGTTTAACTCTGCAAATTTGAGGGTAAAAGTAAACCATCTTGTAAATATTTTGATTTATTTAATATGGTATACTATAAGTAGTATGTAGTATAGCAGGTTCAATAGGCGAAAACTGGAAATGACTCCTGAGCTAGATGGAATTCGTTTTTTGAAAAAAGAAACAAAATCTGCAGTTTTGAGTTTCCAAAAATCATGAAACAATTTCCAGATGACGATAGTGTCGAGATCTATAAACGTGCAAAATTTTAGCTCAAAATCAGTTATATTTTGGGCTGCACAAATAAGACAAATTGGGAACAATTTCAAGTTTTTGAAACTGTGTACTATTCACCACCCATTTTTCATTTTTTTCCCAGCCCATAATACAATTTATTTTGATGTAAAAAAAATTCACACTTGCAGATCTCGATATTATCTACATCTGAGAATTGTTTCACAATTTTTGAAAACTCAAAAGTGACGATTTCTAATTTTTTTTAAAAGAGCTCCATATAACCCGGGAACTATTAGTCCACTCTCGTTCAATAGGCTCATATGTCTTTTTCCCTTATGTATCCGTGTGTCTAGCCGGACGAATGAGTTCAGCGACTACAATTAAAATTTGTACGTGGAATGCACCCCGAATTTTTTATTAGTTTTTAATAGCCTAATATTCTTTTACATGTGTGTGTCGTTGTAAAGCCGGATTGATGACCTAATTGAGTACTTTTTTTTTTCGGCAAGAAAAATTGTAAAAATATTAGTTATGATGACTTTGAGTTTTCAAAATTTCTTTCATGGGACGTAAAATTATTCTATTTACTTCTTTATACTCGACAACAAATCCTAGAGATACGTTCAAACTCCGGGGCACGTTCTTGTAGTACTATAACTTAAAGCTAATTTTTTCATAGGACGTGGAATTATTGTATTTAATTCTTCATGCTTGACAACAAATCCTAGTTAGAGATGCGTTCAGACTTCAGGGCACGTTCTTGTAATACTATAGCTTAAAGTTTTTTAAAAATAAAAAATTAGCCAATGAAACATCAATTCTTTCTTTTTTGTCAACATATATTCGAATTTATGAAACAATACTATCTTGAGAAGGAACTTACCTTTCTTATTTCATTACAGTAGGACACGGAAACGTAAAGGGAAGTTCAAGTAGTAAATAATATATTTTAAACAACATAAATTAGAATTCATGATATTATATTTTTCGGGCTATGTAGGAAACATACCTTTTTATTAAGTAACTGTAGAACGCGCAAACTCGAAGGGATCTCTTTTTTTGGGAAAAAAAATCTCGAAGGAAACGTTCGAGTAAATCAATATTGTAAAGAACATATAGTAAATTTATAATATTATATTTTCATGCCTATAAAAACTTAAATTTTATTTTGTAATAGTAGGACACACAAATTTGAAGGGGATGTTCTAGTAAATAATATATTTTAAATGTTGGTATAGTTCATATTTTGGAATCTAATCACCAACATCTTCCTAGTTTTCTTGTATAGTTGTACATACAAATGGATACACCTCCGACATTTGTTTTCCTTACAAGACCTGGTGCGTAGGTTTTTTTCTTCTGTACACATAATGGATACACCTTTGCACGTCTTTTCCTTGCAGGACCTGGTGCACAAATTATTATTTTTTGACTCGGGGTGACCTGGGGTGTACTTAGCCTTTTTTTGTTTTTGTTTTGTTAAAAAAAAGATTTGAACAAAAATTTGGATCTGTTTTCAACGTGTATGTACGTGACAAAGTCACAAATCTTTGGATTTTCTTTCAACGTGTACGGGTACGTGACATAGTCTCGATCAATAACGACCTGTGATAAATCGTGGTACTAGATTGAAAATCTAACGTCTAAAATAATTATGATGTTGTGGATTAACCTAGTGTCTCTAAAATAGAACCCCGTATTGTGCTTTTAGTATATAATAGATATATGGTACGTCTCAGAGGACATATCCTTGAAAATATATGTGGCCTCATCTCTTTTGCTTAATTTCTTGTATGTTATCCCGACTCGTGATTAAATTCCTTTATTTTGAGTGAGTAAATTATTTTTTTCCTATGAAAGGGTCCCAGCCCCCATTTTACATGCATGCACGTGAGTAAATTCCCTTAAAAATGTCAATCAATTTTCGCCGTTGCTGGATCGACTGACATGAAAACATGCAATGTTTCCCATGTCAGTACGGAAATTAAGAGAGTGGCCTTGATCCAACGACCAAGTATAATTGAACCGGATGTTTAGCCGGAGTAACTAGCTAGACAGACTGACAAATTAAGCACACTCAGAGATGGGAGTAGCATATGCCATAAGTGGGCAGTTACGCAGCCACTATTAGTGCTTAAAATGGACCACAACACGACAGCTACTTAACAAAATGGTACGGTCATATTGGTAATTACTGCTCTTATCAGACTGCTGTCTAGGAACACGTAGCACTAACTGCAACAATTCAAACATGACAGTGTATGATCTAGTTCCCACACACCAGCTAGCTAGCTAAACACTTGCAACTCTTTATTTACCCTCATATCTACATCAGAGGGATACGTGCTCAACCGTAAACAAAAACATTCCCAAACGTTTGTTCTTGACGTAATCTTTTTGCGAGGGCACCATACAAGGATCGTCCAAAACAAAAACCTTATGTTCACTTTTGGCAATTTCTGAAGTGATGGCAAAGCCTTTTCAAACGTCGATCAGCTGAGGTTAACGTCGTTCAAATTTGACAGGACGACGAGCAAGGAAAACCCACGTAGCTAGGTGCCTAGCCAGGACTAGCTAGCCAGAGGGTTTAATTCGGAATCGATGCGCCGTCCCTGCTGGCTAGTTGCTGCCACACGGAAACCGATCAAAATGCATAGTATACTAGTGGTACCTCTGCATGCATCGCAACGGTGGATGGTGGAAATGTGACGTGTTGTCTGAAAGAATTGAATCGAAGTAACTGATGAAGCATGCAGTGCAGGGGCAGGAGGCGTCTAGTCTAAGTCAGTGGCCAGGGGCGTCACAAACTGGCTGGAGCTGTGGGTGAGAACTGAGAAGAGGGATGGAGGGAGGAGATCAGGACGCATGAAGCTAGAAACCCGAATGCCTTGTCCAATCCATCCATCATGTCCATCCATGATCCACTCCATATTTTCTGGATGCGTCTTCCGTCGTACTACGATCGATAGACGTCGATGCAAGAAGACATGCGTTTGCTTTTGTGGAGTAGTATCTTTCTTCTAGATGTTGGTTGCTTGTACGCCTACGAGCGAGCAAGCTAGATCCTTTTGCTGCCTACTCATTGGTGCATCATTGTGTCGTTGATCCGTTATGCATGCACGTTGCATGCAGCTCGTACTTACTTGGAGAAAAAAAATTGTTGTAATTTTCATGTTCGCATGCACTATAATATTGCACCACATATGTATGTTGTCCTCTGCATGCTAATTAAAACTCCTACTTGTAGAAATAAGGACTCCTAATTTCATATGTGTATACATTAAGGTGTTATTTAAGCTAGATCAGTAGATCACAAAGCATGTACCTCGGTGTAGCATATTTCGCATAAATTTGCATGCATGGATTCAGAGTTTCAGACAGTACTGAGAGACAGGCACACATGATGCATATTAGTTGCACCTCGATCGGGTACGTACAATAACCATCCAATTGTGCATTCATGTACGTATATGCAAATATCGTGTATACATGCATGTATGCGATGTACCCAAGACACAGTAAACTCAAAGTTATTGTCACTTTTGGTACGTACCGGTGCCAAAATATATAGAAGATACGCACGCATATATGGTATCCTACGTACAGTTAATTTCTCGACATGGATGAATGTTTTTTCCTTCTCGTGTCAGTCCTGCCGTGTGTACCTAGCTACCCTAGTAACTCCAACAGTACATACAATATTGATTTTATGTGTGCTAGCTTGTGTGTGTGTGGGTGTGTGTATAATTGTATAGTAGTATCTGATCTATTTGATAGATCAGTCGAGGAGTTGACCGAGATGCCACTACTGCTACCAAAAGTATTTATTGTTAGGCTCAGCAGCGGCAGTAGTATCATCTTATCAGAGACTACTCCATGCAGCACGTACCAGCAGTATGCTGCTTCTCTCTCTAGCTAGCTTCTGTCTGTCTCTTTTGATCTCCGGCCTCTGTGGTTTCCCTGCGTGTCTCTGCCTCTCGGGAATACGATCCATGTACAGTTCGTAGTATCGATCAGCATGCAACGTCACGCGAGATCTCTTCCACGGATCGACCGGCGGTGCCAGCGGCTGTGTAAGAAGCTTTTTTTTCCCCAATGTATGCATTCTTCTCTCTCTCTCTAGCTTCCTTCCCTTGGCTCGACAAAGTTAACAAAGTTATTGCCTGTCCGAAAGTGTTCACTCCTGTCAGAACGGAAAAGGCTCCTCGCATGGTTTCTCTCTCCTCCGGTTTTTTCTCTCTCTAGTAGAATTCTAGCTTAGCTTCTTCTTCCTCGCTAGCTACATGTTCTACCATGAAACACGACGACCTCAGCTCCGTCCGGAGGAGACGTCTCGTCTCATCGGTAGCTAGCGCACTGTTGAATATGTGTACGTAAACAGCTAGCTAGCTAGCTAGGGATTCAGTTAAGCAGCGAGAGATATGAGGACGTGATTAAGGATCGGACAGAGACAGAACCATAACAGCTTTCAGAGGGTACTTGCAGCCGGAAGATTTCAGAGGTAATTGAAGTACTCTGCTGTGGTACTGCATGTGTGCGTATGTATCTGTGTGTAGATTCAAGAAGCATGCAGATGCAGGGTCGGTCTCACATGATCGTACGTGTTATCCATGTTTATTTCTGTATAATTATCGGAAACAAAGCTACGGCGTGCTGTATTTAACTCTCTCTAGCTTCGGACAATGCTGCACTGGCATGTTTAATTTTAACCAAAGCTTGTTTTCAACCTGAGAGTATCAACTAAAATACCCCCTCCGTCCCAGTTCTAATGGCGTCCACGTAGTTCAAGAACAAACTTTGATCATTAATTTGGTCAACAAAATATAAATTTGTGTTATACTCATGTGTTAGTAAAATGGTACCATTAAAAACTTCTTTTAAATATAAATCCGATGGAATGACTTTTATGGCATTCATTTCAGATTTTGTTAGACATGGCTCTATGAAAAGAAAATCCGCTCCACCGTGTATCACTCATGTGGGTCCCGCTACCAGAATAGAGAGAGATAAAAATAGTGGTCTATCATACACAGACGAGCGGGTCTGTATGCAATTTGATTCTCTTAGACAAAGGTCTTATACGTACTAGACCCGTGCGTTTAGACAATAATTAGCTGGACTCACCCCTTCCAGTGTTTAGACCTAAGTCTCTAGCAAACAAATATGCTCTTAGCTACCCACTTAGACACAACGTTCCACACGCTCTACAATGAGGGACGGAGGGAGTAAAAAAATATGTGGCTACAGTTATTTTATCGAGGTTTATCTTTGCTGAAGGTGAATTGGTAATTGCCAAGGAAAATAAACTAGAATGAGCGAAGGTGCACTCATATGCTGAAAATTTGGGATGTTGGGTTTTGGCCACCATCCAGTCATACTGTCCATCTCTCTACGATTCTAATGGTCAATTGGATCGACGATTAATGCACTCTTTCATTTTAAGAATTTTGCATACATGAGTCGTTTTAAGTCGCAGTTGGTGTTTTCTTTTTCAAACAAGAATGGTGATTTGTTTTAAATTTTGACATACGGTCTAAAACATGTAGTTTTGAGCCGTAATTTTGATATAATATTCTGGCGAATAAGTCAAAATCATTGTACTGTGAAAACTAAACCATCACAAATTTATTGACAGGATTTCACCGGATCGATCTAGAAATGTTTATACACATCAGTAGTCAAAGTTTGCTATGTTTGAATAAAAGTGACGTGGCTAGCACCATTGTGTGCTCCAATTACTTTTTTTTTTTGAATGTTAGCAGGAGAACTGCTAAATTCAATGAATAGATAGAAAGTTGGTCCAGTTTATGAGGGAGACCGGACCCAAAAACCATACAACACACACAACCTAGCTAGCCACGAGTCCCTCTGGCCTGCTCCAACTCCAAAACGATGCCCCCAAGAGGGAACACGACGCCGGAGGCGCCGCCATCGTCCGATCTAGAAGACTAGATCAAAGGTTTCCCCCGGAGCACGTCGGGAAAGGCAAGGTGAGAACAACTACATCAATGCCTCCAACAAGGGAGCGACGCCCATAGGCGCCGCCATCGACGACTCCGGCCATAGCCGGAGTACGGCTTTCGCCGGCAGTCTCACCTGCAAAACCCGAACCCAGGAGCCCGATCAGTCTCACCTGCAGAACCACTACCCTGCCTCCACGGCCAAACGCGCCTCCCCGGCAAGCTCAACGTGCTTCCGCCCAACCATCCACGGTCCCCACTGGACGGAGGATGCAACCACCGCTGCGGCGCCATTCTTCTCCCATCGGAAGGATGCAACCAAATACTAGGCGCCATTCGTCTCCTCGAGGATGCAACGCCTGCGGGCCATTCATCTTCCGACTGAGGATGCAACAACCGCAGCGGCGCCATTCCTCTCCCTCCAGGATCCACCACAACAACCGCACAACGGGCGTCGCCCGCAGCAACATCTTGCTTGCCGAACCACCCAACAGGAGGATGCAACGCTGCCCAGCCATGGCGGCGCCATTCGTCTCCCCCCAACACCACCACCATCCGGACACCACCAGTCAAGCATCTTCATCCCGCACAGCTGAGATCAAACAGCGACAAATCCTCTCGGCCTCCTTCCCCGCCGCAGGGCGCACGCATCTGCAGCAGCAGGGCGGCCAGATCCAGCCCAGAGTGGGCCGACGCGCCACCACCGGCGCCCAGTGCCTGCACGCAGCTGGTCGCCACCGTCGCCAGGTCCATCTTCGAGTTGGCCCTGCCGCGGCCCTTCGGGCCCAGATCGGGCCCGAGACGGACGGGCGCGCCGCCACCAGCGCATGCTGCGCTCCAGGTCCAGCCGCTGCCGCTTCCACGTAGCCCGTCGGCACCACCACCTCGCCCTGCTGGTCCCCGCGCCATTCGACCTCCACCGAGCTCCGCCTCCGACCACGGCCCCGTCGTTGAACCTCCTGCCCCGCTCGCAGAAGATCCACCACGACGCGCCTCCACCGCCCTCCGCCTTTGGCGTTCCGGGCGCCGCCACCGCCGGCGGCGTCGCCGGCGGCAGCGGCCAGGGAGCTCGCAAAGCTGGGGGCTTTCTCTCGGTTTTTGGTGGGCCTCCGGAGTCGCCCGAGCGGGGGCGACCCGGGAGGGAGGGGGGAGGGGAGGGGAGGAGAGGTGGGCGGCGGCCGGCGGCGAGGGGCGCTGGCGGCGCGGGCGCGGGAGGTGGAACCCTAGTTGGAGGGGAGTTTTTTCTCTCTGGAAAACAAGATTTGTGCTCCAATTACTAACTGGGAGAAGTGAATTTAGATGAGGATACTGACTCAGCATGCATGCATGCTAGTACCGCTGCCGGATCCTAAAAGGTTGAAATGTTAATACACCACCAATTGCAAAGGCAACCAACTTTATATCTTCCTATCACTCTTTTATCTGATCTGATCAAAGGCTATCTAGCTGCTGGCTGGCCTGCCTGCCTGCATGAAGTAACTACACAAACATGTAACCTACTCCTTGCTAGACTTTTACTGGTGCAATAACTTGACTACAGAAACAAAACACAGAGGGTATCCTTCTGTCTCACTGCTCCTAGTAAGTAGGCATTGATTGATTGCCATGCATGCATATCAGCATATACAATTCTTTCTTGAAGAATTCAGGCGGTACACTGATCAGTAGTACTAGCTGGAGTAGTATTCACTCACTGACCACAGAGCTGCTGATCATCTCCAATTCAAAACAGATTCTTCCCAGCCCCACTTTTATGGCCCTCTGTGTGCATCAGCTAGCTACCTAGCTGTGCATTTGCATGCATATTGAAGTCATCTGCATGTGAAATAAACATCTTGTCTCTCCCTGTTCCTCTACTCTTCTTTTTTCAAACTTTGCTGTTCCACTATTTCTCCCATTTCCATCCATTAATACATTCATTGTGTCTCTGTGCAATGGTTAAGTGGCACTATACATACTTATATATACATGCATAGACTGTACACAAGGATTTGTGCATGCGATCGGTGCCTAGCTTTTGCTTTGCATTTGCATACGCTTGTAGCCGGCCAGTAGCTGCAGGCCTAGCAAAACCTACGGATGCTCATGCAATCGATGTTGAAATTAGTAACCTGTCTACAGCTAGTAGCTATGGTGTATACATGTATGATTTGCTCTTCATGAACTTTGATTTGCTCTTTTCACGGGAGGTCTCTCTAGCTACTCCCTGCCGTGGGACTGGGATCTTACCGAAGTTTTAAAAGAGCAGGGATAACCGGAAATTGTTCTTTGCTCCCGAGCTCCAGTGCTCTCCCTCCACTTAAAAAAATCGAAAATTATATTTGTGAGTTTCAAAAAATTCTGAAAAACATTACAGGTGTAGCCAATGATGTATCTCATAAACGTGCAAAATATCAATTTGAAATACTTTATATTATGGGCTACACAAAAATAACAATATCTGGTAAAACTTAGGGATTTGAACATATGCATATTTAGATCCACACTTTGTCATTTTCGTGTATCTCAAAATACAAAAAATTTGTAGTTGATATTTTTTCACGTTAGTGGGATATACTATTGGATACACCCCTTTTTTCAGAATTTTTTGAAACTCATAAAAATGATTTTTGAATTTTTAAAATTGGAGGGAGCACTGAAACTCGGGAGCCAAAAGTCTCTACTCTAGGGATAACAGTAGATCTAGATGCTCATTGATATGTGCCTATGTCATCTATAGCAAGTAAAATAGCCAACATATAACAGAAGATCTAGATGCTCATTGGACTCACCTTACACACAGACTATCTTGTAGCACACATTGTAGCTTTTAATCTACAACCCACTTATTTTCTCTCTCGTTAATCTCAGTAAATATATGTTATTTAAACTTTTATAGACCTCTTATATCATGCTGTTATACTTGGTTTAAGAAAAATTAGGCGGGAATGCAAGTTTGGTGGCCTAGTTGAGGCTGGGTGTTGAGGACATCGAGATGGATGAGGATGATGACCCATTTCATTCTACCATCTTCGCTCGAAGATCAATCTCAGGGACCATGAGAAAGCTCACCTCCTTCAGCTTCTACTGCCAATCAGTAGCTACATCGGGGTTCCTTTTTTGCTATTTTGAAGACCACAAATCTGAGCAACCACTGCGTGATGGTATTTTCTAAAACTATGTATCAGTTTCCCTATTTGTGATTATCATGTGTGTGGCGGTGTGACATTCTTCTTCTATCTTTTCATCCCAAAAACCATATCAGAGGCTAGCGGAAATCAGTGGCATCCTGAGTGTAGATAGAGCTAGCCTTCGGCTTAGAGAAGAAGGGGATGTCAGCCGTATTTCACAGAACGCGGACATTGATGGTCACATCGTCTTCAACATTCAGGAGTGGAAGCAGTTCATTCAGGGCAAGTTTGCAGGTTGGACAAGCAGCTGATAACATTATGTAACACCAACCGCCGCAACTTTGATGTGAAGATTGTGGTGGAGATCATCTAGTGGTAGTCCTAACTACTTTTGTCGAGAAGTTAATATTATGACACTTTGTCGAGAAGTTTGTTTTATGATACTTTGTCGAAGAGTTCTAGTTATGGTACTTTGTCGAGAAGTTCTAGTAAAAATGAGCCAAAGTGCTCATTCTGCTAATGTGACCGTTTTTAGCCTAGAATGCATCTTACTGGCATATCGGCCCGTAGACATGCAACTAGCCATGCATAGTTGGATTGGTCATACTTTTGATATAAAATGGAGTATTGAAAATGAGGAGATGATGAATATTTTATTATGATGGATTATGGTCTATAAATGTGTATTGCCTTGGTACCACTAGTAGATGCTTTGCAAACTTTTTTCAAAAGGGTTTCAAAATACCTTATTCTATCGACAAGGAGAAACTTATCTCTGGGCAAAAAGAAAGAAGCCTTCCTTGTACTTAGTCGTTGCATGCATATCAACTATAACCCCTTTTAGGTGATACGAGTTGGCCCGATGTTCACGGATTGATGGTGCTGGCGGGAGAACACGTGGGGGAAACATAGCACAAGCGGAAGATACACGGTAAAACATGTTTAGATCAATCACCCGGCAACAATCCCCAAACGAGAAAGCCTCCGGATCTCAAGAACAAAGCCAATCTCACCCTTGATGAAACCAATTTCTCTTACCGGCTGGTCCACCGATCCAACAAAATCTTCAAAGGAAGATTGGATTATCCCTACTAGAATCTCTCAAGAAAGACTACGCAATACAAGAGGTTGTTCATCTCAAAAGGAGGTAGCTCATCATGGGGAAAAGGGAGCATATATAGCTCAACTCAAGTATAATCTATGTCTAACTTTAGATTTGATCAAGGAGGAGGTATATACTCTTCTAGGGGCGAAGGGGTAAAGTAGGTGGGATACAAGGCGCAAAGAGCCGAAACTATGCGCAGGCAGACGGGTCGCCGGATCATCTGACATTTGAAACACCGTATGACCGGATCGTCTGACACCTCCCCACGGATGGTCTGGCTGCCTGGTTCGCATCATCTTCTACGCCAGGCGCCGTATCATCTAGCGCGAACTGCGGGGTCGTCTGGCGAGGCTCCCGAGATGAGCCAGATGGGTGCCGGACTAGTCGGGCGCGCCTGTTTGGTGATCTCGCGCATGAAACTGAGGCTCCGGATATCTGGCGGCCGAAGTTCCTGGTTTTCTTCTCTTTCTCCTTGTCCGTTTCTTGGTCTTCCTTCTGTGTGACTTCTTCAACACCTTTCACCATATCTCTGAGAGCATCGTCAGCCACGTACCTGAGCACACACATAGAGTATCCATTTGAGGTAGCAATCCATTCACCGAAAGATCGAAGTCATGTAAAGATAAGAGTGAGTTTACCTTGTCGTGTAGTGCTTTGTCTTGAGCTCGAGTGAGAGGTTCTCTTGGTGGGCTTGTAGGTTTGATTTGGAAAAGTCTGAAGGTCGTTTCACATCATTAGGTGGCTTACGAGTATATTTAAAAGTACTCACTATACATTATTACTAGGCAACTTGGCGCGGCGACACGCCGCACCCGTGTAGTTATTAATTGTGGTTATTTTTAGATCTAAATTGTGTCTTGCTTGAGGTAATAATAACAATATTGGTACTAAAGTAATATGCAAGAAAAGAAAATTCACTCTTTGAGTAATGTGTAATCTAGAAATCTAGAAACAGAACTGGATGAGTATTCGTGAAAAAAAAACTTGTTGACAATAATGCAAGGTAAAATATCGTGCGTAAAAGGACAAACAAATGAGCTTAGGCAATGTAGTGTATTTATCAAAAAAGGAGCAAGAATAATTTTAATTCTGAGTACAGAACATCACCTGCAGGTCTACAATAATAAGGCCTAGCTGATATATAAGTCTTGTCGTGTTTGCAGACCCCAGTTCTTGCAGATAGGGTCAATACATGTGAGGATTCTATATTGATAAAGGTTAGTTCCATCGATGTAGCATGAAAGGGACCAAATAACCTTTTTGCGAAGGCAAAAAATTTAAAGGTATGCTGCAAAATTTGTCCAAAGAGCATTCATGGACCTCCGTTGATGTTCTGTAGTCCTACATGTTATCAGTTTATGACATAGAGCATAATAAAATAGAGTAGAAGTTACAGGGAAAAAGGGCAGTAAGTTACCTAAAAGGTTTTACAACACAGAAAATCATTTCAACTATCTACACAATATTAAATTAAGAAGGAATTGCATAGAACTACAGATTTGAGATCACTGTCACTTTAAATCCAATCCAGCCACAATGTTCGTTCAGACCAAGTAGCTTATTTCAGTTGCTCGAGGACAACATGACTTCTAAGCTGTGGTTAATCACCGCAATCCCGTGTTGATGTCGTCATTTTTGTTGGTCAATGTTGTCGCTGCCATCTCAAAGAAACTCGATCAGAATTGATCACACAAAATTGAACATGTATACAATTGCCTTGAAATTATTCGTAAATATATTCTGTTATCCCACCTATAAGTAGTTCATAAATATATTCTATTTTCCATGGTTGAAACAAAACAACAGTATATAATGAAACTAAAAGACAGATCTGGTTAAGACCATAGGGAAAATCTCTACATGTCATTACCAAATTTATCTATACATGTGACTATTATCTAGTGTAATAATTATGTTCTTATCACAATCAGACATCAGAAGCATATTCCAAAAGCAAGTGTCCAGTAAGCTAGTTTTTAGTTTGCATAGCAATACAGGAACGGTAAAACTGAATCACTGAACATAGTATATGGTTATAATCACAGTATAGTGTACATTAAAAAGGAAATAACAGTCATGTATAAATAATTCTTGATTGTTGAAGGCATGGCTAAAATTACAAAAAGAAACAGATGCTTTGTAATCTAGAAGCATATCAACATAAATAATGACTGAAAATCTAACTTTTGCATCGCTTGGATTATCATTTGACACTGTTAGTTGAGTAGTATGTGTAATTCTCTTTTTTTTTTGCAGCATGAGTAGTAGAGGTAATTCAACAAAGATGGAAATAAATTTAATGGAGACAGATTCAGTAGAGTGGAACATTAGCAAGCCAAATTTCCAGCATACACAGCATCAGACTTGAGCAGCACAAATTCGCACACACAAAGCAAGAATACCCTCATGTGCCCTTGCCGTAAAATTTCCAACATGAGTTCCTTGACGGAAAAGGCGAGCAAATAATGTTGAACCATTCCAATGTGTGTTCGTCAAATTCTCTGTTCCCCGCGGTCGCAACTCTTTTCCACTCGATTTCCCATTCGTCAAATTCCTCGTCAAATAGAGAAAGTCGTGAAGTAGAGAAATCCTCAATAACAAATCTGCATTCACATCTATACAATCATCACCGCGTACCGACATATATCTTTTCATTATTTGTATCCATACTAAGCCATCAGTGATTCGTGTGCTGAATTGCAAGTAGTAAGAAGCCATGGTTTTCCCTAGTATGTAGACTGAAGAAGCTATAATATTTATGTTCTTTCTATAGAAAATTATTTGATATCTTAATTCGTATAAAATCAATTCATATTTTTTAGAACGTAAAGAGCAATGTAAAACCCACATCAAACTGAAGTAAATAATGTGAGGATTGGAAGAACGGTGCAATGTTCTCGACGACATCACTTGAATCAACATACACAATAATTTGCTTAGAATGTCCTTTATTTGCTATCTTTCTCGAGGGCAGTAAGTGCCAACATTAGCAAACTCTATTAAAATCATCAATCAATCAGCTCAGCTTCTTTCCAACAGAGGTGCCGTTTTAGCTTTTTTTTATAAATGTCTCAGTAGAGTATGCCTATTTTTTATATAACCAGGACACTTGAGAAAAGGGGGAAAAAAAGTCAAGGTGGCATCTACGATGTCACAGGTTGGATTATAGTATAGTGCATCCACGATTATGGAATATTATCATATGTGGTGCTTCACCTTACTACACTATAGGAGGCAAAATTTATTAGATGACAAAAGTGTCTTATAAGCTATAGCACAAAACACACAGAAAATGCAGAACTCTGAATAAAATAGTAATAAAATCATATGAGTGTCTCAATTGAATTAAGGGAAATTGGCTCCTTAGTCAGCTTGCTACTACACTTTAGAAGGTAATTCTTACTTGAGATCAACGGTACTAATTATGGTGCTGAGAAGAAGACGCCGACCAATATGGCAATGTTATGATGGATGGCTACACGAACCTGGCATAATCTGCGATAAATGTTGTTATATCACTCCGACTTTGAAACAAATAATATGCAGGTCCACAGATGAGCATAAAGATAATAAAGCAGCAGTGCAAACAGGCAAGCACACTGTATGTGAGGTCTCGCAGCAAGATAGTCAAACAGATATACCTGTAGAATAAGCCTTTCTTTTTCTACTTGCTGCTGATTTTCTTTCTTAAATAGGTCTCAAGTAATTACATTATCATGTCTGCTCCTTATATGAAGCAAGTCTAATTCTCTCCTTCCTTTTTAATCTGTTTACATGTGTTAAGAGTTCTCCTAAAAGATATAAAGTTACTTGCAGCTTTACAGATCGGTTTCTCAATATCTGTATGATAACTCAAAATATTAAGGCGAGTAGTTGTAAATGGTTTAATTGCTGCTACAATAAACACCAGCACACTCTCTTTGTTCACTGCCCCTTCATACTTGATATTGAAATGTAATTTCCATTTGTCTTCCCTACTGGCTATTCTAGGAGCAGAAGCATTCAACGTTGCAAAAGCCAAGGAAGAGAAAGAACGTGAGTACCTCATCATTGACAATAGCTGGTGCACACAACATCTCCGGTAGTTTGTCCGGCTGCTGCCCAGGCATATCAACCACAACCTGTACAGAAAAAACGAACATGCACCAAATTACACAATGAAAAAAGTGGGCATTGCCAAGAACGTGAAGAAAAGGACATGAAGGCAGCAAATCAGCAAGCAATGTGTGTCACTGTTCCGCTGCTGCACCTCTATATTAAACCAGACAGTCGGAGATAGTACTCCTCTCCACAACGAAGCTGCACGGCCTAGAGGCAATGCTCTCCATGTCTCAGATTTAACCGCGCTCTCTTCCTCTTCAGCTGCTGCCACTTGACGAAGAATGCTAACAACAATTCGAGCTGCCTCACAAGTCATTCCAGCAAATTAGACAAAAAATCACTTATTTTGGTACTTATTGGTAGGAGGTTGCTCCTGACCGACTTCCTAGATGCAGCCGTACATGGGAGGAGTCGAGGAGAGCTTGAGCCTGGCCGGAGAGGAAGCGCTCGAAAAAAATCATGCAGCAGTCCATCTGCAGGAGCCACCAATTGCACGAATCAGAATCATCGAGAGACCTGTGCAATCTTATGTTGAAAAGATGTAAAAAGATTATTTACTTGCTGGCTGTGTAGAGAGAAAATTTCAGTACTGATAAGCTTTGCAGAAGCAGCTCTACAACACCAGTAATACAATTTTGTAAACCACTAACCGATTATTCTTATATTAATGCTACTGAGCAAATTTTACCCCAGATGATTCAAACAGGAAACAAAAGCCTAAACAAAACCAGTTTACTGCCGGTTAGAAAGTTATTAGAAAAGTTATTATGTAGAATGTGCATCAAATATTGGTTGTTAACTTCAATGTGAAGAGGGAGCATGCTTATGTTCAGTGCAGAATTGCTCGCCAGAGCGGAGCAGTACGGCGGCGCAGGACAGCAAGACGACAGATGACAAATTGGAGAGGGAAAAAGGTCTGCGATGTTGGATTGCTCACCCTGGAGTCGTTCGTGAGCTCGGGGAAGCCGGAGAAGGTCGAGGCAGTGCAAATCGACGACGGCGAGCGGGCGCGGCCTCCTGCCGGGGCTCATATATTTGGATTTGTCTTTTAGTTGGCTGAAAACAAATTGCACTATAATTTTCAGCTGTATGAACGTTAAGAACATAAGAATTCTAGCAGAAGTTGAATTACACATCCTTAGAAAATACAACACTTCTATAGTTAGACGTTCTTAGATCATTGGACATGCTTTACTTCGAAGGAGTGTCAAGCCTGATGGCAGCTACTAAAGCAAATGTGCTTCTAGCCTTTTCAAAAAAACACAACAAACTGAAAGAAGAACTCATACAGTTTAACTGGACCAAAAGAATTAAGTCTCTAGCGGATGTGCTATGTTTTTGTAAATAGTCCATCGTCTGGAGGTGTTTCCTGCTGCTTGGTTTCCATTTACAACAGTTGTGGCAGCGTCGAATTCAACGGAAGTTACCCCGAGGTTGTTATCCATAACTAGCTTCATTCCTAAAGCGATTCCCACTAAGGATGCAGTGAGGAACTAAGCTACTGTGAAGGTAGAGTGCATATGCTGAATCGGAACTAAATCTCCATATTGCTGAATCGAAAATTGGGAGATGTACAACAGGAAAAGAAGGAGAGAAATAAAGGATGGACCTTCCATCGTGGTGGAGGTCTCGCTGCTGGTCGGGCTCCCGGGGTGGCAGGCCAGGTCGAGGCCCTTTGTCGCTGGGCGTCGTCGTCCACGGCCAGCTCTAGCCACTCCACTCCCCGGACGGCGGCACGGGCAGAGGAGTAGCGACCTCCCTTGCGCGCTACTGGTGGTTGCAGAGCCCTCCGTGGCTCGCGTTGGCGCCGTCGCGTCCTGGAGGCCATCATGAGCAGATGAGTAGCGACCTCGCTACTGGTGGTTGCTGGCGGGCGGAAGCGTGAGATGCGGCGTCGGCGAGGGCCACCAGCAGTGGGGGACGGCGGAGGCGAGCCACCACCGGCGCCGGCGAGCGGCGGAGAAAAAGGGGATCGAGCCCGCGGCTGGTGCATCGATCTCGGGGGTCCCACTCTGTGGGAAAAGAGAGAGGAGGGCCGGCGTCCACGCGCAGCGCGGCCGAGCTCGGGCGAGCACGGTCACGGCCGCCCCAGCATGCCCGCGAGGCCGGGGTGGCGCGGATCTGTGCGAGGGAGGTGCGGGGGAGGCGTTTGGGCGGCGCTGGCGACCAAATGGTCGCCGGAGCACCGGCGGCGACCAAAAACGCGACGGAGGACGCCGGCCGCGGCGGCGCCGATTCCGGCGTGGGTGCGACGTCTCGGGACGCAGATCACAGCGAGGAGGTGGAGGAGGGGACGCCGCACCTCGCCGTGCTCGTCGATTTGGACGAGGAGGAGCGGAGGGGCGGCGCGCCGCGACGGCGGCGGCGGCGACGGCGCGTTCGCGAGAGAGGAAGGAGAGAGGGCGAGTTGTGCCGGTTTTGTTTGCACGAAGACCCTTGGAGTTTCCCAAATTTGCACAACAGTCCTTTGCGGGAGGTTTTCTGCAAAACTGTTGCGCCAAAGATCGTGCGCGGCGACGTGTCGTGCTGTGATTGGTAGAAAGTCTGTGCTACAGTGCTGCTACAGGACGCACGAATTTTGAAGCGATCTGGGACGTCCGTGCCTTCGATCGGACGGTCAGGAAAAAAAGGGCGACGTGGCCAGCGGACAGGGCGAGAATCTGTCCAACTTTTATATATAGTACCCATGCTTGGTTTTTAACTTGGTAAGACATGGAGGAGCAAAACGTGGATGATGGTTTTGACGGTGACTTTGCGAAGTATGACGTTCTCCTCCCTAGTTAGGTTCCTGTATGGTTAAGCCATGATGGTTTGGGCCTAGTTTTTCTTTTGGTGTTTCCGTTGTTTTTAAATGGGTCCGTTTAACGCTCAGCTGACCGAAAATTAAGCTAAATTGGGTTGCAAACTCGACTTGCACTGCAAAATTCTCAGTTAGAACGAAAATATTTAAATTGAAAACCGAGTTGCAAATTGTAAACATAAACTAATATATAATTGTTCGCGAATGGAGCAAAACGCTTCACATAATACATTTTCCGTTTCACAGTCTATAATTCAAATTCTAACTAATTTATCCTGCCAGCGTCCTGATCGTGATCTTGGGCTCCGACCCTCCAAGGAGCCATAAATGAATATAAACGTATTTATAACTTGAAAAATGAAAACATAACCAAAAAAATCAAGCTAAAACAAAGCCAAAAGAGACAAAGACGAAAAACCAAAACAAAGAAGATAGTTTCAATGTAAAAAAAAAAAATTAGTACTGTGTCCAGATGGGTAAGCAAGGTTGTTCGTGTCAGCGGAGCTCCTTGGTTCGATGCTTGCTGTATGGAGTTATTTTGCCCATATCTCTCTTTTTTTGGCCGGCATATATAGGTGTAGTAGCCCGTACAAAATAACAATAAATAAAAATAACAAAATTCGCACCACGCATTAGATCTGATGGCCGTACAGTTGACTGAGAGCTAACTTAAGTCTCTGCTAGCTGAGAATTAGCAAACCGTTTTAAATTGAAGTTTCATCCGTGGTTGGACGTAAAACTTGGTCTTGTAGACCTTATCCCAAAACTTCAAATTCGGTAACGGAATGTATATGAACTTTGTGTACCAGTTCAATTATGTTAAACGACACCCTGATCATGTGAGCGTGGTTGGATACATAATGGGTATTTCGAGCAGTTAGTCCGTTGTCTCCACAAAAGAACTACACGGATAGGCTGCAAACGAGTTTTGGAGCCCAAAATCGAAGGGCTCCGCTAGATCATATGCTCCAATAGCTCAAGCAATGCTACGAACAAATTAAGGATTGCCGAGTGCTGATCGGTTGTTGCTTATCTTGTGAGGCCGATTGGATTGGACAACACAGCATAGTAAATAGTGCGACGTTCGTGTCACCCATTACTACTAGCTCGCCTGCTGCACGTCAAGCCCGGCCGCAAAGAGCATCCATCTCCCCCACGCACACACCGGTTAAAGCTCAGAGAGACATGGTAGAGAGAAGGAGGAGGGGGACAAACATGGACGGCAGTGAGAACCGGTTCCCGAACAGAACGTCCAAAAGGCCGGCGGACACACCATTTTATGCATGCAAAGCGGCCATATATGCAGGCCGGGCAGAGAAAAACATCTATATGCAATAGTAGAAGAAGACTATAATCGAAAAACAGTGTGGAGACGGCTGAGAGCAGTCGAGCAGGGGTAACAAAAGGTGACAAAAGCATTGGAGACCACAGTAGTAGCTACAGTGGCCAGAGCTGTAGCTAGCATAGCTAGTCGTCATCCATGCATGTGCAGCACTAGACATATGTAGGTGTGTTCATGGTTCACTTATATGGCCATGCATGTACGTAGGAAGGCATAGGCAGGAAGCGGCATCGCATGCATGCGTCCGTCGACGGACGTATCGTGAATGGATGGATCGATGCTGGGCATGCAGGTGTGTTGTAGTGGTAGGATCCTCTGGTGGCCGATCGATCGATGATGTGACCACTCCCTCATCATTTCTTAAATCATCTCTCTCTCTCTCTCTCTCTCTCTCTCATTCCTCCCCTACTGCGTCTGCATTCTCCTCTCCCTCACGCCACCTTCTGCCTCCCTCTCGATCTGCCATGGATGTGGGTAGGCAGCAGGAAGCTAGGTAGAGGAGGGACTGGCCTCTGGCCATGGCATGCACGCCGATGAGTGAGCTACATCATTAGTTCAATGCCCTGAACGTGTCGCAACAGTGCGACTCTCTGCTACCCCTGCCTAGCTCTCTGCATGGACCTGCCTGCAACTGCAATGGAGAAGAGAAGAGAAGGAGAAGCTCTGGACCATGGACGTCTGCACGCGAGGAGGAAGGAGATCGCAATACTTTGTCGTCCCCACCCATAAACATTCCCAGTGCTGTCGCCTCGCCACCCGCCACAGTAGAACCGCATTAACAATTCGGCTTCGATCTCCTCTCTGTCACCACCCCCCATTGACTTGCTCTGCTAGCTGCTGCCGCAGCTGGATCTGTGTGGACGAACAGTAACCAAGCTGTAGCAACGCGTTTAACAATTGGCTTCTTCTCTTCGCGTACACACTCATCTTCCTAGGTGTGCCAGTGCTTGGCCGGCGACTTATTATGGATTCAGAGCGTACCATATATTAACCAATGATAATCTCACTCTAGAGCGAGTGTGAGATGCATGATAATGGACGGGTGTACAGAGATGTGTTACGAGGCTACGAGCCGAGTGAGTGTGTGCAGGTTCAGTCTTACAGAATGCAGGTGTGTGTGGATAAGTGGATTAGTTACACTCGATCTCGCGGGTCCTGCTGAAACAGCATTAGATTTACTACAGCTGTCTTCTGTTCGCCCCCATTGATTTATTTGGCCCGGCCGGCCGCTTGATTAATTCTGCAAGCTTGACGGTACCTCACAACCTGGGCTTCTTTGGAACAAAAAAAATTAGGTATAAAATAGAGGTTGTGTTTCTACAGAAAAAAAAAAACATCTTCAGTAAGGTTGCACCGAAGAATTTCTTCTTCACACTTCAAGCTGTTTCGCAATCAGATAACACATATCTCAAAGTTACTGCATCTTGTTCGTGCAATACCCAAAGGCTACTTCTTGGCAATTCTGGTTTTGTGTTTTATACCGCAAGATTCAACACACGCATGCACAAGGCAATGTTTTTGTTTTTTGAAGGGCAAGGCATTCTTTTTTTGGGCAGAACACGCACTGCATTATAGTTGTGCGTTTTTCAAAATCTATGCCTCCAATTTGAGGAGATATGTGTACCTTGTATAGTTGTATTTATTTTGGAGGGATGAATGAAGTTCTACAGTTCCTTACATAATTGCACTCTGCCATCATTCCTTCAGAATAGTTTTTTTTTTGCGAATATTCCTTCAGAATAATTAAAGGTGCAATTATTTGCTTTCAATGGACCATACAGTGTATATCACTCATTTATATTTCACAGCTTTTATGCAATGCCGGTGGTGGTACTTGTATTGCTTGAAGAGGGTGTAGAATGGGCGAGGGGTACTTATGTAGGCAGTTTTGGACATTTAGTTATTAGTTCAATATTTCGAATAAATATTGAAGATACTAAAAGAACCTCTTATGCAAAAATCTCAAATGTAATCTCGAGGTATTTATCCTTGAAATAAACAGAACAACCAATCCTCAGTGAGGCCTGAGCTTCATATAGGCCCTGGCTTTCACGTGTGTACAGTAGAGGTAGATAAAAACTCTTTTGGAGGAGATGGCCAGTTATCCACCGTGGATGATAGAAGGGAATTTATATGGGCCATCTTAATGGGTTCACATTTTACCTTGGGTTATAATAGCTTCCGCTTGTGCGAGAGGACCCCCTGGGTTCCACAAGAGACAATGTAACGCACATGCGGCCCGTGTAAGAGAGGAGAGCCTCTTTCTAAGGATGCGTCACCCTAAAAAACAAAAAATGAGCCAACGATCTCAATTTCAGGAAAAAGTTAGGAACTGCTCGCTCTCACGTGGAGCGAGCGGGAGAATGGGGAAGGTCCATATGTTTTTGCAGGGGGATGCGTGCGCCTTTTTGCGTTTTTTCTATAAAGTAAAAAAGTCAAACTAAAATAATATTTGGATTAAGCATCTAAATTACGGACTGTTTTCGATTTCAAATATAAATTTTTTACGTGCAAGACCATTTTACCAGTCAATGTAAGTGTACTGCACGTACTGCACAATTGTACTTTCAATGTTTTTTTTTTTTGAGAATATTGTACTTTCAATGTTAATATGTGTACTTCCTGATGTAAAGTGTGTACGCTTTGTCCATGTGTGTATATGTGTTTTTTTCTTCGAGTAGTTTATATTTTTTTAGAAAAAGGGGTGCGGATCTCCGGCCTCTGCATCAAAGTGATGCACTCAGCCATCATATTCATGCTAAAATGTGGGTACTTTCTAAGCTAGCAATTCTTGTGTTAATGTATACGTACTGCACATATTCATTGATGTGTTCTTCTGTAGCTCAAATTCTACTTCGAATAATGTACTCAAAACTAGAGAAAACCATAGGTACAAAGAAAAACCTAAAGAAACGACAAAGAAGCAAACAGAAAGAGAACCGGTTGCGGGAGGCTCCGGATGGCATAGCAAGAGCACTCACCCTGCCACCATTGAAATGGAAAGCATGAATTAAACTCGGATTGCTTGAGTCCTTTTTTTTGTAAAGTCGACAAATAAATTTATAGTCTTAAGAATATCTATATAATTGAGAACTTGCCTGTGGCAAGATGTTTAGGTGGGTGGTTGTACCCCCAGCCCACCAGAGTTCAAACCCCAGGTTTGAAGCTGGTGTTTCTCATTTAAGGCGGAATATTCTTCAGTGGGAGGCGACGTTCCCGTCGACAGCGAGGCGCCCGTGGTGACTTCGTCAATCTCAAGACTCGACCCGCCGACTCAGTCTCTCGGAGGTGCTCAAAGGGGTAGGGTGTGCGTGCGTGCGTTCATAGGGGTGAGTGTGTGCGCGTGTATATGAGCGCTTGCGTTGTACTGTGTTTCGCAAAAAAAAAAAGAATATCTATATAATTTTTCATAAGTACATATATAGATGTTGATCGAACGCCCGTATAATTTCATGAAGATGTATAATCAGCCCAACCCTAAGAGGGGCAAGAGGGGAAGTATACCTGCCCCCTGGAACCAAGGTGCCCCATCCAATCATGTGCATATGCAGTGATGGAGGATTGAAGTCGCTATTACAGCAGACTGGGCTAGTACTTGGCCTAATTTTTCATTTGTTAGCTTGGGTCTTTCTGTTGGATTAGGCGGGGTGAGGCTTGTTGACTACACCATGCCAAATGTAGGACCAACGGTAGGGCAATAAGCACAACCAAGCTAGGCGCATCTCACAGGATCCCAGAGGCCTGGGCAGTGCGCAAACCACATATCAGATGGGCAATCTTGTAATAAACTCAAAAGTTTTGAATTTAGTTCAGATGAGAAGAAGAACTGAAGACCCTGGCTAGGCACAAGTATAATTCTCTATTTGTTTTATGCCATGTGCGACGCAATTTGGCCATTGTCAAAACAATGACCCACCATCGATGATCATGTGACCACACCAAGAGACGAGAGACCGAGCCGACGAGAGGAGACCGCATTGTGCCTAGTGGCCATCGTAGCGACAAGATCTAGGTAGAGACAACATAATAAGTTGTAAAATTGATGTTGATATACCATTTTCACTGACTTAGCATTAGACATGTTAGAAGAAAATTTAACACGGTATGTATAAATAATTTGATATCGATATTGCTTTCGGACGCACTTTAAGAGTTTCTGGTAACATCAAATTTGTCTACATATATTGTTTTGTATCAGGGTCGCCCGATTCTAGTTTCTCTCCGGGTCCCCAAAATCTCAAGACCGACTCTATCTCTAATGAAGTACATTGTTATTACAGATCTAGTATTTGATTTTTAAGAGCACAAACGAATATATTTGGTAAAGGAAACTTTCTAGGTATGTGCTTAATATACTTGAATATATTTTTTTACAACTTCAAAGGAGCGCGGGATAAAAACCAGTGCACTCCGGATTCTTGTTACTTCTCCATTGACCTGCTACTACGTGCTACACGTGTCTGAAGGAATAGTGAAGCCGCATCATTCACAACTGGCTTATGTTTGTTGAACAACGAAGTACAACATATATGCACATAAACACGAACAGTACCATATGTACAACACATCACATATTTAAGATTATATTTGGGGAGTTCTAGAATTGGGGAAACCACACCAGATGCTATGACAAGAGTTGCAACCCTACTGAAAGAAATACTTTGCATTACTGAAACACATGAAATTAAATCTAGAGTTGTACACCTCATAGATTGTGTTACAACCACACTCCTAAGAATCTAACCAATGGCAGGTTCTTGTTATTTCTTGATCTTCATGTAGAACATCAATCGGGTAGTTATATGTTTTAAAAATGGATGCAAGAGTGTAGGTGTAAGTTGACTTTGTCTTCAAGATAAAAAGATTGAGATAATACTACCTCTCTTCCGGTTTACAAGACTTGTGTGTATCTCTAGGTCGCCATATTTATCATTGTAATATGAATTGTATAACACATAATTCTATTAATAGAAAATAGAACATCTAAATATTATAATGATATATTTTTTGCAACATATACTTCATATTATGTCTATCAAAATGATGATCTAGGGATACGTGTGAAGGGAATCGTAGGCAGAAAACAAAGAATTTCCTTGCAACGATAACCGTAAACTAGCCAACATCTATTCTATGCAGATATACTATACGGAAGGAGAACGGAATACATACCCTTGTAGACCGAAAGCGGGATTACGTTCCCGCACAAACGTTGTCGATGGAGACGACGAAGCCGACCTCAGGTCGTGTAGAGGAAGTAGACAGCTCCCAGCGCCAAACGATGGCGCCTCGCGGTTCCACACACGTACGGTGTGGATGACGACCTCCGGGCTCCAGATCCAGCAGAGCAGCGGAAGTGGTAGAGTGGATCTAGCAGCACGGCGGTGTGCAAACTATAGAGAGACTTCTCTCCTCGTACGAAGCTCCAGAATCGGAACCCCGTTCAAGGTAGGAGAGAAGAAGAAAGGAGATGGGCAATTTTCAAGGCATGGGGCACTCCTATATAAAGGAGAGGGAGGGAGGCCAACCTCCTTGGCTCCCCCATGTGGGACTATTCCCACATGGGGGGTGCGCCGGCCATGGGGGGGTGCGGCTGCCCTAGTGGGCCCCATGTGGCCCACTAGGGTGGCAGCCCCCCTTTTTCCTTTTTCCCTTTTATTTTCTTTTTCCCCGAATGGGCCTCTAAGGCCCATTTAACTTTTAATGCCTTTTAATTCGAAATTAATTAAATAAAACATGTATTTAATCATTAATAACACTTATTAATATTAGATACATATTATTTAATTCATTCGGACCCCGAAACATATTTCGTGGCCTCCGATCAATCATCGGACAATTACCGGAACACTTCCGGAGCTCCAGAACACTTCCGGAGTTCCTGTTTCTTATTCTCTCTAAATCCAATCTAATCGTCACCCACCCTTAAGTGTGTTACCCCACGGTTCGGGATCACTCCAGACATGATCGAGACTCTCTCTCCGATCAATCGACTAACAGCGGAATCTGGATATCCATGATAGCCCCTGTGTGTCCACGAATGTCTCTTTATTCGTTTGAACCTGTAGACGTCCAGTTTCAATCTCTTGCCTGGTGATACTTAGATTGTCGAGTGTCGTTCTCCGGTATCACATTTTACCGAGCTTGACCTCATCCTTGACAATCTATCTTCTCTCGTCTGTGATGTTACATCCCCGTGACCTAGTCACATGCTTGCAAGCTCATTAGATGTAATCTCACCGAGTGGGCCCAGAGTATCTATCCTGCTATGCGGATTGGCAATTCCCGCTATTGATTACTCGCCCCGACTACTTCCTTCCAATACCCGAAGGTGTCACCCTTATTGTCGTGCGTATGAGACATGACGTTAGGTGCGATCAGCCGTATCTTTCAGAAGCAGCGACTTGATATAATCTCACGGTCCAAGATCTGAAACTACGTTTCTATATATATTTTGGGTATGTCCATCAAATCATTCACCCAATGATATGACTCCGTTGTTAACCGGTTAATGCCCATGATCAGGAAACCTTGATCATCTGTTACACAACGAACTAGTCAAGTAGAGGCTACTAGGGACCTGGTTGTTTCTATACCACACGTGTATTATGTTTCCGAGTAATACAGTTATAGCATGGTATTAAAACGTATTATGAACAATAAGAGATATGACAATAAAATCACTTTATTAATTGCCTCTAGGGCATATCTCCAACAGTCTCCCACTTGCACTAGAGTACAAATTAATCTAGTTTACAACTTGGTAAAAGCTTGACACCAATAGCATTACGGTGTTCTTCATGCTTGTCTCGTGGAAGAGGTTTCGTCAACGGATCTGCAACATTCAGGTCCGTGTGTATTTTGCAAATCTTCACATCGCCTCCCTTGACGTACTGCCGTATGACATGGAAGCGTCGGAGAATATGTTTGGCGGTGGAGTGAGACCTTGGTTCCTTCACGTTGGCAATGACCCCTGTGTTGTCGCAGAAGATAATCACAGGGTCTCGCGCACTGGGGAACACTCCAAGTTCGATGATGAACTTCCTGAGCCAAACAGCTTCATTTGCAGCATCCGTTGCAGCAATATACTCCGATTCCATTGTAGATTGGGCGACTATGGGTTGCTTCCCACTTCTCCAGCTCACAGCGCCTCCGTTCACCTTAAACACATAGCCTGTTTGCGATTTCGAGTCATCGGGATCTGTGCAGAAACTTGCATCAACGTAACCTGTTACGCCAAGTTCCTCTTCACAGCCTCCATAAACAAGAAACATGTCCTTGGTATACTTAAGATACTTCAGTATGTTCTTAACAGCTATCCAATGATCCTTGCCAGGATTACTCTGGAATCGACTCGTCAGACTAAGAGCCAATGCCACATCGGGTCGAGTACTTAACATGGCATACATGATCGATCCTATAGCCGAAGCATATCGAGTGCCATCCACCTCAGCTTTTTCAAGAGCCGTCGTGGACACTGAGCCATGCTCAATGTTTTTCCCTTGACAACTGGCACAAGACCTTCTTTGCCAAATGCATATTGAACTTCTTCAATATCTTGTCAAGGTAAGTACTTTGACATAACGCTAGTAGGCGCCTGGGTCTATCACGATAGATCTTAATGCCTAATACGTATGCAGCTTCTCCTAAGTCCTTCATTGAAAATTTACTGTTTAAATATTCCTTCACGCTTTTCAGAAGTTCCACATCATTCCCAATTAGTAATATATCATCCACATATAGAACTAGGAATGCAACTGAGCTCCCACTCATTTTCTTATAAATGCAGGTCTCTTCCACATTTTGGACAAATCCAAAACCTTTGATCACCTCATCAAAGCGAAGATTCCAGCTCCGAGATGCCTGCTTCAGTCCATAAATGGAACGCTGAAGTTTGCATACCTTGCCAACATTTCCTGGACTGACAAAACCTTCAGGTTGTACCATATACAACTCTTCCTCAATGTTGCCATTTAGGAACGCTGTTTTGACATCCATCTGCCATATCTCATAATCATGATATGCAGCTGTTGCTAGCAAAACCCGAATAGACTTTAGCATCGCTACCGGTGAAAACGTTTCATCGTAGTCAATTCCATGAACTTGTCGGAAACCTTTTGCGACAAGCCGAGCCTTATAGACGGTCACATTACCGTCAGCATCAGTCTTCTTCTTAAAGATCCATTTATTCTCGACAGCCTTGCGCCCTTCGGGAATCTCCACCAAAGTCCATACTTTGTTGTCATACATGGATTCTATTTCGGATTTCATGGCCTCAAGCCATTTCTCGGACTCGGGTCCTTCCATCGCCTCTTTGTAATTTGTAGGTTCGTCTTGTTCAATTAACATGACGGTGCAAACAAGATTACCGTACCACTCAGGAGAAGTACGGGTTCTTCCAGACCTACGAGGTACAATAGCCTCCTCGACATTTTCTCCCACTTCATCTGTTATGAAGGACGGTTCAGGAACTGTTTCCGTTGCGCCACTCGGTATTTCGAGTTCAGGATCAACTATCTCGTCGAGGTCTATTTTCCTCCCACTTACTCCTTTAGCGAGAAACTCCTTCTCGAGAAAGGTGCCGTTTCTAGCGACAAACGTTTTGCCCTCGGCTTGGTGGTAGAAGGTGTACCCTATGGTTTCCCGTGGATACCCTACAAAGACGACCTTTTCCGATTTTGGTTCTAGTTTGTCAGGCTGCAATTTCTTGACATAAGCCTCACAACCCCAAACTTTCAGGAACGACAGCTTAGGTTTCGCACCATGCCATACCTCATACGGTGTCGTTTCCACGGATTTAGATGGAGCCCTATTTAAAATGAATGCGGCTGTTTCTAACGCATATCCCCAAAACGATACGGGCAAATCGGTAAGAGACATCATAGACCGTACGCTATCTAATAAAGTACGATTACGTCGCTCGGACACGCCGTTGCGTTGCGGTGTTCCGGCAGGCGTAAGCTGTGGCACAATTCCACAGGCCTTCAGATGTGTGCCAAACTCAAAACTCAAATATTCGCCACCACGATCGGATCGGAGGTGCTTTATTTTCTTGTTAAGTTGATTTTCAACCTCACTTTGAAATTCTTTCATTAAGTAGATATACCCGTATCTACTCAAGTCATCAGTGAAGGTTACAAAGTAACGATAACCATTGCGCGTTGATGCTCATTGGGCCGCACACATCTGTATGTATAACTCCCAATAATTCCGACGCACGTTCAACGAAACCATTGAACGGTGACCTAGTCATCTTGCCCATGAGGCATGGTTCGCAAGTGTCAAGAGATCCAAAATCTAATGACTCCAAAAGTCCAGCTGAGTGGAGTTTCTTCATGCGCTTTACACCAATATGACCAAGTCGGCAATGCCACATATACATGGCGGTATCATCACTAAGTCTAATCCTTTTGGCATCTATGTTATGGATATGTGTACTACGATCGAGATTCAACAAGAATAAACCATTATTCACAGGAGCATCAACATAAAAGATATCATTCATCGAAATAGCACAACCATTTGATACTGAATTGAATGAATATCCGTCTTGCAACAAGCAAGAACCACTTATAATGTTTACACTCAGAGATGGCACAAAATAACACTTATTTAAAACCAAAACTAATCCCGAAGGTAGATGTAGAGGGAGCGTGCCGACGGCCATCACGTCAACTCTTGATCCATTGCCGACGCGCATCGTCACCTCGTCCTTTGCCAGGCGCCGACTATTCCGCAACTCCACCTGTGAGTTACAAATATGAGCAACAGAGCCGGTATCAAATACCCAGGTATTACTACGGGCGCATGTAAGGTACACATCAATAACATGTATATCAAATATACCTTTATCTCTCCCGACAATCTTGCCGGCCTTCTTGTCTTCCAGGTACTTGGGGCAGTTGCGCTTCCAGTGACCATCTCCCTTGCAGTAGAAGCATTCCACGCCAGGTTTGGGACCAGGTTTGTTAGCCTTGGATTTGGCAACGTGTTTGCCATCCTTCTAGACTTCCAGTTCTTCCTTCCCTTGCCGCCAGATTTCTTAAAATCGACGGTCTTGTTGACCATCAACAGCGTGTGCTCCTTCTTGATTTCCACCTCAGCAGTCTTGAGCATCACGAACACCTCAGACAGGGACTTAGCCATGCCCTGCATGTTATAGTTCATGACGAAGCCTTTGTAGCTAGGAGGCAACGATTGCAGCACCCTATCAATCGCCAGCTCATCAGGAATCTTGCATTCCAGAGCGTTCAGGCGTTGAACGTAGCCAGACATTTTGACCACGTGCTCGCTCACACTGCTATGCTCTTCCATCTTGGCTGAGAAGAAAAGCTCAGAAGCTTCATACCTCTCAGCCTTAGCCTGCGGCGCAAAGACAGCCTTGAGATCAGAAATTATCTCAAAAGCACTCATCTTCTCAAAGCGCTTTTGCAGGTCGGCTTCCATGGCGTAGAGCATGCCACTCTGGACGAAGGAGGAATCCTCCGACTTGGTCTGATAGACCTTCTTCTCGTCATCGGAGGCGTCGTCTGCAGGAGGATCACCTAGGGCGGCTTCAATGACTGATGACGTGAAACACACGTTCGTTGGGAGACCCCAAGAGGAAGGTATGATGTAGTCAGCAGCAAGTTTTCCCTCAGAAAGAAACCAAGGTTATCGAACCAGTAGGAGCAGCAACTCTTCAGAAGGTTGTCAACGGCGCCAGAAAAATAGCTGTTGTAGGGAGTCTGGACTGTTGACGTGGAATCTGCACACAACACAATCAAACTACTTTGCCCCAACGAAACAGTGAGGTTGTCAATCTCACTGGCTTGCTGAAAACAAAGGATTAAACGTATGGTGTGGAAAATGAGTATTAAATTGCAGAGAATGAAAAAGGAACAGTTTGCAGTTTGTGGTTGTTTAATCAGTGTAAAAGAATGGACTGGGGTCCACAGTTCACTAGTGGTGTCTCTCCATAAAAGATAACTAACATGTTGGGTGAACAAATTACAGCTGGGCAATTGACGAATAGTGAGCGCATGACAATGCATATACATGACATCTTGACTACTATGATATTTAATTGGGCATTACGACATAATACATAGATCGTTATCCAACAGCATCTATGACTAATAATCCACCGCCGGGTTGTCATCCGAGTCCCCCGTTGGTATTAAGTTGCAAGCAACGGATAATTGCATTAAGTAAAGTGCGTAATGTAAACAAACACATATGTCCGTGGACATAGCATCGTTAGGTTATCCCTAGTGGCAACAGCACATGCACAACCTTAGAACTTTCTGTCGCTGTCCCAGGTTAAACGGAGACATGAACCCACTATCTAGCATAAATACTCTCTCTTGGAGTTACAAGCATCTACTTGGCCAAAGCATCTACGAGTAACGGAAAGCATGCAAGATCTTAAATAACATATAAGATAGATTGATAATCAACTTGACATAATATTCAATATTCATCGGATCCCAGCAAACACAACATATAGCATTACACTAATATGATCTTGATCATGTAGGGCAGCTCACAAGATCTAAACATGATGGCACAAAGTGGAGAGACAACCATCTAGCTACTGATATGGTCCCGTAGTCCAAGGATGAACTACTCACGCATCACTCCGGAGGCAGGCATGGCGATGTAGAGGCCTCCGGTGACGATTCCCCTCTCCGGCAGGGTGCCGGGAAGAGGTTCTGAACCCTCCCGAGCTAGGGTTGACGACGGCGGCGTCTCTGGATCTTTTCGTGGATATTTGCTCAGGTACTTAGGGTTTTCACGTCGGGGGGAATAAGTAGGCGAAAGGGCGGCGGCTGCGGACCCTCGAGGGGCCCACACCACCCTAGGGCGCGGCAGAAGGGGGCCCGCGCCCTAGGTGCGTGTGGCCTCCTGGTGGCCCTCCTCTGCTGCTCCTTCGCTCTGTCAGGTGTGTTCTGGAAAAATAGGGACCCCCGTGTAGTTTCGTCCAATTCCGAGAATATTTCCAGACTAGCTTTTCGGGAATACAAAAACAGCAGAAAACAGGAACTGGCACTTCGGCATCTTGTTAATAGGTTAGTCCAAAAAAATGTATAAAAGTGATATAAAGTAGATGCAAAACATGTAGCAATTGGTATAAAACAAGCATGGAACATCAAAAATTATATATACGTTTGAGACGTATCAATGACGTAAGCCACCTTGTGGGGAGTGAGGAGGATCCTCAGGTTGCGGAACCAGGATATGAAGTTCGACCCATTGGTCTTAAGCTTTTCTTTTTCAAGGAACAGGCCAAGGTTAAAGGTGGGGCGAGACATCTACAATGGAATTTGCAAAACATAAAACGTTTGTTCATAATAAAATATGGGTTCAAGTTTTAGTAAAATTAAAACTAACAGAACTCCCACTCAAGACGAGTATCCCTCTCATCGTCTTAGTGATTACACAATCCCCATCCATTACGCTACCCCCATCGATCAGGCGAATAGCATAACTTCAAAGGTAGACATCGTATATCAATCACATCACCGTATGTGACTCGTGCTTAACCTTTCGGTACTTGTGTTCCGAGGCCATATACTGGTATATGCTAGGCTCGCCATAATACCCTTTGTCGTATATGCGTGTGCAACGTGGCTTACACCCACTGTATGCGAACGAAGAGACGAGTGTAGACGAAAGGGATCGAAACCCCAAACGACGTACCCCGTAACGTAGAACTTTATTGGTGGTGCACGACAGAGGGAGAACACTATTATCGGAATTTTGGGAGGGATCATCTTATATAACTACCGCCGTGTAACTAATATATATAGACATATATATATATACACAATATAAGATGAACACAATCTACATAACATCTAATATGAAATGTAATGCGACATGATATGGTCTTCTTCACGCCGATGGTCTTCTTCGCGCCAACAGTTTTATAAACAATTTAATAAACCTACCTTGACCATATCACATTGCCCCTGCAAAATAAAGTTAGACGCTTCTACTTTATCTTTTGCATGTTTTACGTGGCTGCTAGGGCTTCCGTACAAGAACCGTTTCTTACCTACGAAAACAAGCACAACAGCGATAAGACAATTGTCTCTATTACACCCCTTTCGGGGCCCTCCATTGTAAATGTGATATCAACTATTGTAGGAGATACAGACACCCGCCAGCCACATATACGGTACAAGCCATATGTCAGGTGTGGAACCAGTCTCGCATAAGAGTACGCGTAAAGTCGGTCCGGGCCGCTTCATCCCACAATGCCGCGATATAAACAAGTACACGCGAGAGGGTAACAAATGTAGAATCGATGTCCACATTCAACATGTGTTCTAACCGTACAGATATATCTACGCATAGATCGGCTCTGATACCACTGAAGGGAATCGTAGGCAGAAAACAAAAAATTTCCTTGCAACGATAACCGTAAACTAGCCAAGATCTATTCTATGCAGATATACTATACGGAAGGAGAACGGAATACATACCCTTGTAGACCGAAAGCGGGATTACGTTCCCGCACAAACGTTGTCGATGGAGACGACGAAGCCGACCTCAAGGTCGTGTAGAGGAAGTAGACAGCTCCCAGCGCCAAACGATGGCGCCTCGCGGTTCCACACACGTACGGTGTGGATGACGACCTCTGGGCTCCAGATCCAGCAGAGCAGCGGAAGTGGTAGAG
Organism: Poa pratensis; assembly: GCA_947311845.1. Taxonomy (NCBI): domain Eukaryota; kingdom Viridiplantae; phylum Streptophyta; class Magnoliopsida; order Poales; family Poaceae; genus Poa; species Poa pratensis. The sequence continues at coordinate 19,280,962 of CAMZMU010000039.1, forward strand.
TGGATCTAGCAGCACGGCGGTGTGCCAACTATAGAGAGACTTCTCTCCTCGTACGAAGCTCCAGAATCGGAACCCCGTTCAAGGTAGGAGAGAAGAAGAAAGGAGATGTGCAATTTTCAAGGCATGAGGGCACTCCTATATAAAGGAGAGGGAGGGAGGCCAACCTCCTTGGCTCCCCCATGTGGGAGGGTGCGCCGGCCATGGGGGGTTGCGGCTGCCCTAGTTGGCCCCATGTGGCCCACTAGGGTGGCAGCCCCCCTTTTTCCTTTTTCCCTTTTATTTTCTTTTTCCCCGAATGGGCCTCTAAGGCCCATTTAACTTTTAATGCCTTTTAATTTCGAAATTAATTAAATAAAACATGTATTTAATCATTAATAACACTTATTAATATTAGATACATATTATTTAATTCATTCGGACCCCGAAACATATTTCGTGGCCTCCGATCAATCATCGGACAATTACCGGAACACTTCCGAAGCTCCAGAACACTTCTGGAGTTCCTGTTTCTTATTCTCTCTAGATCCAATCTCATCGTCACCCACCCTTAAGTGTGTTACCCCACGGTTCGGGATCACTCCAGACATGATCGAGACTCTCTCTCCAATCAATCGACTAACAGCGGAATCTGGATATCCATGATAGCCCCTGTGTGTCCACGAATGTCTCTTTATTCGTTTGAACCTGTAGACGTCCAGTTTCAATCTCTTTCCTGGTGATACTTAGATTGTCGAGTGTCGTTCTCCGGTATCACATTTTACCGAGCTTGACCTCATCCTTGACAATCTATCTTCTCTCGTCTGTGATGTTACATCCCCGTGACCTAGTCACATGCTTGCAAGCTCATTAGATGTAATCTCACCGAGTGGGCCCAGAGTATCTATCCTGCTATGCGGATTGGCAATTCGCGCTATTGATTACTCGCCCCGACTACTTCCTTCCAATACCCGAAGGTGTCACCCTTATTGTCGTGCGTATGAGACATGACGTTAGGTGCGATCAGTCGTATCTTTCAGAAGCAGCGACTTGATATAATCTCACGGTCCAAGATCTGAAACTACGTTTCTATATATATTTTGGGTATGTCCATCAAATCATTCACCCAATGATATGACTCCGTTGTTAACCGGTTAATGCCCATGATCAGGAAACCTTGATCATCTGTTACACAACGAACTAGTCAAGTAGAGGCTACTAGGGACCTGGTTGTTTCTATACCACACGTGTATTATGTTTCCGAGTAGTACAGTTATAGCATGGTATTAAAGCGTATTATGAACAATAAGAGATATGACAATAAAATCATTTTATTAATTGCCTCTAGGGCATATCTCCAACAACGTGCATGCCATGCTAACCAGAAGGGAGGGAGTAAGGAAAATTAGAATGCTTGAAACATTTTGCAAGATTAAAATTAGAATCCCTTGATGTCGGCATTGGTGTATGCGTGAGTAGGTTGTGGGTGAGATATATATAGGAAACTACGTCCATCATTTTTCCTCTTTCTTATTTGGACTAGTCTCATGATCCGCGCCGATAGGACACACAACGATTCATCATCGATCTGTCTGCGATCAATGTGGCATCGGTGTATAGCGCTCACACAACCACCGTCGCCCACATGCTTGCTCTCCTCCTCAAATACCTCTGGAACTTCAGAGCCTCTAAATTATATTGTATTATGTACCATCTAGTTTGTCTTTGTAGTAGCTTTTGCTCCATTTAAAATACCTTGACATATTCTAGTTATGGCCTATGTTAAGTGACAAGTTGGACCCATTAATCATTGTTAGATGACAGCCGACGGGTGAATAATTTGGACATTTATTTGTCGGTGTGGACACAATTATGTCAAAATTTATCAATTATTTGAATTCTATATTATGTTAAATTGTGCCTGGCCATGTGGATTGCACTCATAATGAGCACGAGTCTGCTTTGTGTAATCAGTATACTTCCAGATAAAAAAATTGAAGGCTGGAAGCTATATATTAAGTAGATTCAAGCCTTACAAGAAAAATAACAAAGAATGCCAGGGAATTCATCGTCGTCTCCGGCCATAACAAACCGATAGCGTCATGGCTTTGCTCAATGATATACCTACTTGGCAATGTTCGTGACAAAGATTCATTGTAACAACGGGCAGTAAGTCACAAGATTTTTCCAAGAGATGCCAGTGATGATGTGAACTATGGAACATCGATCTGGAGATGATGGAGGCCGGACGAGTAGACCCAACACCACGTCGATGCATAAAGCACCTATAAGCAAACTTGTTGACAAAACCACCAACCCCATAGTGAACTAAGGTGGAATCATCGTGGTTGGCGACCCCTCCCCCAACAAACACAACCCGACATATTGGATATGAGGAAATCAACCCTCATGCGCCTTGCGGAGAGGCAGAACCCCCTCCACACGGACAAGACCAAAGGTACTTATTCAATTGCCCCATGGCCTCCACTTCGGACGAATAACACAATGACCATGACACCAAAACCTAACAAAACTATATCAAGGATCCCCGAGAGTTCGAAGATCCATGGTCATCCCGCCTCCTCCACCAAAGGCAAGGGAGACCGACGGAGTAAGCAGGCGAGACAATAGTTGTCTGGCCGCTACGGTTTTATTGACATGAAGTTTTAAAATGGCCCGAGAGTTAGAGAAAATGAAAAGTGAGATAGAACATCATAAGATTATAACCAAAGCGATAAATGTTGTAAGAATTATTAACTAGGGTAAAAAGTAGGACAATGTCACAAATAGGGAGTAGTAAGTGAAAATATATTTTCTGTTATTTGGTATACGTTTCCTGGAACGTCTAGCGGTACAACACGCAAATTAGCTTTATTACAACTTGAGTAAGTCTGCACAAGGAATAAGGTGACTGTGAAACCTTTTCTTCTATACAAAAATAAAATAAACTTTTCTGTTGCATACGTGGTGTACATCGTGTGCTGATAAAGATATTGAGGATAATATATTCTTTAGTTACAAGTAGCGTTCCAGGTACATGTCCATCCGGGTGTACTGAACCTCTGGGTAAAGTAGAGAAGCTTCCTCATCATCCCCAATGTCGAAGTTTGTTAAGCAGCCCTCGTAGAAAATGTGGTAGAAATGTCCGACTACCATCTGATAAGTAATATCCGCACCTGCATGACGCAAGTAGAAAAGTAGGTCTGTCAATTCTGAATATATGCATATTTCAGGTTAAACTTGTCAGTGGAGCGTTGCAGAAAAAAATCGTGGATATATATAAAATAGAACAAAAATATATTTTGTCTTAGAGAGAAGGCAGACATATTTCTCGCATTTATTTATCTTGCCTTGAATAATATAACCATCTAGTTGACTTGACAGACCAATTTATTCGTGGACCCGCTTTTATTTACCACTGTCAGTGCTCACAAAAAATTGAAGTGTTAGATTTTTTCAAAAATCAGGCTACACAGAGCTTAGACTCCATTTGAAGTTATCGGTTATCCTTTCTTCTTATTTCAATGTTAAAAGCATGTGCTGACTGGAATTTAGAAATTATGTGACAAGGATTGACGTCTAGTATAACAGAGCATGACATGCACAAGTTCCTTGCTAAAGAAAACCATGCTACTCACTCTTCACTCTGTCACATCTTTAAGATAGGTTTCACATAATACCGTAGTACATGCCTTCAGATCCCTTTTCATAAGGATTTATTGTTCGTAAAAATTTGTACTATTTGAAAATGTGTTTTCACAACTCCACTTTATTAGTTAAGAATATAACTTAAAAAGAGCAATACTTTACCAATAAAGTCTATGTGGCCCTTTGGCCATTTTGGTGCCACTAAAGCTAATGTCTTTAATAATTTCAAACAAATAGATTATTTTTGTTTACCTTTCATTGACGCCAAGATTTCATCAGATGGAATGGGAATCTTTTCAAGAATTTTTCCTGAGAGTTTTTCCCACTTAGCAATCAGCTCATTTTGACTAAGAATGTTTTCCGGCGGCCTTAGGTATATTGTCTTGTTCAAGACCCGATGATCATCAATAGACCTGATTATGTACGTTGCAACGTCTTCTTCGTCCATGAAAATCACTGCACATCACAATACAAGTAAACAAAGTGAGGTGCGCTTACTGTATTTCTTCTAGAGCATGTAGTATGTGTAATCCAATCTGGTAAATGCTTTGGAGTTAAGCTATGCATTTGAGATAGTTTGGGAAAATTGGGTTTGTGTCTCTGTAGTTAAAAAACATAGTTATGCTCTACAGAATATTGAACAAAATGTTGGACTCCAAGATAAATTTGCAACTAGCGAAAACACAATACGAGTAGTAATATCTATGTTTACCTTGACATTCGCATCTCCATATACGCGAACTTTGTCTTTGGGTGGGAGAAGGTGTTAGCGTCCACTCAGATTTAGCCTATCACTCGGCCTAGTTTCAGACGTTTATGTGCACACAGCCCAATTACAAGAGTAGAGCTCATTCCATCCCAAAAGCCCGGACTGAAAGGAGGAGAAATCTCTCCATTATAAGCTAGGTGTGGCCTCCTCCCCTAAGCGAGGTGGGACTAAACTGAGCAACCTTCACCGGTCAACAGAGGGGTCCTCACATCCCATCCCCCTAGGAAGCCCCCCAGGCAGGCATGGCAATGCTGGCTCTGATACCAATTGTTAGCGTCCACTCAGATTTAGCTCAACACTCGGCCTAGTTTCAGACGTTTATGCGCACACAACCCAACTATAAGAGTAGAGCCCATTTCATCCCAAAAGCCCGGACAAAAAGGAGGAGGAATCTCTGTGTGGCCTCCTCCCCTAAGCGAGGTGGGACTAAACTGAGCAACCTTCACTGGTCAACAGAGAGGTCCTCACGGAAGGCTACCAATTTGAGAGAGGTTAGGAGCGAAGTAAGCCGCAAAGCAGTTGGCAGAAACATAGGTGTGAGGAATATTTGCTTCTTCTATTGCCTTTCTTATCTCCATCTTCTCATCGAATGTGACCCTCCCTGGCTCAAGAGCTTGCCCCATCCTCGCTGGGTCCACACAATATTCGGATGGTAGGAAACGCTGCATGCAAAATTTTCTGTTTATTATGACTGCTCGTCAGTTCGTTAATGTCATTTTGACCAACTTCAGAAAACGAACATGGACGAGTATATTAGAACATTTGCTTGTGTTCCTTACACCAAACGTTGTTCTCAGAGAGGGAATGGGTAAACTTTCCTTTTGCATTTTACATCAGGCGGCATCGTATCGAATCTGAAGCCGCTATGCGCCGGAAGCGTGCCTTAAGATTCTGAATTGAGAGTGTTGTTAACCTATATTAAATACTCCCTTGTTTCAAATTATTTTAACTTCTAGCTTCACTACGGGAAACCCAAGATACGCCGACGGCCAGAAGCCGTCGGCGTAGGCACGTTTGCCGTCGGCGTAGGCCTAGGCTGACGGCGGCCGTCGGCGTATCGCCGTCGGCGTAGCAGCCCGTCGGCGTATACAAATAACCGTCGGCGTATACGTAACCGTCGGCGTAGGCGCTGTGGGACCCACAAAAACGGAAGCCGTCCGTCTCCGTCTGCTCCACCCATACGCCGACGGCAGCGCCGTCGGCCTAGCGCGCCACGTGGAGTGAGCTGGTGCGTCTGGGACGTGGCATACGCCGACGGCAAAGCCGTCGGCGTATTCGTGACCATTTGGTCCATTTTAGCTGACGTGGCAGCACCCTGCGCCTGGGAAGTGTTCTACGCCGACGGCAATGCCGTCGGCGTATACTGGACCATAATTTCCAATTTTAGCTGGTTGTTGCTGCTGGTTTCTGGCGCATTTTAAATACAATTAAAATTGCACAAATTATAAAACACGACAGAAACATCACATATATATCCAAAATGACACAAACATGATTCGAATTCATACAAGCATTCATACAAACTCAAAATGACAGAAACATAGTTCGAATTCACACCCGAAACACCCGAACTAATCCTACATCTCGTGAGAGGTCGAGCCACCTAGCTCTGACCGCGTGAAAATAGGCGATCGACCGCGTGGGCCAGTCGAACCACACAGGGAATCCGGCGAGCCACGGGACTGTGTGGTCTCACGCGACGAACCCGGCGAGGCACCACCAGTGCCATGCACCACGAGCGCGCGCGTCGAAGTCGGCGAGGCAAAAGCAGGATCAATGGGTACATTCCTCGAGCAACTCGATCCCTACATGTTTGAGTCCAAGTTAGCAACTTGGAAAGCACAGCATGGCGGTAACAATTTGTTTGGCAAATAACTTACCGGAGTCGTTTGCTTGTATGTGCGAGCGACCGACTCCCTCGTTGGGCCGACGGGCGGGATCCCCGGCCTAGGTGGACGCGTAGGCAGCGCGTCCCGCTCTCCAGTGGCAAAAAACTTCTCGGTAGCCTACAAGATAGTTTAGATGTCAGGAGTTGTAGAAAAACAAGGTTCAAACTAGAGGAAATGGGACTTGTCATATTTTGCAAATACAAAAGTTGAAACTTACAGCATCCTTCAACTCATTCCACTCCTCATACTCCTGGCTCTTCTGTACCCACAACTGATACTGTCTCTCATAGTCCGCGTAAGCGGCATCGAAGGCCGCCTCGAAATCAGCCTACAGTTTTAAAAGGGAACGCATCTCGTCAACTTAGCCACTTAGCTAGGAACGAATGTCGGAAAGAGAATGAAATTGAGAAAAACTTACATCGGGGCGAGCTCGGGAAGGCCGACGAGGCAGGACGGGAGGGTCGTCGGCGGTGAGGGTAGCCTTGACACGCGAGAGGCCCAACTCAGGAGTACGCGTGAGTACCGAACTAAGCATGAGAGGACGGCCATGCTCCCAACCGTTCCCGGCAAGGACCACCGCTCTCTCATCGGTGTCATGCCGAAGAGGGTTGTCCACAAACGGATTTATACCCTGGAACGTCTCGACGTATGCCTTTATCCCCTCCTTGGCAGTGCCGAAGTAATCGGGCTGCGAGGGCTGAGGCTCGTCAAAATTGGGCTTCTTCATCTTCATCCTCTCCCATGTTTGCATGTCCGTAAGAGGCTCCCCGAGATCGGCCACCTGCAATGCCAAAGAAGTGTCATGCGTATCAAGTAGGAACATGAGGGGAAATAAATGAAGATTGTTTCATGTATATATATACCAGCTTTGCCTTGAAGCGATCAAGGTTGCGGGCACCCGCACAATGTGTCCCCCCGCTCCCGCGGTTTAACTTGTTTCGCTCGCTCAAGGCCTTGAACTCGGGGTCCTCCCCAGCCCACCTAGACACCAACGCCCTCCACGCGTCATCCTTGCCATAGGCCCATGAGGGCTTAAACTGAAAAAACAATACTCATGTGAAGAACGGATAATGCAATTGCAACCTAGCAGCAACATGTAATCTCATTAACAATCTACTTACCGCAATGTAGTCATCTACGGTCACCTCAAGTGGGTTCTCCACAATATCATGCTTCACCGCCTTCTTGTGTAACGTCTCAGTACTGAAATGATTGATGATGGTATGCTTTGCATTGTAGAACTGCTGTCGTGTCAACTTCCTACAAGCCCCCTCCAAAGTCCTGTCCGCATCGGCCCGCTGCTCAGGAAGTACCCTATAGAACCTCTTTAATCATGCACAAAAAACAAATTGTGAGAGCATGGTGGGGACATCAAGTATGAACCAAATTCTAATAGTTCAACTTACCCAAAACTTGTTGATCACGGCGTCAGAACATTTCCCGCCGCTCGCGTAATTGGCGGCCTGATAGTCTGCCCACTGGGTGGCTAGCTTCGTCGCGCCGTTGGGGATGGTACTGTACAAGCCGGGCCAAAACTTCCTAATCAAAGCTCCAATCAGGGTGTTAGGCACACGGGCTCCCGCAGGATGTATCCAGTTGCTGCACAATAATTAAACATTACTACATGTCAAATTGTCCTGACCACAATGAAGTTACCATGTTCAAAATTAGTATATATAGTCACTTACTCTTTCCCATTAGGCGTAATGAGGATCTTCGCCTCCTCGGTAGCAGGTTCCTTGTCCTCATCAGGGACCTGGGATTCCCCTCGAATCCTTGGCTTCTTCGGCGGCGCGGAGGGCCTCGCCCCCAAGTCCGTGGAGGGGCCCGTCCCCACGTCCGTGGAGGGGCCCGTCTCCTGCGAGTCCGTGGAGGGGCCCGTCCCCACGTCCGTGGAGCCCGCAGAGGGTATGTCCGAAGACACGTCGCCCCCACCTCGCCCTCGTCCTCCCTCACCTCGCCCTCGTCCTCCACCTCGCCCTCCTCCTCGTCCTCGTCCTGCACCTCGTCCAGCATCTCCACCCTCACCTGCATTGAGAAAGGGTGAACAATTAAGCATAAAGACATGAACAAATTAAGAATTGCATCACCTCTACTCTCACCACTGTCAGACAGGTAACGCGGGTTCGGATTAGGTTGTCTTCCACTTTTAGTAGCTTTCGTCTGGCGCATCCTCTTCGACAAGGAGGCCGATGATTCCTTGCCTTGGCTCATCTTGGTCAATCACCTGCATTGAGAAAGGGTAAAGTTTTAAGCATAAATGACATGATCCAATTAAGAAGCATGAAGACGCAATGCAATTAATAAGCATGTTAAAAGACATGAAGACATGTCTTACTAGGGGTGGGTACCACTTTTGAAACCACTTTTGTACAACAGAAACCAACTTTTACTAGGAAAGCAAGCAAGAAGTTGATTTATATGGCTTTCATCGATGTTTTACTAGGGGTGGGTACGCACCCTCATATATAGGTAGCAAATCCATTCTCATCTTTTAATTCAATCATAGTTTGACTTTTGAAACCACTTTTGTAGCAAATCCATTTTTTTGACACACCGGGATCACTGAAATTTTCAAAAGTTTTTGTTTTCGTAATTGAGCCAGCTGATGACACTTGTTTTGCTAGCTAATTGGACGAAGTTGCAACAAAATCTCGAAGTTTACAATTGTTTTTAATTTTAACTTGATTAATTAATCTATCACAATTTAGGAAAAAATTGCATACTGAATTTCTTGAATCTTGGTTGAAATTTTTATGGACTATGAAATGTTGGATTCAATTAATTATCTTACCAAAATAAAAAAATAATTTGTACTCCCTAGCTAGTCAAAATTTCTCAGTATACACAATAAGTACCGTATTTGTCTTTGGCAGAACCAAATTTTGGTTGGAGTCTAAAAATGGGTTATCTGATCAGAACGAAATGCTGGAGTAGGGTAGCTTGACTTGAAATTGAAAAATCGATGCAGCGTAAGAACTCACCTGTGCGGGCAGTGGATCACGCCGTCAGCGTCGCGGTAGAGCACGACCTGCCGGTCGAACACGGTGAGCGGGAGCGCCGCGTCCTTGGCCACCTCCTTCGTCAGTTCCGCGTGCTGCAGCGCCCGGACGGCGGCGGGGGCGGAGGCTACTGGCACCGGCGGCGGCTCGCGGGGCTAGGGTTTCAGAGGAGCGCAGAGGATGGTGGGGAAGGTGGTGAGGGAGAGCAGAGGAGCGGCAGCGGCAGCAGTGTCGGGGGCGGCCGGCGGCGGGGTCGGGGGCGGCCGGCGGCGTACGGGGTGGGGCGGCGGGGTCGGGGGCGGCCGGCGGCGGGGTCGATTTAGGATTGAATTGGGGGATTTGGGGATGAGGCGCGCGAAAAAGAGATGGCCGGGTCGATTTGGTGAAGCCATGCAGGCATACGCCGACGGCTTTGCCGTCGGCGTATGATTTTGCTTTTTTTAGTATGGTTTTTTAAAAGAAATACAGGGTGAAATAAAATCTTTTGGGCCCCACATTCTATAAGATATTTGGGTACATATTTTTTTAATTATTAAACACAAAATTAGGTACATATTTTCTTCAATATATTTATTTAAATAGAAATATATTTGTTGATAAATGAGATGAATCAGTGCTAATTGCAAAACTATTTGCATCTTGAGGACCCTTCAAAACAAAAGAGTCACGTTACCATGGAACCAACTTTTATTTGTGTTAGGTTAGTCCATTGGGGCTTGTGAAACCAACTTTTATCAAAATTAATTAAGATAGAACAAACTTGGGTACATAGACGAATGACAACAAACTTGGGTACATAGACGAATGACAACAAACTTGCACTAGTAGGAATGTGCTTATAGCCAGCAGTCTACATATTTATTTAATCCATAATACATCACGAATAATGTAACTAACTTTTGCCGGGTCCTAAGCCGCGAGGTGCTGAGCGGCCGGCGGCTTGCACCCAAAGATAAGGAACCATCACTGGGGCAATACTCACATGAGGAGGATCCCTATGAAGTGTATACCACATATTGTCATGCACCGCTTGCGTATCCAACCTAACCAGGTAGCGACGGACGTGCTCGTCCTCCTCTCTGATACGGCGACGCACCTCCACCTCGGGGGCCGGCGGCCTCTGCACCGAGGCTGGCCCACGCGACGGCCACCAAACAAGATCCGGGTCGACGACGTCACCCGGATTCCTCACCAAACTACGCGTCCCGGAAGACACCTCCCAGTGCCAGCCCGGCGGAGCCCAGTCCCGGACACTGCCCGTGTCCAACAAATGGCCGGTGGTCATCATCGATTCCCGCCGAGATCTGAAAAAATGAGTGGGGAATTTGATCAAACAACTAAGGTGCGTGCAACCTAGGTACGTAGGGGAGGGAGAGGGCAGCACCTTGGCATGGCGGACGGCACACGCGGTGGTGACGCCACGGGAGAGTGATGAGGGATCAGATATCAGTTTAGATGTGCTATGCCAATGGAGGCCATGACTACATATATATAGTGAGAAATGGGCTTCTGAGCTGTAGTATGCCCAATCAGGAAGAAGCACACGGATCGTGTGTTTCCTTCGTGTGCTTCTGAGCCGTCGGATCAGCGGTGTGTTTCTTTCGAGCGCTGGTGAGCCGTTGGATCAGGAAGAAGCACACGGATCGTGTGTTTCCTTCGTGTGCTTCTGAGCCGTCGGATCAGCGGTGTGTTTCTTTCGAGCGCTGGTGAGCCGTTGGATCAGGAAGAAGCACACGGATCGTGTGTTTCCTTCGTGTGCTTCTGAGCCGTCGGATCAGCCGACGGGTCCTCGGCAAATCATCATTGCGTCACCCTAATCCAGTGGCTGGATTCAACCTACCTGCGGGCTTGTGTTTCCAACAGCGTCGTTGTGTTGTCCTTATTCACCGACCTACAGGAGGTGGCTCCAATGGCTGGCCGGTGAACAAGGACGAACACAATAATGCCAGGGAACTTGCCAGCAGGTAGGCTAAATCCAGCCATTGGATTCGGTGGCGAAGGTAGAACAAAACACACGGTTTCTCCTGCAAATCGGCCTTCGATCCACGGAGCGGCAAGACGTCTCTGATGTTCTACAACCGTCCGGCAACACATCTCTGATGATCTGCAACCGTTTGGAACGGTCGCAGGTCATCAGAGACGTCTTGCCGCTGGTTGCCCAAAGATGCCTCTCCGAGTGACGCTGGAATGTTTTGTGTGAATGAGTAACCTGTCTGAGGAGGTGGGCTATATATAGACCTGCCTCTCCGAGTGACTCCCTCCAGCTAGCCAATCAGGAATAAGTACGCGGATCGTGTGTTTTCTTCGAGAGCTTGGGAGCCGTTGGATCAAGCGAAAGAAACACACCGCTGATCGAACGGCTCACAAGCGCTGGAAGGAAACACACGATCCGTGTGCTTCTTCCTGATTGATCAGGAAGAAGCACACGGATCGTGTGTTTCCTTCGTGTGCTTCTAAGCCGTCGGATCAGCGGTGTGTTTCTTTCGAGCGCTGGTGAGCCGTTGGATCAGGAAGAAGCACACGGATCGTGTGTTTCCTTCGTGTGCTTCTGAGCCGTCGGATCAGCGGTGTGTTTCTTTCGAATGCACTGCAGCCCCTGTTGATGGAATTTTTGCTTCTGCATTGATATTAAACAAACCATGCAAATTACAGTGACAACATAAATTACACAGAGAACATTCTTGAACCGCCGATACATAATTGACTAAGAAACAAGTGAACATGCATGTAGAACAAATTACAACAATCATGAACAACTAACAAACTTCTCCACCCTACGCCGTGCGTGTGCTGCCACCCTTGCTCTTTGACGAAGATTATGCCTTCTTGCCTTTGCCCTTGGACGAAGCTTCAGCCTTCTTGCTCTTTGACGAAGATTCTGCCTTCTTGCCTTTGCCCTTGGACGAAGCTTCAGCCTTCTTGCTCAGTGCTTCAACCCTCCTTTCCTTTGACGACGGCATGAAATCGTCGTCATCATCGCTGTCAACTACCCAGAGACAGGAACGACCGTACGAATCACGGTCAGCTTCAGTTCGGTAGAACGGACTATTCGTAACTTTCCTGTCAAACTTATCTGCAAGCCTGAGCATTTCTGCACGAATTTGGAGCGGGGTCCTATACGGAAACCCATCGCGGCATAGCTTCGCCCCGAGTGAAGCGAGATGACTCTCAGTGTGCAAAATTTCTTCAATTGGAACTACCCTACCATCTACCTTCAAATTGCTTGAAAGCCTAGCGAGATGCTCGGATGCGGAAATGTGAAACCCAGACACACACTTCTCGCAAGGACCAATACACACCATGCTTGCGCTCAAGTGAGTACCATGCCTACCTTCGACTGGGTTATATAGAACTACCGGTGGCGGCATTTGGCGGGAAACGGTGGCGGGAACGATAGCGGGAAATATTTGGGCGGGAAACACACCGCTGATCCAACGGCTCACAAGCGCTGGGAGGAAACACACGATCCGTGTGCTTCTTCCTGATTGGGCATACTACTAGCCAATCAGGAAGAAGCACACGGATTGTGTGTTTCCTTCGAGAGCTTGGGAGCCGTTGGATCAAGCGGTGTGTTTCTTTCGAGCGATTCTGAGCCCTTGGATCAGGAAGAAGCACACGGATTGTTGTGTTGTTGCTACTACCGATATTTTGTTCTCTGTGTAATTTGAAGAGTACCATGTATCTTCAATTTTCTAATTTGCATTGTTTGTTTAATATCAATGTAATTTATGTTTAATATCCGGTAGTGAGTCTACCCCAAATCAACACCACGAGGCAGGATAAATTGAGACATATATTTAATTTATGTTTAATATCCTTTGTCTATTCACAAAATTTGAGAAACAATCCTCCACTAGTCAGCTTGAGTAGAACTTTCCCTCACGGTAGAGCTGCAGACCCACAAAACCAAGTTGTTGAACTACTTTTGACACCGAGGAGTCGCTCTTTGGGTCAATAAGAAGACCAAGATGAGAGGATTTCACAACAAAATCTGAAATTTGTTGCTTTAGATTGTTGTCAACCTGCATTTCCACAACAAGATCCGCTGGAAAAACCCTAACGTTTTCGTCTACCCCCATAGACGTGCGTCGAAAGGGGGTAGGCCAGTGGAATTTTTTGCTTGGTTGTGTTAGGTTTGGCCATGGGAAGGTGAGAAACCAAAGTCTACCCCAAATCAACACAAGATTCCATCCGGTTCGCCCGAAAGGGGAGTTTTCACCTCTAAGCGCAGGAACTCACTAGAGAGAAAGTGAGGCCGGTGAAGCCGGTCACACCCCGGAGTAGGATATTGCACATTTACAACACACAACACACTTGTATACATGTGCTATGCCACAACCTAGGTTTTGGTGGTGTTCCGACGCTCCGGGGCCCCGCTTCGGCGAAACCCTAAATCCGCTGGAAAAACCCTAATGTGCACGTCTACCCCCATAGACGTGCGTCGAAAGGGGACATCAACTATGTGTTGTAGGTGTATATTACATGTGTTGTTTTTATTTATTTTACATGTATATGTTGTAGGGGATATATACTATGTCGGGAACTTTGACCGTTATTTTATGCGGGTGGGATACCGGAAAACTCAAACCGTTATTTTATGCGGGTGGGATACCGAAATTGGGAGGGAACTTATAGATCCAATTTATGTATAAATTATGCCTACATTAAATATTACGTAGATAAATAAATAAAGAAATATCATATAAAGAAATAAATAAAAAAGGAACAGATATACGCCGACGGCATTGCCGTCGGCGTATGAACCCAGGGAATTCTTCCGTCCCTTCTCCGTCATGGCCGTTGCTACGCCGACGGCCAGTTATACGCCGACGGCGCCCGTCGGCCTCTGGATGGTTACGCCGACGGTGCCCTGTACGCCGACGGCCAGTGGCACGGCTGCCCTATCCCTGGTTGTACGCCGACGGCCCCGACATTTGGCCGTCGGCGTACAATCCGGCCGTCGGCGTTTTTGGGGATTCCCGTAGTGCTTTGTCATGAGCCAAATCGATCTATATTTCTAACTTTATGCTCCACTATTGACTTCTGATGACAGGGCTTGCAAGCTACTTTCTATGTGGGTCGCAACATCTTCAGCCTCACCCACCCACTCAACTATGGTTCTGAAATTCTCCTCGTCTCACAGTTCGTTCTGTCACGCGTGCATGCCTTTGAGGTCGACAGATTTTTCACTTTGATGCCCTTGCCATTGCTGCAACTTTCAGGTGTACCAATTGCACGGTTATGGAAGATGCTAACCTACTGAAACCAAGAGAGGACATGCCTGAGCAGTGATCCACATACCCTGAAGAATGGAATGCACTATCGTACTGTTTATACTCCATTAATTTCAGTCTAGCTTCCGTTTCTAGGTCGGAGGATTCTCTCGGTCGGAGGCCGCCCCAATCTTTTGTTCTCCAGCCTTTAAAAAAGAAAAATCTTGCCCCTGAAGTAATTCGACTAATCCATATTCTCATCTGAATCTAGATTTGCTAGAATTAGTTAAGCGACCGACCTAGATATTTCCGGCTTCTTTGATAGCCTCCACAAGCTTGAGCTGCTGCAGCAGGTGTGACCCGGCCATGGCCGACACGACGACTTCGACCTGCTTCACGGCGGCGACGAGGCTCTGGTGGTCGTCCATCGACGCCTCCACGAGGGATGCTCCCTGAGGCGCCTTGAACGACAGCAGGAGCTGCAGCTTGTCGATGTCCATGCCGATCTCCGGCCGCATCAGGACAAAGGTCCGGTGGCCTTGAGCTAATAAGCTCGCGTTCACGATCCTTCTACCGATGAATCCGGTGCCACCAACCACCAGAATCCTACTCTTCTCCATGTCTAATCGAAGATGTTTGATGCAAATGGGGTGCTTGCTCTTGCTGCAGATGTATGGGTTATATCGGTGGGCAAGTTCAATTATTGATGTGTCTGAGTGGGCTTTAGTGACAAGATGTTGCGATGTACCTCCCAGAAAAAAAGGGAGATCGTTTTCTTAATTTTAATCAGCATACCTTTTCGATAAGTACACTGCCACCAACTACAATAATTTGTATCTTCTCCATGGCTAAAACAATTATGCTTTGTTTGGCAGCTTGTTTTGTTTGTAAAACCAAAGTATTCCAAAACATGGTACTCCGTATTCCCAACGCCTGGTCAAGAGAGTTTTTTTTTGCAAAAAGGGAGGTACATACCTCGGTTTTTGGAATACTACGGTTTCGAAACTAGTACTATATTTTACCAAAGGCAAACAACTTAAAGGTTCTCATGTGCTCAAGAGATTTTCATTCTCTCCTCCACGCCGCCACATAAACCCTAAGCGGTTATCTTCCCTGCCCCACACATGCTATCAAAGTAAGGGCCGGTGAGGGCGACGATGACAAGAGTGGTGGATCTGGAAGACTAGGCTAACAGCGGACGGGGACCGGACTATGTGACCGGAGAAGTGGAAGTGAAATGACTGGATAAGAAGAAGACGGGACGACAACCAACCTTGCCGGAAACGGGGACGTCACGCTAGCTGTGACGTTGACGTAGCGCGAGAAAGGATCTCCCTGTAGCCGGTGACAACACGGCTCGCTGCGGCAGCGCGTGTGGAGGTGAGGAAGAAACTTAGCTTGGATGAGCTCACCAGCGAGGGGGCTTAGGGTTTCAGGTGGGGTTCACCGGAGCCGGAGACAGAGAAAAGGTTTAGAGGGAAGTCGGGGTAGCTGTGGACTAACAGTGGTAGCAGCTCGAGGAGGGCGGGGCACCGAGCGCCACCAGGCCCGAGTGATGGGAGAATGATCACGTTGATCTTCCAAAAACAAATTTTTACGTGCTCGATCTAGCTATGGGGGTCGGGCTATGCTGTACTGTCTGGAGTGTGACAGCAGTGGTGCGGAGTCCTCGGCCATGCATGAGGTGCTTCAAGGTGGCGGCTGTGGTGCTTGGTCAAATCAGAGTTGGAAGAAGGTGGACTCTCGTCGGACGGGTGGACCAGGTCGTTCTAGCTACAATGGCAAGGTGCTACGAGGGCAGCAGTGTAAACAACATAGATGGTTCCCCCATTCTGGTGAGCTGGGAGAGAGGTGCGCGGCAATTACTGACGAAAGTCTCGCCTGTCTTCGAACGGTGTCGGCGGCAACGCCTGTGGGTGTCATTTCCCTCCTTAGAGGCATCGTCGAGGTGCGTCGGCATTTCCCTCACCCTCACTTCGGCTTGGTTGATGTCTCCAGATGAAAACCTAGGTTCGGAGCTCGATCGGCGTGATGGTGACGTCCTTGACTTTGTAACTCCGTTGGGAGCATCACGTTTGGAGACACGGCATAGAGTTTATTTGTTGCTTTCTTCTGGTGCTCGCCGTCTTCCAGGTTAATCCGCAAGGGCGCAATGTACGCCGCCGGCGGGAAGTTCCAAGACAATTTCTTTTTTTAGGATTGACCAAGTTCCGCCATTCACTTGCCACCTCCTTCCCGGCATGCGTCGACAAGGGGAGTTCAAGGAGAGCTGTTGGTCCTCGGAGGTGACCGGCGTCGGTCGAGACACGACTTTGTTGGTTAGCTTAGGATAGGCTCTCTTGCGTTCAAGTTGTAATGTTGTTGGTGGTTGTCTTCGGGCTAGCCGGTGTGGAGTTCATACTACACTCGTTGTTCGCATCGAGTTGTAGTTATCTTTTTTTTTTTTTAGAATAGTTGTAGTTATCTTGTACTTGAAATTCTGGCTACTAAAAATATGGTACCCTCGAAAAAAAATCCCACACATAGCAGGCCAGGCCGACAGAATATTTGCCCAATTGGGATTTGATCTTTTAAGCCCAAATAAAATCTACGAACGAGTCAACGATTATATCGCATTGACCATCGAGCACGACCAAAAAAAAATATACCCGTCAAGCTTGCCACTCCTCATCTTTCCTTCATATTCCTATCGATGGAAATTCCCAAATCACAGTGAACACCGGCGGATGCTGACCGGAATCCTCCTCCTCGGACCCCTTCCTCCGGTCCTCCCCCCAAGAGGGCGTCTTCCCCAAACTATCGTCGTCCAATAGCCGCGGAGTTTGGCGAGAGAAATAAGCAGGCGAGATCGAGACTGATGGCCGGTGCACACTGCCGGCCGCGACCGGAGAGGACGTGGAGGAGGTCGGGTCATGCACGGCTATGGCTGGGGTGATTCCGGCGCGGTGGGGGGGGGGGGGGGGGGGGGGGGGCAGATGCGAGCGCTGCCGGCGTCTGCTACGTACTCTGGTCAGGTATGAGCAACTGAACTCTGTGGAAATCTTTTATTCCTACATTGCTAGGCAATGTGGACTCAAAACATTTGATACAACGGGCACGGCGCAATGACTTATTTGACAAGTGTGAAACATAAACGTAATTCATATCCTTTTATTTTAGGGAAAAGTTATGTGATACATATTATTCGCCATGATATCACTTGATTCATCAATATTTGCAGTCGATGCAGTGGACTGAAGCACCCATGTAGGCATGTAATATCTACAGTTTATCTAAAAAGACACTTTATACCAAAACAAAGTGAATCAGTTTACTTGTCTCATCGACAAGTAGATACAACAAATAAACATACGGCATATCCCTGTATATCCCTATTCAGGAAATGTAATGATCATACAATATATTCAGTGCTTGAGGTATAGCTTACGAATTTACCAATGTTTTCTGCCCATCCTTTTATGTGCCAAAATAGTGAACAAAATTGCCAATGAAAAGCCCACTCCAAACCCCAGCCCAACAAATGAGAAGAGCAGGATGGCATCACGTCTATCTTGGCACAAATTATCACATTCAGGATGGGTCAACATACTTGAGGCAATTGAACTTGTAGATTCACATTGTTTAGAGAGTGGACTTCCACATAGGCCCATGTTTCCTTCAAATGAACTACTGGGAAATGACAAGAACTGGTTGCCCTGCGGTATTCTTCCAACTAAGTTGTTGTGTGAAAGATTCAACCAAGCAAGATAGGTTAGAGATGTTAACTCTTGTGGTATTTCCCCTGAGAGTTGGTTCTGGGAGAGATCCAATGACTCCATCTGAGACAAGTTACTCAAAGTAGACGGAATATGTCCCGTGAAGTTGTTGGATGAAATGTTAAACCCATGAAGTGAAACAAGACTCCCAACTGACTCTGGAATAGGACCATCAAATGAGTTATTTGAGAAATCGACCGCTTTGAAAGTGGTCAGAATTTTGGTGTAAATAAGATTGGAACCCTTAAGGGCGATGGTAATCGTATCCTGATAAAATCCGTGTGGTGTGTTTGTGTAATAACCTAAAACTTGTCCGTCCTCATTGACATTTTCCATCATTGCTTTAAATGTATTAAACCAATCTTTTGGAAAGCGTCCCGAAAATCTGTTGGAAGACAGACAAAGTATTTGTAAACTTGCGAAGTGGTTGCTGATGCGATGGTCACTCTTTATATTTTTTATTGTGCCATTGAGCTGGTTGGACCGTAAGACAAGGACCCGAAGATTTGGAAGAATACCCAACCAAGATGGGAAAGAACCGATGACCTGATTGTTGCCAACATCAAGAACCGACAACTCTTGACAATTTAACAATGATCTAGGTAGTGTACCCTGAATTTGATTTCCATTCAGATCTATTGTTTGAAACTTGCATTCTTCTTTAATATTTTCAGGCAATGGCCCACTGATTTGATTTTGTCTCAACTTTAACACGGCTATATTTCCCCTTTCTATTAGACATGATGGAAGCGATCCACTAAAATTGTTGTAAGACAAGTCCATGATACTGAGATTGCTTGCACCGCAGATGGAAGAGGGTACATGACCATTTAATTTATTGTTGGACAAATTGAGATAGAAACTTCTAATATATCTTCCAAAGTTAGGTACAATGGAAGAGAAGTTATTGTTTGAATAATCGAACACATTCCCAGGCATTGGAGTTACCGGTATTGGTATGCTTCCTTGGAGTCTATTAAAACTGAGATCAAGAACAGTTAGACGTGACATATGAACAAGAGAAGGAGATTTCTCCAAAGTAGTGAACATGTTGCGCGAGAGGTTCAAACTCTCAAGCTGGTCCTTCCAATTCTCCCATACCCAACTTGGTACTGCATCATTCATTTTATTATTTGAAAGGTCAAGAACAGAAACTGTATTAAGATATCTCAGCGAGGCTGGAAATTTTGTGAGGTTGCAGGATGCAAGATATAAATTGTGGATGTTAGGAAGAGAGTTTGAAATGTCGTCACTTTCTTTGTCGGTCATGATTGATAGCTTGTTGTTAGACAAACTAAGGAAATGGAGACTCTTCAACCTCCAAAAAGAGCTTAGTTTGATCGTGTCTGACAGTCTATTTGATTCAAGGTTGAGATGTTGAAGATGTTTAAGTTGAAGGATTGATTTGGGTATACACCCACTTAGTTGGTTGTCGTTCAACTCAATAGTGGACAAGGGTGAAGACACCGGGGAAGGAATGTCTTCAAGATGACCAGAAAGTTGATTGTTGTTTAGGCAAAGTACTTGCAATGATGGAAGAGCGAACAAAGATTTCGGGATTTTCCCTGCATAAAAAAGGGTATACCGATCAAAATACGCAACACTTCCTAAAAAACAAAATTACCAAAACATATATCATGATGTACCAAAGAAAATGTAAGTTATTCCTTGATCTATTAAATAACTCATGAGTTCTAGAAGTGGTATTGTGTTCATTTATTTTTTATATGAAATTTGAACAATATTTTTTTTAACATTGAAACAACACCATTAATGCCCCAAATTATGAAATAACCTCATTTGAAATTATGCATGCAAGAACCATTATTTCTTGGTAAAGAGCACAACTGACGGGCGAATATAATACGTGTTTTTTAGCTCACTAAATTACTGAATAATTTTTGGCTATGGTTGTAAACAAAATTTCACGGCGTCCTAAGAAAAAGTAACAAAACTTGCCTGTGAGTAGCACATGTTTTATGGTCATAAGTTTCAAATATACTTCAGGTTTGGTTTGCGGTTTGTGAAAGTACACAGCTATGCATAGAACGTGTGTTTAAGTATAAATTATAATTTTTCAACTAAAAAGTTTAAGTCCAAATAAAGATGATTATTCTGCAAAATGTTCACTCTTTCTGTAAGTGCATGTGCTAATATCATTGTTTTCACTTGTTTAGAAACCGAGTAATTTTCCTTTTTCTTAGCAGTACTTCATATTCAAATAGGTCACGAAAGGTGCATCAACCATTATAGTATGTGTTCAGCTACGGACAAAATAAGCAGTATCTCCGATTCTTAGTTAGGATCTCACCAGCAAGATTGTTGTGCCGTAGGTGGATAACTTCAAGCTTGGTCAAGTTTCCGATTGTTGGGGGAATTGAACCAGCTGATGATTCACAATCTTGGATCCCCAATTTGGTCAATCTCGTAAGATTTTTGATCCATGAAGGAATTGGCTGCCCAGTGTAGTTGCAACTTGCTAATTCCAGTTGTGTCAAATTTGCAAGATTGCCAATCTGATAGGGTACTGGCCCACTGAAATTGCAACCATACATGCCCAAATATGTCAAACTCTTTAGACTGCCGATCCAAGAAGGCGGCGACGATTGTGAGAAATCAAAGGCCTCAAGGCGCAGAGATATCAGTTGCTTAATATTACCAACTGATGATAGTTGTGGATTCCAAGAGTTGGACCCGTGGAGTTCCAGACTGTTCAGTGACGAAAGCTTACTCAGCGAAGAGATTAGCCCCTCGGAAATGCCTGCAGTTCCAAGGCTCAAACTCTTCAAAGAGGTGAGGTTTAGAATTGCAGGGCCGATGCGGCGTATCTCCGGATCGACACCGAGATTCAGGGAAACAACTCTTCCGGAGGCCATGTCGCAGGTGACGCCCTCCCAGTGGCAGCAGTCTTTTCCAGCTCGCCATGATGATAGGTTTGCACGGATGAAGGAGCGTTTTAGCTGGAGCAGGGAATAAGCTTGATCTGGGAGGCAAGGCGCAATGGTTGTGTTGGTGGTGTTGTGATGCTTGGCTGAAGCATCGTCTATGGAATAGGAGCATAAGAGGAGGAGCGCCATGATGATGCGGAGGGGTTGCGCAGTGGGAGCCATTTTCCTACTGAGATTGCGGTTGCCAATGGTGCAATTAATTTTCTTATTTATACTGTGTTCAGTTAGATTTTATATCTTGCTCGGTTGCTGCAAGCCGTAGTTGACGGGCTGTTTGGCGAGAATAGACTCGGCAGTCAGCATGCATGATAGTCTTTAGACCACTGTGTATGCTTCTAGGCTTTTTTGTGCGCTTTTATGTAGGCATGAACAAAACTTTTGGTAGAGCACCCACCATTCTGCTGCTGCTGGAGGCTTCTAAAAAGACACTCATATGTTTCCTTCTTGTTTAACTTGTCAGAATGCATCCCATCATTCGATTAATAAGTGGCAAGACCTGGTAACACCAGCATTACCGTCTTCTTTGTGATCTTTCTGTGAAATTGCGGTTGCAAATCCTGGAAGATACATAGTTGGTCCAAGATGAATCTCAAACGAACGACATTGCTGTTGCATTTTCTTTTGACCGCTTCAATCCCGGGTACCAGTCTAAGTCGCGTAAGTACCAGGCCGGTGCTGGAACGGCGTGGGCGACACCTAAGTACACGTCTATGCTTCAAACGTAGTTCAGCCCATCAATATTGTGTCACTCGTCAAATGAGATGCGCTCACGTACCCAGAGTGACGTCCATCGATAAGCCTGTAACTGTAAGCGGACACCGGCAGCCCCCGGCCCCGGTTTTACCAAGTCTGCAAATAGCAGGCCGTGTAGATGTTTGGGCTAGCTGCAAAATTCGACATGCCATAACGTGGTTTCAGTATTGTGTAGGCATGTTGAATATGAATTTCAGTGGTGCCATGTATCATGCCCTGCATACCTGAATTATTAGGTTTAAATCTAGAGTAAATGTGGTTCGACAATTCACTCGTCAAATTCACACATGGAAAGAAGTTCCCGATCATCGTCGCTGCTCGCCCGTCGCTGTCGACATATATAGAGTCCTCTTGCAGCACACACATGCGCTGCGCATGGTGGTCGCTTCTCTGGATGATGTCCTCGTTCCGGTGCACCTGCTCAACCTGCCTCCCGCCGCGCGCCGCCGCTTCGAACTCATTGTCCCGCCCGTGGAACTCCGTCGACGCCGGGTGCACGATCTTGCCCCCTTTGCTGTCGCAATACAGGCACCGAACCAGAGAGGCTCTCGGTGGCGGTACGACCACCGGGACGCACAGCGGCACTTCCTCCTCCTTGCCGTCGTTGTAGTTGTGGCACTCGGCGAAGAACAGCACCGGCGCGCCGCCGCTATTTGCTGTCGCCATAAAGTTGATGTGGGAGCGGTTGTATCTGTACGGAAGTAGATGGATGCTGCTGTCGGTGCTGGAGATATCGGCGGGGCCGGATACGTACTCGTTCACGCTGCAGATGACGTGGAGCTCGTACGTCGTGTTGGCCCTCCAGCAGCTGCTGCCGCGACGCCGCGAGCTCCCAAACTTTCTTGGCCGCCACGGCCACATCACCGGCCAGCTCGCCGAGGCAAACGGTGGAGAGGTCGCCGGCGACGATGTCGTCTAGCTGGCGGGGAGAAAGCGAGAGCCATGCGGCGACGAGGCGGTCCAGCTCTGCGTGCCTTGCGGCCAGGGCGGCGCACTTGAGGGCTGTCCTGAGCACTAGTTAAATTTAGTGCGGCGACACGCCGCACCCTTGCTGGAAATATTATGTGTTTTTTTAGTTGAGTTATGTATATTGTAAAGAAAGGCGGTAGTTCTAAATTATGTAATGTGCTTAGCTGAAATTCAATTTGAAAGCAATCCATAATTAGAGTAAATGATTTTGCATTTTTTCGAAATATTCATTGAATCAAGTTTTTTTTTGAAATGGGACTACATAATTAGAGGGATTTAAGTTACATTGCTTGCAAATATGTTAGGTAAATTTGAATGGTCAAATACCCGTGTGGTGAAAATGAAATTTTGAAATGTCCATGTTTGTGTTTTTTTTAGTTGAGTTATATATATTGTAAAGAAAGGCGGTAGTTCTAAATCGTATAATGTGCTTAGCTGAAATTCAATTTGAAAGCAATCCATAATTAGAGTAAATGAGTTTGCATTTTGTCGAGATATTCATTGAATCAATTTTTTTTTAAATGGGACTACATAATTAGAGGGATTTAAATTACATTGCTTGCAAATATGTTAGGTAAATTTGAATGATCAAATACCCGTGTGGTGAAAATGAAAATTTGAAATGTCCATGTTTAGAAGTTTTTTGGATTTCAAAATCGGTGGAATTAAAGAAAAGTTTGCGTTTAAAATTTTGTTTGGTTTTAAAGAATTTGTCGAATTTGCAGTTTATTTGGTTTTGATCTGTTTTTCACGTTTGTAAATTGCTCAGACTCGGAAGACATTTAAGAGTTTGGAATGTTTGAACTTGAAATTTTAGCTTATGTCGTAAATAGCTAGCATTTTTTATTTGTGGCTGTTTTCATGTATTTTTCATATTTGTTTGGATGGGTATATTTGAATACAAAATTTAAATATGGGAATGGCCGTATTCAAAAAGTGTTCCATTTTTTGAATTATTGAAATTCAAAAAAGTGTATCTTTGGAAAAATTGTTCAGATTCTAAAAAGCGTTCTACTTGGTAAGTTATTCAGATTATATTTGGTCGGATGGGTCTATTTGAATAAAAAAATTCAAATTTGGAAGTGGGCACATTAAAAAATTGTTTGAAAATGGAAATTTTTGGAATTCAAAAGAAGTCGGTGTTAACAAATTGTCCATATTTTTAAAATTCTTCTAATGGGTATTTTTTTTCAGGTTTGAATTATTTCAACGTTTATAAATTGCTTAGATTTGGAATGTGGTATAAATAAGCAGCAATCTTTTTTTTTTGTGTGGTTATTTATATATATATATATATATATACAGTTTTCCCTCGAACGTTTTTTATTTTATGGAAATTGTTGAAGCAAAAGGGCACCACCTGTCAAAAACCTAACCTTTTTAAAAAATGTTTTAGAAAAGGATGAAATTCACGTTAATTTATCTGACGCGGTTAAATATTTATCGGCTGGAAATTATCGCGGTAGTTTTTCTTTTCTTTTTGAATTGAGAGTGGGTAATATTGTCTGAAAATACAATATAGGCATTTATTATGTCGTGTGGAAAGTTTGTTTTTTTGTTTTAGGTTGTGCAGAATGGCACGTGTTTTTAAATTAGAAGTTGAAAATGGCAACATTCTGAAATTGTTTAAGTATGGAAATCATCGGAATTAAAAAAAATCGTTTTAAAAATGGTCGGATTTTAGAGATTGCTCAAATTTGGAAATTGCTGTAATTGGAAAAATTTATGTTTTTGAAACGTTTAGGTTTGAATAATTGTTCAAATTGGAAAGTTATTAAGATTTGGATTATTGTGACGTTTGTAAAGTGATTAGGTGTACTGAAATTTGGAATTTGAATTAGAATGTTTCAACATTGTTGTAATTCAATTTTTCTAGCGTCCACTTGAAGAACTGTTCAAATTTGAAAATTGTTGGAATTTGTAGGAAGCTTTAATTTCGTTTTTTAGAAATGTTTAGATTTCTAGATTGCTGAAGCTAGAAAATTATTACGAATTGAATTGTTTGCACGTTTGTAAAGTGAGCAGGTTTGGAAAAATGTTGTAATATTGGGGACTTAAATTTCAAATTTGTATTTAATTGCTCTAACATGTTTGTGTTTTTTCTACAAACTTATCCAAATATTGGTCGATAAAAAAAATTCAAGCTTTTTATTTGTTGTTGTAAACATTTTTTTTAATAGTCATTTGGATGGACACAAAAGTTACAAAAGTAAAAAAAGGAAAACAAAAAAAGAAATACAGAAAAAAAAGAGGGGGAAAAAAGGCCGAGCCAGCTGCGAAGCAGCCAGCCCAGCCCAACAGGCGGCCCAGCTAGCCAGCCCAGGCCCGCTGTGACTTCGTGCGGACGTCACAGTGCCCGGAATCTGGCGCGGCGGAGGACGCGCCTCGACGCGGTGCGCCCGTACGTGGCGGCGCCGCCGGTTTGGGGTCGTCGGAGCGGCGGCGGAGGCGCACGGACGCGGCGGACGGAGCAGCGGTACGGCGCGGCGTCCCGGCAAGCGGCGCGCGGCGAGGAGGGAGAGCAAGCGACGGCGCAGCTCTCCGTGCCCGTAGATCATCATCGCTGCTCGCCCCGTCGCTGTCGACATATATAGAGTCCTCTTGCAGCACACACATGCGCTGCGCATGGTGGTCGCTTCTCTGGATGATGTCCTCGTTCCGGTGCAGCTGCCTCCCGCCGCGCGCCACCGCTTCGAACTCCTTGTCCCGCCCGTGAACTCCGTCGACGCCGGGTGCACGATCTTGCCCCCTTTGCTGTCGCTGTACAGGCATCGAACCAGAGAGGCTCTCGGCGGCGGTACGAGTAAGGTTTCAAATTTCAGTTTCGGAAAAATTTCGGGCATCACTGAAACCACTGAAATTCAGTTAATTTCAGTGATTTCGGTTTTCTTTTCGGCCAAATGACCGAAATTTTCTCTTCAAATTCGTTTAAATATTCAAAATATTTTAAATAGTTTTTTAATTCCTATGTAATACTGAAAGTGCTGAAATATTTTGACCGAAAGGCAATTATTTCGGGTGTACCGAAATCACTGAAATTCAGTGAATTTCGACGAAATCTCACTGAATTTGAAAACCATGGGCACGACCACCGGGACGCACAGCGGCACTTCCTCCTCCTCGCCGTCGCTGTAGTTGTGGCACTCGGCGAAGAACAGCACCGGCGCGCCGCCGCTATTTGCTGTCGTCATAAAGTTGATGTGGGAGCGGTTGTATCTGTATGGAAGTAGATGGATGCTGCTGTCGGTGCTGGGGATATCGGCGGGCCGGATACGTACTCGTTCACGCCGCAGATGACGTGGAGCTCGTACGTCGTGTTGGCCCTCCAGCAGCTGCTGCCGGGACGCCGCGAGCTCCCAAACTTTCTTGGCCGCCACGGCCACATCACCGGCCAGCTCGCCGAGGCAAACGGTGGAGAGGTCGCCGGCGACGATGTCGTCTAGCTGGCGGGGAGAAAGCGAGAGCCATGCGGCGACGAGGCGGTCCGGCTCTGGGTGCCTTGCGGCCAAGGCGGCGCACTTGAGGGCTGTCCTGAGCATGGAGTCGACGTGGCTAGGCGAGGTCTCCATGGCGCGGTCCTTGAGGACGAGGCAGGCTGTGCCGAGGAGGTGGACGTGGGCGAGGAGGAGGTAGTGCACGGCCTCCCAGTCGGTGAGGTAGGGAAAGAAGGTAGTGAGGAAGACGACCATGCCGTCCACAGACCGGCGCTCCAGATCCTCTGCCTTTTCGGCTGCCCCGGCGTCGGAGATGGTGGAGTTGAGTGCGATGTTGGAGACGGGGTCGAGA
The DNA here is from genome assembly GCA_947311845.1 of Poa pratensis. Taxonomy (NCBI): domain Eukaryota; kingdom Viridiplantae; phylum Streptophyta; class Magnoliopsida; order Poales; family Poaceae; genus Poa; species Poa pratensis. The sequence goes on from CAMZMU010000039.1 coordinate 19,307,670, forward strand.
AGGCCAATGCAACAGCAGATACCGCCGGCGGCTTCCCAGAACCGGCGCGCCTCCTCGAACGAGTCGTGCACGGTAGCAACAAGCTGCGACCTTTCCTGGCTCACCACGCCCTTACCGGGATAATCCGGTCTCCTCGGCCGGATCACTACAAGGCGCGGATCCTCCATCGTCATCTTGCTCGAGGTACGTGCGCTCGTGCGAGTCGACATGATTCCCGGCCGTGCTTATGTATCAGTAGACGACGTGTCCGGATTCCAATGTAATACGGAAACGATGGGAAATACTCTCTCCGTTCCAAATTAATTGACTTCCATTTTTCCACACATGGATGTATCTAGACATGTTACACGTATAGATACATCCACATGTGGACAAATGGAAGTCAATTAATTTAGAACGGAGGGAGTAATAAGAAACAAGAAATCTACTTCCATATGAATTCGAATAGATACGCTGGAAAGGGGAGACATGGAAAACAATGTCATTTTCCGGCCGTTCTTATAAATAATAGAAATCAGAAATCCATTTTCATTGAGAACCTGTCTGTCTGTGTTAGGATGGTTACAAGAGTGGTGTATCCCCAGTTCACCAGAGTTAAAATACCATATTTCACATTGTTTTTCTTATTTAGCCGGAATATTCTTCAGTGGGAGGCGATGTTCCCGTCGACAACGAGGCGCCCGTGGTGACTTCGTCAATCTCAAGACCTAATCGTTGGCTCAGTCTTTTGGAGATGCTCAAAGGGGTAGGGTGTGCGTGCGTGCATTCATATGGGTAAGTGTGTGTACGTGTATGTGAGCGTATGTGTTTTAATGTGTTTTACAAAAAAAGAAATTCATTTCTGTTCATGGGCTGTTTGTTATGGACGCATTGTCCATTATGTTTTTTTTTTCAAAGGGGCCTTGCATCGGACTTACAGAGTTCATTACATTTCGGTCACCGGGAGTTTTTCTATCAGTCATCAGACGCAGCTCAGCAGCTGACACCGACAAACAGCAACTCCCTAACATCAACAGTTCAGATGTGGCATTAAGCATGCAACATGAAATATATTTGAAACTATAGTTTAACGACCCTCCTAGACCCAAGACCAGCGCCCGTACTGATGAAGCTCAACATTGTCTATTCTTCGACATAGCGGCGCCCAGCCACCCACCCTCTCATCCCGTTGAATTTTTTTACATCACCATCTTCATGAGATTAGCCTTTGATTTCTACAAATCAGCCCAGTGATCTACCAGTTGACAAATGTGGTAGATTATCCCACAAGAATCAGTTGGCATAATCACTAACTATATAAAAGCTGAGCGATTTAGCGAGCTGTGAGCATCCCTGCTACTGTTCATCACTGTTCCTAGGAACAGTGTTTCGAACCGAGCCGGCCGCTGCCGATCCGACGGCCCGCACACACGCCCCCGCGACGCTTTTCCAAAAAAAAACCTCCGGAAAGCAGATATCAACCCGCAGTCCAGGAAATCGTGAGGCGATGGACCGATTTGCAAATTACCACAAAGTGATGGACTAAAATGCAAAAAAGCCCTCACAACCCCCTACCTCCTTCTCCTCCCGCGCGACGCCGAGGTCGCCGCGCCGGCGCCGGCGCACGCCACCGCCGCTACACGCCTTCCCCGACGGATCCACCGACGCAGGAGGCTTCGTCGTCGCCCCCTATTCGTCCTCGCCGACGGAGGCGTGCCGGGACGCCGCACGAACGGCGGAATCGTCGCCGGCGTGGATTTCATCCGCCGTCGCGTTTCGACGTCGCCGGCGACGCTCCGTCCACCAGATGCGGCGGCGCCACCACCCGCGAGTAGCCCGCGTCGAGCCGCACCCGACGCGTCCAGCCTCGCTTCCCGGCTCGCTCGGACGCGGCGGCGCCGTGGTCGTCGCTGGCGCGGCAGTGCCAGGCCTGACCATTGCTGACGTCATCGCGACGTCAGCGTGGGGCCAGGCTGCCGAAAAAAAATTCCCACAAAAATGCAAAATTCCAGACATGTGGGCCCGCCTGCTTTACACAAAATCCAGGAAAAGAAAAAATATTACAAATTCACAAGAATTACACACTGCAAAAATATGAAAAAATATAACAAAATGGTCACAAAAAAATAAATGTCACCTACTTATGCCATATGAACAACTTTTAAAATTGTAAACAAAAATTTTGAATGCATTTTTAATATGAACATTTAATAAACGCAAACAAAAATCAAATATAACAAATATGTCGACATGAGCACAAAAAATAACCTGGCTATTTATGACGTTCGACCAAATTCCAGATTCAAATATTTCAAAATTCCAAATGTCTTCCAAATCTGAACAATCAATAAACGTCTAACTAAAAAAAAGAAAAAGTTGTATCTATGCTACTATTAAAAGAGCAAACATATTCGGGATACATTAAATAATAGTCGTTTAATATTTGATGAACAGTCTAGATTGCTCCAATATTTGACAACTCAACCCACCTTTTCAGTTTCGCTTGAATTACAAAAGATTGCCACCGCTAAACATAAGGAACGGTTCGTAAAGAAAAACACCGGCGAAATAGAACGCTGCACACGAACCTGCAAGCCGCCGGCACTCTGCACACCGCACGGAGAGCCTTCTGGCCCACTGCCGGCGACCTGCGCTCGAATCCCAGCCCGCTGCCACGCGCCAGCCTGCCCGCTGCTGGTGTCCTGCAAGCCGTCACAGAGAGCGTCGAACTAAAAGACGACCAGCTCGCGGCAGAGCTTCTCGGCCCGGCCAGGCGACGGGCGTGGTCAGCCGCCGCCCCGTGGCCAGCGCGCCTCCGAGGGACGATCCGCGAGTGCCAGGAGATGCTCCGGGAGATGCACCACCTTATGTTGGCACCGATCAGGGAGGCGCTCAAAGACGACAAGCGTACGGCGCTGGCGCTGAGGAAGATACAACGGGCAGGCTGGAGATACTGGAGCAGGTGGCGCAAAGATGGTCATGGAGGGACGGGATCGCGGCCGCGTCGAGGGCAGGACGCAAAAGCTCATCGTCGACCGGAACTGATCTTTGCAAGAAGGCAAAGCAGAGCGCAGGTGCGTGATCGCAGTGGCCCGTATGTACGCGCGCGCGTCCGGACGGCACGGCGTGAAGTTGATGTGGCTTGTTTGTTCTTTGAGATGATGGGAACACATGCCTTATGCGATTGAATCCAACAGGGTACAGGTTCTTACAAGTAACATGTTCAGTTCATCGATTGATAAAGCTTCTGGTTCACGGCTAGGTAAGGCAGTAGATTAGTCAACTTGCTTGCCTTGTGTTGGTTGTTTACTACTGAATCATTTTAACTTGTTATTTTCCTTTATTTTACTGAAACATCTGCTATGTATGTTTGTTGATGCTTCACTGTGTTATAGAGCTAATGAGATGGTAAAATTCTATATGAGCATGTTCGGCAACAAGTGATTTGAGGAGTCCCGTGACATCATATTCTGTAGATATATTCTCAGGTGTATCTTATTTTTGTCTTTGTATTGTGAGAAATATAGTATCATCTGTTTGATGTCCACCTTTTGGGCACTTATTTGTTGGTGTTATTATTCTCTCACAATGTCTGATTGCGTCCTAACTTGGTGTGAGGTTTATGTGCTCTAGATGCTTAGATGCGCATCGTTTTCTTTGCAATACAAATTCTACAACCGATATAAAAGTGTAAAAGAAGTAATACATGTAGATTCTGATATATATTTTTCCTACTTTTAAATTGTCCATTTAATTATGAAGATGTGCGTTGCACGTACATGCCAACTAGTTTAAAAAAAAGACGGGTGGACCCCACTGCTTCACACAAAATCCAGGAAATGTAAAATATTACAAATTCAAAAAAATTACACATCGCAAAAACCCGTCGACAAAATATTTAAAATATATCAAAATGCTGGGGAAAAATGTTAACTACTTTTTTGAAAAAGACTAATTCAAATTGGCCTATATTTGAATATTGTTATTGGAAAAAAACATATTGGACCATTCCAACTCAAATTACAAATTTGGATATCTCGAATTTTCATATGACTTCCAAACCTCACCATTTGGTAAACACTAAAAAAATTCAAATTTTCATAAATTCCATATTGTACAATTTTTAAAATCTATTCGACCATTTGAACTCACATTTGACACTTACATATTTCAGATTTTTCAAAAAAATTACCAAATCTGATCATTCTGTTACCATTTAAGCCAACTTTTTCCCTCCAAAAAAAACACAGGAACAAAAAACAAGAAAAATTCTATAAATACCTGCCGACAAAATATTAAAAAATATATCAAAATGTTAGGGAAAGAAAATGTTACGTACTTTGGGAAAAAATGACTAATTCAAATAGGGCTAGATTAGGATAATTTATGGAAAAACACTCATATATAAGCATTCCAACTAAAATTACAAATTTGAATAGTCCAGAATTTTATATGACTTTCAAACCTAATCGTTTGGTAAACACTACAAAAAATCAAATTTGATTATACTATAAATTGTACAGTTTTTAAAAACTATTTGCTCACAAACATCACAAAAAAATGCTAACAAATTATACCAAAATGAAAACATATTTACACACCTCAATTTGGAAAAAAATTAGAAAAATTGTACATACACTTGCTCCAATTATATGAAGTTCAATTTTAAAAAATTCTCTACCTATGGAATCCAAATGAATAAATGTGCATTTCCACCCATTATGGACTTACATTTAAAATTAATATTTTTTGAACATTTCAAATTGATTAAAATTTGGAGATATTCTAAAATATATCAACATGCTCACAAAAAAATAATGACAACTATTTGCATGGAAAAAAAATGTTGGAACATTTTAAATTGGTGAATATTTGAAGAAAAACCAAATACACTCCCCATAATTATCTAAAGTTAAATTTAACAAATGCTCACACTACGTATTCCCACTGATTATGGACTCTAATTGAACATCTCAACTAAGCAAAAAATGAATTCCTCTAATTATTGATTGAATTTAACGAAATCTACTACAACGCATTCCCTCAGATTATATAATTAATTTAAATATTTGTGTGATAAAAAAACATATTTGGCCATTCGAATATAGCAAGTTAAACTAAATATTAATGCCACAATATAAGCATATTTAAACAATCGAAATTGCTACATACTTACAAATACCCTAAACGACAAAGCATCTGAAATTATCGAATATTTGGAGCCAACATAAATGTACTCTCTCTAATTATGATCCTAAATTTAATAAATACTTAAATTGGTCAACATTTTGGGAAAATCATAATGTATTCCCTCTAATTATGGAGTTCAATAAAATGTTTATGCCAAAAGACAGCCATACTTGATCTCCTCAATTTAGTTACCACAATTAGAGACAATATAGCTACACTTTCTCTAATTATGCAGTTGCACTTTACAGATGGTTGCTTTACTAACCATTTCGAGAAAATACGAATTTATCTCCTGTAATTATGGATTGAATTTGATGAATTCTCATACAATGTATTACCTCAAATTATGCAGTCAAATTAAATATTTATGACAAATTACGAACATATTTTGGGATACAAATGTTTTCCTCTTAATGTTTCCACTTCGTAGATACAAACATATTTCGAGATACAAACTTTATCACAAATTATCGCCAAGGGCGCGGCGTGCTGCCGCGACGAAATTCAACTTTGTAAATGTAAACTTCTCCTTTTCAATTTCGATACATTCAAATGTAAACAAATTTTAAATGTATATAGCTTCAAAATTGAATTTCTCCCACCACGGTATGCACAAATTTAACAAACATATCAACATTAACACAAAAAAATAAATAAACGTCAACTATTTATGCCATATGATCAAATTTCAAATTTGGAAAAATTCAAAATTTTCAACGGCTTCCAAATCTAAGCATTTCAAAACCGAAAAAAAACATACGAATAGCTTCCCACTTTCACCAATTTTTGAAATTGAAACAAATTATAAATCAATATATCTAAATATATCCATCAGATAAATACAAGTAATATGTCAAAACAATCAGAAAAACACATACAAACTACTTATGATAAGGAAAAAAAATTAGAATATTCAAATTTTGTCACCATTTAGAGGTAATTCAAGTGTTTTTTTCTTAAATTCAATTAAATATTAACGCCGTAATACAAACATATTCAAATACTTCGAACTACTAAATATTTAAATATTTTACAAAGTATATCAAGAATGCTCACAAAAAATGCTACCTATTCATAACAAAATAAAAAAAACATATTTGCAAATTCCAATTTGGCCAACATTTGGCCGAATATTTACGATATTCCATAAAATATATCCAAAATGCTAAAAAAAACGCTATATACTTATAGCAGAACACAATATATTTGAATATTTCAATTTGGCCAATATTTCGACACCATAAAAATAAACTTTCCCCAAATGTTGAATCAAATTCAACTGGATTTTTCTAAATCCAATCAAATATTGACGCCGAAATACAAACATGTTCGAACATTTCAAACCACTAAAATTTAGAATATTCTACAAAATATATCAAAAAAATCACAAAAAAATGCTACCTATTCATAACAAAACAAAAACATGTTTAAACATATCAATTTGGCCAACATTTTGATGAACAAAAAATATATATATTGTACAAAAAAAATCACCAAGGTGACGCCACGCCAAATTCAACTAGTATGATCAAAACACACGCGGTTTATAGTTTTCCATAGCACCCAAAAAGTGGCAGCAAGAAAAACCTTAAACGCAACTGGCTCATATTCTATAAAATGATTGACCCATTCCCCTAGATCATCAACAGATGTAGGTTGCGCATGGGTGTCGGCAACACACTGAAACGCCCCCATACAAACCTTGCAATGGGACAGGATAAAAAAATGATCTATGCTCTCGTCCGAAGCAGAAAACATGCATTGTACCCCTCCTTCCCAGCCTCTCTTTTTCAAATTGTCTTTTGTAAGAGTTCTCTTCCACATAACCAAGCACGAGAAAATCTTAGTTTTGGCAGGTATTTTCATTTTCCATAAATGTTTGAAATTCCGATAGGTGCTTCTAGTTTGCAGAGCATTATATAAGGATTTGACGGTAAATCTTTTTTGTCCTATCTTCCAAAACACCTTATCATTGCCAAAATTCAGCAGAGCATTATACTGCGACAAAAAGAGTAGTAGAACTTCATCAAAATCACAAACGAAGATCCGGGCTGACTTACGAATTTCTTTCTCTAAAGAGAGTGCCTTTTTTTCTCTAAAGAAAGCAGTCGCCAAAGCAGTCTTGAAGGACAATACCACAGTGCAAGTTTGTGGACAGGAAGATGAGCAAAATATGTTTAAAAATCTATACAAAGGCATCCACAAAGATCCGGGACACGTTCTTAGAGCAGATGCATTTTGCAGTCGTCGCAGCATCAAGCTCACTTAATACTTGAAATCAACAACGTACATGAAATCCTCCTCCACTGCACACATCCGCTGGACAGCATGCTCGCTCCGGCAGATAAGCCGGCCATTGTTTAGATAGCGTTTCCCACATATCACCGCATCAAACTCCCCACTTCCCCGTGTAGTTTCTCCCCACTTCCCTCCCTAAATGATTTTGGGTGTTTGTCAATAACATAAGTGATATCTTACCATGTGCTAAAGTATTTTAGGCATAATTTATGAAATGCACAAGATGGTGATCGACCCATAAAAAGGACAAAAAATCGAAGACGATGGTCCATAGATTCTATTATTTTATTGAGTCATAAAGAAGTTGTACTATCAAGAGGGGTTGTCAATGGAAGGTTTGGGAAATCATTTTCACCTGCACATATCTATATTTACACCCAATTCCTTCCTATGAAAACAATGGTGGAAAGAAACCTCAATGTCAAGTGGCTATTGGAAACAGCCTGGGATTCCGCGGCGTATACACCGGAGACTTCGGCCTCAAGGCAATCGGAGACTATGGACTCAGGGCAATCGGAGACTACTACCTCTCTATCCCTGGAATTGGCCAAGAAGTGCGCCAAATTGGGTGGCCTTTGGTGCCCTATCCGTAGTATGGCCGGAGACTCGGTTCGGAGAATTTGCAAGTCTCCGACTAGGCCGGAGTTTCTGGTCCCTCGTGGACCGAGTTTCCGCTAGGCCGGAGACTCCGACTTCTCTAGAACGGAGACTTCGAGGTAAGCAATAACACGTAAAGGAACGGAGATTATTCAAGAATGGTACTTACTCTTCCAGACGATGGAGAGATACATTATATGGGCCATCTCATGTATTACTGATGTCACCCAATCGTCTGGACAGACAAAGTGTGATTTATCACAGGACATCACGGATGCAGAATGAGAAAAGATGATGATATCAAAACGAGTTTATATGTGTTATGATTAAATGGTTTAATCACATTAGAGCACATTGTCTCACCTCGTGATATCATTGGTATCGTATACAAAAGGGGATTAGCGTAAGGAGAAACACAAAAGGTTCCATCGTTTATTCATGAACATATAGAGCCAGTGCGGCTGTCTAGATCCTAATGCTGGTTATTGTCCGTAAGTATTCGGGGCATGTCTGTGTGTTACCAAACCTTCCGGGTCACACGCTTAAGCTATAGCCAATCTTTATTGAGAGAATTAAGATATAGTATTAGTGGTTATAAGAAGTGGTCTGAGCCCGTCTGATGTCACAGGAACAACTACGGACTGATTCGGAGATGTTCCGATGAAGTTAACATGAGAGGCATATAATGCCGGCTATAGGGTTGAGAGTCCTCCTGAGAGAGAAATATGGCAAACATGAGATGTTACGGGATGTCGGGAAGTGTTTCCGACATCAGTGGATAGAGCCGATGATTTTTTCTATAGAGTATATTTGGTTCTGGAAGAGTTTCGAAGGTTTTCCAGAAAGGGGGGAGTGCCGGAGAAGAAAGGGGGTGACCTGGGGCTGCGTTGCACCATGTGTGGGGCCGGCCACATGGCTCCACCCTCCTAGGCCGGTGCACCACATCCCCCTCCTCTGTTTCCTTGTCAAATTTGGAGACATAAAGGAGTTCGAATTGGACTAGGAGCACTAGTAGGAAAAGGCTTATAGTCACCAGCCTACCGCTGGCGGACGGCATTTCCGTCCACCAGCGTTACTACCGCTGGCAAGCTAGTTTCGGAGCCCGCCACTGGATTTGCACGTACTGCTGGCGGCGCCCACTATGCCCGCCAGCGGTAGTAGCAGGAATTTGCGAGGAGGTGGGACAAACTACCGATGGCGGGCAGAATCCGTGCCCGCCAGTGATTCTGCCCGCCAGCGGTAGTTGCCTCGGCTTAGCCCAAAAACTAGCAAAATACCGCTGGCGGGCACCCCACATCGTCCGCCAGGGGTAACCGTCGCTTTGGAAGTTCAGCAGCCACCGTTTTGATTGTGCATTGGAAGATGATCAGCCACCGTTTTGATTGTGCATATGCTTTGGAAGATGATCAGCCCGCCATTTTAATTGTGCATTGGAAGATGATCAGCCCGCCGCCGTTTTGATTGCTGCCCGGCCGCCGGCATCCCTCTCCACCCTATATAAAAGGCCACTAATCCCATGGTCTTAAGCACACACAATCTCTCTCTAATCCTTGCAAAAGCTCTCTCTCTCGAGCCCTCTCTTCTATTCCAATGGAGCCACGACTCGCGCGCGTTCCTCCGTCTCGCTTGTACTACTTGACCAAAGAAGATATGCACTTCAAGGTATGGTCACCCTCCGTGCATCACGCGTGGAGAGGTGGATCCGCGACGTGAAGAAGTTCTTTCTCGACGCTGCACCGATCAAGTGCGCTGGACTCGACTGCGAGTTCACCGACCCTCTCCCGGGTCGACAGAGGGATCTTCCATACGAGAAAAGGCAGCGCGCCGTCGTCCTTCAACTCTCGGTGGCGTCCGAGACTCTTGTCTTCCAGATCTGCAAGGCTGATGGGGTGCCGCAGGTCCTCGTTGATTTCTTAGGTGACAAGACCATCAAGTTCTACGGCGTGGCTATCCACAATGACTTGCGGATGCTGCGCTACTACGGAATTGAAATTCCGTCCGCGGTCGACCTCCAGAGGGATAGGCGGAACCCAACCGGCAATCCTAATCTGAGTCTCGTTGCTCTCTCCAATGCTATCATTGGGACAAAACTAGAGAAGAAGAATAACAACAAGAAGGACAAGAAGAAGGGCAAGGACGACGACGACGAAGAAGAACTCCGGATTTGCGAATGGGAGAACGTTCCAATGAGCTACGATCAAGTCGAGTATGCCGCTCTTGACGCTCGCCTCGGCTTCGAGATTGCGCGGAAGTGGGATAGTCTACGTGGCTATAATACCAATGGCGATCGTCTTAATGTCGTTGATGAGTAGACTAGCTATATAGTGATGTGTGTGCTCCCGTTGTGTCTTCTCTCATGTATTCGGTCAATTCGATCCATTCGGTTACCTAAAAGTAATGACCGAAATATTTGGATTCCTATCATTCTTCTGATCGATTCGTACATATTATTTTTGCAAAAAACACTTGTAGTTCAAATTTGGATTAATTTCGGAAAATCAACATAATCATTTAACTAGGAGAAATTAGATAGAAATGAAGAAAAATCCTAATACTTGGTTGATTATCAATTGTTTAAATAGTACAAAACAAATATAAAACAATGTCTGCGTTGCAGAATAATTCAAAGTAGGGAACATTATTTTCCTCACTTTAACAAAAGCAGTATTGATCAAATATGCAAAAGTATCACGCATACATATTTATTTAATCCAGTTACATAGCTGGAGTCCATTTTTATTTAACCCTAATACATCACGAATAATATCACTAACTTCTGCCAGGTCCTAAGCCGCGGGTGTGTCGTGGGTTTGTCACGTCAGGTGTCATAGATGACTTCGTAGGTGTGGGATTACGCGAGTCAAGCATCTCCGAGCTTGGGATCGCAGGAACAAAGATCAACACAGATTTACCCAGGTTCGGCCCCCTCAATGTGAGGTAAAAGACCTACTTCCTGCCTACCCTAGATTGGTATTGATATGATAATCGAGGTGTTACAATGGAGGCGATCCGATCTGGTACTCGCCGTATGAGCTAGGGTTTGGGGCTTGATAGCTTGACCCGCTCTAAGTCCTGCGAGTCCTCTTTATATACACAGAGGCTCGCTAGGTTACAAAAGGAAACTTCCCCATAAGGAATACATCCACAGAGGCCTACTCGGAGACTACTTGGTCTTCACGTCCTCCGGGATTGTCTTCTAGATCTTTCTCCTTATGGCGGTTCAATATTGGGCTTGTTCCCAAGTGGGCCTTCATCCGTGCGAGTAAGTTAAGTCGCACTGGGCCGCGGGTTAATCCAGAAAGTATTCCCCCGACATTAGCCCCCAAGCATGGCCTGAACTTCATAGTATTCTTGATCTTGAATGCTTAGGCCGTGCTTTTCCTTGTTTCGCGGCTTATAATTGTACAAGTTTGGCCTTGACTCGCACCTGGAAGATCATCTGACTTCGTGAGCTTTAGAGTATCCTGATAGCTTCAGAACTTGATGACGATCTATCTTCAAATTTTTGATGATAATATGATATAGCCCCCAAGGATTGAGAGGATGTTATGTGGTAATCATCTCAATTCTTCTCAGAGAACTCTGAAGGTCATCACCTGTAACTTGATATCATGAATAAAACAATTGTTAAGTTACAAGTAATTGTAATTGGTGTTGCCGTACTATAAGCAGTACATCGACCTCTAGTTAGGCCATCTGAATCCTTAAGTGGGCACTCGCGCGACTCAGTATTTCCTAGGAATATGTGTGTTCAGGGTCGAGAGCGGCCATGATAGGCAATCAAGCTCGATTGACGCCACACCCCAGTACTTTGGCCACATAATGCGAGTAGCAATCCAACTTAAGGTAAATTTGATAATTGCCAATAAATCGGCTGTTTCAGGGTAACAAAGACCCCAAGAAACATAATGATATTGCCATGATAGGCTAAGCTATGATAAGCTTTGATTATGATGACACATAAGGTCGCGCCTAGGTGGCAACCGAGTGTTATACATAGGGTTGGATCGCGCGTAGGTGGCGATCCATGGTGATACATGGGGTCGGTCGCGCCTAGGTGGCGACCAGAGATGATACAAAGTTTACGGCCGCGCCTAGGTGGCAGCCGGTTTCTGATACAAGGGTCGATCGCGCCTGGGTGGCGATCAGATGTTGCATAGGTCGCGCCTAGGTGGCGACCAAAGTTGAAGTTCTAGCCCTGAGTGGCTGTGATGATACTCAGCTATAAAGCTGGAAAGGATGATGCTTGGCTCTGATTAGCCTTTTCTTATGTATAGTACGGTCGCAGGTGTGCGACGTTCCAAGGGCGAGGTGCCTCGAGACGATCCTCGAAATCATGGCGTTCGCTGCTTTCTTCCCTTACATCCAGCAGGTAGTACGACCCATTGTTTAGCTTCTTGCTGATGATGTAGGGTCCTTCCCATGGAGAGGACAGCTTATGCATTCCCTTGTGATCTTGTTTAAGTCGCAGTACTAGGTCGCCTTCTTGAAAGGTGCGGGTTTTGATGCGTCTGGCATGATAGCGTCGCAAGTCTTGTTGATATACTGCTGACCTTGATGCTGCCAAGTCTCTAACCTCTTCTAATGTGTCCACCGAGTCTTGCCGAGCTATCTCATTATCTGTCTCGATGTAAGCCGCAACTCTTGGTGAATCATGTATGATATCGCTGGGCATGACTGCTTCTGCTCCATAGACCATGAAATATGGTGTAAATCCTGTGGATCTGTTAGGGGTTGTTCTCAAGCTCCACAGTACTGCTGGCAGTTCTTCCACCCAACATCCTGGAGATGCTTCGACCTTTTCAATAAGGCGCGGCTTAATTCCATGGAGAATTTCCTGGTTAGCTCGCTCAGCTTGTCCATTGCTCTGCGGGTGTGCTACTGACGTGAGGTCCAATCTTATCCCATTGTCTGCGCAAAATATCTGTGTAGCCCCTTCAGAGGTGTTGCTCCCATTGTCTGTAATGATACTATGGGGGTAACCGAAGCGGAATATGACCTTCTTCAAGAACTTGACTGCTGTTTCAGCCTCGCAATCTCCCACAGGTTCTGCTTCTATCCACTTTGTGAATTTGTCCACCATGACTAAGAGGTGAGTTTTTCCGTTTGAAGACCGTCTGAAAGGCCCTACCATGTCAAAACCCCATACGGCAAAAGGCCATGTGATGGGTATTGTGCGAAGTGCTTGGGCTGGCATATGATCTTGCCTAGCGTATCTTTGACATCCATCGCACACTCTGACAATTTGCTCTGCATCTGCTAATGCTGTTAACCAGAAGAATCCATGTCGGAACGCCTTTGCCACCAAAGATCTTGACGAAGCATGATGGCCACAATCGCCTGAATGAATTTCGTGCAAGATTTTTCGTCCCTCTTCTGGTGAGACACATCTTTGAATGCTCCTGATACGCTGCGCTTGTATAATTCATTGTTGATGATTGTATAGGCCTTTGATCGTCGTATGATTTTGCGCGCCTCAATTTCATCGTCCGGCAGCACTCCGCGACTTAAATATGCCATGTATGGCTCTGTCCATCCTGGCTGTTCATGCAGGGCTGCGACTAAAGTTGAATCATCCTCTGGCTCTGCAATGTCAATTTCTGCTGGAGGTTGACTGATGGATTGTGCAGTTCATCCAGGAAAACATTGGGTGGGACTGACTGTCTGTTGGATCCAAGCCGAGACAGGGCATCCGCAGCTTCATTTTGTCTCCGATCAATATGTTCAACTTGGTATCCAGTGAAATGTCCAGCAATTCTGTCCACCTCTCTCCTATATGCAGCCATGTTCGCATCCTTGCTGTCCCACGTTCCGGAGACCTGCTGTGCCACCAAGTCTGAATCGCCAAAACAGCGTATGCGACTGATGTTCATCTCCTTTGCTATACGTAGACCATGAAGCAGTGCCTCGTACTCCGCCACGTTATTTGTGCAGTTGAAGTGTATCTGTAACACATACCGCAGCTTGTCTCCCTTGGGAGATGTCAGAACAACTCCAGCCCCCGAGCCTTGCAACTGTCTTGACCCATCAAAATGCATGGTCCAGTATTTGGTTTCTGCCATGCTAGGGCAACTTGGATTTCTGTCCAATCGTTAATAAAATCTGCAAGGGCTTGCGACTTAATTGATGTGCGCGGCTCGTAGCTGATGTGATGTGGTCCCAACTCGATCGCCCACTTAGCGACTCTTCCAGTAGCTTCTCGATTACGAATGATATCTGCCAATGGTGCTGAACTCACCACAGTTATTGGATGCTCTTGGAAGTAGTGCTTCAGCTTGCGACTCGCCATGAACACTCCAAACACCAACTTCTGCCACTGTGGGTAACGCTGTTTGGAAGCTGTGAGGACTTCGCTCACGTAGTATACTGGCTCTGGACAGGGTATTCCTTTCCTGTTTCTTGTCTCTCCACAACCATGACAGCACTCACAGCGCGGGAATTTGCCGCTATGTATAGTAGCATTGGCTCTTTATCTTTTGGAGCCGCCAGAACTGGAGCATTGTCAATTGATGTTTCAAGGCTGTCAGAGCTTCGTCGGCCTCTGCGTCCCAAACGAAGGTGTCTGATTTTTTCAACAGTCTGTACAAAGGTAGTGCTTTCTCTCCCAATCTTGATATAAAGCGACTCAAAGCTGCTACGCAACCAGTAAGCCGCTGTACATCTTTTATCTTTTCTGGCTTTTGGAGATCCATCACGGCCTTTATCTTGTCAGGATTGGCCTCAATGCCTCTTTCTGATACTATGAATCCCAATAGCTTTCCTGCTGGTACTCCGAAGACGCACTTTGTGGGGTTGAGCTTCATGTTGTATTTTCTGAGATTTGTGAATGTCTCTGCCAGATCACCAATAAGATCCTGGCTAACTTGCGATTTAATCACAATATCATCCACGTAGGCATGAACGTTGCGACCTATTTGCTCATGTAGGCAATTCTGAATGCATCTTTGGTAAGTCGCACCTGCGTTCTTCAACCCAAAGGGCATGCTGACGTAACAAAAAGCTCCGAAGGGTGTGATGAAGGACGTCTTTTCTTGGTCCTCCCTCTTCATCTTGATTTGATGGTAGCCTGAATAGGCGTCCAAAAAGCATAACAGCTCGCACCCAGCAGTTGAATCAATTACTTGGTCGATTCTTGGCAAAGCAAATGGATCCTTTGGACAAGCTTTGTTAAGACTGGTGTAATCAACGCACATTCGCCACGTACCGTTCTTTTTCATAACCAATACTGGATTTGCCACCCACTCCGGATGGTATACCTCTGTGATGAATCCTGCAGCCAGCAAGCGAGCTATTCCTCTCCTATTGCCTTTCTCCTGTCATCATGAAAACGCCGTAGTGGCTGCTTCACTGGTTTAGCCGCAGGGTTCACTTTGAGGCTATGTTCTGCTAATTCTCTTGGTACCCCTGGCATATCTGACGGCTTCCATGCGAAGATGTCTTTATTTTCCTGGAGAAAAGCACGAGGGCCTTCTCCTGCTCTTCTTCCATGTGTGCTCCAATGCTAGTTTGCTTGGATGAGTCGCCAGGAACAAGATTTATCTGCTTAGTGTCCTGGGCCGCTTTGAATTTCATTGGTGGCTCGGCAGATGGCGTGGTAACCACACTCATATCGTTTGGGTCCACCTGCGACTTATAACCTTTTAGTTCTTCCGCGGCACAGGCGGATTCTGCGAAAGCCGCATCTCCTTTCTCACATTCTATTGCTTTTTCTCTATCTCCGTACACTGTGATGACCCCTTTTGGTCCTGGTATCTTCAACTGTAGGTACACGTAGCATGGCCTGGCCATAAACTTAGCAAAGGCCGTTCTTCCAAACAAGGCGTGATATGGGCTTTGGAATTTTACCACTTCGAAGCTTAGGAATTCACTTCTAAAGTTCTCTTCTGTTCCAAAAGTTACCCCTAGGGTTATTTTCCCCACTGGCCGTGCGGACCTTCCTGGGACAATGCCGTGAAATACTGTTGACGTGGGCTGCAGGCTGGAATCCTTGAGTCCTAGACGCTGGAAAGTATCGTAGTACAAGATATTAATGCTGCTTCCTCCATCCATAAGCACTTTGGTCAGCTTGTATCCTGCAACGTATGGTGCCACAACCAGTGCCAACTTGCCAGGTTCCCGTACCTGTGGCGGGTGGTCGTCGCGACTCCAGGTTACCGCGTATTCTGACCACCTTAACCAAGCGGGTGTTGTTGGTATCACGGCGTTCACCTGCTGACTTCTCCGGCTCAATTTCTCTTCTCTTTTGGAGGTATCGATAACTATTGTGTGATACTGCCCCGTCTGCCTGGGGTTACTCGCGCCGTGCTGCCCAATGTTTGTGTTATGAGCCGCACTAGGGTTTCCTTCATGGGAATTCCCCCCGTTGTGTTGGCTCTCTTCTTTCCACTTTTTGTAATAATGGCATTGCGCCTTGGTATGGTCCGCTGGCCGTCCATCACCTGTCGCATGAAGGTCGCATGGCCGGTTGAAAACTTCTTGCATATTGATTGGACGGGAGCCGTATCCTCGACCCCTTCCACGCTGGCCTCTGAATCCTCCACGCGCATTGGCGACGAGCCCTGAGTGACCATCTTCGCTTTTGCGTTTGTTTTGACTCGTGTTGTTGTGGCTCGTTTGCTGCTGCTGGGGCTTGTTGGAGTTTTTCTTTCCTTTTGCAGCAACCTCCTCTTCTTCTCCGTCTGACGCGTCTCTGGTTTTGTCTGAGCTGGCATATTTGTTAGCCGCAGCCATCACCTCGCTGAGGCTCTTGACTTTATCCTTCATGCGACCCAGCTTATGAATCAGCGGCTCAAACTTGCAGTTTTTCTCCATCACCAGGACGGCTGAGCTTGGTGGTATATTATCTGAGGAGTGTATTATTTCTGCCACCCTTTTCATCCAATGGCGACTTGACTCGCCTTCCTTCTGGACACAACGCTCTAAATCTTCTATATTGCAGAGTCGCTTGCAAGTTCCTTGGAAGTTCTTAATGAAGGCATCCTTCAGTTCCTCCCAAGTATTTATAGAGTTGGGAGGCAAATTTTGCAGCCATATGTGCGCTGCTCCTTCTAGCATCATGTTTAGGTAGCGTGCGCAGATCTCTTCAGATGCGTTTAGGATGCTCATGCCCATCTCGTAATTGTTGAGCCAAGTGGTTGGATCCATGCTGGCGTTATAGTTTGCCACCTTGCGTGGCCCTTTGAAATCTTCAGGAAAAGGTTCCGATCTGATCTTTCAGTGAAACACGCCGGTCCCTTGAGTCGCGAGGACAGGGCTGTGGGTGCGCCTGCGGGGTTATCTGCGGGCCGCTTTTGCATCAATGGTGCATTCGCCTGCGCTTCTGCGACTTGCTCCTGTGCCTCTGTGCGACTCCTGACACGTCCTCTGGTGGCCTGCTCTGGACGCTTCTTTCTGTAATCCTGTGATTGGCTGGTACGAGGGGCAGCTGTGCTTCGGCTTCCGCCCTATTGGCTTGTTGCAGGACTGCCGTACTTAACATCTGAATCGCGCGCCGCGCCTCAGCATTGACCGGGTCATCGCCTGTTGGTACCATCTGAGTCAAGATATTAGCCGCAGCATACATATTATCGACAGGGTTCTGGTAATGGCCCTGTGGGGTGTGAAACCTCCTTGGTTGTTGCTGGGTCTCTTGATTTGTTGGTACCCTTCCTTCCGCAGTCGTCTGGATTCCCGTCCCGCGGCTGGAGTGAGCGGGATTTCCACTGTTGGTTGAGTCGCGCGCAGCTGTGTTTGCGGGTCAACCTGTTGTTGAGTCGCAGCCAGCGCGGCTACTCTCTGCCGCTCCTGTTGGATTCCTTGGTTTATCTGATCGAGCCTGCGGCGCTCTTCTTCCATCCTTCGAACCTCATACAGGAGCTCGGCCCTGGCGGCCTCAATTTCTGTTGCACGGAGGGCGGCGTTCGTGGCTGACACAGGGACAAGAAGTGGGTTGCTTGGGGGTGCCGATGCCTCGGTTTCTCCAGCAGTTCCTGATGCACCTGCTCCTCCGGCCATGTAAACCGCGACTTGTGCCATCTCTTGATCTGGTGATGATGTGATTTCTGGTGGGTAACCCCAGCAACTTTCTTCAAAGGCAGGTATGATGGACCCAAACTCTTGCGAGTCCATGCTTTCCACGGATTCTTCCCCGTCATCGGCGACTTCTTCTACTGAATCGCCTTCCTGGACCGATCTAACGGACCTGCCACCGATGAAGCCGACGAAGACGTTGATGGATCCGAACGGGATGACGTGGCCGGTCTCCAAATAATCTGCTTCCGGCCCCCAGCTTGAATCGTCGATGAGGGGTGTGCCATTGACCGTGATGATACGGCCAACAACAAGATCTTCAGCTCCCTTCATGGATCCTGCGCGGAACGTGACGCTCTTGACCGCAGGCCCCACGGTGGGCGCCAACTGTCGTGGGTTTGTCACGTCAGGTGTCATAGATGACTTCGTAGGTGTGGGATTACGCGAGTCAAGCATCTCCGAGCTTGGGATCGCAGGAACAAAGATCAACACAGATTTACCCAGGTTCGGCCCCCTCAATGTGAGGTAAAAGACCTACTTCCTGCCTACCCTAGATTGGTATTGATATGATAATCGAGGTGTTACAATGGAGGCGATCCGATCTGGTACTCGCCGTATGAGCTAGGGTTTGGGGCTTGATAGCTTGACCCGCTCTAAGTCCTGCGAGTCCTCTTTATATACACAGAGGCTCGCTAGGTTACAAAAGGAAACTTCCCCATAAGGAATACATCCACAGAGGCCTACTCGGAGACTACTTGGTCTTCACGTCCTCCGGGATTTGTCTTCTAGATCTTTCTCCTTATGGCGGTTCAATATTGGGCTTGTTCCCAAGTGGGCCTTCATCCGTGCGAGTAAGTTAAGTCGCACTGGGCCGCGGGTTAATCCAGAAAGTATTCCCCCGACAGGGTGCATCACGGTCGACGCTCAGCACCCAAAGAGCAGGAACCATCACAGGGTCAATACTCACATGAGAAGGAACCCTATGAAACATCTGCCATCTACTATCATACACCGCTGGCGTATCCAACATATGCATGTAGCGACGGACGTGCTCGTCCTCCTCCCTGATACGGCGACGTACCACCTCCTCGGGGGCCGGCTCCTCTGCACCGATTGTGGCCCATGCGACTTCCACCAAAGAAGATCCGGGTCGACGACGTCACTGATGCATGTAAAATGCATACATGAACTTTGCATTATTTTTACTTATATTCCAGTCATATTTGCATCATATAAGGGTTATATCACTGTTTTATAATGATTTTGAGAATATTTGGTATGTTTCCTATTTTTATGGAATTAACCCTGCACAGGCAGAAAACTCCTTTTTCCATGTTTTTTACTTTCAGGTACCAAACGACGTCCAAATGACCTAATATTTTACGGGGCCCAATATTTGGAAATAAGAAGACGTACCAGCCAAGAATCCGTGAAAAGGAAGTCGAGGAAGAAATTAGCTGGTCCCACGCGGCCAGGTGCATAGGCCGTGTGGGACCACCTCTTTTACTCCTCGTGGCTCCGATGCCGTCCGTTTTCGTCTCCGTGGCTTCGTCTTGACCTAAAAACGCCTATAAAAATAGTCCCCCAACGTTCTTTGGAAGGAGCGCCGCCGAAACACAGAAACCATGAAACAGAGACCTGGAGCTGCAGATTGGAGGGGGAAAACTCCGGCGGGGCGCTGCCGGGGTGGTCTCCATCTTCTCCAACGACTTCTTCGCCATCTCCATGATGAAGGGGGGTAGTCCACCCCCTGGACCTTGGGTCTGTGGTGGTAACTTGATCTAATCTCTCTATGTATGATCATTGTTGGAGTCCATATGATGTGCCTTGCATAAGTATGGATCTATCTATGTAATTCTTATGGTGGATATTGTGGTATGAGATGATTTGTTATGCATTTACCGTTGTGTTGGAGCTTTTATGATTTGTCATACTTTGGAGATATTCTGTGATACATGTGATGGTTTGATTTATGCATAATGCCTTGTTTATCCTTGTCATGAGGTGATTGACACCACCAAGTGTGGATAGATGAGAGAGATGTGGTCATGCACACGAAATATGAATCATTGCACTAGTGTTTAGAATATTGTCCATTATGAAGTATGATATATGTAGGTACGGGATGGCCGATGTGACAACGGCATATGTATTGAGTGAGATGTGAAATACAGCCCAACATCCTTTATCTGGGGTAAAAAGGAAGAGTATGATGTGGGAGTGAGAGCAACCACGCTAGCCTTACGAGGGTGACCTAGCAACACAAATGAGTACTTCTTTCAACTATGTGTTTTAGGACATATAGCCGTCTGATAACCCCCAAGAGCAGGGGATCACTGTAGCACCTCTCAATGTGGAAGTAAGGTATCGATCCGCAGGAGCAAGAAGGAAAAATTATCTATTCCCTACAACTAAAGTGTCACAAGTTTTAGTTGATTATGCACTAAACAAGTTTAAGGAACAAGATGGTTGATTTAATGGATGGGAATGTAACAAAACAAGAATGTAAAAGTGTCCCAATCCTCTTCAATGCAAGAGGACAAGACAAAGGTTTTCTCTTATTGGAACAATGGACATGGGTTCACTTAATCCTCTCTCTCATCTACGGTGATTATCATGTTATAGATAAAGTACACACAATTGTCATGTTTTAATGGTAGCTTTTATAATGGCTATATGTCCTAAAACACATAGTTGAAAGAAGTACTCATTTGTGTTGCTAGGTCACCCTTGTAAGGCTAGCGTGGTTGCTCTCACTCCCACATCATACTCTTCCTTTTTACCCCCAGATAAAAGATGTTGGGCTGTATTTCACATGTCACTCAATACATATGCCGTTGTCACATCGGCCATCCCGTACCTACATACATCATACTTCATAATGGACAATATTCTAAACATTAGTGCAATGATTCATATTTCGTGTGCATGACCACATCTCTCTCATCTATCCACACTTGGTGGTGTCAATCACCTCATGACAAGGATAAACAAGGCATTATGCATAAATCAAACCATCACATGTATCATAGAATATCTCCAAAGTATGACAAATCATAAAAGCTCCAACACAACGGTAAATGTATAATAAATCATCTCATACCACAATATCCACCATAAGAATTATATAAATAGATCCATACTTATGCAAAGCACATCATATGGACTCCAACAATGATCATACATAGAGATTAGATCAAGTTACCACCACAAACCCAAAGTCCAGGGGGTGGACTACTCCCCCTTCATCATGGAGACGGTGGAGAAGTCGTTGGAGAAGATGGAGAGGTTGATGAAGAGGTGCAGCCCGGAGTGGAGGCGGCGACCCGCAGCAGCCCACAGTGGCGGCGGCGGCCCTTGGGGCGACGGCAGCTGCCCTTGGTGATGAGGATGGTGTGGAGGAGGTTCTCCTCCCCCAGACGGCTGCCTGGGAGGAGGAAAATTCGTGGTCTTGGGTCCCTCTCACGACCTAGGTTTTCCTTCTTTATATGGACTCTCGGATTTCCGTCACCCCTTTTATGGTTCCACCAAAACGGGCCTACAGGCCGCGTCCGAACTTCGATTGGGCTGATCTCGGGCTTAAAATCTTCGTATGGGAAATTGTGACAACTTTCTCTTTAATTTGATTTCCATTGGACGCCATCTTCGAGGGTCAAACTGACAATCTCCGTAAAAAGTTCTCAGACAGATTTCAGGAAAGTCCCAATTTGACTCCAACAAGGTTTCCTTTTGTATTTTTGATAATCCTACACAACAAATAGGAAAACAAGAAGATTTTGCACTTTGGCAACTATTAGTAGGTTATTCTAATAAATGTCATAATGTGATATAAAGTGTATATAAAACATGTGCCAATTGACATAAAACATGCATGGAACATCAAAAATTATAGATACGTTTGGGACGTATCAAGCATCCCCAAGCTTAGTTCCTACTCATCCTCGAGTAGGTAAACGATAAAACAAAATAATTTTTGAAGTGACATGCTGCCGTCATAATCTTGATCATATAATATTGTAAGACACATGTTATGAATGAAGTGATGAAGTTATTGCTACATACAGTCAAATGATTCATTCTTCAAAGGAGTAGCAATGTACAAGATAGATTATAAAGTGATATCAAATATTCAATGTAAGGATGTTCAATGATAATTCACAAAGTGTAACATAGAAGAAGGTACTATGGACCACATGTTTGCATAATGAAAATGAAGAACATCCTATAATGGCCATAGAGTATTAACGAAAATCTGAATAAAAGGTGGACACTTTGGAAAGATATATAAATGAGTAGAGGTAAAGCATGAATAAGTTTCATCTAACTTCCAAACTCTTCTACTTAAGTTAATGATTGCAATGTGGTAATCCATGGTGTCAAGCTCTCATTCCCCTATCATAGCATCTTGAATGATTAAGTTTAAAGTGAAAGCAAATATGAGTGGTGTGCTTGACAATGTATTGGTTGAATGTCTCATGTCCCTTGAATACAAGTACCTACACCATGTGTTACTCACTTTGGTCCACAAAGTAAATTCAAATAAAGTTCATTGCAAGTAATAATAGTATCATCAAGAACTGCACTGGGTACCTCTTGCCCCTTGACATGAACAAGCCCATGTCAAAACAACAAGACAAACAGACAATGAACAATCTCAGCACTCTTTTATTTACTATGGGTATAGCTTTTTATTATGAGGTGCATCACTGAATGAACATTATGGTTATACTGTAAATTTCCACCATGAATGATGCATGGCTTAGATTAGCGGCCCAGACATTTCTATAACCATTTATACAAACTCTTTGAACTTACTAAGTATCCACATTCATTTCACCCATGATAGGCATCCATAAACAAAAGTACATGACATCAACTAAATATAAATAAGTCCAATGTTGAAAGCTTGCCATGTGACAGCACATATGGACTAACTCCCAACCAAAACTATTGTCAAGCCCACAACTTCATAATTTTAATCACAATGGTTCATGCTTATTAAATGCAATAAAAGTAAATTGTGCATCAAGTTCGTGAGAGCTTTTAACCAATTTTTCCCATGACAATCAATAACATAAGCATTTAAATTCAGAAATGTAGATAACACAATATAACATGATAAACATACTTGGAATAGCATAAAGCTAATAGGTAGATATGATGGACTCACTCGAAAAACTTTGGTTGAAGGTGTTGGGAAACAAGCTTTTTACTTGTTGTAATTTTTGGGCTAGCGATAGGGAGAAAGTTGACCATCTAAATGCATGCATAAGTGTCCATAGAACTAATCAATCCATGTTAAACCAAGTAAAGTTAAAATTCAACATCTAAACATGGTAAAAGATAGCTCTTGACAACACACTTGCAAATTAACATTCATTCAAAGCACATGACTTATGCAACTATATGTATCTTTTAAAATCAACTCAAACATCCATATCCCAATATATTTAATAGCATCCAACATAATTCAACCCAAACTTCCAGTAGCTCTCTCATATAGAAATGATAGTGTGGTGGTCTCACAAAAATAAAAATCTAATCTAAACAAACAAACAAAAAGACGCTCCAAGTTTATGCGATAAAGTGTTTCAATCGAAAAACAGAAATTAGACGTGTGCAAACCGAGAGTGTGTAGGTCCAGTGGGGTTGTCTTCACATCCCCAAGCTTATGGTCTTCACCATCCTTGGATAGCTCTCGGTGCATCTCTTCTAATCCCTGTGAAAAACTTCAACACACTGTTTCTCCTAATTCTTTTTCTGTGGGGCACATTAGTAGTGATAAACAAATAGATTTGTTGCTGCATATAATTCTTAGATAAAAATTCATATGGATGTCCAGAACATGTATAATGTTGTATGCCTACTCATAAACTCAATTGGATCAAAAAGATTCATGTCAAAAGTTCTAAGCATGCATCAAACAAAATGGGACAGAATCTGTCCAGAAAAATAGCAGCAGCAAAACGTATTTTTCTACCCTACTTATCTTTGTTAGAAAATTCTGAAATAATTCATGCATACAGAGGATGAAAGTTGCCATTACAGTTTAAATATGAGCTCATTCGGAGTTACAGAATAAGAATTAAAAATCATACCGTGCATAGATTCATGCAGGAATAATATCTCCGAACGCTATAAGCAACTTCTTCATACCAAAATGAGTAAAACTTGGCACTTTATTAAAAATTCCAGAATGTAAACTAAACACTAAGTCTCTTGTTACAGCAAGAGGATACAAAGAAAATCAAAAATAAAAACAACCGGGTTGCCTCCCGTAAAGCACTTTCTTTATAGCCATATAGCTAGGCTTCTTACTTGATGTTCATGAAGGTTGAAGCTCATGAGGGAACTTATACTTTGATGTGTCCCTCTTCCTTGGAAAGTGTTCATGCATAATACCAGGATCCCATGGTGTTCTCAAACCAATCAAAATAATAGTCAAGTTGAACCCTAGTTGAGAGAAAAACAAAACACAAAAGTAATAACAACGAAGTCTAACTTTCTTTCTATACATTGACATTTTGTATATGAATGAATCACCATAATAGAAGTTTCCCAATGCATATTAACAATATTTACTTGCAGCATATAATTATTAGCATAAAAAGGGTTCTTATCGCCTCCTCTTTCATAATAGTTGCAAGTAGTAGAAATAAATTCAACCATATAACCACAAGAATCATTCAACCTAGATAATTTAGGCACATAAAGAGGATTATTAAATTTATTATGGAATTCATTAGCATGCTTCCCTCTTTCAAAATATTTAATAAGATCAATATTAAGTTTAATATCATGGTTGCAACAAAGATTTGGAACTAAAGGTAATTGCAAACCATATAACTATTTCTCAACATAAACAAATTTCTCCTCTATGGTGTAATTAGGAGAATTTAAGAACAAAGTAGGACTCTCATGAGTAAGAGTACCATCACAAACAGCAAATATATCATTTTTATCCTCACATAATTTAGTAACAACTAAACATGGAGGTTTATCAATAAGCATAGGACCATCATCTAAAGCATTATCATATAGCATATCTAAACCATACTCCTCATCATTTTTAAAATTATTATCAATAATGTTCTCATTAGGCATAGGTTGATAGTCCTCCTCATCATCAGAATCATAAAAGCAAAGTTTATCATCAACAAAATCTTGAGTGTTACTATCATTTGTTGAAGGTGAGGTTGGGAGATCCAACTGTTCATTCTCTAGTTGTTCATCATTTTCATCATCCTCTTGGGGTTGCACGGGCATCCCCAAGCTTAAGCTTTTGTCATCTTCTTCCTGCAAAATATTAGACCTTTCTTGGGCAGCTCTCTTCCTTGTGTCAACAACATAGATATTTTCATCAAATTCAAGTATGCAGAGATCAAGGATATTGGCAATAAAAACTTTAAATTGAGAAGCTATAGGGCAGGTTTCATGTTCATTAATGAAGGTGTATAATTCATTGGCTGCCATAAAAATAACAAATTGCTCTACTTCTTCCATCCCTAAGTGAGCATAATTCCATGTATGATAAGTTGCAATAACATGTTCTCTATTGGAAGGGCATTGGAATTCAAAGTGTCTAAAGTATTTAGAGCAACAAGTTTCTTCCTTATGATAATTAAGCAGCACATTAGCAATTTTATTTAGAAGCTCTATGTATTCTCCTAATCTTTTCCCTTCATTTGATTTTCTAAATTCAGCAGCCATCATTGCGTTTTCATAACAGTTTTCCATTTTCTAATTTTTTGGGTTTTTGATATATAAAACTGAAAGTAAAACTAATGAGAAACTCACAACCAAACAAGTTTAAAGGAACCTCCCCAAGCTTAGATGATTGCAAGATATAAAACAAGATAAAATAAATCTAAAATCTAGTGCACACAAGAATAGAAACTTAAGCGCTACGCTCCCCGACAACGGCGCCAGAAAAGTACTTGATAACCCCCAAGAGCAGGGGATCACTGTAGCACCTCTCAATGTGGAAGTAAGGTATCGATCCGCAGGAGCAAGAAGGAAAAGTTATCTATTCCCTACAACTAAAGTGTCACAAGTTTTAGTTGATTATGCACTAAACAAGTTTAAGGAACAAGATGGTTGATTTAATGGATGGGAATGTAACAAAACAAGAATGTAAAAGTATGGTCCAAAACGGGCCTACAGGCCGCGTCCGAACTCCGATTGGGCTGATCTCGGGCTTAAAATCTTCGTATGGGAAATTGTGACAACTTTCTCTTTAATTTGATTTCCATTGGACGCCATCTTCGAGGGTCAAACTGACAATCTCCGTAAAAAGTTCTCAGACAGATTTCAGGAAAGTCCCAATTTGACTCCAACAAGGTTTCCCTTTGTATTTTTGATAATTCCTACACAACAAATAGGAAAACAAGAAGATTTTGCACTTTGGCAACTATTAGTAGGTTATTCTAATAAATGTCATAATGTGATATAAAGTGTATATAAAACATGTGCCAATTGACATAAAACATGCATGGAACATCAAAAATTATAGATACGTTTGGGACGTATCACCATCATAAAAGCTACCATTAAAACATGACAATTGTGTGTACTTTATCTATAACATGATAATCACCATAGATGAGAGAGAGAGGATTAAGTGAACCCATGAACCCATGTCCATTGTTCCTATAAGAGAAAACCTTTGTCTTGTCCTCTTGCATTGAAGAGGATTGGGACACTTTTACATTCTTGTTTGTTACATTAAACTTCCATCCATTAAATCAACCATCTTGTTCCTTAAACTTGTTTAGTGCATAATCAACTAAAACTTGTGACACTTTAGTTGTAGGGAATAGATAACTTTTCCTTCTTGCTCCTGCGGATCGATACCCTACTTTCACATTGTGAGGTGCTACAGTGATCCCCTGCTCTTGGGGGTTATCAGTCACCCGGATTCCTAACCAAGCTACGCGTTCAGGAAGATACCACTCCCAGTGCCAGCCCGGAGAAGCCCAGTCCCGGACATTGCCCCTATTGTCCAACATGGACATCGTCGACGTCGATCCCCGGGATCTGAAAAATGAGTGTGGAATTTGATCAAACACCTAAGGTGCATGCAACCTAGGTAGGGGAGGTAGGGGAGTGAGAGGCGGGCAGCACCTTGGCATGGGGACGGAGGGGAGGTCCACGGCGGTGTGGAGGATAGTGCGGCGCCGGCGGAGGACACGACGGGCGCTGGGGCGGCGCCGGGCGCGGAGGAGGGCGTCGAGCGGCGCGGACAAGGGCGCCGGCGGCGCGGATCGAGTAGGGGCAGGCTCAGCTCTCCCTGGCCTGGCCTTATATAAGGAAAACATTAAAAAAAAAACTAGACATTACCGCTGGCGGACGGCACACGATGTCCACCAGCGTAACCCTCGCCGCGGGCCCGCCACACCTTACCCTCACCCGCGCGCGACCGCCCTTATCCACTCGCTCGCGCCTGGCCTCTCTCCACCGTCCACCCACCGCCGCCGCCGCCCCCCACCGCCCTATTTCTTCCACGCGCGCACACGCCCTCGCCCCCGCCCGGCCGGCCGTTGTCGACGCCGCCGCCCCACGCCGCCCCCACGTCGAGGTGCTGCCGCCGTCGACGCCGTCCCCACGCCGCCCCGACGCAGCCGCCACACGTCCGCCCCGACGTCGCCCCTCCCCCGCGCCCGAGGTGCTGCCTCCGTGGACGCCGCCCCACGCCGCCCCCGACGCAGCCGCCACGCCGTCCGCCCCACGCCGCCCCTGACGCAGCCGCCACACCGTCCGCCCCGACGCCGCCCCTCCCCGCGCCGAGGTGCTGCCGCCGTCGACGCCGCCCCACGCCGCCCCCGACGTGGTAACCCTCGCACGGAGCCCCGACACCGCCCTCCCCGCGCCCGAGGTGCTGCCACCGTCGCCTCCCCTCCCAATTTCTTTCTTAATTTCTCAATTTTAGTGTAGCAAGAAATTTCGTATAGAATTGTGTAGCAATTTTAGTGTGTAAGAAATTTATATTAGGTTAGTGTGTTAGAAATTGTAGGATAGAACTGTGTAGCAATTTTAGTGTGTAAGAAATTTATATTAGGTTAGTGTGTTAGAAATTGTAGGATAGAATTGTGTAGCAATTTTAGTGTGTAAGAAATTTATAATAGGTTAGTGTGTTAGTAATTTTCTTAGCTCTGTCGATGCTCTCTGTACTATTTATAGTTGTACAATTTATCGATGAATTTATGGTGGTGGTTGTGATGAATTTGTGATATGAAATGTGTGCAGGTACCCCTAGAGACCCTTGAGATTGCCGGAATTTTGATTAACTTTCATTCTGGCAAATTCAGGTACTCATATGTCTTATTTTTAGCCAAGTCATGCCGAAATTTCTCGTGAATTTTGGCATGACTTTGGCTAAAAATATGACATATTTTCTATGAATTTGAAATATGACTTTATGTTACCGTCTTTTGATATGCCGATGATTAAACTGTTGTGACACTGTGTGATCCAGGGGTGGGGCTAGCGAGCCTTGTGATATGCACGAGTACACACATCTCGTGCATCCTACTTGGCTCGCTGGCTCCATCCCTGAAGCCTGTGTGTCACTTCTAAGTATGAGGCACCATATTATTGTTTATAGTTCTGTATTATCTAGAATGCCGATGATTAAAAATGTTGTGACACAATGTGATCCAGGGGCGGGGCTAGTGAGCCTTGTGATATGCACGAGTAGACACATCTCGTGCATCCTACTTGGCTCACTGGCTCCATCTCTGAAGCCTGTGTGCGTCACTTCTAAGTATGAGGCACCATCTCCTTAATATGTGTTCGTTTTTAGAATGCTGATGATTAAAATGTTGTGACCCACTACGTGATACCCTCAAGCTCTGTTGAGCCTTGTGATATGCACAAGTATAAGCTATGTGCATCCTACTTGGCTCAACGGAGATTTGAGAGTTGCTTGTGTGTGTCCGACCTAAATATGAGGCACAAATCTGAATCATTTCCGTTTGCTTGTTTTTTCTTATAACTCTTGCTTCATTTGAACTTGTTTCGTTTCATCTACTTCTAATTCACATCTTTTTGCACCAAATTCAGGAACAATTTCTATACTTTACATCTTTCTATACTCAAATTTGTTGTGTAACATGCATTTTTATTTGCCACAGAGCATGCCGCCGCGCCGCCGCTCCATGACCGGGTTCATTGGCGTTCGTCACCGCCCATCTGGCCGGTGGTCCGCGGAGATCACCGTGAATGGCCAGCGTTGGTATATGGGGACCTTCGACACGGCGGAGCTCGCCGCGCGCGCGTTCGATGCGGCAGCCTGGAGGTTTGGACGGCCGCGTTCTGAGCTCAACTTCCCTGACGTTAAGGACGGGAGGAGGCTGAGTTCCTCGACGAGGCGCGGCGTAACCGCCGCCAGGGGATAGCTCGCCGCGCTGCCGAGATCGACGAGTGGCGGATGGACGCGCTGCGCCGCGCACGCCCCGATCTGGTGCAGGCGGAGCTGGACTTCTACGCCTCGAGGAACAAGAAGAGGCAGGCGAGCTCCGACGTCGCTGGACCTCCAGTGCAGCGCCGCCGTGCCAGAAGACCGGCGATGATTCGGATTCGAGCTTCTGGGATGATAGCTCGAACTCATCGTCCGACTTAAGTTCATGCTGGGGACCTTGAGTAGTTTTAGGTTAATTTCAAGTTAGCTTAAGTGATGAACTAATGCATGTTGTTTAGCTTATCGAAGTTTAGCTTAAGTTCATGTTGTTTTAGATTTGTAATGCATGTGTGATGAACTAATGAATCTGTGTATGACACTTTGATCATTTGTGTGTGGTCGTCTATATTTCTGTTATTTATTTGGCGCCTGTACTTGAATTTACTGTATTTATACTGGATATATTGCTGGAATATGATTTTCTAGAAAAAAATAATTCCCAGAAAACGTACCGCTGGCGGCCGTGGTGGCTTACCGCTGGCGGACGCTTGCCCGCCAGCGCTGTGTAATATACCGCTAGCGGGCGCTAGGGATGCCGCCAGCGGTAACCAGCCTTACCGCTGGCGGACGGCCACCCGCCAGCGGTAATTATTACCACTGGCGTAATGATCGCTGGCGGGCGGCGCCCGCCAGCGGTTAGGCCTTTTCCTACTAGTGGAGAGAAATAAAGGAAAAGGGAAGGGAGGGAGTCCTAGATGGACTCAACCTCCCAAATCGACTTGGGGGAGGGACCGGCCGGCTCCCTAGGGCCGGCGCACCAGCCCGCCTCTCCCCCTATATACTCCACCCCTCCCACAAGGAAGATAGGCCAATTACATGATTTGCACGAGTTCCTCTCTCTTGATATATTGTGCAATTAAACAATGCTCTAATTATTTTAATTAGACGTTTCTCTAATCTCTCTAATTAGATCTCATGTGTTGAGAATTATATCTCTCTAATCTCATATAGCTCTAATCAAGTTTGATTAGTGCTACCACCTAATACTACGCCGAAGGGCTGTCTCTCTTCGTCGAGCGCCGAGTTCTAGAACAGTGGAGCGTTGGCGGATTGGCGAGGTGCACGCGTGCACACTAGAAGAGGGATTACGCAAGTAATCCTCGAGGGGAACATAACAATCTCTCGTTCCGGCGTGAATGGGAGATTCTTCATCAGGCTTCACTGACATCTACTTCGACTACCACAAGATCTTTCGTAACGGTGGTACTAAGTAATCTCGATCTCCACATTATGGGGCTCGTTATATCTTCATAGTTAGATCCTGGCGGTTAAGTTATGCATGTCGAGAAAATTTTAAATTTCCCGCTGTGTAACCCTTTACCCTAGACGAAAGTGGTCATCTCTGAGGCTTTGGGAGCTCCGGATCTTGTTGGAAACCTCCAATTAAATTGTGAAGTGTGCCTCGACCTTGTTTGTAAAGTTTTGGCTGCTACCTTCAAGGCAACATATAGTGGCTTGTGGCAATCCACATTGGTGGGGGCACGAAGGAGATTACGATTTGCAATTGATGGCTATTTGGGGATTCTTGTGACTCCACACCGCTCCAACGGGACAAAGTTCCTTTGGAAAGTGAACTTCGGGATAAATCTTCGCGTCATTGTGTGGTTATCTCTTAACCTCCTTTACTAGCTTACTTGTTGATATTATAACTTGCTTAGTTATCTCTTTTATTAGATTGTATCTTGCTCATCATATAGGTTGTTCACCTAGTGGCACAAATCTATACAACTTATATTTGAGTCATCCATAAATTAAGAAAAGAAAGTAAAATTTGTAGTCGTCTATTCACAATCCCCCTCCCCACCCAGTCGACCTCTTTCATCCTTTCAATTCCGCACCAGCCTCCATACAATCTATCTAATGTTATATTCTCCCATAGCCACATTCCACAGGTGCGACGTGCGGCGGCAAGTAACTTCCTAGTATCATGTAATTATGTAAGTAAATAATGATTCAGAGCAAATAATGAAGCAGAACCCACACAAAAATTTACGTTTACACCACCTTGTATTCCTTATTAGCCTGTGAGGGCAGTAACCACTATGAAATAAATAACCCATATTTACCACAACCCAGCTCAAAGTATGTTGTACTACACTACGAATATCACAAAAGCATAGTCGGTCCATAGTGAGGGTAAAAAGGGTGACCGCCCTGGACCACGATAGGTGGAGGATCAAATACTAAATTATACGCGTGACCATTGTTATGCTTTATGCTCAAATTATTATTGAATATTTGAAAATAATTAAAAACTCAATTTGCATGAAAAAGTCCACACCTTTTTTAGAGTTCAAGCACTTTATTGATCAAATCATGTCAATACAAAGTTTGTTCCGGGTGAATTACGGCACAATATCACGAAAGGAACTACTACCAAACCGTTCTGCTCGACAAGCTAAGGTATGTGCTGAATTATTACATAAACGACCAACGTGACGGAATGTTTCAGGAAGCAGCGATGGACTTGGATGCGTTCGGTTCCAGAATTAGGAGGAACGGAACGGGTCGGTTCCGTCCCTAGGACCCGTTCCTGTGTTCGGTTGGGCGAAAGGAATGGAACCGAGTGGTTCCTCGGAACGGAATATTCCTACGATATGCG
Organism: Poa pratensis; assembly: GCA_947311845.1. Classification (NCBI taxonomy): domain Eukaryota; kingdom Viridiplantae; phylum Streptophyta; class Magnoliopsida; order Poales; family Poaceae; genus Poa; species Poa pratensis. Next base: position 19,339,802 of record CAMZMU010000039.1, read on the forward strand.
GAACCAAGTCATCCGGCCAAATCAGCCGGACGGCGCGGAACGGCTCGCTAACGAAAAAAGTAATCTTGATTAATTATTGCTAAACTTAATTAATTATCGCTAAACTTAATTAATTATCGCTAATCTTAATTAATTATCGCTAATCTTGATTAATTATTCCTAATCTTGATTAATTATTCCTAATCTTGATTAATTAGCTGCTTGTTCACTCAGATTAGGAAAAAAAATAATTATTATTACACGGGTCGGAACCGTTCCATTCCTCGATTTTTTCCGAACCGAACACGGGGTCGGAACCGTTCCGTTCCTCGAATTTTTCGAACCGAACACGGGGTCGGAACCGTTCCATGCCCTCGGAATGGAATGGTTCCGTTCCGTCCCCCGCGGTTCCAGAACCGAACACATCCTTGATGTCCTCCACTACTACTCCAACCAACGATCTGTCCCTGAGAGGTGAACGGATATGCTGGATGACGGAGAGGCAATCCGACAGCAGGATGAATCTGTCCAAGCCTTCTTCTCTGACAAGGGCGACTGCACTTCTAATGGCAAGTGCTTCGGCTATTTCTGGCGACGTAACCGCATGGAGAACCTGACTGCAAGCTGACAGGAATTTTTCGTTGTGGTCCCTGATTACGACGCCTACCCTCATAGTTGATGAAGCCAAGAACAAAGCAGCATCCACAACCACACCTTCCGGCGGCGGAGACCAAACTGGAGTTGAACTAGTCTCACGTCTATGGATGGTTGGGGGCTTGAATAGATGCTGCAGAATCATCTCGTATAGGATTTAACTTGCATAAACATTAAATGTTTGCCAGCCTGCATCAGGTTTGCCCATACTTGCAGATGAGATCAGCAGCAGCCGCTAGCCTTCCCTTTTGCAGTCTTCGTCTAGCCAGACATTACATTTTTTGTTTTCCGACAATGGGTAATGTACTAATATCGAGAAGACACCGATTGCAGACATTGCATTGTTAACTTGCAAGTTCAAGAAATTACAAACAACACGCTGACTAACGAATTTCTTTCTCTAAAGATAACGCCATTTCTGGCCGCCATTAGCAGTGACCAGAGCAGTCTGTAAGGGCAATACCCCAGTGCAGGTTTTTGGACAGGAAGATGAGCAAAAGATGATCAAAATCCATACCAAAATCCGAGCACTGGTCAGGGGAGACAATACTAAATACAGTGGGAGAAGTTCCTAAGGCAGATGCATTTTGCAGTCATCGCAGCATCAAACTCACCTAATACTTGAAATCAACAACGTACATAAATCCTCCTCCACTGCGCACATCCGCTGGACAGCATACTCGTTCTGGCAGATAAGCATGTCGTTGTTCAGAAAGCGTCTCCGACAGATCACCGCATCAAACTCCCTGCCTCCCCCGTGTAGTTTCTCGGAAGCCGGGTGGACGATTTTCAGTCCTTCTGCCTCGCAGTACACGCACCGCACATGCTCTGTTGTACAAAGAAGTAAAATAAAAAAGATTGCATTGACAAATAGTAATTCCTAAAAGATGATGATATGTTATGTACCACAATTCTTAGTATGTGTCATATATTGCAATTGTTGATTCAAATGCGAGTTACCATGCAAGAGCTTGATATTGTTTGCAACTACAGCTTTTCACTTGTGGGCTACATTCTATCCAACAATTGCCACCTCTAATTGCACAAACGCCTATGATAATCCTACATGACATTGCCCCAGCTCCCTCTTGTCTGTCAGAGACACTCCCATGTCTGACACTGGGATGGACTGTGTTATGGGCCATGTTGACTCTAGGTTGCCGAGTGGCATGATCTCGTGGCATTTTAAATTTTTAATGGAATAGCAGAGCTTGGTCCAGACAACAATTTGGTAGGAGGTGTTTTAGTAACAACAAGACAGTGTGTATGCTATGGTTTTTAAGGGTGTACCAGTGCAGGACAACATCCTACAGGATTGATTTCTCTATATAATGACCCCTAGAAGAGCGCTTACAGGTAAATAAGTGGGACAGATGGTTGCACTTGGGGGAACGTTTGTTTCACATTCAGCTTTCGGATCAACCAGATGTTTTTATCTGGAAACTTACCGAATCTGGATCTTTTTCGGTCAAGTCTATGTATGCAGATTTTATGAACGGGCATACGGCTTTCCTTCGTAAATATATTTGGAAACTAGAAGTACCGCTAAAAATAAAGATTTTTATGTGGTTCCTACATAAGGAGGTCATCCTAACCAAGGACAATTTATCCAAGAGAAACTGGGATGGATGCAAGAAATGCGTTTTTTGTGACTCAGAGGAGTCCATCCATCACCTTTTTATTTCATGTCCTTTTGCTAAATCTATTTGGACAATTGTGCACTTTACTTTCAATATCACTCCTCCGACCAGTATAGCAAATATGTTTGGTAATTGGTTGAATGGAATTGATAAAGCCACTAAAAACACGAATTCGCGTCGGGGTTTGTGCTTTAGTTTGGGCTATTTGGAACTGTAGAAATGATATGGTGTTTAACAAGAGAGCAAATATTCATTTTTTACAGGTTATACATATGGCTACTTTTTGGATCCAATCTTGGGCATGCCTATTACCAGCGGCACAGAGGCCACTTATGGATTTCGGATGCACACAACTCCGGACGGTAGCTGGGGATATCTTCTACCGGGGTGGCTGGCAGCTCACTAGAAGAATTCAAGATGTCTAGACGAAGACAAACTTTATTTTTATTTTGCTGGCTCATTTTTGTTTCCAGTTGAGTGATCCTTGATTTGTAATAAGCTATACATTGATACTATGCAATAAAAAAGCCGTGTGCATCGATTGATGCAGAGGCTGGGGCTCTGCCTCCTTTTCTAAAAAAAATATAATGACCCCTAGTTCCATGGGTATTCTTTTTATGAAAACACAGCAGGCTGCTGATTTGCATTATGTAAAGTGAGGGGAGAATCAAGTCTTACAATCGATAAAAAACAGTGTCTGAAAACAAGCTAAGAGCATTATTCTAAAGAGGTCACCAAACCTTCTATGCAACGTCAACGTGAGTTCTTAAAGGCAATTGGGAAGAAGGGCAGCAATATGAGTTTTTTTATTGGTGCCTCTCAGTTTATTCTAGTATGGTCATGTTGAACTTCTCTGCTCTAGACCCTACTCATTCCACTGAGGTAGGTGATCTTTTTTAGCACCTCTGAACGCAGTCACAAGCAAGATAATGCAAATCATGTTCCTTCTAGCACAACCTTGTGCATGAGTGCAATACATTCTACTTGCACTGTTTCTTCCAGTCATGTTCTCCCCGTGCGGTTTCCCTAAGGTGGCTGGATACTTCTTCACGTGCTTGCTAACTAGTCAGGACTCGATACTGATATGATAGCTAACTACTCCCTCCGTTCGGATTTAATTGACACACATTTTGTTACACATGGATGTATCTAGACATCAAACAAGTATAGATACATCCATATTTGGACAAAACCAAGTCAATTAATTTGGAACGGAGGGAGTAGATGACAAGAAACAGACATGGGAACCTTGTAGACAAAAAAAGAGCATACCAGCAAATGGTTTTGGCAAATCCACCGACAGCACAAAAGGGGTTCACCCTCCTCCTCCTCATTATCAAATTCAGCAAAGAAGAGAATTGGATGTCTGTTAGAATATGGAGAGCCCTTGCGAGTTGCCAAAAAATTAACATGGGAGTAACGGAATTTGCATGGGGCATGAGATAGAGCATTATCACTGTCACTGCAGTATTCAGGGCCACATACAGAGTCGTTCACGCTACAGATAATATGAAGCTCATATATGGGTTCCTATATGCATGGAGGTGAACGAGCAAAAGTTAGCAAGTGGCACCAGTGATCATCATCAGTTAGTTAAAATAAGCATAAGTGATTTGAGAAAAACTAGTTTCTGACCCCATCTTGCAGCAAGTATTTGCCCAATGCAGCTTCCACCTTTCTGGAGACCCTTCTTTGTTGAGCCTCAGAATGCATCTTTCCATCAATCACAGCATGGTAGAGCTTTTTGATTCGTTCAGGAGTTGGCTTCTGTTTTGGAGAAAATAAGCTCGCGATAAACTGCACATTTTCCGAGGTGAGTCGGTCTCCCTTCTGCAGCAGCGACTAAGCAGGTCCCTGCAGCATCGCCTTACATGAACTGAGAAATACCGCTTGCGCCTCAGGGTTGCTGTGCCATGCTGCGGTAGCTGCAGCCTCATAGGCTTCCTGGGTGCTAGTGCATGGACTTTGTTGCTCCATCTTTCTGATGGCATCCTGGATACCAGGGCTTCTGGACCTGCAATTCTCTCGCTGCCACTCCGCCTCCCCTTCAGCATCGTTGAGGTTCAGATTGGCAACAGACAGGTGATCGTCCCCCGCAGAAGCTGCATTGTCAAGGTTTGGATCGGCACAAGGCAGGTAACCACAGGAAGCCACCAGGCATTGCACGACTTCATGCTCGGACAGGTTGTGGTAGCGGGTTTGGAGGAATGAGGCCAGACCATAAAAGGAGCGGCTCTCCAAGCGGGTGAGGCTGTTGGGGCCGATCATCTCAAGCACCGGTTGTTTAGCTGCTGGAAACATGACATCGTACCAGATGGTATTGACGATGATGTTGGAGACAGGGTCCAAGGGGCCATAGCAGTAGCCTCCCCTGAGCAGGCTGCGGTGGTAGCGAGTGCGCAGCTCATGGCGCGGCAGCCTGGCCAGCGCAGAAGCCGCGAATGGTGTCCAGAAGCGCCATCCTAAAGGATCGGGTGGCTTGGTACGGCATATTGACAATGCTGCTGCTGTAAGGTGGTCGAGAAACCGCAAGGTCCCAAGCATTCCCCAGGTCAGGAGGACAGTCGAGCAACATTTTGATTGGCAGAAGGTCGATCTTCTGGGACTGGTTGTTTATCGCCGAGAGAAAGTCGAGGCATTTTGCAGCTGGGAAGACAGCGACATCCAGACAGTGACGACGCGTTCGGGCTCGGGGTGCTTGGCGACCTGCGCGGCCAGCAGGAGCGCGCCCTCGAAGGCTTGCGCTGATGCCGGGGAGGTGACAGAGAACCGCGTCATGCCGCGGTCCGCCACGATGAGGCGCGCCGCGACGAGGAGGTCGGCGTCGGCCACGAGGAGGTAGCGCAGAGCCTCCCAGCCGGCGAGGTAGGGGAAGAAGTAGGCGAGGAAGGCGATGAGGCCGTCCAGCGAGCGCTTCGCCATCTCCTCTCGAATCTTGGTCTCGTCGACGAGGTTGAGGCCGTCGGGGTGGGTAGGGGAAGCCAGAGCTGAGGGCGGTGTTGGCTACGACGTTGGAGATGGGGTCGAGGAGGCCGACGCATACGCCGGCGTCGAGAACCGTCTCCGCGGGAGACGGCGGTACGCCTCCGTGTAGATAGCCTCCATCTTGGAGAGGAGCCGCGACCTCTCCTCGACTTGTTCCGCTCTGTAGGGCATGAATCGATCCTGCGGCCGAACCACGCGGGCGAGGCTGCTGCCCACGACCGCCGCCGGCGAGGACATCCTAGATTTGGGAGATCGATTCCCAACCGCGGCGGCGGCGGCGGCGGCTAAGCAAACGCTGAGTACGCCGTACACAGGCTCGACCCAATGAAGTAAAAAAAAAATCGTGTCGTGATACTCCCTCTATTATTTCGGAACCTAAAGACTACTGTATATATTTTGTCGGGATTGGAATTTTGTAGAGTTTGACCAGGTTTACAGCTACAACAACAAATAAACACAATATAAAAATATATTGCAAGGTGGACAATACTAGATTAAATATTTGCGGATGCGTTATTTACACCGAGGACCTTGTTTCGTATATGAAGAAAGTGAAAAGTATAGACATGGCATGAAAACATTATTTGTGTGCCGTACCAAAAACATGACATAGAATACAAAAATTTATGATGTTTTTATGAGTTTAATGTTGTTATGACTCACATATTTGGTTTCTTAGCTTGAATTTTCGGTTATGAATATTTATGTAAGAGACCTAAAATTGTGTCTGCAAAATAATTTTTTCTGCACCTTATATGCTGAGTAGCATGTCTATACGTGGACATTATTTTATAGTTGGTCTAGAAATCTACAAAACTTAGACTTTGAAGAATGAGAAAGTGTTGTAATCGAGTAATTCTAGGTCAAAATGATTGTTTAAACCAACCAAAACACCCATTGACTCGATATTTTGGACTTTTTGTCCATATAACACCGAGAAACTAAAACTGCCTCCGGAGATTGCAGAACATCATGTAGTTATTACGGTTTTACCATCACAATGTTTAAAAATGAGGATGCGGAGTTGATAGAAGATGTACATCATTTTGATGCTGAGGAGGCAAGGGGGTCAATCGAAAAATGAAAAGTCGATGTTCTCGGCGCCGTCCCCGCCGCCTCCGGTCGCCAGCGACTCTCCGGCGCGCCGCCCCAAGGTCACGCCACCTCCGCGACCCGCACCGCCCACCTCCAGGGCCGCGTGCCAACCCTCTTAGCCGGAATCGAGCCGGAGCGGCCACTCCCGTCGCAATGCCGTCGGGCAAAATACTCCACGGTTGTGCCTTGTCCGTCACCTTTGACCTCATCCACCACCGAATAAACACTTTATACCTTAGAACACATGGCTCACCAATAAATATAGGCACACCACTCACCACCCGAAAGGCTTGCTGATAGACAAGTGCACTACCACTCGACCGCATTCATGTGACTAAGAGAACAAGGACAAGAACTATTGAGAGCCCCAAATATAAATAAGTAATAGAAACGGCTACCTCACGTTCTACCACATGCTCTCATGTAATCTGTAATCACTAAATATGTGTTCTTCAAAGGCTATTTCCCTCGCTAAATGATTTTGGGCGTTTGTCAACATAAGTGATATCTTACCGTGTGCTAAAGTATTTTAGGTACAATTGATGAAATGCACAAGATGGTGATCGACCCCTAAAAAGGACAAGAAATCAAAGACGATGGTCTGTAGATTCTATTATTTTATTGAGTCGTAAAGAAATTGTACTATCAAGAGGGGTTGTCAATGGAAAGTTTGGGAAATCATTTTCACATGCACATATCTATATTTACACCCAATTCCTTTCTATGAAAACAATGGTGGAGAGAAACCTCAATGTCTAGTGGCTATTGGAAACAGCCTGGGGATTCTGCTGCGTATGCACCGGAGACTCCGGCCTCAAGCCAATCAGTGACTACGGCCTCAGGGCAATCAGAGACTACCGCCTCTCTATCACTGAATTGGCCAAGAGGTGCGCCAAATTGGGTGACCTCTGGCGCCCTATGCGTAGTATGGCCGAAGACTCGGTCCGGAGACTTTGCAAGTCTCCGACTAGGTCGGAGTTTCTGGTCCCTCGTGGACCAAAGTTATTATTGGATCTATCCATAATGGTTTAAGAACCACATCTGATAGTCTCCAGATGGTTGCATCAAAAGTCCATGAGATCATGCTACTCAACCGAGAGGTAGGACAACAAATCTATGTTACCTAGATTGACATCCATGTTTAAATTCGTGCACAATTATTTTCTTTGGAAATTTGCGGGAGCACTTATATACAATGAATGAAAGCATACATATTAAAGACGAGTCTACCCCAAATAATCAAAAGTACTCCCTGCATTTTTATTTAGTTCGTGTTCTGGTTTTTTCAAACTTTGACCAAATATATATGAAAAAATATCAACATCTATAATATGAAATATATATAATATGAAAATATATCTTATGAAGATTCTAATAATGTTAATTTTTTTTGAATTTTTAAATATTTTTTCCAATATATTTGGTCAAACTTCACAAAGTCTGACTTTGACTAAACTCAGAACGCAAACTAATTGTAAATGGAGGGAGTAGAACCGTCATCATATTTATTTCATCAATTATTATTTTATAATATACACAATTTAAATACCTATGCATCACGCACACGTTGTCACTAAACCCAACTTAGAAGCCCCATTTTCCCAATGGCTCAATTTATACTCTAAAAAGTTTTAATTTTACTTAACTAATAGTACACTAGAACCAATACTAAGATACTTGTTCAAATGTACGCTTTAGAGGTTCTATCATGATATTTAAGGATATAAAAATATACAAACACACTATATTTATGTAATTCTAAAACAATAGTTCAAGGAGAAATTATTTACAACCTACACTATAAATATAGAACTGGCAAACTTTGAAGTGTTGACATTATAGAACCTTACAAAATCGAACACTATAACTGATGATCCAAAAATTTGTTATTTGGTGACTATGCAATCTCAGTAATAAGAAAGTGTATTCATTAACACAATAACATGATAAAATAGATGTAAGAGAAGTATAAAAGTATAGTATAAAATATATTAAGTCATATTATTTTAACTTGGGGTCCAAATATTGTTTGGGTCGGCTATGCACAAACATATAATGACACACAACACAAACATGCACACACAAGTTAAGAAAACATGAAAACAAAATAATATACGTCGATTGTTGATATCATGAACTAGAGTATCATTTACGCGACGTGATCCCCTTTTTGGGTTGGCCTGTCGGGATAAAATGAGAAACACTTCGTGATTCTTTGTCCTCGATTGTTATATCTAGGATGTTAATGGTCATGAGCATTTCATCCTCCGTTGAGTCGGCCTCACCTAGTGCATATGTGTAGATCCATATGTCAACTCACCTGGTGCGACGAAAGCACTGAGAAGTGTCTGTATAGAACAAATGTAATTAACTAGCTTGTTATAGTTGCAACATCGAAGAATAATAAAAAATAACAACAATACTAATATTAATTAAAAATACAAATGAATTAAGATAGCATAGCTAGCATATATTTATCTTATTTAGTGTGATTCTGAACTATTGGTAATTCATACTTCTCATAGGAGATGTATTAAGAAGGATGACATGAAGGTGCTCTTGACCACCAATATACTAGCATATTATTTCCATGTTTTACGCAAGGCAGTGTTTTGTTATATTCATTTCAGTGCTTGAAGTCAAAGGTGTTGAATGAGTATAATACAAGATACAAAACCACAAGAAAAAAAGGAGTACGCTAATTAAGCATAATGCTTAGAAAATGAGCTTCATATGGTTGTTGTATAGTGTTCTATACATTTGGAACAATTTAATTTTTTATTTTCTAATTAACAATTGGTACTTCTACGGCTGCTCATAAATACCTATAATTTTTATATAAATCGACATATTTTGTTGCATTCTAATATTTCAGGGGTGAACATGAACTGCTACCACTCCCCTGAGTGATGTAAACTCAACTTCAATGTCACCAAGTAAACCTTTAACCATCATGTGTTGAGTGTCCTTGTGAGTGATGTGAACTCTACTTCAACATCGACGGCGTCACTTATACTCCCTTGCCAATGTTCTACAAGACGACCAGAGTTAAAGTGCATCTCACGAACGCGTAATACGATGGGCTGAGATTAACAAATTGCCTCCAACACGTCGCTCTTGTGACAATAGTAAAACAAGCCCATATGCACGTTTTGTTGTAAACACATGAAATAAATAGGAATGATAATGAATGTATATTGTGAAGTTTGCATTTATGCCACAACGTTTTTTTCGTACTGTTCCAAATGTTGGCTTCTATGTTCTTTTGACATGTGATGGCTTGTATGTTGCATATAACAAGTAGAATCCAGCAGGTTCCAACAATAATGAAATGCTTCTCACATTAAATCAAATGTTATAATGTTTAGTGAATTGGCCCCCTTTTTTTCTCACGCAGCAGAAACTGAAATTGCCTCACGAAGTTGCAAAAGAAAAAAACTATGTTATTTCATATCATAAGCATTCTCCCCAAAGATAATATCTTTTAAAGTGAGTATGCGCGTGTCATCCATGTCATGTGCACTCGGTGATTATATTCATCATTTACTGTTTATAAGCTGCCACTTTTGAGATTGTATGGAGCGATCCATTGCTCTTCAGGTACGCTTCAAGAAATTTAGCTTTGCTCCTTGTTCTCCCTAACTATATATGGTGGATGTGTTGTGGAATCGGTTATCTGGAATGTCAAATGTGTGACAACAGGTAGGTGTTATTGACAACATATATGGATGTCCAAGCTAAGAACATGTTAGTCACCATCGTAAGACTGGTGTGCGCGCGCTGTTGGTTTGTGCTGTAAAATAGATTTGCACTTCCCGATGCTGGGTCTAAACCTTAGATTGTTTTCCCAGTTCTCGCGCTGTAGGCGGAGCTACTGGGTTTTTCTTTCCGTCTTGCACATGGATGTTGTCGTACCCTGTATTTCGTTATCTGTTTGATAATGAAATTCGGTCCCGTGGGGATCGCGTTGTCAGTCACCATCGTAAGACTGTTGACAAACCACCATGTTGGGGGATAAAATATTTTGCCGAGACCACCCTCACTATAAGCAATGCAATAGGGCCAATGATGTCACAGCAGGAGTCATGACATGTCGTATGTAATCGTTTCACTGAGATGGTATTTGGGTCTCTCTGGAGCTCAATCGAAAGAGAATTATCTTAATTCTCATTCACATGACGTCATCAATTCCCAGTTGCAAGTCAAGTTGCAACTCATGATTAACACGAATCACGAAGCAAATCAGACGGTCTGAAATAGTTGCAAGTCCACTTACAACTCAGTCGAATGAGAATTAAGCTAATTCTCATTCACATGACGTCACCAAATCCGAGTTGTAAGTTGACTTGCAACTGATGCACGAATCACGAAGCAAATCAAATGGTCCAAAGTTGTTGCAAGTCCACTTGCAACTGATGACGTCATGCCATTGAGAATTAAGCTATTTCTCATTCGATTCGATTGAGAATTAGCAAAACCGATGGTATTTATGTTGAACGTCCTAGGGTGCTCAACAAACTTGCTACTACAAAATAAAGTTGTGGAAGGGACTTTACTCATATGTATTAAAAATAGTGGCGAAGCCTAGGCCAATGAACCCTCCAGATTTAATCTTGAAGGACTGCTTCTGTTGCTTAGATATTGTAATCTTCTGCATTGTAACAGGCGGTGTTTGCTCTGTCTCCGGTGGAGCAGAGTTCTCCATTTGATACGTTTCCAGGGTTATGTAAGCCTTCTTTGGCAACTGAACAATGATATCATCACCACGAGCCATCTCTTCATCAGAAGGTCATGATCACGGATCTCGTCACGAGGAGACTATCGGTTTGCGGCATTTCCAGTTCAATGAACAGAAACTTCCCCATCCAACGAAGAGAAGTAGATCCCAGTAACAGCTTCACGTGTATCAGATTTTATGGGGAACTCGGCGACAGACAACTTCATGGCAGGATTGTCGTCCTTTTCAGATGTGGTCGAGCTCGCATTTTCGCTAGGTCGGAGCTTAATGCAGAAAGCAGATACGGCTGTTGGGTTCTCCTGAAGTACACCAGGGTGCTCCTGGGCAGTCATGGCAAGGTAGAGGCCGCCGGCGCCATGCGGGGTGGCACGGCCTGTGAAAGGCAGGTTCTTGGTATCAACCTGCTGCCAGCTTCTCGAAACCGTGTTGAACGCATAAGTGCCAGAGTTTGCCTTCTCGAGTGACAACAATATGTAGGAGCCAAGCACCAAATAGGACTGGACAATAACCATAGGCGGATAGCGAAGCTGCATCATGGTGACCTCGCACGGAAGCAAGGTGGGTTGGGCAGCTATTCCCAGGAGCAGCCCTCAAGGCGGGCCATCGACGACTTTAGCCTGAGACAGGTCAAGGACCTCGAACCATGGCTCAAAATCCAGCTTCCCCTTCACCTCGGGCCAGTACGAGAGGGCATAGATCTTATCCTCCACGGAGAACAGCACGGGAATATCTTTCGCGCCTCCAAGATTTGGCCCACGGATGAACTCCTTGGTCTCGGTGTCGAACACGACGGTGTGGCAATCTTTGGGATCGCCGCCGACTGGGACGATCCACTTCCGGTGCTGCGTATACACCGACACGAAGGTCATGCCGCCCGGGTTCTCCAGTCTGGCGAGCGGTCGGAGCCGCTTCGGGCGATCGTCGGACGTCGGAGCTTGAGTAGGGGTAATCCACCTTGTAGAGGGAGAAGGCCCGACAGGTGTCGTAGATATTTGCCACGACATAGATCGAACGAGCTGCGCCCTCAAACGATGCGGCGGTGATACGGATCTCGTTTTCTTCGAGCGGCAGCTCGCTGCCTCCGCAGGTGTCGCCGACCATGGTTCATCTTGGAGGAGAGTTTTAGGGCTATCTTCGTCGAGGCCTCGACGGTGGTGAACTGGTGATTCGAGTGGAGGCGGCACGAGGTACGAGCTCAGCAATATCGCCAAGTCTATGGCAAACGTTTGCACTCTTAGGCCTTGGGCCTGGCCCCCTAAATAGATATGTTAGTAAAGCCCTGTCAACGACGGCTGGTTGGAAATCTACGGCGGCCCAACAGCCAGCCTGAACACATTTCTTAAAGAAAAAAAAACATACAAAGTTTATGTACAAAACCAAGGAAAAGGAAAACAACCAAACCCAAATTTTGGGTTGTATTAAAAAGAACATAAATAAGAGACCAAACAAAATTATGTGCGTTTTACATTCTCAACCATGTATTGCAAAACTGGCGATGGTGGTCACAGAGGCCTTGATCAAAGGAATGGGCTCCGGTTGCGTGAAAAATATCACAGCTGATCTTGATCAGTTACATACATAGAATATACTCAGGAGAGATTAGGTCAATCATTAGAGATAATAAAAAATCAGGGACATTATGATGATGCAGTTAGGAGAAACCGAACAGAGAACAGAAAAATAGATCCTTTGGGGTTATGTGAGGGTCAAGCCAATTTGCATCTACCTTTCTCGACCACTGAATGTATAAGAGAGCACTAGCAGGCTGCGTAACAAAAATCAGTGGTTATGTCTTTCCTTGAACTTTGGGAAAGTGGTTTGTCATGAACCTTAATGGATCGCTCAATGAAAATCAATGAGCTGTCCTTTTAGGGCTAAAGATTTAGCAAAATAACAAATACTCCCTCCGTTTCAAATTAGATGACTTCTATTTGTCCACATGTCTAGATACATCCGCATGTAGAAAAATGAAAGTCATCTAATTTAGAACGGAGGGAGTAAAAAACTGCTCTACAGAAGAATACCCGTGGCGTAGCTTTCCAGTGACTGTTCTCATGGCAGAGTACTCATTTCCCACAGCAGAAAAAATCAAACCATTTGGAATGCATGGAAAAACAGATCCTCGAGTTCTAGGGATTTCTTTAGGTCATGTGACGGGGAAAGACAACTGCCTTCAGCTTGCTGAATGGATAATACAGCAGGCTACTCACCTTAAATCATAAGCAAGTGTTTTTTATTGAAAACGTATGGTTTCCCTCGAAAAAATCAGTGAGCTATGGCTTTCAGCAAAGCAACAGCAAAATGTCCTATGGAAGAATATTCATTGCGCAGCCATACAGGTAAATGATCTCAGAGGTGTAAAGGGGTATACAAATTACAGCAAAGTGCCAATTCTCGGAGGTATAAAGGGGTATACAAATTATAGCAGAGTAACAATTCTCAGAGCAGAAAATCAACCAATTAACCTCATGAGACACTAGAGCTTCCTGAAAATGACACTTACTGACAGTTTATTTTCTTAGTTCATTATGTCGCAGACAGAAATCAGGGGATCACTTAGTGTCTGAATTGCTAAGAATGACACAATGCACACATCATTCATTATTGTTAAGATGCCACCTATGAATCTTTGGAAGCATCTCCAATCAAGTAATACAAATATACAATTCATAGAATTTTACAGTGATACACTTTGTTGAGATGGCCAACTCTGAATCTTTGAATGCATCTCCAGCCAAATAATACAATTCAAGGAATTACAATAATACATTTTGTTACGATGTTTATCTCTGAATCTTTGAATGCATCTCCAACCAAATAACACAAATCATAGAATTAGACTGATAATTTCTTGAAGGACAAAGCTTCGGAACTTATCTCCTTCCTCTGGTCGACTTCATCTTCCACCTCAAAGAAATGCCAGCTATTCTCGTTGAAAGCACGGGCGAAGCAATCCACCTCGTCCACATCCCAGGCCTCGTCGATGCGCTCCTCCCACGCAAATCGCTCTGCCTCAAGGACAAGCTTGGCCTTGGCGGCGGGGCCAGAGCGATTCTCCTCTGCCTGGAGGGCCCGCTGGAAGCTGTTGCCGAGCACGCAGATGCGGCTGAGCTGGGCGACGGGCTCCCAGTTTGCGGCGAGTAGCACGTCGTGGAGCGACGCCTCACAGTGGGGCATGGGCTCCTCCAATGGACCTTAATGGTTCGCTCAATGAAAATCAGTGATATGTCCTTTTTAGGGCTTAGGATTTAGCAAAATAACAAATTAATAAATACCCTACAGAAGAATATCCGAGGCGCAGCTTTACAGTGACTGTTCTCATGACAGTTTTCTCATTTCCCACGGCAGAAAAAATCAAACCATTTGGAATGCATGTAATTTTTGCGAGAACTAAACAACGACGCCCGCAACACAATAGTTACATCCATTCCAAACAGGTTAACTCGTGAGACACTGGAGCTTTCTGAAAATGAGACATGCTTCATTTTTCTGAATTCCTAAGAAGCACACAGTGTAAACAGCTTTCATTTTTGTTCAATGCAAATCAAGAAGAACGCCAAATTTTATTAAAATGTTAACTCTGAATCTCTGAATGCATCTCCAATCAAGTAATACAATTCATAGAATTTCAGTGATTATTTTGTTAAAATGTCAACTCTGAATCTTTGATACCATCGCTAATCAAGTAATACAACAAGTACAATTCATAGAATTCGTGTGACACATTTTGTTTAGATGCCCAACTCTGAATCTTTGGATGCACCTCCAAGAAAATAGCACAATTAATAAAATTACAGCGAAAATTCTCAAGGGACAAAGCTTCGGAACTTATCTCCTTCCTCCAGTCAATGTCGTGGTCCATCTCGAAGAAATGCCAGCTCGTCTCATTGAACGCAGGAGAGAACCCATCCGCGTCATCCACATCCCCAGCCTCTAAGAAACCGCTGCTGATGGTAGCCACAGATGCCTTCAATCACATAAATTAGAAATCACTCATGAGAGATGAGGTATTTCAGTAGAAAATGGAGGAACCGTATGATGATGCAGTAACTAGAGACGGAAACGAAAAACAGATCCTCGAGTTCTAGGGATTTCTTTAGATCATGTGACGGGCAAAGTCAACTGCCTTCGGCTTGCTGAACAGGCAAAGAATGCTCACCTTAAACTTATGGTTTCCCACGACAAAAGCAGTAAGCTATGGCTTTCAGTAAAGCAACAGCAAAATGTCCTTTGGAAGAGTATTCATGGCGTAGCCATAAAAGTAAATTATCTCAGAGGTATAGGGGCATACAAATTACAGCAAAGTACCAATTCTCGGAGGTATAAAGGGGTATACAAATTATAGCACAGTACCAATTCTCAGAGAGAAAATCAACCAATTAACCTCATGAGACACTGGAGCTTCCTGAAAATGACACTTTGAGACTATATACTGACAGTTTATTTTCATAATTCATTAGGTCGCAGAAAGAAATCAGGGGATCACTTGGTGTCTGAATTGCTAAGAATGACAGGAGCTCACATCATTCATTATTGTTAAGATGCCAACTATGAATCTTTGGATGCATCTCCAATCAAGTGATACAAATATACAATTCACAGAATTTTACAGTGATACACTTTGTTGAGATGGTCAACTCTGAATCTTTGAATGCATCTCCAGCCAAATAGTACAATTCGAGGAATTACAATGATACATTTTGTTACGATGTTTATCTCTGAATCTTTGAATGCATCTCCAACCAAATAAGACAAATCATAGAATTACACTGATAATTTCTCGAAGGACAAAGCTTCGGAACTTATCTCCTTCCTCTGGTCGACTTCATCTTCCCCCTCGAAGAAATGCCAGCTAGTCTCGTTGAACGCACGGGAGAAGCCATCCTCCTTGTCCACATCCCGGGCCTCGTCGACGCGCTCCTCCCACGCGAACCGCTCTGCCTCAAGGACAAGCTTGGCCTTGGCAGCGGGGCCAGAGCGGTTATCCTCTGCCTGGAGGGCGTACCGCTGGAAGCTGTTGCCGAGCACGCAGACGCGGCGGAGCTGGGCGCGGGGCTCCCAGTTTGCGGCGAGGAGAGCGTCGTAGAGCGACGCCTCGCAGTGAGGCATGTAGAAGAGCGTGGGCTCCGGTACACGGCGGCGGCCCCCGTCATCAAGACTCGGGACAGCGAATCCGAGTGCGACGGCGACGGCGCACTCGACGGCGGAGAGAACGGGGTCGAAGAGGTCGGCCGTGGCGGACGCGCCCGGGAGGAGGTCACGGCGGATGAGGGCGGCGAGTGCGAGCTGGAGGCGCGCGGCGGGGGAGGACTCGAAGCTGCCGACGCCGAGGAGGGAGAGGCGGGAGGGGGCGAGCGAGGCGAGCCGGCGGCCGAGCGGGGTGTCGGGGAGGAGGAGGCGGCGGTAGAGGCGGGACGCCTCGAGGCGAGAGATGGCGGCGCGGGCGCGGTCGAGGAGGCGGGAGACGCGGGCCGGGTCGAGGGACGGGTCGGAGGGCGACCAGGGGATCGGGGTCACCGGGAGAGGCGGCGGCGAGTCTGGATGGGATACGGTCGCCGGGGCGTCTCCTCTGCGGCGGCCGCGGCGGCGCACGACCGTCCAGTCGGCGGGCGACGCGACGGCGGCGGCCGCGGCCATGGGTTGGGTTGGGCTGGATCTCGCGCGAAGGGACTAGTCGCTGTTCCGCGGGGAGGCTGATGGAAACCCTGGGTTCTTGTCATATATCTTGACCGTCTATTGTTTCCATCGAAGGGATGGAAATAGTACGAGATAAGTCAACTAGAACCACCTTTCACAATGTTGAATGTTATTACTTTTTTTTTTTGACAATATGTTGATTTTTTTTTAAAATTCAATATGTTGAATGTTATTACTGTTACCACCAGAGCTGCTAAATTCTTTCATGAGAAAGAGAGTTTTACAGAATGTGAACAAGAAAAACTAGGAAAACAAAAAAGGCAAGAAGACACCAGAGAAACGGGCCTCATCATCTGGTACCTTGTAAATCTAAATAGGGGACCCACACTAACTAATTTTCCTGCCTCTCGCACAAACCCCCCCCCCCCCCCCCCCCCCCCCCCCCCCCCCCCACACACGCACACTATGTGTGGCGTCACCCATCGCATGTGCTCGCTCCCTTCTAGTAAAAAAACTATTTGATGATGTCGACTTCAGTGCGTGCGGATGGAGCCCCGCTCCTATGTCATCACGGCCATCGGGTAGTCGTCGACTATGTATTTATTTAAGAAAAAGATGATACCAAGCAGTTACGCATGACCATATCAAACAATCAAATCGTATTTCCATGAAAAAAGTAGAATATATTTAATTCATTTATTCGTTAATGACTAATATTAGTGATGCTATTTAAGTACCATGTATGCACCATGCACTCATTGTTATCTCATTACTATGCCAAGTGTAACTAGTAAGACATATTTGATCATGAAAATATGGGGTACAAAATCATGCCAACATACAATTTATACACCAAAATATCTATAATGATATCTCTATGATAAATATATACTCTATATAGTTTATGGTATCCAAAATTAAATGACGAACAAAACTATTATGCAAAATATAGTTTAAATCTAGCGCAATGTATTTCTTTTCAACTATATGAGTTTGTCTATAAAAAAATGATGCAACTATCATTTAGAAATTGTTGTGTGCATAGGAATGATAAATACGGAATTGAATATTATTCTCATGAGTACCATTTCATGTTAAAGTATAAAAGTTTAGTATAAATTATATTAAAATAAATCTGCCTTGCACCTTAATTTTGTCTGGATTGTTCGTGTGCACAACACCAAGCTAACTTGTCATGACATGACTAACAAGTTTTGCATTGTGTACATCTGAACAGATAAGAGTACACACCCTATAGGGGTTTAGAAGAATCTGAACAAAAAGAGTCAGGTGAATCTCCAAGAACCACCATTAGTGGCAAAAGTTTTCGGATTTGCAGTGTTTCTTGTCCAGATTCTAAAACAAATTGTAGCAAGATCGTCGGATTGGTTGATTTCCAAGAAAATATGAAACTTCATGTGTACCTACATCAACAAACACAAGCAAGATTAACAAAAAACAAATAACATAAAGATTGGGAGGTTAATAGGTTCCTTAATTGTTACTTTATTGCGGTCTAGTTTCTCATGGTGCATGTGAGTGTCCTTCATTTCTTCAGAAGAATATTCAACTTCCTCGCACGTAAGGATCCATGTACCCAACGATTTAAGAGGTATTCATGGTTGGAATTCTTGACTAACTGGACCAACCCATTTAGCTATTTCAATAATTCCAGAAAATAGGGGAGGCCCAACTTGACCCATTTATGGATGACTAAAAGTTGTAATGATAATATGAAAACATCAAGACAAGTGAACAGAAGAGACTCTGGAGTTATTGCGTTGTATTATTATATCAAACATATAAATTTTTGCATTAACTTGTATTGTTGATAACTTGTATTATTATATACAAACAAGTAATTTGATAGATAATGCATCGGAAGAGATGGGGGTATGGGACCTACAATACAAGTTATCCACGATGGTAACACACTCTATGTGATCGAAAATCGCGTGAAGTAGAATTGAGTGACAAACTATTGGTAAACTGCGAGGAGAGTATCTTACTGTATACAATATCACTGCATGAAGATTTAATACTCTCCTAAACTGCACGACTGATTGATGTCTTAATGTTGTGTAAGAGGCTTTATTTTAGACAAAGATGTCGCCCTATAGAATATTTCTTGAAAAAAAACTCATTTGTGAGTCCGAGTGTAAAACATCGCAGTCCACGAGAGTTGTGTGCTCTCTATTAACTCATGAAAGACGTTGGAGTATGATGTATAAACTCCACCCACTGGGAAGTCCCACGACAAGTCGACAACCCAGTATCATTCAACACTTGTGAAGCTAGATTCACGGAAAATTTGTAGTTCAAGTTGCAAACTACTGAAGCATGAAGTTCTAGGTGGAAATTCAACTTAACAATTTCCATTGCCGTAACAATACCTAAATAATATTTCTGAAATCTAATGGGGAATTGTTTGAATTTTTTACTAATTGACCCAGCCCATTTAGCTATTATAATAATTCCTAAAAATCCTAGAGGCCCAAGTTGACCCATTCATGCATGGCAAATGGTGGGACTAAAGTTTAGTTTCAGATTGCTAGTTTATAAGGATTAGGATCTCCATCGAGACTCCTTTAACACTTCTATGAGAAGAGAAGGAGACACTTACACGTTGTCCGCCTCGTAAGGACGAGCGCACTGTCTTATTTGCCCGAGCATGAGTGGATGAAGGTGAAATAATTTTACACACTATTCTAAGACGAATACGCATGGCTTGTTGTTTGGCTTTGGTCCGTTCCCTTCGCCTCCCAACGCTTCATTACAACATCTCCTAGATTGTTCAGTTCAGCTATGTGCATATAAAAAGAGAGGTCTCTTCTCTCCAAGAGACACACCACAACACATGCCCCTACCTCTTGATTTTCGAGTATTGCGCCGCCGCTTGCACCACGGGACGGAACACTAGGTCTCGGGAACCTGTCTCTTGTGATTCTGTACGAGAGAAGGGTGATAAGGTTATTGGGGACGACTACTTCTCCAACATGGACGTGGACGACTACTTCCCCAACATCGACGATCTTCTCAACGGTATGTCTAATTTTGTGAACGTGAACAGTCCCTGCTCTGCACCATACATGGTTCTTGTTCATCTTTTCGAGATAATGCTCCAAGTTTTGCTACTACCAATATGTTTAGACTTTTTGATTTCATACTTTGTATCATATCACTTGTCTAATTTATTTAATATTTTTTGGTCATGATTTATCTACTGTTTTTATGGATTAAATCATGTGGAAATTGCTCATTTTTTCAACATGCATGGCTTGAATAAATTTGTGGACTTCCTTTAATAAGATCACGACTAAAATGTGTCCGAGTTCCTAATTCTTTTGGATAGATGTAAATTAGTCTCAATTCTAAAAAAAATGCATATATGAGTCCTAGAGATATTTAAATCGTCAACTCGTCGGTCCCCGATAATCTTTGACCTGAACATGTGGCGAGCTGACCATTGCCAGGTCGGCAATACTTTGCACAAGACACCGTGAAATATTGTTTCTTCTAATTTTGTGGCCCCTCTCTCTTCTAATTTTAGTGAGGGGCACGCTGGAGGAAACTATGTCACAGCTGCAAGCGAACCTGAACCCATCGTCCGCCGCAATCCTTCGTGCTTGTCGCGGTTAATTAGCTCGTCCCAGGCTCTTGCACAGAAGCACGCGGAGCAGGCTCAACGGGTTGTACAGCCGCTCGAACTCGCCTGCCTCAGGTGTGGCTGCCGGACTCCGACGACGCAAGCTTGACTGCTCTAGGACGGACTGGGCAAGACAATGCACGAGCATTGTACATGGGGTTGGAGTGTTTGCATCTCAGCAGGACGCGTACGGCAGCTGGCTCGAGCGCGGACCAGTGTTGCAGACATGAGCAAGAGAAGCCTTGCCACTGATGCACACGTACTTGATGTTTAGAGTCCAAGACTACTCGAGAGCTATCGGCACAATGCCAGAATGGCAATATGGGATTGAAACCGCTGATGAACTCACCTGGCTGGATCGATTGTTGCTATCACAACCCACAAGGATGCTCCAGCAATCCATCACGGTCAGCTACAGTTTGCATCGTTTCCCCGAAGAAAAGCTCACATCCACCGTGTCCGCTAGTTACCATAGATATAGAAAGTTGTAAGTGATAACCCCATGACACCTACACGGCTACTCCCACACTACTTTTTGAGCTTTTATTTTTTTATCTCTTACACAAAATCATATGGATTTGAAACTTTATAGGTCACTGAAAATTAGAATTAGAATGTGGAAAATATAGTTCAGAATTTTTTTCTGCAATTTAAAATTTTCAATATTTATTGTTTTACAAAATCATAAATATATATATTATGTCAGATATTAAAAAAATCTAGAGGGAGAAGAGAGGCAACCCGGATCTTAATGCACCTATCAACAACCCACAAAGGGTGGTGTGACTTAGTCACAATTTTCCCATAGAAAGAGCCAAGTGCTTCTATCGCTGACCAAGGATCTAGAGAGGTGTGGAGAATTGTGGCGGACCAAGGGTTCACCTTTGCTGGTGGCACCGAATCCTCGTAAAAAAATGTAAGAAAGAGGGCCATAGAATTAGAAGAAGAAATGTGTGAGGAGGTTTACTACAATTATAGTCTACGTGGTCATGGTCAACATGAGACATGTGTAGATCAAAACTGACTGGGACTCAATAGGACATGTTATGAGGCACTTAAATACTATTCAGATCTACATATGCAATTTCGTAGACTTAGGACTAACTTGACGCCTTCCGATAGAAAAACTTCTCATGAATTTAACTCTAGGATAATGAACTTACCCTCTAATTTTTTTTAAAAAAAAGTTCATCATCACGTTGCACCTTATCATCACCTTTCTCGAAATTAACTTATTTTGCTCTCCTTGACATTAAAGTAAATTGATATTTGAGTGCTATAATTAGAACATTTTTTATTGTTATGAGCACATCGTTGATTAATCAGATTAATACATGTTTCCCTCTAAACTTAGGAAATTACCATTTTCTCTGTATGGGATAATTTTGTGACATTTTTTGTCAAGTCACACTCTTGTATGTTCCCATTTCCACCCTTCATGATCTCACTTTGAGTGTTATTGCGAGGACAAAAATCTTTATTCCATGAGTTCACAGCGTAGAACAATTTTCTTCCCTTTTTCATTCCACCTTCAATCAGAACCACCGCGTGTCCTCTCTTTTGCTCTCTTTTGAGTATAACGAGATCTAGGAGGACATATGTGTATTCGAAAATATTTCAATTTGAATCCTATTTTCCTGCAAGATATGGCCCGACAACAGGTATCCCTTCAGCCAAACAACGTTGCTACAAGGCATCTTTATATGATGCTCATTTCTGATGAAGCAAAACAAATCCAATAATATTGCTAGTTCATTTTCCTATAGTGTCGGTCCAATGAATAGTAGGGACAAACCAAAATAAATAAAATTTGTACTAAACTTTTATAGTTCTCTAGCTCTTATTTTTAGCATGATGCAGTATTATAAATATAATTTTATGTTTGTTCACCTTTTTTAACACATAACAGGTAATATTATTAAATATTAATTGATGTGTTGTTTGTACTAAATGTCATTGAAATATATCAAAATGTATTTCTTAAACAAAAGTCTTTTCTAGCTTTCATATATAATCTATATAATTTTATAGGTGTTTATAGTAAAAGTCGGTAAAGAGTACGATCTAACAAATAACAAATATCCCAGCGTGTAGCAGTTTCTAGTGTATGATTAAATAAACATATTTATAAAAATTTGTAGAATATAAACTGAAACAATGAAATTATTTTTTCGTGGTCAAAATTGTGCAGCAAGTCAAAATTTTACAAAGTGTCCATCATATGTACTTCGTATATGAAACAACATTTTTTTTAAAGTAATCGGCAATGGAGATGAAATTGTGTGGATTTTAAAAAGTTTGCATTTGTAGTTTATTATTTGATATGATCTTATGAAACATACTACAATACTCGTTTTTCTACTAGTGAAGCCTCCCTCCCCCCCCCCCCCCCCCCCCCCCCCTCGCCGGTCTATAAAATAAAATTGTGTTGCGCAAAACTAAACATTGAAAATCTAGTTACGTAGATTTCTGTAAAGCATGTAGGACTTTCACCGAAAAGAGATATCATGCTTAACTAAATTTGTTTTCGTTATTCACATTTTTTTCTTACGCCATGTGAGATGTATTTGCTTTCGTAAATTAAGCATTTTATCGTGTTAACATAATCCCTTCGTCCTGAAATGTAAGACACACATGATTTTTCACCATCTTTAACTCACATATTTGACCACTAAGAATATCGACTTATATGGACTGAGCTTATTTAAATGGCGTCGTTGCATTTTTCTTGTGGAATACTTATCTTTATATGTGTTCATACTATTTTATAGACATATTATAAGTTAAGTTTGTAATTAAAGTTGTACGTTGTTGACCAAAAAAGTCATTCCATATGCTTTTAGAAAAACTACAGTAACATTAAACAACTTCTTGGGTGTAATGGATAATATCATGGTGGTTACTATATAATTTACCATTTTGGACCCTTCTCGCCTTTCTTGCCTGTCCTATGGGTCAACCATGTATCCTACACACAGAACACACATTATGATGTGTTTATAGAGAACAAGATTGACTCGAGCACATGGACATCCTATAATTATTTTTCATTGCTATGTCAGACCCCCACATGTAAGGCTTTTTTTCAACCTCTCACTTTTCTTACCTGAGATTGACGGGGGTCATCACAAAGTGATATAAGAGATATAGGTTATCGGAAAGCATTAGATGTGATTCCCACATGGTAGGAAGACACACAGAGATGGATGTAGTGCTTATCGGCACAAACATATCTTTTGAAATAAATGATAATGTGTGTACTGTGTCTACGCATAAAAACAATGTTTTGGAATCACATTTGGCATATTTCTTGTTATGCGGCGCGTCTTAGAATAATGCAACAAATATAGTATTCCAGATATAAACTTGCTAGACACGAATGAAACCCAAAAATAATTTAGAATAGAAGTACTCACAACGTTGTCCTTGATCCCAAAGCTCTCCTATAAATGAGCCGCCCTCAATTTCTCTTTCTCCTGAACAAAAATTGAAGAAACTGCAAATAGAGGAAAATAAATAATTTCCAAAACCGTAATGTTGAAACCCAACACTCCCAACACTAGAAGAAAAGTGGCAGTTATTACGTTTGACCCCGTCGTCTGTGGTAGATGGGCACCATCTACCACATCTTTTGGGGGTTTTGTTGTTTTCGTGGTAGATGCGCACCATCTACCACGTTTTGTCGAAAATGTGGTCTATGCGCGGTCGGATGGTCGGTTAGACGAGGGCTGGCGCCAACAACCATGATCTACACAAGTTATTAATGGCAGAAGTTTAGTCACCGTTCATATATATTTTGATTGCGCGTGCGAGCTTGACTCTGTTCGAACCCCCCACGGGCATCTGAAGCTCCACAATGTCAGTGTCTCCGAAGGATTCTTTGATACTCGTGATAGATTCTAGCTTTTTTGTGTGCTCCACTACTTGAAGGTTGCACGATGCAGGTCTAGCCGGTGGTTCCACCATGTCAATGTTTCCGAGTGATTGTTTGATACTCGTGATCGATTCTAGCTGATTTTTTTCCGTTGCTCTTGTTACTTGAAGGTTGCGCGACACATACGTGTTATGGTCTAAGTATGTTGGATTACTTGTTATGCGTGGTTGCTGGTTAATTGACATTTATTTTTGAAACCATCGCTGATAATTTGACCTTATTTAAGGTTGATTTCGGGCAGCCCACGTTTCGAAACAAAGAACTTACGGAGGCAATTGATATAGTGAGAAATCTTGTGTCTAAACCCAAAGAATTACCCCCCCCCCCCCCCCTCTTAGAATGTTGGGTAACATGATGTAAATCCACCGGATTACATGGAGCTCCACTGCTTAGCATCTTCACAAACAAAAAGAGATCGGATTAACGAGGTGTAAATCCAACAGTTCGAGATTTAACAAAACAATCATCCAACCCTTCAGAGTCAAAACAATGGTAAACTCATTACCTAAATTCGAGGCGACCCAATCGACGAATATTAGGTGATTAGGTAAACTCGTTACCTAAATTTTTTGCTTTAAGATGCCAATGTCTCAGTTCTAACGTTGGCATCCAAATCTGAGGCCCACATCCAACAATAGCTAGAGGGGAGGCGTAGTCCCGGGGGGTAACAAATACACTCTCTTATGAGTATATCTATCTATAGTTTTTGTTCGGAGATTTTATTTGAGCATGAAGTTTATGTTGATGCCATGATTATGGTATTTCTTGATGATGTGATCATATCTAATGGGCCGAGGCCACTTTAAGAAAAAATCTAGAGGAAGCATGGTTCGTTTTTCCCCACCACACAGCGTGTCCTAAATTTTTTGAGCCACGATGCTAAAGTAAGGTGTTGGTGCATTTTATATTTTGACATGCACTAGCAAAAGTACTGAAGGCCCATTATGATGTTGGCTCCCTGAACAAGGATGCTTGTTGTTTAGAGAATTTTAATGTGATATCATGGTCATGTGTTGTAATTTATTTTACCAAATGTTATTATTTGGGGATACCATGGTGAATCTCCAGATTTTCTTTGATGAATGTTTATGATGTCACCAATGTGGATGACAATCTATTGTTTTACTCAGTGAATGTTTTGATGGTGAATAGTGACATTTTTATTGAAATTTATGGTGTCGAAGTTTGATGAAAAATGACCAGTGATAAATTATGAATCCATATTTCTAATAACAGATTGGATTGCATCACATATTGGTGCTTTATGTCTATGTCGGCTGTTAATTTAGCATATGAGTTTGCTGATCATTATGTGATTTCAAGTTTCTATAGTCAAAACATGAAGTTTTGATTAGAGATTTCATTTATGGGCATATTTTTCAAAGATCCCAGTTAAGTTCAAAGAAGTCGAGCGAGATTAACCTTCGACCTGCAAATCCCAGCTAAGTTCCCGCGCAAAACCAGAAACCCAACACCCCCTTCCCGCCCGGGCCCGCCGGTCAGACAAGCCGGGCCCACCAGCTCTCTCTTTCCCCTTCCTCCCCTTCGTCCTCGTCTCTCCCCTCTTCCCCCTTCCACCGTCTCCTTCCCCTCCCCTCCCTACTCGGACCGGACACTTTTGCGCCCGGCCCCCTCGCCTCCTCCGTATTCCCACCCGGCCATCTCCCCCGAATCCGACGGCCCCCGCGGCCGCCACGTCCCCGTCGTCTTCCTCGCCCCACCCACTATTTATCCGCCTCCCCGCCCCCCTCCGCGCCCCACTTCCCCACCCGCAACTCCCCATCGCCGCCCTAGGGTTAG